>OZ012687.1:16554797-16574797 GCA_963942565.1 Maea johnstoni | reverse complement strand
AGATGAAGCATAACGTTAACGCCAAACCATTTTGAATATTTTTTTCTTTCTGTGGAGTGTTTTATACACTCTCAGGCAAAACTGACAACCCCTTAGGACACCACAGCGTCGACTGGTCGGCCTATCTTGCTTGTAGCTTGAAGCTTGTGCACTTCGCTAATTATAGACCAAACGAGTTTGACTGTGCATACTTTATACTCAATACTGTATTGGTTAACATTTCTGTGATTTATGCAGCTTAGAGAGCAAAGGCCCAAAAGTGTGCAGTGTGCAATATATATTACACTCCTCGAAGCCTATGATTGAACGGAAGGCAGCTAACTAATTCAGAATGATTCAAACTCGTTATCACCCTTTCCCTAGTGCTGACAAATGTGTATGACTCACACTAATTCCTGCTTGAAATATATGACCAAGTGAGGCGAAGTCCGATGTAAATGGCTTTAGTTAATAGATCGCAAGCAAATCGGTACCCTGAGATAAAAAATAAATTACGAGATAGGCCAACCCCAGGGTTGGCTATTCTGATTCTGCTTGTATGAATGACATGGAGGAAATGACTAGATACATGTATCTTTACGACTCCCTGGGCGTGGATAAGTTAACACAGCTCTATAATGAATAGCTATCAATCAACACCTCAGTAAATACCCATATCTTTCCCATGAAGAAAGGAGTGGAGTAATTGTTACCACAAGCGGATAACTTACAGGTGGTATTCCCGCCGGCTGCGTTGATAAGTGTGTCTGGGAATGCTATCTGGAGGTGGTGTTCATCTTGCACGCAACAGGGGCGGTGGCGGGGAGGGGGTCGTTTAATATAGCAGCTTACAAGCTGCCCCAGGGATCCCCTCTATAGAGAGGTGAGAACCAGGGGTCCTTAGTATAAAACTTTACGTATTGCTTGCGATGTGCTTGGGGTTAGAAAGTCTTTTGTTCTCCCATTGTATTCTTAACCACAAGCACCTCGCAAGCACTACGTAAGTTTTATACTTAGGGCCCCAGCTGTCTTGAGTTAAGTCCTACAGCACTGACATCTAATTTCTGCACCAGTCGACCGGACGTCTGCCAGTGCCTGGTTGTACAAACACCCATGGCTAACATGTCAAAACTGGGGAACAGTCAAAAAAGCTTTATTAACACTTTTTTAACTTCGCATTTCTTTCGCTTTGATAACCCTTGATAGTTTTCGAAGCGACCATGTTTCGGTAAAACTCATTGAAGAAATAACCTAAAAACATAATGTCATATTCTATGAGATTTGGTCGATTGTTTCTTTTGATTTTGGCCTCGTCAGTTCAGGTTGATTTGCGGGAAAGTGTATAGGTTGTATTTGAAGATGTCATAGTGACCCACTTTAACAAATTATCCCAATAAGCTACTTGAGATATAGGTATACCCATCAATACAAATGCTAATCAAAATTACTTAAATGAAATGTGTATCGCTTAGAATACACAGTCATTATAGGGCGAAATCCACATCTAGGAAATGGGGTGGGGCAGTTAATGAGATGTAAAGAGAGACATTGAAACGGACGTGGAAGGTTATGGGGGAGTAAAAAAGACTAAACATAGAGATGGAGGCATATTAGAAAATCGGACAAACAATTTCTTATAAAGATAGAACGCATGGGGTGATCAGTCCAAAAATGAAAAGGATCCGATCTAAGTTATCCATAACTAATGTAAACATTCTGACTACAAGTAGATAAATAGGCAATTGACAGCCTCAGATTTGATATCCAACCCATCCCTTTCTTGGGGACTCCTGCAAGTTGCTTTGAGGAGCGCCAAAGTTAACGCAAATCTATTCTGATCAATTGTCTATCTCTGATAGCAGAATGTTCCTTGGGGAGGAAGCTCGGTTAGCCGCAGTCTTATCGGTCACTAGTGGTTTTCCGCACCGTAAATTATCATTTTCTCATCAACGTTATAGGTTTAGCAGCGGTCAATACTAACTGCTTTGTAGCCCTTCTCCAGTCACAACAAATAACATTGATCTCATCATTGCGCAGCCATGGCAAAACGCCAAAAAAATGCTTGTCGATAACTTTTCCTTTTTTGTCATATCACGAGCATTTCCAGATGAATAAGATGTGAATAAAACGTTAAACAAAATGTCCTGTGTCAGTGTGGTTTACTTTGAGGATTCGTGCATGTCACTTTTAGACAGTCTATCGACAAAATGTCTCCTTTTACCGCAAAACATTTCTTCCTCAGACCGCGCCGAATATACCCAAAAAATGTTTTCGTTTTTAAACTCTTGTAAGTCAGGATGTTGACGATTATAATGTCGATATATTTACTTGTTATTCATCAAAACGGATATTCCCTGCAACAGGATGTCTATGTAAATGCATGGAACAATAAGTCGAGATGGATACTCAGAGGCCTTGCATTCCTATATATATATACTATATATATATATACATATATATATATATATATATATATATATATATATATATATATATATATATATATATATATATATATATATATATATATATACATATATATATATATATATATATATATATATATATATATATATATATATACATGTATATATATATATATATATATATATATATATATATATATATATATATATATATATATATTGATATTGATATTGATATATTGATATGTGAGTGATCCGTCGATGTTACCTCCTTATACCATAATGCATCTATTTCCTGGAAAACATGACATTACAAAATTATAGAAAATTTTCGAGTCTAATAAATACTGAAAGCAAGACAGGTACATTGATGTCCGATAACGATAACAATTTGTCAATATATCTATTTTGTTTACTTTTGTTAATAAGGATAACTTATAACTTTTTTTTCTTCTTGATGTTTATTTTTTTGTTCAGACGATAAGTTTGAACTAGCACAGCTAATATGAAAAATGTAATACAATTAAACATCTGTGTGATAGGTTTAAGATCAAGACGAGGCTTTGTAATAGTAAAAATCTTCGTATATTGAATTCTTATGCTGACAAAAGTATGCATGCTATACAATTGTATTGTATTGTATGTTTATTGACTGCTTGTATTATACAAAATCATACGTATACAAGACATTATGCATATAATGGTAAACAGAAAAGTGTAAACATAAAGTACATAAAATAAAGGACTAGTTAATACAAATCAGAAATTATAACATAACACAAAACGCAAAATATGTACACTCTTTGACTGTCCACATAGAGAGATTGCTTTCACATTTTTCTAAATACTGCTAGGATTTCTGACATATTTCACATTGCCGGCTGTTACCAAATACGGCTTCACAGTTAGAGAAGGATTTTGCCAGTAGATGGCATTATCACCTTCCTATTACAACACTTCTGTATATATTGCTTATGTGCTTTCCTGAGATTAACCATACTATCAACATTCCATTGAATTCAAATCCTTCAGGTTGTTTCCCTGGAACGATATAGAACATTTCATGACTCATACCATTCAACCTTTGCCATTGCGACGAAGTATGTGACCAATATAAGCAATTGTTCAAAATACGTAGGCCTTAATTTGGCATATTTCCTTCTTTAGACAACCCCTCTGTCTCTCACCACCTACTCGTCTGACTCCGGCTTTACATTGTTAGAAAGTTACCAGTGCTTTGGGGTTAGGCGGTGTTTCCCAACGGTTCTCTGGCTAGTCATAACATATGACAGAGCAGGTGAAACTCTAAATTCGACAATTTGGCCAACAAGACACTTTCTGTTGTTTTTCATCTTCTAACTGTTGAAAATCAGATAATCGTAATTACTGCTGACAGGTTTCTGTACGTTGCTGTCGAGCTACACGATAGTCTATATCAGAGGCAATACCATAGGCTGTATGCGTCTGTCGAGCTACACGGTGGTCTATATCAGAGTCATTACCATAGGCTGTATGCGTCAATTGCAATTCTCCGTGTTATCTACCACAACCCTTTTTTTCTAAGAGAGCTTTTTAGATAAGAGTGAAAGGAGCGAATAGAGAAACCCGTCTGTGCAAAGCAGGTCATCAGTCGGAATTGTTTGCCACGTTTATAGCTAGGTCTACTCTCTGTGACCCTCCTCTGCCAAAGCGGTCTAACACAGTTGATGTTGGTTCATACTAAACAAACAAACAAACACAGCTCCGTCGGTGTTTTATCCGGCTGTTGGTATGAGGGCCAGTGACTTTTGATCTGGGTGCGGGTATTTTGCCAAATTGCTAAAGTATGGGCTATCTGGAGAAGCCGAAGTAAACTGATGGCTAACCTAAAGTCAATATATATAGCTTATTGACTTGTAGGTACACTACAAAAGTATATATGATAATACAAATATGATGTTCAAAGTCTTTAATATAAAACTCAAGGAAAAGTTATTAATGACAACGAAACAAAAGGCAAAATTAAGAAATAACTAAAGATAATAAGTAGAAGCTAAGTTGCTCCATACGCAAGACAGGTCCTATATTTACGATATATCTGGTCTTAGTCGCCCGTAGAAGAAATCATCCTATTCCGCATTTGTCTATGTGTACGACAAGATGGGTAGATTCACCCTTTGCGTCTGAATTTGTGAACATACCACATCAAATACAGTTAGAGAGTATTTATCACATTATTAAGACCTAAATACAAGTGCTCTTAAAGTATTCTTTCTTTTCAAAATATATTCATATCATGAGCATCCAGCCTCCAGACACCCATCGACTTTCGGATTTTTTTTCATCGTCATTTAGACGTATGACTCCTTTAAAGTAACTAGGTGATAAAGAAAATGAAACTAGGTAACGTCTTCAGCAGTGGGAAACGATAATAAAATTATTTTAAGAGATGCGCAGATCCAGATGATCCCTTCCCAAGAAAAGTTCTGTATCTGGAAAGGTTATTATATAAATATTATCTGGGGTATTATCTGGCATTATCCTTACAGTACATTGCACATCTGTGGATGGACCAGGCTGTAGATAGGACCTTAGCCAAGATTGCCAATTACAACTCGTGTTATGCTTTGTGTAAGACAAGGCCGTTGATTATATATAAACAATTTGTGAGTCTTCCAAAGATAAGGTAATGTGTGTGTACTGGACAGACAGAGTCACAAGGGAGTTGTATCTGCACATAATCTAACGCCACTGGTATATGAGGTAATTGAATTTGCCTTTGTTATTGGCGCGCTCATTGTTGGTGCCCTGTTTCGCCGACCCATATCTATGTTTGAATAATTGTATTGAAATATTCGAAGCTGAGGATACAACTATTTTCAAGAGGCAGCTGGAAATGCGTTTTGGAATATCCTGTATGCAATAAAAAAAATGACCATTTCATTATTATTATTGTTATTATTATTATTATCATCATTATTATTAGTAGTATTAGTATTAGTATTGTTTTATTGTTATTATTATTATTATTATTATTATTATTATTATTATTATCATTATTATTATCTATGTATTAATAATTGTCATTATACTCAACATCATCACCACCATCATCATTAGCAATAGTATTATAAGTATTGTTGAGAAAATATGCAAGACACCGCAATGAGAAATGGGTCGTTTCTGAATAGCAGCTGGAATTTTTTATGAAAAGTAATTCAACCAAAAGTGGACTTCCCATATCCTAGAAGTATGATACTGTGTGGTTGAAGCATTTGCTACACAGGTCAGGTGTGATATATATATATATATATATATATATATATATATATATATATATATATATATATATATATATATATATATATATATATATATATATATATATATATATATATATATATATATATATATATATACATATATATATATATATATATACATATATATATATACATATATATATATATATACATATATATATATATATATATATATATATATATATATATATATATATATATATATATATATATATATACATATATATATATATATATATATATATATATATATATATATATATATATATATATATATATATATATATATATATATATATATATATATACATGTATATATACGTTTGTTTGCTGTAATATAGGACATTACAAAATTGTACAGTGATGTAGTGGAATGAACTCGATGCCGCATACCTGGTATCGCCACTCGTGGGGGGGGGGGGCTTCATTGGGACGACTGTGTTTTGCAGGCATCAGCGCAGACAGCTTGTCAGCGTGCGGTGATTGAGGATGGTATTTAACACACGTCTAATATTCCAGACAATGCCAGGTCTTAACCTCTTGGCCTTTGAACACAAATTGGAAGTCCTTTAACCCCCCATGCATGCCGCTGTCAGATCGACTCCATGCCATGATTTATTTGTTCTCTATGGGCAACCTCGCACGATCCTGCACGTAACGCAAGAAAACGACAATGTGTTCACATTTTGTCCATATTTTATACTTACCCGTAACTGCCATGTACCACGAAGAAAAGGAAATCGTGAGGAACGTTCTGCACAGGCTAACATGGTTAAACTCAGCACCTCTTGCTAGTATGCCAATTGTTCTAGATACATCAAGTGATCGTATTTCTGTGACATCTAAAAGGTTAATCATGTATAACTATGATTTATCGTCGACAAATTATTGTATCGGAAACGATTCTGAATGGGGTAAACGTATTTGAACTTGTTTATCACATTCTGCGTTCACCGAGGTACATTCCACGCGGACTGATAAACGTGCATAGATCCATAATGTGGCCATAATGATATTTCCCTACATTTTCGGAATCTGATTTCCCCGAGCATAGCATTGTAATGGGATGTATATACTCCATTCTTTTTTTGACTACAAAAATGTTGCCTTCTACTTTACTTTCATTGTCAGGAGAAGGATGCATAATTATAATAAAAGGACAAAGCAGAATTTTAAGTCTTGGTTTCAAATTCCATAGTAGCAAAATAATCGTTATATCAACTTCACTATGGAAATAACAGAACTGCCTAATACAGTATCATTTGGTGTTAGCATTATTGTTTGATTAAGGCGATTGCTTTAATTTACTGGTATAATTTGTGACAACTTCCTTACTTCAATGGCAAAACTAACATTTTACCCAGCACGTGCACTACTACTATGGGTTCAGAACTGTTATTATTGACTGGTTTGTTACTACTACTACTACTACTACTGCTGCTGCTGCTGCTGCTGCTGCTACTACTACTAACATATATTTATGTATTTATATATATACATATATATATATATATATATATATATATATATATATATAATATATATATATAAATATATATATATATATAGATATATACATAAATATATATATATATATATATATATATATATATATATATATATATATATATATATATATATATATATATATATATATATATATAAAATATATATATATATAGACCACTCGGCTATCGAGGCACGCCCCTATATAACGCTGGGAAGGGTGGGAGGAATTATAACTGCAGTGTGAGATAGCCGGCAATCGCTAAGCAAGGCCACTCGGCTATCGAGGCACGCCCCTATGTAACGCCCGGAGGGGCAGAATTATAATGGCTGCAGTGTCAGATAGCCGGCGATCGCTGAGCAAGGCCACTCGGCTATCGAGGCACCCCCTATGTAACGCCCGGAGGGGTAGAATTATGATGGCTGCAGTGTCAGATAGCCGGCGATTGCTGAGCAAGACCACTCGGCTATCGAGGCACCCCCTATACAGTATGCCAATCACGCCCGGGTCTGTGGTCTGCAGGGCTCCTTGCTCAGCCAAGGAGTAAACTCGCCCCAACAGCGCCAGATCCGACAGATATATCTCCCCTACGTGACACGGCTGCAAGCCTATGCCATGTTTTCCTAATTAGATCGCGTCAATTTGCTGCCCCGGTCGACATCACAGTCCGCTTATAACTTACGCTTAGTCAAACTAAGTGGCGTTTTAAGCGATCCGTCAATTTAAAACGTCCTTTTTCCTCTTTCTTGACTTTCAATTTGTTTTCCGTACGCCAAACCTTATGGAACATTGCACGGGAATCTTTTGTCCAAACGTCAAACTTACCGCTGTAAGGACTACCAGGGAATGCGCAATGGTATATATTATTTGGCGCTTGGCAAAATTGGCGCTAAGTTGAATTGAGCCTAAGACTATGATTTATAAAGACATTCTCTCTCTGCGCAATCATACATGTTGTGTTAATAGTTTCTATGAACATCACAACACAAATTACTAAATATTAGGAATATATACCTATCAAATAACTTTACCAAATTTTACCAAATGCAACTAGTTTATCAAAACTACATTTCAACTCTGCAAGAGTTGATAGAATTGAACAAACATCTTACCAAATCAAAATTTTATTCTACCTCTTCTACCTTGGATTTGTTTTAATGGTGATATGTAAAACTGATTATGTGAATATAAATGTATCATTTACCCCTGATGCAATGCGCCATAATCTTATTACTTTTTTGCATAACGATTTAGTGCAAAAATTCTAAATGCCGTCGTAGTCTAAGAAGAAGGTTGCTCGAAGTTAATATGACGCATGAAATACAAATGCTTTACCCGTATTTGGCTTTAGCAGCACAAAATGTCTATACTTTAGACTCTAACAAATTTCTACCTCAGAAAACACTCGAAAGAGAAGATCATACAAGTAAATTGACAATTCTCTTACAAATCCATAGAGAAATGATAGTTATTACTAGGTTACCTAAGATCTAGACGGCAATTTTACATGGAATGACCGCCTTAATTTTTCCAGTCATAGAATCATTCTAATCATATATTTCATATACTTGTATTAATTGACTGTATAGTATAAATTACACTGATCATTTTATGATACATACGGGTAATGTAACGTGCTGTAACACTCTAGATTTTAAGAGCGTCCTAGTAATGGACACCTCGAATGTCATTGCATAAAATGTATTAATACACTTCAGCAGCAATTACTTTGCCTTATTCCATACATTTTTATAAAGAAATATAAGATACATTGATTTTTATTCAAATCCGAATGTGTTATTTAGCAAATTGTGTCGCCTATTTCCATTCCATCAGTACATCACTTCAGCAGTCACAATGCTCTCTCGTGGGACATTGTCCACTCTGTATTTAATGTGACAGTTTTGCATGTGCCATTTTCGTAATATAAGCGTAAATTGCATGATAGAATATTGGCATGAAAATCTCCTGCATGGAAATTTCACCTTCCTGCATAAAAAAGTTCAGACATAATTTTCATGCATGAAAACGAAATTTTCCTAACACTGGGAGGGAGGGGCGGAATTTTAATGGCTGCAATGTGAGATAGCTGGCAATAGCTGAGCAAGGCCACTCAGCTATTGAGGCATCCCCTATGTAACGCTGGGAGGGGCGGAATCAAAATGGTTGCAGTATGAGATAGTCGGCGATCGCTGAGCAGGACCACTCGGCCATCGGGGCACCCCTTATATGCCATTTTTGTAATAGAAGCGCACATATGATTTCATGCATGATAGAATATTGGCATGAAAATTTCCTGCATGGAAATTTCACCTTCCTGCATAAAAAAGTTCAGACATAATTTTCATGCATGAAAACGAAATTTTCTTGCATGAAAATGATATTTCTATGCATGAAAATAGGGATTTCGCCCTTGGCATGATTTTTTCGCCCCTAAAATGTTCATGGGTAGTTGGGCTGTATAAAACTATATGCATGGACTTTTCACCCATACTTTTTTTTGTGGGCAAAAATTTCATTTTTATGCATGAACATTTCATTTTCATGCATGGAAAATACCTTATCGTGCTTATGATGATAATCGAAGTTGAAGCTGACAGATGTGCAGAAGTTATAGTTTAAGAACTCAGTACTGTTACTGGTACAATATCTGAGTATAGTACCAGTAACATACGCACAGTATGCCTTGGTTTACAGATGATCTCCACCTAGCAAAATCTGGGAGAAGAAAAGCTGCAAGGCTGTAGAGAAGAACTGGCCTGACAGTTCATCGTGAAATCTTCAGGTAAAAAAAAGCCAAATACAACAAGCTCCTTGCAAGTAGCAAATTGTCATATTACAATACAAGGATTAATGATTGCGGGCAGGATTCAAAAGTTATGTCGCAGACAATGAAGGAACTCCTCTTCAGGCAGAAAGTGTCAAAACTCCCAGAACACAGCTCCGCAGAAAGATTTGAGAATAGGTTTTCATGCTTTTTCAAGGAAAGATTGATTATATTAGGGATAACCTTCCTGACTTCTCTGACATCAACCTGGATATAGAACAGTCACCACCTGTTTTCACTCTAAATGTTCTGCGGAATACAACAGAGGAGGAAGTATGGAAGATAATTTGCAAGTCTCCTTTAAAAAGCTGCATGCTCGATCCAATCCCAACTTGGCTCATCAAAGAAAGCAGAAGTGAATCACTTCCAGTAATGACTAACATCATCAATTCTTCTCTCAGATCTAGCCAAGTACTGAAATCCATGAAGTTGGCTGTAGTCACAGCATTACTAAAATAATCTACCCTAAATCCAGATACTTTAAAGAACTACCGTCCTTGTCAGTAACCTTTCTTATATCTCATAACTGCTGGAGAGGGTGGTGGCAGGGCGACTAAATGACTACATGACTGAGAAAAACTTGCTCGAATCATTTACAATCTGCTTACAAGCCCAAGTTATAGTACTGAGACTGCCCAAGTGAAAGTACAGAATGACATACTAACTAGCGTTGAACAGCATGGAGTAGTTATACTGGATATGTAAGATCTGAGTGCATCGTTCGACACCATCGACCATAATATTCTATTCAGCAGAATGGCAAATACGCTAGGTATTTCGCGTTAAGCACTTGCTTGATTTATGTCTT
The DNA here is from genome assembly GCA_963942565.1 of Maea johnstoni. NCBI lineage: Eukaryota > Metazoa > Annelida > Polychaeta > Spionida > Magelonidae > Maea > Maea johnstoni. Next base: position 16,563,948 of record OZ012687.1, on the reverse strand, counting down.
ACTGGACTGGTCGTACACTCCGCATTAAGATTGACAAGTCATTTCCTGAGTTACAGGACATTTTTTTCATTTGGTCTGTACCACAAGGATCAGTATTAGGATCATTTTTGTTTCTGATCTATCTCCTACCCCTTGGGAAACACACCAGAAAGCATGGTTTAGAGCTCCATATATATGCAGATGAAACACAGCCTTATCTTTCAATAAAACCCATCACTCAACATGCAGTCGACATAGGAGTTGCTAGGCTTAAAGGCTGCCTCACTGACATATATACATTGATGTCACAGATAAGCTAAAACTGAATGCAGTCAAAATGGAGGTCCTAGTGCTAGGCACACTTAAACAAAAAGCCAAAATATCTGTGCCTAGCATCTCAGTAAATGGTGAGATTGTCAAGATTCTCACTATACCTATCGGCAATCTGGGCTCTATCTTTGACCCAAACATGACTATGGCAGCACATGTTTCAAAGGCAGTCAAATCTGGAAACTATTACCTTCGAAACATCGGAAGGATCAGAAAATACTTGACTGCAGAATTAACTAAAACTGCAGCCATATCCCTGGTAACCTCGAGATTCGACTACTGCAATGGACTTCTCTGTAGAAAACCTGAAGAGCTAATATTTAAGCTCCAGGGAGTGCAAAGTAACGCTACCAGGGTGATCACTCTCACCGATAAGCATGACCACATCACTTCAGTACTAAAGGAACAGTCAGGAAGAGAATTGAATTAAAGAATTTGCTCCTGGCGAACATGTGTTTGCATGGAACTGCACCCTCTTATCTGAGGGAAATACGGAAAGAGTATGTCCCGCCATGGACACTGAGATCCACGTCCAAGAACTTACTCATGAAAACCTGACAGATCGTTTAGTGCCTGTGCCCCAAACTATGGAATCAGCTCTCAAATAATATACGGGCATCTAGGAGTGTGGCAATCTTCCTACGACAATTGAAAATACTTATCTTCAAAGATGTGTATATCAGATAACTGTATGGATACCAACATCTATCCATTGACAATGGAATGTAGTGCGCCTTTGGGCATGTTTAAATGGAAAGGGCGCAATATCAAATGTCAATATTTTTATTATTGTTATTATTATCATTATTATTATTATTGTCATTTGTATCATTATCATTATTCTTATCATTATTATTACTAGTATTATTATGTACAGTATTAGTTTTCGGTTATTTGTGTTTTATAGCTAATTTGCCTGTTATCATTGTCTAATTTCAATTCCACGAGGAAATAAACTATACTGTACTATACGATACTATTGCTGCACTTCATACTATACAGTCAATTATCACAAGTCTATGAATAGATGATTAGAGTGATTCTATGGCTTAGAAAATTTAGGCGGAATGTAAGCAGGTTTCAATCATTCAACACATACTCATCAACGTTCCATAGCTTTAACAACTGCATATATTGAACATTGTTTTAGATGGTGCATTGTGCCTAATTGAAAATGAGCGGTGCCTGAACTAATGATAACCGTAGAGAAGAGGGCGTTAGGAATGTCCCGGGTTTGTGTATTGCTGCAGTACGGTATTGAAGGCGCCAGTACTCCACACAACACCAGGCAATCAACGTGTTTTGTTAGAGGCATGCATTAGTTCTCGGCTGTTTAGTAGAACCTCCATGCTCAACTCCCACGAGTCTCCTGGACGCTAGATTTATGAAACGACTATTTGTAAGCAGCAAATTGCCTCGACGTTGCAATGTTTTATGCACTAGTTGGTCCCATCTATATGCTCTGCGCGCATAATTGGTGGACGGGGACTGCTGGATTAGAGCAAAATATTCACAGATATAGGGATGGTGAGGAACAGGCCACATCTAAATTCTGTCCAAACTGCGGACATTCGCACATGGCATTAATTTTGTTTGCGATCTAATTATTGGTTGAGTTTTTTTCTCGTCTATCGAATGTCTGCACCTGTCCTTCTGGGGATATGCATGTATGTATCTTTATTGGCCATGAACAAAAATATCATGAAATATACAATACAAAAGATAAACTTCCAAACAGGGGGACAATGAAAATGATAATATACGGATACTACATGGAAATGATTTAATCTGAAGGAAGCATCACAAAGACTCAATAGGTAACGGGTGTGCAACACATTTGTGCGATGGTGCAGGTGTGAACGGCAGAAAAAAATCTGCTGTTTTGGGAAAAACGGTAGAGAAAATACATTTATTTTTTCCGCTGTTTTTGGAAAACAGTAAAAGAAATCTTTTGTTTTTGAAAAAACGGTTATGAACATCTTTTCTTTTGTGCCGTCACACCTGCACCATCGTACAAAGTAGGGGACAAAGTAGCTCAGTTGGTTAGGTGTCGGACTAGTAATCAGAGGGTCGCTGGTTCGATTCCCGGCCACTCCGGGCACTTTGGTCGTTCTTGGGCAAAACAGTTTATTCCATATTGCTTCAGTCTACCCAGCTGCAAAATGGGTACCTAGCATAAATAAGGCAGTGCTTAGAGTGTGTGCGCTATATGCTGCCAGTTGCTCTGGAATATCCCCTGGGGGATTGAAATGGTTTCTGTATGTACAGTGCCTGCTAGGGGAGGAAGGTCGTGTGAGCACTTCGGTGGATACAAGACTATAAACCGAATACCTTTACCTTTACCTTTACATTTTCGACTACTGAGATAGTTATCTCCTTTGCATGGGGGAGCAGGGAGCGGGGATTGAGGCTTCGTCGTTTTTTACGGTTATGTGCCTTGTCAAATATGACAGGGAATATTTGTTTCCTTTTTCTACTGAACTCAAAGTCGTTGTAGAAGGGTACAGCCACAATGTTGCAAGTATATAAGGCCACAAGGCGGTATTAGACCGACTTAATTAGACTAGATTAAATATGCATGTCGTGTTCTGTTACCCCTGTTTCAAGTGGCGAGGGAGTTGGGATCACATCAATCAAGTTTTTTTTATGCTGCCTAACCTCCACCAGATATTGTGGTCTGCATGCTAGGATACTTTTTAAAATAAAATTGCAATTAAGCATACATTTGCAATTCTTTGATAAAATGTTGTTCACTGAGTTCTAGAGAAAAGTTGCCTTTAGACACTATCCTATAGAAGCATACGGTAGAAAAGTTTCACCATCATTGTGAGTCCACGTCAGAAAGATATCAAACACCAGCACATCAAAGGTACATTCTGTTTTTTATGGGTGTCATAAAATCGTGTAATGTAATGAACTCAACTAATCAACTTTACTAGCTACACTAACGACAATCAAAACCTGCAACAGTCCACCGGTTCTCTGCCAAAATCCGGCTGACTCACGGTCCAAGATAGCCTAGATTTCTAGGCTGTCATATGCATTTTTCTGTTATGTTTTTTCTGTTACCAAGCACCAACTATTCTAGGTGGCCATTGTGGTCAATTTAGTTTACACTTATCTCACCAGGATTAAGTTTGGATAAGACATAAAATCCCTAGAGATAGGAGAATCAGGTGGTGCCATCTATCTACCATACCTGGTACTACACCACACCGCTTGGTCAGCACAGATGGGGATGCAAACTTTTTAGGGACTAGGAACCTAGTCTAGGTCCAAGAGTACCGACTGTCATTGCCTATATTAAGTATGAGTATCGATGATCCACATAAGTTGGTTAATAGAGTCTGTGGCTGTGATTTCAGAGTCTTGAATTTGTTTCTATTCTCATTGAATCGGGCGACGTTGGGCGCATGCTACTGTAGATTCAAAAAATATTGTATAATGTAAATATTGCGGATTTACAGAAAATCGATTTTTGCGGTTTTTAACTTTGCGAATTGGCCGCAACATGGAGTGCCAGTTATACACTTAAAGTAGCAGCACTAATCATTGCGAATTTTGATTTTGCGTCCGAGGCTAAACGCTAAAAACGCGAAAATTAAGCTAACGCAATCTTTTCGGAATTAACAGTATACCTTGACGTTTAGTGCAGGTATCGCTTACCTCAGAGTAGTATAGCAGATGCCCCAGTGTCATCAAACTGTGAATGTGTACTACTCTTTCACCTCTTTTAAGGCTGTGATGCTGGTGACACACTCAAAATAAGACAACTCCTAGTTTAGCACTCCTGTACCCTTTCTAACAATAGATATCTAATCCCTGAGGTCTTGGTGTTTCAAATATAAGTTTTCTTTGACTTACCTGCTTGAGCTGACCTCAATATAAACACGGTTTCAATTTTACAGTGTTTTACCTCAAATGAGGTTTTCTTGATCAATAAAGGTTCATTTGATTTATAAATACCATACATGTCTGCTAAATATACTAGGCTAGGGCAACTGAAAACCAAATTTGGAGTTCCTGCAAGAGAATACCTTACAGCAAGCGATTTTGGTGGAAATTTTTACCCAAGAAAGTAGGTCACAGTCAGGTCACAATGGACAGACATGTTGACCTACTTTCGTAAGTAAAATTTCCACCAAAATCGCGTGCTGTAAGGTATTCTCTTGCAGGAACTCCAAATTTGGCTTTCAGTTGCCCTAGCCTAGTATATTTAGCAGACATATATGGTATTTATAAATCAAATGAACCTTTATTGATCAAGAAAACCTCATTTGCGGTAAAACATTGTAAAATTGAAACTGTGTTTATATTGAGGTCAGCTCAAGCAGGTACATAAAAAAAACTTATATTTGAAACACCAAGACCTCAGGGATTAGATATATATTGTTAGAAAGGGTACATGAGTGCTAAACTAGTAGTTGTCTTATTTTGAGAGTGTCACCAGCATCACAGCCTTAAGCGATACTCCTAGCATTACAAATGCACAGAACGCAAGAGAAGATGGCATTACTTACAGCACCGGCGGTTATTTCATGTGACAATCGACCGCCGGACCTGCAGCTGGTCTAGATGCCTTTTAAGTTATTCTTATTCGTGGAAAAATTTATTAAAATTTTTGATTATGACCACTTGTCTCTGCAATATCAGACTAAATCGTGCTTTGTCAAAGGTTAGGGAAATTCGGGAATGCTAGGGAGAATCTAGTAGTACCTTACGTCATTTGCATTTTCCCATGCCTAAAGCGGCTCAAGTGCTGATAAAATGTCTACAAGCTTTGAAAAGCTCCTCCCATAAAATTAAACGAAGGAGCCAATTTACGAAATAGGAAAAGTGCTCTTTGTAGAAAAGTCAGACCTGAAGTCTAGACGTAAAATGGCTGACCCTTGGGACAGCATCATATATGAGTGATCTACGCAAACAAACCATAAGTTAGTCTACCAGACAGAGATAGAGTATAGTGTATATACGGAGCTGTAAGTGGGTTTCAGAAGCTTAGTCTAGATGGGCACTTAACAAATTGCTCATGCTTCTAGCTTGTTCAACATGTTTTTCCTGGGAGTAATGGCCAATCCGCCTGGGCTACTTAAATACAGGAAAATTGTGACGAATGAGTCGTACGGTTCACAAGTGGGGCACTTAAGGGGCAGGTTTTATGAATAAGAAACGATAGAAGTCACCCGTGTATTCTTAAATAGCGCAGACCTTTCTTGTGGAAGTGTGCGGTGTTATTGGACCTGTTTGTGGTTGCCCATCCGGACCCAGCACTGTCAATCACTAGCCACTTACCCAGGGGAATCCCCAACCACTGAACTCTGCTCGTTAAAGGTTAATAGGACGACCCAGACAGTGTTCGGAAACATAAAAACCCACAATTATGTGGCTATCCTGTGATACGTCTATGTTGCAAAGACATCTACATTTTGTTTGTTATCTTTCCAATATTTACCTTCCCTACGAACCGCTACCCGAAATCATTAGGGATATATATATATATATATATATATATATATATATATATATATATATATATATATATATATATATATATATATATATATATATATATATATATATATATATATATATATATATATATATATATATATAGCACAGCCCTCTTGGTTAAAGAATAGGTTCAGGTAATACTAGAATGGAATAGAGTTGTCCTACGATTACCTTCATTTTTTCTGGCATATTTTATCTTAAAGGTGAGGGACCACTATGTAAATGAGAAGGAAACACTCCCATAGGTCACTGGCATTCTTAAAGCTGGCTTCAGGAGGCATCAATCTGCAATACCGCAGCTCAATATTTGCGATACTTACACCATTGATTTAAATGAGCGTCCTCATCCTTGCAATGTAGATTACGGAATGTAATAAAACTGGGCGCAGATATCTCAATGGCTGATTAAAGAGGCAAAGGGTATAAAGGGGTTCTCAGTCACACCGTATTGCATAGAATTCCATCAGTGGGATACATAGAATACATTTGTTCGTTACATGTTTACTTTGTGTGCGTGTGTGTGTGTGTGTGTGTGTGTGTGTGTGTGCACATATTATTAGTATCTTCTAATGTATACAATAATCTAAAGCAGGTAAAATGTTTTAGTGTATTGTATGGTTTATCAACCATGTCAATAAAACATGAAAGATAAAATGATAATAGCACGCTTGACTAACATAAGAATAATACAAACACATAAGGACATATTGCAAGGACAATGTTAGAATTCACATTTACGCTTAAGCGAGTAGAAAAGGTAGACAGAGGGGGAAAATTTCATTTATACCATAAATTGCTGAAATCTGCAACGGAATTTGCTTATCTAAGTCTCAGATTGTTCAGTGTCCACGTGATTAATAAATAGGTCGATAAAACAAGATTTCAAGTATCCTCTCCTGAGAAGTGTAACATTGAACTTACTCCATATACTGTTCTTATAATTTCTTAATACATTTTATAGATGATAGCTCTCATCCATGTCTGCTACATTACGGGTGTATCAGCACATATGACCTCGCATTCTTATAACCAGTGCAGTACTCAATTAGATTTTTCACTAAATCTCTCTCTAAAATTGGGACCTTGACCATTTATCCTATCAAACATGTGATCTGTCTGTGTTGTGTGGCAAGGCACTGCATACGTACATGGCTAACATCTTCATCAGCATATTGGTTACTTCTAGAGCATATTCTACTGCTCGGAGAGATTCCTTTCAGCCTAAAATCATCAGTTTGGACTGGATACTTCGGTTTCCTGCACCACTTGCAAGTTGCTACTCAAGATCTAGGCATAATGTGGCAGTAGAAATTCCTTATAGGCCTAGCATACAGGATATGCTCTGAGTTACACTAATCACAACTAGCCATTTTAGTTACAAGGACGACTTTCAAAGCATGGAGCAAGGTATTTACGATCATGTCAATGACGTTATCAAGATCATCACGGCACTCAGCGGAGTGCTCGAGGTATGCAAGGCTCTATTAGAGTCTCTCTATAAAGGTCATTGGTCTCCCTAACCAATGCCTTCTTCATCTCCTCCAACTTCTTCTTCATTAAATTCTTCACCACCAGAGCCTGTGTGTACCTCAGGAGAAATCCGAGTGCAAATCTTCATTGAAATGTGATCTTAGATCAAATAAAGAATGCAGGATGGGTCGAATTATTTTTTTTTGTATTATTTGGGAAAATAGTAAGTTGATTTATATTTTACATGTTCATAGTCAATTGTATTGTATTGTACTTTATTGACTGTATTCCGAGAATACAAAATAGCACTTACATATATAATATAATTCAACATATAACATAATAACAAAGGACGAAGAAAAACATGATTGAAACAAATGGAACTTAAGATAAGGAAAGTACGCGAACTTAAATAGGAGGAACTAATTACAGTGTAAGACAAAAGCGTAACCCGAAAAGAACGTAACTGATAATTACTAAAAGACATATATAATAAGAACTGAATAGAAAATATTAAAGAATTAACGCAATGGAGTAAGGGTTAATAAAATAAATATATTTACGATAGGTATTTACTCAGGAATCACTTTGCTGTTCCGATGTTACCTTTAACCTTACGGGAAGGGTATCTTATGAATCAACTACAAGTCGCAGGGCACACATAAAAAGCACACATGTATGTTAATGACTAGGATAAGAAGGCCATAGAGCCTGTTTCACATATGATAATTCTTATTTATTGTGTTACTTACTTTTTGATGTTTTGGTTGTCGCAATAGCAATCCCTCTCAGGGCCAGATCAGGGAAAGAGTGGGAATAGGATACATAGGGAACCCTCTGATGAGTTATTCTAATTGATCATTTCAAACAGCCAAAAATCCTACGGAAAATGGGGTTAAATAATTTTCATTGAACAACAATGTTGTATATAGTGTACAGATTATGTAACATATGACTGTCTTTTACCAAATTTGTTAGTGGGATGTACGCCTTAGACTGCAGCCAATGCTGCTTTCTGCTGCTGTGTACTACTAGAGTACTACTGGTCAGCTGTGTACTACCAGCAGCAGCAACTTGCCCCATCTCACAAAAGGTTGTGTAGAGTTAATTTTTCGGATTTACAGAAAATCTATTTTTGCGTTTTTTAATTTGCGAATTGGCCGCAACATGGAGTGCCAGCTATACACTTCAAGTGGCGGCGCCAATCATTGTGAATTTTAATTTTGCGTCCAAGGCTAAACGCTAAAAAACGCAAAAGTTAAACTAACGTAATCTTTTACGAATTTACAGTATCCCTATAAGCCCTGACCTACCTTTGTTTCTAGTTTTTTTATTCTATGAATTGTGCTTTAAGATATGTTTAGGATAAGTTTGCATAAAACCCCTCACACATATGCTAGATTGGTACAGTTCAAACTTTCCATATCTATATCTAATTGTGCAATATGCCCTGTTATGAATATCATTGATCATCCCAACACCCGTGCTCAATATCCCTAAAAAGTGTATCCTGTTGCCTCTAGAAAGTAGTATAACCTTGCATTTTCTACATTGCTCTGCAATACAACAATTTCCTGAAATCATCGGAGGTTCTTCAAATAATCTCTTTTGGATGCTTCCAGTTGTCTTAAGAATATGGTGGTATCCTAACCATATTGGGATATCAGATATATGTATGATTGTATGTATGTATGTATATATGTATCTATGTGCGTTTGAGTGCATGTATGTATTTTTGCATGTATGTATTCGTGGATGTTTGCATGTATCTATGTATGTATGCAAATGGATCTAAAGTACTTTACGACATACTGCCATAACGCAAATCTGGTGGCTAGTTACATTGTTGGTGAAGAACAAT
>OZ012687.1:16496505-16551505 GCA_963942565.1 Maea johnstoni | reverse complement strand
ATTACTACATGCTTCCCACTACATGTTTAGTATCCATGAGGTTACCTATGAAAGTGCGAGCATTGGGTAAGAGATTTGTGTCTGCCTTCGTATAGGTTATAATGGACAGAAGTAGTTCCATCTATAGCAGGATGTTCTACATATCTAGGGAGCGATTGGACAGTTTGGTGTTAATTATAGAAAACAATCTGAACATTATCGGCCTTAATGATTAGGTGTACGTAAAAGCTGTCACAATATGTGTATATAAAGAGTAATTGTAAATAGTTTTGATTTATGCGTCCACCTGTCTCTCTCTCCCTTTATATATAGTACATACACAGTGATTACCTTGGACTCGGCTACCTCGGATTGCAGGTATTGCAGATTAAAGCACTGGTCGCAAATTAATCTACTTAAATTAATTTTATTAACTTAACTTGAATTTCGAATATATCGGACACTTTTCTCTAAATTAAAAGGGTATTTTCTTCGGCATCCACAGTATTCTGTGCAAAAATGTGAGGTACACGTAACTCGGATTTCAGTTACCTCAAACACTTTTCTTAATTTGTATTTGTCCATTAATCCGAGGTGTAGTAGTCTCTCTCTCTCTCTCTCTCTCTCTCTCTCTCTCTCTCTCTCTCTCTCTCTCTCTCTCTGGCCGTCAATAAAACACGTCCTCACCTAACAAAGGGTGGACGAATGAAAGGTAAATAGACTGTGGAAAGTGGGGGGAGGGTCGGGTAAAGTAGGGGGTGGTCAATGGGCCGGGATTATGTCTATATATTTTTGGAAATGTACTCGCTTTGCCCTGCGTGCCTGCTGCATTTATATCGCCGATCGTCGGCTCATGTCATGTACAATCTGGATTTTGCCTAATTCGGAGAGAAATGCACGTATATATATATATATATATATATATATATATATATATATATATATATATATATATATATATATATATATATATATATATATATATATATATATATATATATATATGTATATATATATATATATATATATATATATATATATATATATATATATATGTATATATATATATATGTATATATATATATATATATATATGTATATATATATATATATATATATATATATATATATATATATATATATATTCAGTTATATATATAACTATATATATAACTATATATATATATATATATATATATATATATATATATATATATATATATATATATATATATATACATATATATATACATATATATATATATATATATATATATATATATATATATATATATATATATATATATATATATATATATATATATATATATATATATATATATATATATATATATATATATATACAGGTGAACTTGGATATGACGGACCACTGTACGATGGATTTTTGCATATGACGGACGATATGCTTGGTCCCAGTCCAATGCATATCAAGTATTCGTCATATGTATACGACGGATTTTGCATATGACGGACCAATTTTCCTGGTCCCGTTGAGTCTGTCATATCCAATTTCACCTGTATATATATATATATATATATATATATATATATATATATATATATATATATATATATATATATATATATATATATATATATTAATATAATATATATATATATATATATATATATATATATATATATATATATATATATATATATATATATATATATATATATAGTTACATATGCATATATATACATATGCATATATGTATATACAAATATGTATGTACAAGGATAGATAGATAGATATGTATATATATATATATATATATATATATATAAATATATATATATATATATATATATATATATATATATATATATATAAATATATATATATATATATATATATATATTTATATATATATATATATATATACATATATATATATATATATATATATATATATATATATATATATATATATATATATATATATATATATATATATATATATATATATATATATATATATATACATGTGTGTGTACATATATGGTCACCGTTCATGTTAGTATAAATAATATTTCTAAGTTTTCCTATGGCACATTTTGCCTAGCAGTCAGAATTTGAACTCAATAAAAGGCGTTTTCAAGTATAAGGAGGTTGTCGTGTTTTCATTCCTACTTTAAACTTAAGAATATGTCACATTCTAAGAGTTAACCTTTGTCTTATAACGCTAATCTTACACTTGAATCAAACTCTCACACTTATTTTCTGACTACGTTATAAATGTCAGTATGTTGATGTGACACCTAGGTTGACCTGAAACCTAACTTAATTCACGACCCGTGTATGTAAGCCAATACTGAACTAGTGACCTGTATATCGCTGCAATGTAAAGGTTATCTTGTTTAAAGTGAAATACGAAATTGATAATGTTAGACTTTTAGCTTAATCACTTCTTTATTTTCATTTCCCGGCAGTGCCCAGTTAGAAGTACATTAATGGAATCTTGATAAGTTAAACAACTGTGTATATTGACAAGCATATTGAGTCCAAATAAAGTGCAAAGACCCCTGACATTTGACTGACTTCCCTTGATAAAATAACAATTTTTCCATTAGTGGTTTTCCATCAAACTGTCCCATATTGCATTAACATAGTTGAACTTTGTAAAGAAATCAAAAAGGATACCCCAACTGAGTTTATTTTCTCGGTAGATTGAGACCCATGAATATCTAACATTCATCTTAATACCCACTTCCTCCCTCTCATATCTGATGGTTTCAGCATTCCAAATTCAAGATCGTGTCCAAATAGGCTGAGTTCCCTTGATAAGATAACTATCTATTCTCCTATTTTCCAAGAACAATTAATTTCCTGATAAATAAACATTTTTGATTTACCAGACAATCAGTGCATAATGTCTTCTTTCATCCACACGTCTTCACAAAATATCTGACTGAAATTTGACCTTTAAGACATTTGACCTTGATCTATTTGAAAAATAATGCAATTCTATCAGAAATACTGCATTGTTGGTCCAACTGTTTTGTCAACCCCCACCACCATTGACATTACCAAGCAACATAATAAGATCCAGGACAACATACCTGCTGGCGACATCTGTTAACTGCAATTCAAACTAAAGTCAGTGGGTTAGAATGAAAATATGATGGTGCTGAGTGATACAACATGTTCCAGAACAACATACCTGCTGGCGACATCTGTTAACTGCAATTCAAACTAATATCAGTGGGTTAGAATGGAAGTATGATGTACAGGTGCTGAATGATACAACATGATCCATAACAACATACCTGCTGGCGACATCTGTTAACTGCAATTCAAACTAAAATCAGTGGGTTAGAATGAAAATATGATGGTGCTGAGTGATACAACATGTTCCAGAACAACATACCTGCTGGCGACATCTGTTAACTGCAATTCAAACTAAAATCAGTGGGTTAGAATGAAAATATGATGGTGCTGAGTGATACAACATGTTCCAGAACAACATACCTGCTGGCGACATCTGTTTACTGCAATTCAAACTAATATCAGTGGGTTAGAATGGAAGTATGATGTACAGGTGCTGAATGATACAACATACTCCAGAACAACATACCTACTGGCGCCATCTAGGAACTGCGATTCATATTAAAGTCAGTGAGTTAGAATAATAATACAGTTAACCGTTTAAACAAAAGCTAGAAGAATATTTATTGCATAATTGGAAGATTGGACTTTGTTGTTTACACAGAAAGAGACTACAGACATCTAAATAAATTGACCTTATACGTTCTTTGAATTAACAGAAACATGTATTGCTTAAATTTTAGTGGGGCATAGTTCGCATTAGTGATGGGACTGACAGGGGTGTCCAAGAACAAAGTCCTGGAGCATAGACGAACAATCATGGAGCGCAGCATCTAAGTGCGAAGAATGGTTCACAAACGTTTGATCAGTTGGCACTATAACTTTCACTTTATGCCAATTATGGAGACTAATGAAGCAAAAGATAACACCATTAAAATGATGGAGTTCACATGTTTAACGATATCTGCATAAATGATACATTTCAGAATATATAGGAGGTAGACAACTGCCCATGCACTCTGACAATTGGTCTGTAGTGGGAGATTTTATTTGCTTCACAAAGCGCATCCAGACATTAGGCAATATAGATAGATATATAGATAATCTTTATTGCAAGTCGATAATAATTTTACATAGTAAACACGGGCTGCCAGGGCTCTTGGCCGACTACAAAATAACAATATGAAATATAACATACAGGGTGTAACAGCCATATGGGAACACCCATGTTTGTAAGTAAATATACTGAGACAAAATGTAGGATTGGTGTAGAAAAGCTTCCTTCACAGCGTAACATAACCAAGGTGGCCGCTCTAGTTCATAGGAAAAGAAACGTATGAATGAACTGCAAGTTCGTATATCTTTATATATTACTACGATATAATACTTATTTGCTGGGAGTCCTACGTATGCAAGTCTGTATACCATTATGAATTACTACAATATTCCTTTTATATATTTGTTCGTTTCATTCACGAATAAGCAAACACTAAGTTTTGATAAGTTTTGTATCGCTTCACATTTTTCTTGAAAAATTGCTCACATTCATTTACAACTCTTCTTTTATAGGAAATTCATTTTGTTACAATTCACCTTTAAACATGATTCAAAGTAATAAACATACTATAATAGATGAACAATATAATATCCTATAGGAATTCTTAAAAATGTTAAACGTTTTATTGACCTGCTTGTCCAAACGGACTATTGATATATAAAGTAACACACATACATGTACAGGTATATTCAAATCAACTTGCGTACATGTAGGTTGACCATCTGACGGTAAATATGCATGCGTAGAAAATAAACAAGAGAAAATAGGAATGTATTCAGTTCATAGAACAAAATATCATAATATGAGTGTTCTTTGAAAGCGCTCATCTATTTTAAAATGAACACACCTGTCCTCCAGTTCCTTCCACTTTGTAACTAACGAGTTTCTTAAAATTCCTATTCAGTTTTATTTAATAGTGCCGGTGGTGAAAAAGTTAAAATTGAACCCTGCACACATTAAATGCGGTTTCTAATCTCCGCTAAGCATGGTATTCTATCATATCTTTATTTCATTTTGCCTTTGTTAAAATCTATATTAGTCGTCTTCTATTTTACTCTCAATAGACCTTTTGTTACCAGTTTTAATCTATGAAATGCACGTATGCATACTAAAACGGAAATCTAATTCTCGGATTCTTATCTCAGCTAAGTATGATATGTTATTACATTGTTTTATTTTTATTTCTTTTCCCTCAATATACCTAATACTAGTTTTAATCTAAGAAATGCATGAATGTCACATTTCCTGTCATATTCAAGGAGGGTAAATGATGACTAGGCATTTTTAAGTGATTGGGAAACACCAATCTATAGCAAACAGCGAAGCTCTCTATACTCTCGATGAACTGCAGTATATATATATATATATATATATATATATATATATATATATATATAGATATAGATATAGATATAGATATAGATATAAATTTTTATATATATATATATATATATATATATATATATATATATATATATATATATATATATATATATATATATATATATATATATATATATATATATATATATATATATAAAGAGAGAGAGAGAGAGGGCCTGCCCGTGTGGTCTAAGGCGCCGCCACTGACTGCACGCTGTCTCTCACCACTGCATGGGTTCGAATCCTGGCCTGGGCATGTGAGAAGGTTGCCAGTGACTTGGGGTTAAGCCGTGGTTTTCGCCGGGTACTCCGGTTTCCCCCACCACATACAACTGGCTAGTCACGAATTAGTCACATTTGGCATAAATGTGACGAAAAGCAAAATTCCAAATCCAAATATATATATATATATATACATATATATATATATATACATATATATATATATATATATATATATATATATATATATATATATATATATATATATATATATATATATAAATATGTGTGTGTGTGTGTATAGATGAGTTTCATGACTGTAGACATGGCTACAAAAGTGTATATATAAACAAAATATGGTAACATAGATAAACATAATTCAGTATACTAGTATATAGAACTCAAGCAGTGCATAAATGTATTTCCATTGTCTTTCATGCCCATCATTTTTCTTTATTAACGGTCTAGGTACATTTTAATGGTGTAAAACGTATGGTCAATATACATGTAGGTGCATACGCATATAATGCATTTTTTACGAAATTTAGTTTTGAGGATATTTAGCGATATTTCGCAAATGAAAAAAGATCTTCAAGAAAATATCTGAATGAGAAATGCTAGTTAAAAACCAACCAACTACTATTCATATGATGTGTCTATTAATGCACATTCCTTAGTTAATTGACAACTCATAATTATACATTCACACGCTCATTTCGACTAACCCACACATCATAAAAGTGTGGTGTGCAAAACTATATTACCTGTGTACTCACAAATACACATTATATTAAAGAGTCTGACAAACACACCAGTAACAACTACTCTTCAACAGCAGCTTAGAAAGAAATTGGCGCAATGTAACAACCAACCTATCCATAGTTGTTTCATTATACCGCGAAACAATAACTAGTAACCAAAGGGTGTCCACGAAGTCAAATGTCACGGGAGATGGTCTAGGGGTGGCTAAAGTTGATAAGAAGTATCTAACCATTCGTGTGCAGGGGTTTTTCTGGCATCAAGGTTGGGGTGAAAGGCCATCCCTGTGTTTTGATAACTACGTGTACAAGGGCTCGTATAATGGCTTACTGACGCTAAATAAATGGAGATCTCTGACTGCCGTGAGGAGGGGCAATGAGTGCCACCTATTCATGCACGCGCGCCAGCTCGTTAAAGGCACAACGGATTTGAATTCGGGGCTGCAACGTGGACAAGACTGGGCAGTGACTCTGATTAGGATGTAAGGGAAAAGTTAATCATGTATTTGTCTCAATGCCGTGGAATGTGTCCATTCCCCACTATTTTGAATGGCTACAGTGGCAGAGACAAATTGATCATCCATCATTTACCACTCGTTCGTACAATAGGGGTAATACATATTGGTAGTAAACAGGTGAGTAGTTTATGTTTAATACTATCTTGTTGTTCTTTACAAAGTAAGCATAATGAAGACTCGCTACGTCGCATCTTGTAAACTTTTCTGTGTAAGGTTCAGAATGGGATATATTTTAAGTATGTACCATCATTCGTATTATCACCTGCTCTGCTGTAATTCTCTATGCTCAAAGAGTGTTAGCTCTGGAGCCGTTCACACTTTGTAGATTCAATATCGAACGGCAGAATTCAATATTACCACTTGACCACCAGCCTCGCTCTGACCTCCAAAGGTATTTAAAAAAAATATGAGATGTATTTTTTTTCTTAGTATGAGAGAGCAGGTGATAAACTCGTTACGCCATGTTGGAAAGTGCAATCCGGCCTGCTTAAATCCGCCCTCAGTCATCCAGATCCCACGAGGCGGAGCCGAGTGTGATCTGGCTGATAACCAACTTTGGTTGGATATCAGGCCGGATTGCACTTTCCAACGAGGCCGTAACTAATACTATTATGTAAAGTGTAACGTATCTTGATACTCGGTATGTGTCCAATTCTAGAAAAGCCTTCTGAGACCATTTTCACACATTACCATCAATATGTCCTCATTATCAGTATGTTTTGCTTGTCCATGTCAAAACCTTTTGAATTCTCCAATATAATAGTCTCCCCTTTTCCACGGCCTGTGGAATAAATGTGGGAATGAGACGGTTTATATTATGCACATAGTAACTTCTTTAGTGTTAATGTCCCGCCAGTATTGAGTATTTTTGTTTGTGTGTAGATATTATTAGTTAAGCCCTGTTGCAATGTCCGGTCCGGCCTGATATCCACCCGAAGTCATCCAGATCCCATGAGGAATTTATCACCTGCTAGATTATAAAAATAAGGCTGCTTTCTACTGCTGTGTAATGCTAGTAATAGAGGATCTGACACACCACGGCCTGCCGCTTGCCCCACCCCAGTAGGGGGTCTTCCTTATGTGAAGTATTCCTATTAGCACGGTGGTTCAAGTGGTAATATTGAATTCTGCCGTTCGATATTGAATCTACAAAGTGTGAACAGCTCCAGGCCTAACACCTATTGACCAATCAGCATAGAGAATTACAGCAGAGCAGGTGATGAGTTTCAATATCTAAGCTTTGCTAGTACTGTTTCATCACATTCAGATGTGCGAATTAGGCTCCTCCCGGCCTTCTTCCTTCTTCTCCCCCTCGTCCAGGCGCAGACTGACTGACCTGGCGGCCGCTGGCGTTCTCTCATCGCTGTAGGACATTGTCCGTGTGGTGTCCGGCTTCATACAACCCAGGACCACGAGTATCCTCCGCCGCACCCGGCTGGTCAGTGCGCAGAACAGTATGGCGTTAGCGAAACCCTGCGCACTATCCCCAATACCCTGAAGACAAGAATGAGAATGAAAGGCTATAAGTTATATCTGTTCTGGCGTTATTATTACGAAGGCTAAGCTGATAATATTCAGCAAGGCTTTTGGAAATGTCATGAAACGGTTGTATGGTTGGCACTTACAATTAATCATGCTCTCCTGAAAGTACAAGCAAATGTTATAATCAACTCGTCCTTAAATATCCTTAATTAGCTACATTGCAACATGCTACATTCAACACCAGCAAATATGAACTCATTGATGCTCTCAATGGCCAAAAGTGGCCTGGAAATTCTGCTTAAATCGTCCAGGTCAAAGCATAACTGACAACATATTTCAAGAAATTATGTTGATCAGATTATTGTCAGCAACTTGTCTTCAAATATTTGTATAATTACTTTGTTATGCGTATACTTTGAAATTTCAATTACAGTCAATAAATTATACAATACAAATACTCCTACTTTTCAGGTTATTGTCAGAAGTATTGAAGATCCAGACGACAATTTCGAGATTTATTTTTAAGCATTTTGTTTTCCTGGTGGATGCTCAATGAACGGACCCCTATAAATGCAAACGCATATGGTCTCATTTCGCGTATGCTGATAAGGTTATTACGAAAGGTCACGATCACTTATCCCCCCAATGTATTGGAACAATTGTATATGTAGGCAGATATTAGGAACTACAGTACAGACATTTAATTCCTGCACCAGTCGACCGGACGTCTTCCAGTGCCTGGTTGTAAAAACAACCATGGCTAACACGTCAAAAATACAAGCCAAGCACACAAATGACACACGTAGCTTACGAGCCAAAACTAAGTTCAGTTGTGAGGTCATCCATGTCAAGAAAAAATCGGTGACAATCGGGTGTCCGGTCGTGTATTATGCCCGGACTGCCCACGCATTTAGTGCAGGAATCAAATGTCGGCATTGTGTTGACCCTAGCGCCCTGAAGCAGATACGTGTAAAGAGCTATAGTTGATTGATTCCTAGATGTCACGGAGCGCTATGAAGGGTATAAGCAAACAGTATATGGCATATTGATATTGGGTAGATGAAAGACTGGCAAGGCTATTGAGGTCTGAGCACTCGTTGACCAGCCATATATATGTAATGGGAAACGTCAGCGCGTAATGCACTAGACCGTTAGATATAGGAGTAGGACCTATGGGAAGTTGTTTGATATAATAAAACAAATATGACATCCCATCATGTTCAGCACGGCAAACCTGCTGCTTAGGTATTGCACTGCCCAAGTGAGTTTATAGTGTTTAGTATAATAAAACAAATATGACATCATGTAGGGTGGCCAACATGATGGTCTACTCCTCTTGAACATTATCATCCCAGGCCTACGTCGCAGGTTTGTTTCAATTTTGCAAACGGGGTTGGTTTCATGTTTACCAACAATGCCTCTTTATAATAATCTTTACTATCCACAATGAGCGAACGTCTTTCCTTTTTATTTCACCAAGAAAAGGTTAATTCTGACTACACTAGGCAATTGGCGTATCTTTAATTGCAATTATCTAATGCGGTACAAGTACTGTACACTGACCAGTCATGTTCAATTGCATTCCCCTAACCGGCTATCTGCATATGCATTCAAGCCAAGAGTGGCCAATGTACACATAACTTGTACTGATAACACGTGCTGGTTTCAATGTGATAGATAGACCCCAAGGAGGCTGTGGTGTATGTGATATACCCGAGGTGTTACGAGGTGAAGCAGAGTAACCTCAAGGGTATCACATACACCACAGCTTAGGAAGGGTCTTTGTAGCTTGTACCACAGTTGACTGCCTTCCGCAAATCACGGGCAGATAAAAGATTGGCTGTTCACTCTTGCTCAATACCCTTGGGGTTCCGCTGGTATGTCGCATACACCGCAGCTTCCTTGGGGTCTATCTATCACTTAGAGAACAAGTATCGAATGGTGATGCAAGGCATCAATAGTTACTAGCTGGGCCGTAATTATTTATGATGTACAGTATGATGTTGATAAGATTTGAATTGTTTATCCTTGTTGCTGTCTGTATTTTGCCCTCAAAGTACACTGAGCTCCTCTCCCGAGTTCAGCGAAGAGTGCAAGTGCAAGTTCCGACCGGTTCACCACTAAACCAGGTGTTAAATACACCTAATTTGTCATTGACTAGTATTGTCAGCTCCCCAGTTAACCCTAGGAAATAATAAAAATTGCCCGCGTTCCCACCAGTACTATTTAATAGGAATCTACAGGTGCTACAGGACGTGGTACAGTGGTACAGGTGCAACGGTTCTATTGTGGGTGCCATGGTGTGTCTTACACGGATTTGAGTCCTCGCACCGTCTCTTAGCACCCGGGTGCGTGTTGCGTGTGTAGGGGTGTATTTATAACTGCGCTGTCACGTACACATTCATAACACAACGCCGACGATTTGATTGCAATGATACAAGTACTTTTATTTCAAAGAAATGTCGGGGGAAAAGAAAGAACGAACCATACAGAAAATCACTTTTAATTTTTTTATTGTGGCAAGACCATCAAGCCTCAGTAAAAATGGCTCCGCCAGGAGCGATCTCCATGCCTACTTCCGGTTCGTAACCGTATTATACTGGGTCGTGAGCGACCCAGCAACAAAGGCTTAAAATGTGTGGGTTATGCCATATAACCTACACTTTCGAGGCCTCTGATTGGTGGAAGGCAAGCAACTGTGGTACAGCTATCACTCACCTGGAGAGGTACTATCCATAACGAGGCTGATGCGCCGGCGTACGCCTCTAGATGTGCGCCGAAAAGAAAGCGAACCGTTCCCCAGACGCGGAGGAATATAAAGACCGCGGGGATGAAGGTCATGCGCCGGTTGGCCGTGTTGATTGCATTCGTGCGCGTCCGCGATTTCACGGATGTGGATGCGAAGAGCTTTTCAGTTTCCTTCATCTATGGAAGTAAATATAATGAGTGATTCATAACAGAGATGTGATTGAGGAGTTTATCATACACAATTCAACTATTCTTGTCAGAATGGATTTTATTTCCTTGCTTTGTAATTAAGGTAGTTTATCTTATTGAAATACCGTTTTTCGAGGCCTGGATTTGGATAAATACAAGGGGTCATTTTAAAAGTTTTAGACATGAACCATCTATTTGCAAAGAGTGGAACTAATTATCATGAAACCACATAGGAAAACCAAATTCTCAATATATTGGGATAGAGATAAAAAGGAGGAGATGGACTATTTCTTTCTCTGTCCTGTTTACGGGATAGCAAAACCACTATTAAAGAAAGTCTTCAAGATATATAAATGTACGTGAGCATCTAAGACGTGAGTCTTGCGGACCAATACTCTTATCATAATGATGTTATTTACTATGTATGTCGTAGATGGGCTTTATCACTAAAAGAGAGGTTCCGCTATGTCGTATACGCCTGCGCTTACGGCTAAGCTTGTACGGAGCCGTAGGCGGAGGCGGGTGGGTACAAATATGAATCCGCTACGACGGGACTACGGCTACGCCGTAGCGATTAAAGAGGCTTCAGCGCTGATCATCTGTGCCAAACGGAATCTATTTTTATAATTTCAATTTCAATATCAAAACCGGCGAATTTTTTAAAACCGCCCGGTCAATGATGAGTTAACATATTTAACTCAATGTTCCAATTGATATTTTTTTTTCTATTCAAATAGCTGCGCCGTTATGGACTTACGGCCTACAGCGTGACTAAGCCGGTTCACGAGATCGCCCCCGCGCCAGGCTACACGCAAAGTGATGACGATGCATCACTTTGCGTGACGTGGCACTATGCTTAGCCGTAGCCGGAGCCGTACACGGGATAGCGGAACCTGCCTTTTGAGAAGGTTGAATTGAATACTTTAGCTTTATCATTTGTTAATGAGAATTGATTTATAGTTTTTCTATGAGAAATAAACACCAATCCGTGAAACCATTTTGTCATACGTCGCATACAAAGATTGCTGTGACTAGGACCTTTCAACTGAGATATCCCTGCATGGACAACCTAAAGGTATTGCCATGTAATGGAGTATGTTGTAATACACATATGCAACGTTTTGTACATCTAACACCTGTATCGAAAAGTATGCCCCTGTGAGCAATTATGATGTAATAGACACACGCTACCTTAATAAGTCGAACACCTGTATCAATCAGAAATATGCCACAGGATAAGAGATTATGATGTAATATAAGTTGAATGCCTGTATCAAAGAAAATATGGCCCTGTACGAAATTGCGATTTCATATACGCTTTCGAAAATCTTTGCGAAAAAATCAAAACACCTGCACCGTGTTGATTGCTTTGAGTTTGCAAGCTATCGTCAATTTATTCAGATAAATACGCGGTTCGTTTGCCATATTTGGAAGGTGTACTTACATGGCGTTTGAGATGAATAATGATGAGGATGTAGAGTAAGGTCACGATGACCCAGGCTGCTATCTCCCAGGCCTTGCCAGTCACGTACTGCCACAGAAGTATCTCAACCACCTCAGACCTGACAAAAAGTTGGACAAAAGGAATTAAAGAGCAGATTGATACAATTGCGTCAACCATAACAACAAAGGTGATTACATAACAGAACAAATGTGGAAGATACTACTTAGGATGACGTTAAATAAATATACGATAAATCTGTATTTAGAAACTTGAGAACATTTATCAAATTCAGCAACGCGTATAAACGACATAGCTCAGCTTTATGTGACCAATGTTTACTATGGCGTATGAAGGCGAGTTTGAATAACAGAATGGATATTGATGAAATTTATTTCAATTACAATATATCATAGTGAAAACTATTTGCTGCTCCTTAGGCTATTTAACAAGAAAAAGCAAATGATAAAAACGAAAGAAAATTCCCTAGCGAAATTTACGATAACGAATCCTGCTGACCTGATCCAGCACCAGCTGGGGTGGGTGGTGTTTCTGTCCAGACCCAGGCGGTCCAGCGCTAGTGCCACTATGGCTACGATACCTGAAAAACAACGTAAACATTCTATTAGATAGGAAGGGGAGATTTCGATTACTATCATTTCTTCTTCCACAATGCAAAGGTCTGCACGTAGCTTGGCCAGTCGTCAGTAATGAGGGAGAAGGTTACGTATCATAGGTAAATCGGTAAGACACTGATACCTCTCTCTCTCTCTCTCTCTCTCTCTCTCTCTCTCTCTCTCTCTCTCTCTCTCTCTCTCTCTCTCTCTCTCTCTCTCTATATATATATATATATATATATATATATATATATATATATATATATATATATATATATATATATATATTTACACATACAGAGAGAGAGAGAGAGAGAGAGAGAGAGAGAGAGAGAGAGAGAGAGAATATTCGAAATATTCCATAGATGGAAATATAATACATAGTGTTCATGGACCATTGTCTTGACCTCATACACCTAACGCAAGTCTTCGGAGTACTTACTCACCTTCCAATCATTACAATTCGTGTTTTTAAGTCTGTGTATTAATCGGACTAAAGAGCAAGGACGTACAATATTGGTTCTGCTTGGAATGTCCGTGATAACAACAAGTGTGTCAATGACACCTATAAACATGTGTAGAACAATGCATAACAATACAAGTACACAAGTGCATATTTCCAGATGATTTCACACTTCTGGCCGATAAACATATTCCAGTCTCCCGAAAGAAATTACGACACTGAAACACTAAATAGGTTCAACCATCAAAGACCAGAACAAATACTGAAACGACACTGGTGTTCAAAGTAAGAAGATTCCTATTTGTTCTTAGATGGCAGAAAGTATTATTGACCTGAAAAAGTCTTCCGTTTAGGCAGACTGTCAGCTGTCTCTCGGCTGAAAGTCTAATGTATGTATGTTAAGACATGACTGTTTATGGATGGGTACAACATGATCTTATGACTTAATGACCCGTGTTCAAATCTGCCTTGACAAGGGTCAGTAGGTGTTTTTCACCGAAAACGCTGGCTTCTTTCACCATTAACGATTGTATGCGTCCCATTACGCCTTGAAAAGATAGCATTGCACTATCATGGTTGATGTATCGAAGTGCAAGACATTGAATCGGTAATATCTGATGCTTTAAATCTTAATATGTTACGTTTACCTGCAAACCGAATGGATATAACGACTAGGAATGGGGGTAGAGTGACACTTCTACACACACAATCCATTTATTGCTATTGAACGAGGGTAATTAATAAAACTGGTCGCTGCAATTAGAAAAAAAGCACACCAATGAATTTTCGCACGTCACTGGTCGACTGAAAGAGAGGCATTGCAGCCATTGTTACCTCCAGGTTATTCTAAACGTATTTCTAGTGTTAATAACGGTAAGTAGGTAAAGCAATTAGCAGTACATATCTATGGCAAGCATTTTGAGAGTGTATTAAGCTTTTTCCTATATTTCTAGATATTCATTAACATCTATGAGTTTTTATAAAATATTGAAAAATGATTTATAGATATTAGAAAATAATTGTTGATACTAGAAAACATTTATTGATATTTGGAAACTTTATAAATACTAGAAAATGAATGATGACATAAACATTTTCTGATATCAATAAATCATTTTCTGGTGACTGTAAATCATTTCCTTGTATTTGTAAATGTATTTATTTATAAATATTTCAAAATGATTAATAAATATAAGAAGGTCATTTACTAACATTACAAATCGATTTATTAATGTTAAAAAATGTTTAATGTTGATTAATAAATATATATATATTAATTCACATCCCTGAAAATTTGCCTAGATACAGAAACAGAGTAAAGAATGTAACTGACTGCTTCTGCTGTCAGTCCAGGTGCGTTGCCACATTGTCTTGCCGCCAGCCGCGAAATTTCACAGGTGGATGTTAGATCATAGACTCTCGTCCGGTGGTCAGAAAATGCCGAACATTTGCGGGCGTGGTCCCGTATTACTCAAATCAAGTTAAATAAGATTTTTACCTTTTTTTATTTGGAAAATGCATTCCAAATCATACAGGCTCTCCTAGTGAGAACTAACTAGATAGATGATGGCCCCAATTTCTTCAAGAGGACTTTCTGGATTTCCTGCTACCCTTTCCAGGTGGGCAAAAATCGAATCCAGGGTTGCCATTTTGATCTTTATCTGCTATAAGGGAGCAGTCATTATCCAAAATGTTAGATAGTTACTAGAAAATCTAAATATTTGTAACTGCAATCACTAACAAATAAAAGAAAGTGGTTCATAGATATTTGAAAACTATTTATTAATATTTGAAATGCTTACGTACCACTTAAAATGCTAGCCACTCATATCTTGTTATCTACACGTATCAGTCAGCACACTAGGGAAAAATTTCTAGGATAATGTGTGCTCATTTTGATAGAAGGTTTTTATACTTATGCCAATCACTGCCACTGTGGTGTGTGATCTCTGGAGCGAACCACGTCGTAAATAACACGCCTAATGCTAATACTGTCTTCTCTATATCTCGCTCGTACGGTAAACTCTATATCCTAATTTTCAACTTACCTACTGACAGCTCGACATCTAAAAATATGTATTATGGGGGAAACGTCACA
The DNA here is from genome assembly GCA_963942565.1 of Maea johnstoni. Taxonomy (NCBI): domain Eukaryota; kingdom Metazoa; phylum Annelida; class Polychaeta; order Spionida; family Magelonidae; genus Maea; species Maea johnstoni. The sequence continues at coordinate 16,535,480 of OZ012687.1, read as the reverse complement.
CATTCAAATACATGATCAGTTTAAAACCGCACCCTGTTGTCTCTATTGTCACAGGCGGAATATACCTGCAACGTATCTTCTAGAAATGGGAAGGAGCCATAGTGTGCGTTCCAGATAAATTCTACTAGTGTGAACATTGACATTGGTATACACCTGCATCCTAAGAGCGTCCTTGTGGAAATAGATCAGACAGCTGCAATCATGGTGTTATCTTAATGCCACCAGCGATGATACCCATAAAAAGACGTCTGGCTATTGACAGCAACCGTAAGCTTGAACTGTTGTGTAACCCTCAGGAAGTTGACAACACTATGAACTACACTGAGAGCAGGTGCAAATATGTCCTCACCATTAGAAATAAAGATATAATCTTAGAGGTGACCTGGTTGTTTTCTGTGTGCCCCAGTAATATATATATATTTATATATATATATATATATATATATATATATATATATATATATATATATATATATATATATATATATATATATATATATATATATATATACATATATATATATATATATATATATATATATATATATATGTATATATATATATATATATATATATATTTATATATATATATATATATATATATATATACATATATATTTATACACATATATATATACATACATACATATATATATATATATATATATATATATATATATATATATATATATATATATATATATATATATATATATATATATGTATATATATATACATACATATATATATATATACATACATACATATATATATATATATATATATATATATATATATATATATATATATGTATATATATATATATGTATATGTATATGTATATATATATATATATATATATATATATATATATATATATATATATATATATATATATATATATATATATCCTATACAGACATGCGTTTGAGCATACCTGCTGAAGATACGTACAGTGCCTGCTCATACGGAAGTGTGCAAACATCTTTATTCTTATTGGCAGACTTCAGTCATGGGCTGTCTATGGTAGGAAGGGCAATTAATCTATATCTGTTTACATTTAGTAACAGCGCAAGAGGAAGAATATTGATATGGACACTATTTAGCGCTGGGGCATTTTTGAACAAACAGCACATTCCGTATGATGCTTCCTCGAAGTCCAACCAATTTTTTAGAATTTAGTAACAGACACAACGTCTAAATATTTGATAATGAGATGGAAAGGCTCTCAAATTAATGTGATTGTTTTTGCTGCATTCTAACTTTATTTAATTGCACTTTCTTAAAGGTGAAATATGTATATGTACAGTTTGTCCTAGATAGGTCAGGAAAGCCAAAGAGCTACTGGTTAGTAACTATCATTGTTTTGTTTAAATTTGACAACCACTGACATACTTCAGATGTAGAAAGCCTTACAGCAGCATATGCAGATGTGTGTATAGTTTCATAATAAGAGGCTTTTAAAACCACTAGTTGGCCATTTTGTGCTGTTCATTTCGCTTCTTTATCATTTTATTACCAATGTTTGTATACACAAATACCAAAAAAAGCAAATGTTTTGAACTTGCATGACGTATTTAACATCCTTGAAAAGAAAAAAAATGGAATTTATATCTCAAAGTCTTTCAACGGCTGTGTATACAAAAAAACAGCGTCGTGACAATACTCAAGGTTTTATTGGAAAAACTTTTTTGAAATTCAAATAATTCTGTTTTGTGTTAAGCTTTGTTCTGGTTATTCATGAATAGCTGCATTTCCAAGGGAACTGTTGATTCTTCGTGTGAGGTCAATTATCGTGGTTAATCTCATTAAGGTCATATAACTAAACCGTTAGTAATTAAAGTTGAGAAGGCCAGTCTCCGAACGTGATGTGATTGTGTAAATAGAGTGCTTTGTTCTAGTTCTCCTTGGGTAGCTGCACTCCCAAAAGCAAGGTTGATTCCTTGAGTGGGGTCAATACTATTGGCCAATGTCATTAAGGTTTAATAGAGTTTAATTGACATTAATTAAAGGCGAGAGGGCCATCTGATAAGAAACAAAGGTAAGGACAATTGAAGAACGTAAGGACAATTTAAGATAGTCTTCTATATTTCAAAATATGTATTCCTTTTTTTCGGAACATTTTCGAACATGTGGGTAAGCAAAGGTACGTAGCGATATTTGGATGCTCTGATATTTTTTGCCATAAAAGGAAATTTCATAGACACCATCCACTGGACGGTTACGCTTCTAGTTACCAGTAAGTATAAATTGATAAGATATGGGTTGTTCTTTTGTCCTATCTTTAGATGTTTTCCATTTGAAATTCACGACGTTATAATGCCTCTGTTAGCTATATATTTCATTACCTTGATGCTAGTCTTTTTTGCAACTCTGACGAAAGCTTTAGCTTGTACATAGCAGAACTAAGTAACCTTTAGGGATTGGAATCTGTTTGGATATCCTCGTTGATTGTTGACCTACAGCAATTGACGATCAAAGATAATTGGTTTCGCATCGTTTTTCTAGTGTTGTCCTAGCACTGAGGAATCGATGACATTCGTATTTCATTAATATTCTATGCAATGTAACTTTGTAATCCTCTGATTGCAATTTCACTGCCTGCAGCTTCCCCGCAGGGCTTGTCAAAATACAAAGAACACCTCTAGTAACCTTTCTATCAGACAGTCAGAGTAAATGAATGCCATTATGAAGAAAATGTAAATGTAAAAAAATGTAAATGTAATCTTTATTTTAAGTCGGTATATCAATTACAAGAAACACGAGCTACTAAGGCTCTTGGCCGACTGGAAGAATGTACGTTTACTTCAAATACATATCGTTTTCATACGTTACACTCCTTATCACTGATATTAACTTAATCTTCTTTTAAGTGTATTTGTTTCATAATTTGATGTACCCATTGCCTGAGACTCATATGTTAGATCATATACTATAAATAGTTTATTGACTTGCAGTTTCCCTACAAAAACATATATATATATATATATATATATATATATATATATATATATATATATATATATATATATATATATATATATATATATATATATATGATATAACAGTTACAATTAATGTATTTAGGATTCCCCCTGCAATAAAATGCATGTAATGGCTCTAGCGTCAGGAAAATGGCAAAGCATCTCCTAAAGTTTTACGTGAATATAGAAAATAATGAGAGAAGTTATTGTAAGTGTAGCATAAAGGCCAGGCCGAGGCTTTAATCTCGCCAATACACTGTTTAGAAGCTTTCTCAGATAAAAAAAAATAGTCAAATGCCAAGGTGTCAGTCTATAGTCTGTCTGACTCGAGTTGGGCAACCGCTTTTTCCATCTTTTGTGACAAAACGTCCGAGTTTGCCATCCAAACTTGCCAAACATCTTAGGAGCACTACTACGTGTATGTATACGTATAAACATACGTTTTGTCTCAACTCCGCAAAATGTTGATTTTGCTCAGTAGGTGCCATTGTAAATTTTGCCATCCAAACTTGGCAAACTTGGAAAAAGCTGTTGCCAAACTCGAGTCAGACAGACTATAGTACCTCTGACGAACCTTCTGTGGGTGCCTCTGTTGTTTATTGTATTCACGTCACTCCTTCTGGTTCAACCTCATAGTTATCAATGAGAAATAAATTATACTTAAGGCCATCCCAAAACACACGAATTGGTAATGATATCTTATGAAGAAACCTCTAATACTACGGCACTATATGTATGTCTCCCTTTACAAACTCTTAAAGTGTTTTTATGTTAGGAATCACTATTGGAGTAAACGCTTAGGTGTTAATATTGACTTCATTTCAGGTTTCAGATGTAATTGCATACCAGCTAATAGCGGGCAGCAACTCCTGGACAGACATCTACAATAAAAGTCATGAAACTTGGTACTAATATACTTTGAGTGATACTGGTTAATATTTATAAAAGAAGCAGAGTGTGAACTATTCCTAAAAGTGTATTATGGGGTTATTTTATGCAAAAACAACATATTGATAATTTCTAGGAATATGACACGTGCATGTCACAAGAGAGAAATCATATATCAGTAATATGATAGGATAGATTACGATAGAATACGCGTCGATGATGGTCTATGAGTAGGGTGGTCATATGCTAAAGGGATTAAGATCCGCCGCTGAGCATTGGTGCAGATTTATAGCCGAGACGTAGGTGTTTGTTGCAAAAGCTGAGGCCGCCAAGGCCGAAGCTTAGCAGCAAACACCAACGGCTTCTCACTGAACATAGTGTGTTTGCCAAGCCTAGTTATTGGCGGGGCCCTCAGGCCGCGCCTATATGGGAAGCTGTTTTAAAATGTTCATAGTCCGGACGGCCATGTTGGATATCCTGAGGCCGGACTGAATATAATTCTCTATTCTGATTGGTTATAATATAAATGTTGCCTTTGCCGCGGAAAATCGTGCCTTCCTTATTTTAATTTAGCATGAAGTTTTCAAATATATAAAATATTTTAAGCGGACATATTTTTCAGTAAAGGAAGGAAAATTACTAAAGAAAAAAATTACTATGTGCATAGAATGAAATCAGGAGACTTCGTAACCAAACTAGTTCGTAACCAAACTAGTTCGTTACCAAACTGATGCGTACCCAAGTGGCTTCGCACCCAAGATATTTCGAAGTCTCCAGCTTGCGCCTAGAATTCCGATATTTGTTTCATTTCTACAAAAATGATACAAATCTATTCATTATAAATTATTTTCCTCTATAATATTAATGTTCTTTATACATCCGGTTCCCTCACAAGTTCATAAATAGCTTAGCCCCGCCTATTGACTATTGATGCTTTGCATCAACAACCGTACTTGTTTTCATAGCAATACGCTATAAAAAGTAATAAAGATCTCGGCTCTGTGCATCTTGTTTGGCCTATTAACCAGCTCATGTGCAGATGCTCCTCTAGATATTGTCATAAGGATATTTGCTGCTTTTGGTTATAAATTGCATACTATAATAATTGCTGATTACATTCTAATATTTCTCCATCAAATGATTTATTTTAAACTTGTTGCCAACCATGTGCTTTCGCCTGAAGGGCTTCCCAAGAAAGGTGTGAATGCTTTTGGCCGCTGTGAATATTAATATATTAAGATTCTCACCCATCTAGAGGACCATCACCGATACCGTTATATGTTGGTTGGGAGTACTCACCTGGTATGGGCCAGCAGACGCCATGGAACAGCTTGGAGAGTGTCTCGGCTAGTTCCGCCTTGCCCTTAACCAGTGCAACATAGAGGTAGAGAGCGATGCAGACAGACCAGAGATAGGAGGAGATACTGGAGAACACCGTCATCCCACTGTGGGCCTTACAGTAGGCCATGTTACCCTCCAGGCTGCTGTACCGAAACAGTACCCACATGACACCCATAAAGTTCCCTAGGGCGGTCACGAAATCCGCCATGCTCAAGCAGACCAGGAGTCGTCTACTGGTCATGCGTAGGTCTTTGAAATGCGCGTACGTCAGAAAGATAACAATGCAGCCAAGCATGGATAGGGCCGACATCACCCCGGTAAAAATGACGTAAACGTAGCTCATTGTTAGACTCAAGCCGCCGTCATCGTCGACGTCCTGCACCAGTGTTACGTTAGGGGAGCCAGTTCCATTGGTAATCATCGCAGCAGTGGTGGCCATTGTGCGACACGAATCTTCACAGCAAAAATAATGTTTTTGTGCCTCTTACCGTGTAACTATTTTGACTTGAGAAGAATACCCTTTGATCTAACTGGAGTTGAATGCGCAGCTGTTGTTTTGACTTGAGTATGTTACAGCGTTTGTTTGTATTGAAATGTGAACCGCTATCAGATCAGAAGCACAGTAATCAATACACTGGTGTGACACTTTTTGAAGCTGCTGCAAGATATCATTTGAAAATCTATAGCATATCAAAAGCGCTTCGCCTGTTGTGGATTTCTGTGAGAGCTAGCTTCATAAGAATCTCTCCTCTTCTACAGCAAGTATGCACGTATTCACGTCTACTTACGCAATACGGAGAGTGTCCTGTATAGTTTGCTATGAAGTCCACGCCAAGTCTCTATGACATGCAAGAGCTGCTCCTACATAGTGTCAACATATGGAGTCTGTAGCAGGAGCTCCGTTTTATAAACCCCGCCTGCACGGCAATCAATGCTGCAGATCTATGGTACCATGCTACGGGGGAGTAAGGGTAATTCAGTGCGCAGAAGTATAGATATGTATCCGTTTTTTATTGCCGTATCCATGGAAAGCACATGGGGACTCCCTGCTGACTTTGACATACGGAGAAGTGCCGCTGGCAAGTAAAATGGGATTGTGTCTATACTTTTTGCCATGTTTGACCTTCCCTGTTCGCTGTCTCTTGCCACCGTCGAGGGTACCGAGATGACATCCAGCTCGAGGCATCTGAGAAAGTTGCCAGTGACTTTGGTCTAGATGGTGAATTTACATGGTGTCTCGGTTTCCTTCATGACTAACGATTTGCCAGTCACAATTTAGCAGCTAATTTGACCGAAGAAGTGATGATAAAGGAAATAAAATCTGAACCGTTTTTGGCTAGTACAATACTAGTCAGAGGGGTGGGGGAGGCAAGTTACAGGCTAATATTTACACACGTGGATGTGCTTTTTGTCCTTTTAGGCAAAGAAAACGTCGGTTGTTTTATAGTTGGTATACAACTATTATTTTGATAGTATGTGGACATAATGGTGTCAGGGAAATCTACTTTGCTTTTAATAATTGTCTGATTTGTATTGTTCTGTTTCGTATAACTTTCTGCAATTCTGGAATTAACATTACTATCCAAAAATTGGTGGAGAAAACTGGTCTGGTCAGGGAAAACCAGCAAATATCTCCATGCCAATGACAACGCTCCCTGTCCCTCGTGTGGGATCCGTATTCCTGTCCTTTATGCAGTGTTGAGCAATCTGGTTGCAATGCGTTACACCACTGGGTCGTGGAGGCACCCCTTTAAGAAATACGTCTTGCTCGTATACATAACTATGAGCGGCCAATTTGTTATAAACTTAGATGCATTTTAGCCTGGTGACGTTGTGTTATGGTCGCAATGATGTTGAGAGATTCATTAGTATAATAATACAGATAATAATAATATTGTCATTTGATATTGCGCACTTTCCATATAAACATGCTCAAAGGCGCATTACATGCCAGTGTCAAAGGATAGATGTTGATATCCACTTATTAGTTAATTGATATACACATCTTTGAACAGATGTATTGTCGTTTGAAGATTGCCACACTCCCAGCTGCCCGAATATTATTTGGGAGCTGATTCCATAGTTAGTTTTGGGGCACAGGCACTAAAATATCTGTCACCGTAGGCTTTCATGTTGTTTCTCCGCTCGCAGAGTAGTTTAGTATAGTATAGTATAGTATTTTATTGACCATCTCTGTTGAAATGAAATACATATACAACAAATAAATAAACACAAAAAGTGCATAACTAAACATACTAAGAATTGGGGATGAAAGCAAAATACACAATAAAGTATTATAGACAATTATAAAATATAGGATAGTGAAAGAAAAGGGGAGAGACTGTATTAATGTGTCCCATATGTTACCATATTGACCCTGAAGTATGGGCCTCTCCGAAGAGAAGAAGCGGGATGGTATGATAGATACAGGTAGAATCACTACCATAGAAATATACAACAAGGGTGTTAACCCGGCCATATTAAGGTGTATACAGGAGCATGAGGGGGAAGCGTAGCAGGTACCAATTAAGGAGGTGCGGGTTTAGAGGGTCCCCATCAAAGTACTTATACGGTAGGGGCCTAGACCATATTAAGGTGTATACCGGAGCATGAGGGGGAAGCGTAGACGGTACCAATTAAGGAGGTGCGGGTTTAGAGGGTCCGCATCAAAGTACCTATACGGTAGGGGCCTAGACCATATTAAGGTGTAAACAGGAGCATGAGGGGGAAGCGTAGCAGGTACCAATTAAGGAGGTGCCGGTTTAGAGGGTCCGCATCAAAGTACCTATACGGTAGGGGCCTAGAAGAGGTTAGCCCACCCCACTCCTGTTCTGTACTGCCTTATAATAGATCCTATATATCCACCTGCCAGCAATGCGCCTGAGTGCTATATGATCTTTTTTGCTTATGTCAGGGATATTTCGACCAAGTAGCCAGAAGAAAACATTGCTTGGTTCATCTGTAAAAATCTTCCGAATTTCAGGAGCATTTCGATATATGTGGTCATACATCGCTTCTTGCTCATCATGCATCCCAGGGCATTGCATAAGGAGGTGGAAAATGTTCTCAACCGCATACAGATCACATAACTCACATGTCTTGCTACTGGGGGGTTGATCTTTAAGCCTATAGTCATCCACCTTTAACAAACTGGTATGGCAAATAATTTTTGTAATGCATTCACATATTTTCATCATATCAGCGTCACAGTCTGACAGCTGCCACCAGACCATATAAAGCGCCCCACTCATTGTTGATGCTAAAAGATCATTTTCCTTATTCATGGTGTTGACTGCCCTCCAGTACTTATCATAAAGCTCCCAACCTTTACCCCATATCAGTTCTGACCATTTCTTTTTGGAGGGTAAGGGGCGTTCTCCTTTCAGAAAATCAGTTGATCACTCCAAATTTCTCACATACATTACATATATCATACACTGGGCTGCAGAACATGTTTACCCTGCAGCTTTCCTTGTTACGTAGGAAAGCATCAAAACTATTAATGAAAACGTTTCTAATGACATTGTTAGCATTTAATCTAATAATGGAGAGCACAAAAAAGTAGCTTTTTTTATGGCAATGAAATTGGTGAGCTCAATCCACCCCAGGCCGTAGAAACTACTGTGTAAGTTCTTGGATGTTGATCTCAGTGTCCGTGGTGAGAGATACTCTTTCAGCATTTCCCTCAGATAAGGTGCAGTTCCATGCAAACACAGTTGGCGTTAGAACTTCAAGAAAGGCAGTCCAGTGTATACTCCAGTTTCAGTAGTTAATAATTGTTAAGATAAGGAATCTGCGTTGTGTGTCATCTACCCTCGGCAACGTTCTATAGCATTCCTTCTGGCCAAATCACAGGGGTGGTCAAAATATGCTAGATGTCTAAAACAAATATCACCATACAGCAAACACTTTATCTGTGGGCCTGTAAACACATTTCTTGCATATATGCTCTATTGCATGATGGCAGCGACCACGTGTTTAGTCGTGCACGGTGGGGCGTGCCGCGAAGGCCGAGCGGTCTAAAGTATCGCAACAGACTGCTCGGTATCTCTCATCGATGCTCGGCGTTGGATCTAGCTAGGGGCATACGTGGGCGCTTGTCAGTAGCTTGTGCAAATGCGATGGTTTTCACCAGGCAATAAGATTTCCCAGAACACTTGACTTAGCTGTGAAATATGGCTGAAAATGTGATGATTCGGAAATCCTAATTCCACCAAGCCGTGAACATGTATGGTTATCAAGGACAGACAATGCACCACCTGGCGGCTTCAAGGGTAATTACTGAATTATGCTAAGATCCTTGCATTTCCAAGGACTCCGAGCTACATTTACCCTTCCGCTGTTGCCACGAAGACCCTCCCGCTGATAGAAAAAAAATTATGGCACCAATACCCATGCGTAAGGGATTAGTAACGTCTCAAATAATCCTCTACACGTGGCTTACTGTCACAGCCTTCAGCTACTGGTGATCCGGTTTACCAGGGAAGAGGGGTTACTGTCACACTGATACGTCACGCTGCCCCGGGGAACGGGAGATAAATTGTTGGCCGGGTTTCCAATATTGTGTGCGTCTGCATGCGCTCTTTCTTTCGGAAGCTTGGTCACATAATCCGAGGCTGTTGGAATCAATACTAATAATCTGTTTGCTTAGTTCTTAACAAGAACCTCAAATGATAGAGCAAGAGTACGTGATTGCGTAATTTCGATTCCAGCTTAAGCTAAAGAAGAAAAAAGACGTTTAATCGGTTTGGTAGATGTTCATATTTAGATATGCGGAGTGCAGGAAATACTCTCGCGTCATTGGGCCCATTAATAACCGCAGAAACGTGATTTCCCCTATTCAGTTACTGGTGACACGGTGCAACCGTGCATTTATCAATTATATTGGTGTCATTTACTTCCCTCTTTTCATGGCATGATGCATCGAATACCAACCACGTTAAATAAAAGGTAATACGTGTATAGCTCTTTTAAAGTACATGCTATGATATGATCATTACAAATATCGTATCTACTTCGTCGAGACTTTTCCTCTCGAAATAGTCCACGAGTAGTTATACTGCACATACTTACAAGTTCAGAACCAATGTTGCATTGCCAGTTATGCTGTCATAGATCAGCAATGCTCTGCAATTCATCCAGCGTTATTACAAATTTGGAATTTCAACTGTATGGACAACCACCACCCTTTGCGCTATTTCGAATTGGTATGAAAGCACCCCTTGGGCCACATATGCCTGAAAATAATACTGTTCCCCCAGACTGAAACCAAGTGAAATAAAGGCCTACAGTACACTCTGAAATGTAATGCTGCATAGCACACACTATCACAGAGGAATGCCAGACACAGCCGATACGACAACACTCGGTGCCCTACGTCTCCCTGACATGATTTATCACACAATGCACTTCAGTCAAAACACCATGTGGCCAATACTTACCTTGATATGTCTTCTCAAATATCCTTGGCTGTCTGACGTGGAATCCGCCAAATCCAAACAAAATCGTTTATTCTATATAATAGCTCAATGACGTTTCTCCATTGCAGGAGTTATGAATTACATACATGCCAGATGAACTTCATAGGGCAACACTGCAGCGCTCTACTTAAATCCTGTCCTGACCAATTATATTTTTTTGCCAAGCACCTATGGACGGACTATAATTAGATACACTAGTGGTATTTAATGGAAGTACAGGAAGATTATACACCTGGAAAATATTGAATCAGAATATTTTCAACTTAAGACGTTTGATTGTGTAATGGTTAATTAAAAGTGCATTGTAAGGGCGTGACTAAAATTACTGACCCTTTCTTGACCAACGTCTGATCTCTGTGTCGTCCAATTACTGCAGTACGTACTTCTGCAGAAAAGAAATACTTTAATTATAATATGCATGCCTCTCTTAACCGTAATGGTCTCGTTTGCTAGTGTGGAACCTCTAGGTGGCAGGCAAGAGCTTAATAACAGTTTAACCTTAACCCTTCCACCACTGCACTACGGCTGATACATGTATGTTAAAGATAGCATAATGCAAAAGGCTGTAAAATGACAGAAACCCTGGCGTATTGGCGTCCACCTGATATCACTCAGCAAGAACGTTCAAGCGAATACCCACACCGCATGGTTAAGATAACTTTAACATATAGTCTGCATTTATAAACGTTCAGTGCCTTTCAAGCTAAAGAAGTAGCTTTAACAAAGAAAGGGTTAATTAAGAATAACCTCAAAGTCGGAACGTTGCCGTTTCCCCTGAAACTGCAGTATCTGGATACGATAGCTGCTTTGTGGTGGATACCATAATCCGCTATGTACATGTTTTGATCCGTTTGTATCAAAATGTTGTTTTGTACGTGCTGTTACCGAAGATACATACATACATTATCTCACACCAGGGGGCAGCACAGCCAGGGGAGTCTCTGTAGCACGTGACGTATCACTGGCTCGGAATGCAGCTCTTGATCAACGTCGGCCTTGTGGCTCCACATTGAGGGTAAACGCAGTCTAACCTTGAGATGAAGCTATAGCTGGTGAGACATAGCCATATATATCGAAGCAGTATGTCTCCCAATGTTCCAGTATTCTACACATTTCTGTTTATTATACCTCACGTGAAGATCTTAAGCCATGATTGGCTGACTGCCGGTTGCCAAACCTTCATGTACACTGAACAGCGTGGACAGCGTGTCCACTGAACAGCGTGTCCCCCTCGGGACAATGGTTTTCCCTCGGGCTTCGCCCTCGGGGAAAACCATCCTCCCTTCGGGAGACATTCCATCAATGTATACCCACTGGGTTGTCGTATTTGTATAGTATGTACATACCATTCTAGCCACAGCAGGAAAGAATCGTTTTACAATGAAATGTACCATGGCCTCGGCCAATCAAGACGTTTGTGGAATATAAGATTGGAATTGACATTCAGTCTCTGTGGATGGCCATGGTTCCATGGCACCAATATGTACAATGTCGTCTTTGTGCCATGATCATGCAGATATTTCGTTTTAGTGCCGGCCAATAGATGGAGTGTCGGCTTAGTGGATGCCGACTGCTGGGATGTTCAGATAATACTTCAGGCTACCAGTTATGAGTATCGAGACCATCTAAATGACTCCTCCACCAACTGAAGCGTGTCCTTACCGTATTGGCCATCTTGACACCAAACATTTAACGACATCCACATTTCCATCGACATAGTCGTCATAAGCCTATATATGGATCCGCCGTGGCCTAGTGGTTACGATGCCTGGTTCCCAAGCGTCAGAGTTCGCAGGTTCGAGTCTCCGCTGGATCCCTAAGCGGGTTGGCCTGGTCGCTCTATAAATGTGCGGCGTTGTAGAGGACTGTCTATGGTCCTTCTGCAACTGAAAGACCCCTTGGAACAGTTCGTGAAGAGTAGGGAATTTCTTCCCAGTTCCGGGTTTCTATCTCGTCGCGATATGACCTAAGCTGTTGAAAGCGACGTAAAACCCAATTCCTTCCTTCCTTCCTTCATGAGCCTATATAGAATCAAATAAGTAACCATCAATAGGGGCAGTAAGTATATGAATGAAAAGCAAGCAGCATTACCAGATCACACAGCACTTTTAGAACAACTACATTCAGGCAGATATATACCATTGCTGGTGTCTTGAAACAGCATAACACATTCTAACGGCCATGAGCGTCATCAATGAATCTATGACGTCAATGTAGAAATCCTCACATCAGCATCTGTACCAAAACAAATGATGATTCCTCAAAATTAGACGCAGTATATGGGCAGCAGGTTATATTTACAGCATGTGGACCCTCGTAATGCTTTTTATTAAAATGAATGACTTCTAGCCATACTATTACATGCTTCCAAAGTGTCAGGGAAAATGTTCTATTGGTGCTAAAAATGTTTTGACTGAGTTGATAAGAACGTAGTTTTGATTTATTCCTTTTTGACAGTCTCAGGAACTTTAACAAATAGCTTTACAGGATGTTGCCTAATTCAGCAAAGATGGCAACTTAAATCAAAATTCATTATCAAAACTCCAAGTCTATAACGTTTTATAGTGCTTAATTCATTAGTTCATTACGATCTGGAAGTGTGCCTATGTAAATGGTATGCCAGCACATTGTTTCATTGCTGATCTGGAAGTGTGGCTATGTAAATGGTATGCCAGCACATTGGTTCATTGCTGATTGAGAAGTGTAGCTATGTAAATGGTATGCCAGCACATTGGTTCATTGCTGATCCGGAAGTGTGGCTATGTAAATGGTATGCCAACACAATGGTGCATTGCTGATCTGGAAGTGTGCCTATGTAAATGGTATACCAGTACATTGGTTCATTGCTGATCTGGAAGTGTGGCTATGTAAATGGTATGCCATCACATTGGTTCATTGCTGATCTGGAAGTGTGGCTATGTAAATGGTATGCCATCACATTGTTTCATTGCTGATCTGGAAGTGTGCCTATGTAAATGGTATGCCAGCACATTGGTTCAGTGCTGGTCTGGAGGGGTGGCTATGTAAATGGTATGCCAGCACATTGGTTCAGTGCTGGTCTGGAGGTGTGGCTATGTAAATGGTATGCCAGCACATTGGTTCATTGCTGATCTGGAGGTGTGGCTTTGTAAATGGTATGCCAGCACATTGGTTCATTGCTGATCTGGAGGTGTGGCTTTGTAAATTTTATGCCAGCACATTGGTTCATAGCTGATCTGAAAGTGAGCCTATGTAAATGGTATGCCAGCACATTGGTTCAGTGCTGATCTGGAGGTGTGGCTATGTAAATGGTATACCAGCACATTAGTCCATTGCTGATCTGGAGGTGTGGCTATGTAAATGGTATGCCAGCACATTGGTACATTGCTGATCTGGAGGTGTGGCTATGTAAATGATATGCCAGCATATTGTTTCATTGCTGATCTGAAAGTGTGGCTTTGTAAATGACATGCCAGCGCATTGTTTCATTGCTGATCTGGAGGTGTGGCTATGTAAATGGTATGCCCGCAAATTGGTTCACAGCTGATCTGGAGGTGTGGCTATGTAAATGGTATGCCAGCACATTGTTTCATTGCTGATCTGGAGGTGTGCCTATGTAAATGGTATGCCAGCATATTGGTTCATTGCTGATCTGGAAGTGTGGCTATGTAAATGGTATGCCAGCACATTGGTTCATTGCTGATCAGGAAGTGTGGCTATGTAAATGCTATGCCAGCACATTGGTTCATTGCTGATCTGGAAGTGTGGCTTTGTAAATGGTATGCCATCACATTGGTTCACTGCTGATCTGGATGTGTGGCTATGTAAATGGTATGCCATCACATTGGTTCATTGCTGATCTGGAGGTGTGGCTATGTAAATGGTATGCCATCACATTGGTTCATTGCTGATCTGGAGGTGTGGCTTTGTAAATGGTATGCCAGCATATTGGTTCATTGCTTATATGGAAGTGGGACTATGTAAATGGTCTGCCAGCACATTGGTTCATTTAGTAAATGGTATGCCAGCACATTGGTTCACTGCTGATGTGGAAGTGTGCCTATGTAAATGGTATGCCAGCACATTGGTTCATTGCTGATCTGGAGGTGTGGCTATGTAAATAATATGCCAGCATATTGTTTCATTGCTGATCTGAAAGTGTGGCTTTGTAAATGATATGCCAGCGCATTGGTTCATTGCTGATCTGGAGATGTGGCTATGTAAATGGTATGCCAGCAAATTGGTTCACTGCTGATCTGGAGGTGTGGCTATGTAAATGGTATGCCAGCACATTGGTTCAGTGCTGATCTGGAAGTGTGGCTATGTAAAGGGTGTGCCAGCACATTGGTTCATTGCTGATCTGGAAGTGTGGCTATGTAAATGGTATGCCAGCACATTGGCTCATTGCTGATCTGGAAGTGTGGCTATGTAAATGGTATGCCAGCACATTGGTTCATTGCTGATCTGGAGGTGCTGCTATGTAAATGATATGCCAGCACATTGGTCCATTGCTGACCTGGAAGTGTGGCTATGTCAATGGTATGCCAGCACATTGGTTCATTGCTGATCTGGAAGTGTGGCTATGTAAATGGTATGATAGCACATTGGTCCATTGCTGATCTCGTCTGAAAGCAGAGTTGTGAATTATTGGCATGTCGTAGATCCACATCAGCTACTTTGGGTTATTACTGTAAATTCGGTAAGGATTGCGTTAGTTTTAATTTTTGCGTTTTTCGCGTTTAGCCTTGGACACAAAATTAAAATTCGCATTGATTAGTTCTGCCACTTTAAGTGTATAGCTGGCACTCCATGTTGCGGCCAATTCACAAAGTTTAAAAACGCAAAAATCGATTTTCTGTAAATTCGCAAAATTTACTCTACACAATCTTTTGTGAATTTACAATATATGATGCACACACAAAATGCCAAAGTCGTAAAAATACTGGAAGCTTATTATTCATAGAGTCTTTTACGATGATACTAAGCAGTGAATATCTCTTGTATTGTTAGCTTCGACTAAAAGTGTAGATTTCATAAGCTATGTTATACATAGCATCAATGTGTTGCGAGGATTAAATACTAGCAATTGCAATTGGCAAAATATAAGAAATACACTGTAACTAATGTGAACTCGACATAACTGGCCATGTCAGGAACGTTTTCAAAAATGAAGTAGGATGACGAAACAAGTAAGACTATGTCGATTAATATCAACATCTTGACATATGGTATGTGTATTTAACAAGCAAAGGATTCATGTACAAAATTAATATGTCATTGGCAGGTTGACATGTAAAGAACTTGGCAGGTTGACATGTAATACATATACTATAAACACATTCCTGAAAACAGTCGACATACGGAGCCAACCGAAAACGTTAGCCTGGCAAACCCTATATCATCATCATGGAATAATCTTAAAGACAAGTTTGATAATATAAAACAAATATTGAATAGGAATAATTACCTTTAATGATATGAACCAAATGCTATGCATCATTAATTGCAGTCATGGAAATGATTACCTCCAATACAGTTTTTTGCTGGAGAGATGCCGAACTCACCGTGCGAATGTAACTTGTACTGCAAATTTACTTGCTGTTATTTAATGATGATCAGTATGATAGAAAGAGCCAGACTTCCATGAATACCTTTTTATTGTACTTTCTACATGTATAGATAATGGCTGAGAAGATCACGGTTACATTAACATCAATAGTACATGTACTGCGACGTTGGCGAGAAAAGTACATTCCAGTAATACTAGCTATCTGTCTGCCATCGATAAAAGTCTGCCTGAAATGATCCATCATAGGAAAATAAATGTGACCAATGGCAGACTTCCATTCTCCTTACTGCCTGACTAAAACAGGCCACCCATTAAGCTTTGATCCGACAGCGCAAACTAACTATCTGAAATGGCGCACATCATTGCCAACCGAGGCCTAAATCATTCACGATTCTTTACCCCTTTCATGCCCATCGCTTACTATTGGTCTGCAGAATATGCTAATTTCATATCCATATAACACGAATACAGTCAAAAAATCGATGGTCCTTTTTTGTTCGATGCCATGGAATATGTTTTCGTTAAATATTTTCTCAGTATTTCAGAATTTACAAAATGAATTGGTTCTCCATTGACTACAAGGGCGTTGATGAATGAGGCTTTGAATGTAGGCCGTCACAAAGTTGCGCATGGCAGCTGCTTGTGATCTATCAGCAACCATCGACATATGAATCCGGCTGCTTCCGGTGCATCACACGGTCACATGACATGTTGTCGAGTGAGAGATCTTCAAACATTTTTTAAACATGGTGGCTGTTCATATTTTAGTAGTTTATTTTTGAAAACAATTGTGATTAATGGTCGTGTAGGTAAGAGAAATTAATCTTTAGAGAGAAAGTCTGGCCCTTGGGAAAATACCAAATCTTAAAATGTATGGATTCTGGTGAAGAAATTAAATGTCTGTACTGTATGCAACACTACTTTAAAATCATCAATTAGCTTATCATACTTCATGTATAGCCTATGTCTTATCAATAACACTTGTCATTCAAAGGACAAGTTCACCATGACTGAAATATTGGCCCACATGGTGTCTGAATGTATACTTCACTAAAGGTCAATCCTGGATCACTTCAAATTTTATAAATGTAGAGAAAAGATCAATATAAATTGAAGTGTATCAGAGGGTTTTCTAATCTTTACTCCGTTAAAATTCTATAACCATTTATAACTATTTATTCTGGTTTATCTTAAGAAAATGAGACAAAAGTGCATTTTTCAAAATCTATAATGTAGTATTTTGGAACAAAGCCAAACTTGGAAAAGGCGTGGTTCTCTTCACTTTGTAATGCTCTTAGCACAAACAACTCATGCAAATGCGGTTAGAAACATTTTTATTAACTCTTATCTAATAGTTCTGTAATAGCACCATATACTAGTATGTACAATCTCTTTTCACCATATGCTCTCTAAGAGCTATTATATACAAATATTCATTAGTAATACAATCCAAAACATGAGTGCATCCAAAACCTATATCCATTACTTAGCCATTAAATAAGAGTAGCGTTGTCATGGTGATAACACCATACTTCTACTTTTCTTCAGATGGATCCCCTCGTTTATAAATGGTTTATTATCTGTCAAGAAAGACAAAAAGCCTTCTCCTTAAGGATGCCACCCTTGGTCTACTAAAATATCGTAATATGAACTCCATTTGGCCTGAGAGGTAGGGACTACGCATCTCGGATTTTCATTTCTTGTCACTCTTTCAGCCATATAAAGTCTGGATGGAGAACTAGCCGGTCGTGAATGGTGAAGGAGAAAATCACCGCCAAAATGGAAGTCATTGGAAACTCTCTTACATGCAAGCAGCCAGATCGGACCACAGGCAGAGGTGATGGCCCGAGAGCAGTCAGCGGCAGCACCGACAGTGTACAGTACCGATATCTAATTCCTGCAGCAAATGCCCGGGCATAATGGGCGACCGCACGTTGTTTTATGCGAAAAAACTTTTTATTTCAAAGTTGGCTATATTTCTATGACGCATATTATCTTTTTAACATGTCTGATAGGTCGTTTTATTGAAGATATATTTTCCAAAAGGTGTCGTTTACATTCATTCGAAATATATGCTCCTGGAACGTCATGCAACATCTCTCTCAATTGAGCATCTTACTCCATTTAAACTTATGGAGCCAACATTTAATTTCCAGGCATAATTCACGACCGCACACCCGATTGCCACTCAATTTCCTTGGCATGGACGCGACCATACATCCCAGACCTCACAACTAAACGTAGCAATGATTCACAAGCTACGTAGGTCACTCATGCGCTTGGCTTATATTGTGACATGTTATCCGTGGGTGTTTGTACAAACAGTACAGGTGCTGACAGACGTCCGGTCGACTGGGGCAGGAATTAAATGTCTGTACTGTACACACACGGAACCCTCATTCTCGAGCACCGCCCTTTTCATTTCTCTAGACCTTTTTAACTTATACAGGTCCACTTCGAAATAACGATTGATGTTGGATGTATGACGATTTTGTTGTATTTAAGGTCATCCTAATTTGAGTTTGTGCCAGTCTGGAATATTGCATAATAACTCGATGCATCGTTCACCGCAGACGAAACAAAGCATCATGACGGTATTTATCTCTCTATTAGGATGTAATTTCATCTTCATAATGCTTTCACGTAATAGACTTATGCGATCCTTCTCCGCTTACTTGTGGCCTAACCATGCGTTATTAAACAACAAGCATATCGCGTAATGTCCACGTGACTCTCCAAGAGGGAAGGATTAAGGTACCAATGTGAGAGGAAATACTTAGCATTTTCAATACTCTCTATCTCTCTCTCTCTCTCATACACACACACACACACACACACACACACACTTGCACACACGCACACACACTCACTATCAGAGCATTTCCAAGTATTGAAAAAATCGTCGGGTATTTCTTCTTATGCGCACACATGACAGCCAAAACCCATTGACGGTATGGTAATCGAGATTCAATTCAATCTCACATGGGCAAAGACAATTCTGATCCCGAATCGAACTCAGGTTCACGTATCCCCATGTATAGTATAGTTTATTGACTGTATCGCAAAATACAAAAGTATACAAATACTAGAAAGAAAAAGAGTAACACATAAAATTGAAAAGATTTTAAACAGGACAAACATGCAGGATGCATTGCGTTAGAGGTGATAGTGACGATTTCACCCTCTATTTAAAGGACAATTCCACCATGAATAAATCATCGGCCAAATAGTGTATTAGGGTATACTTTACTCATATCCAAGACCCCACAACTACCCACCACCACATCAAAAGTGTATTGCTGTTTTAAGTCATGTTTTGCCATGAATCGGGGGGGGGGGGGGGGGGGGGGGGGGGGGGGCGGCCATTTTGAATCTAGGTCATGACAGATTAGTTGCACAACTTCTGCAGTAGCCATCAGCTGCATCTACAAGGCTGGGAGTGCGCCCGAGTACATTGTGTCCTGTTTCTTCTAGTAGTAGGAACTTGGCAAAGATCATATGACATATTTATTGAGTTTACAAGGACACACTAGATTCTGTAAGTTTAAGATGTAAGAGTAAAATACTTACCCTTCCCATCGCTCTAGATCATATTCAGATAGTACACTGATTGTAAATTATTGTTTGTTTGTAATTATTTACATTGTAGTTGTTAAAAAGCAGGAGATGATGAGTTTGGTAGATGACAACAATTGCAAGCACTTCCCAGAGTTGAAAACACCCTGGGGACTTCAGGTGCTCAGGAAACAGCCATCTCAACGCAATTTTGTTGATTGCTATCACCATTGCAGGAAGCGAATCTAGGGAACTACTAATCAATCAGTCATGCAATGCAATTGACCTGGCTAGTACTGTCAATCTAAGGAACATTTTCCCTGAGGGGTTTGCAAGTCTAGTTTTAGGATTCTAAAATTATTTAGGGAAGTCATTTGATACAAACCTTTCCCAGCTGTCATACAAACAACCAAAATGATGAGTTATATGACTCTGATGGTGAGGGTATAGAATAAATAATCAACAAATTATTAAGGGGTTTGGCAGAAGCAAACCTATCCATAACAAATGTAAAGTGTACTTTTATCTCTCTCCCTTTCTTAGCCATCATATTGTACCCTTTAAAGAGAAATTGTCTTCCAACAATTTAAACATGGCTCTGTGTGGGATCATAATTGAATAGTGTAGGCACTGCACCAGGTTCCGGTTGTTTAAACCTCCTAAATCCAAGTTTTGTTTTTTAGTTTAGCCTCAAGACAAGATTCCTCAAAGTGTTCATGACTAACACTTTGGGCTCCACTTAAATGATTAGTTTGCTTGCTGCTAAATCTTTCTTTTTTCGGTTAATCTTTGGGTTTGAAATGGAGAAAAAGGAAATTCCCTTTCCTTTTCCCCTGTTAGATCTGTTGTAGCATCCAATAAACAGCACAAATCACCATTTTCACAACATTGTTGTTATGGCTTCATGTGTAATGCTGGGTGCTGTACATACGGGAAGGGCAACTATTCTCGCCTGGACTGCCTGTCAGATGTAGAGTTGCAGTGCATTAGTATAGTATAGTACTTTATTTGCTGTAAACATTCAAGTTACAAAATGTACATTAACTATGTGGGATACAATGGCAGCCATGGTCTTGAGCTTCATGGCTGGCTGGGGGAAGGCAATTAAGTGCAATTTCACAGGTAAGGAAGCCAAACAGTATTCAAATGAACAGAGACTGTAAAGTAAACATACTCAAGTAAGTTCTCAGCATATATTAGCCTGAAGGTGTAATTGTCCGTTAATATTGCCTGCTAGAATCGTCCTTTATTTCACAAATAGTCAAGCAGTAATATGACGAGAAGGCAAACCTTTAAATACTCGCGCATCTCGATGATATCATTGCATTCCCCTTCAAATGCAGTCAAAAAGTTACGAATGCGTTATCCGTGACGTCATTCTTTACTTGATATGAGCTTTATATTTGTGCAATAATCACAGTCCACACACTATCAGTAGCGATTAACCGAAAGTATGGCATCAAAATTACTACGTTTTCCACCTGTTGCAAAATCGTCATTTCGCAAAAAAATTCAACTAAAATGGAGCGACAAGTAGAATTAATTGTGACAGTTCTAACAATTCAAACCGCATTAAAATTGTTCCACGTAAAGACCAGGAATTCATCTTTGCGGTGTTCCTCCACTGGTGCTAGTGTCGACATCTCATGGCGTCACTATCGTTATGCATGGCGGGATTCCGATGACGTCATTTTTATGCCATATTCTGCCGATAGAGAGCGCCAATTGTTGCCCCCCCCCCCCCCCCACAAAAGGCGGTTAGAGAGTAATACAGTTCGTACTCGTATTCGTACGTGCAATTACGTTAGTGCGCGTGCATATCGGCCGTCATAACGCTATTTAAATACAATTTAAAGGAAAAAATCCATTTTTATTATTTGACTAAGCAATATTTAAAATAGGTGATAACATTATATACTGTAATCGCCGCTGAGCGCGCCAGCTTTGCTGGATCGCTGCGCGAGCTTCTATCTCCATTTTTACAAGTGAAGCAGGGCAATCCGTGTGGTTAGTTACTTTTAATATTTGGCCTTCAGAGTTGAGAGCTATTCTAATGATTGTTTTATATTAGTATTATATTGTGGTATGATCGAGTGTGAGGATTATATACAGATCTGGGGCCATCAGGGGACCAAGGTAATTCCTAGCAGCTTGCGTGTATAAAGCACTTGATTTCTCTAAGGGAGGCAGGGGCAGTTCTAGAGGTCAAAAAGCTGCCCAGTTGTAATAATGGGCACTGGCAGCAATGATTGCGTATATTGTATTGAAGCACATTGGCCTGAAAATTGCTATCGAAATGCAGCCTCGATAGAGAGAATATCATCCGAGAAATCATTTCACTTTTTTTCCTACCAGTCTGTAATTTTGTTTGTCCTATTTCAGTAGATGACTTTGATATATCTGTTATCATTTTCAATTGCGCAAGATGAATGTAAATTGAATATAAAGGTAAAATCTTTTGATAACGAGTTGTCTTCCCCTCTTTTAGTGCACTTTTGGTTTGCACGAAGCCGTCGAACTGTGGCATATACTTTATACTATTGCGTGGTATCAATAGAAGGGCGCAACTTATATGGTAAACCTTTCCAGAGCGACCTATATCATACACGTGTCATTTAAGAAACCAACATAGAGAGAGCAACAACACTATCACATTATGGGGTAGAAAGGTCCGAAATCGAAAGTGGTCCTGTATTATTGGAGTGCATGACCACAACTTTATGAAATTTGGTCAACAAATAGCTTGCAGAGAAAAAACAACAACATTATTTTGAAGAATTCAAATGACCTTGAGGTATATTTTCAAATATTTGACCTTCTTTATCAAGGATGACGTGAAAATACACATATGCTTTTGTGATGATAATACAAGCACCCCTATGGAGATCAAAACTGCATTAGTAGTTAGAGCTCAATGGGTAGATATGATTGAAAAAGATCACCCCAATATCTGATTTTGTTTCAAAATTATGTCCAATTTTCAAAATCTGCGATGAGCTTTGCCCTCGAATATGGCGGCCATCTTGGATTTCATGTTTTTGCAACGGAAGCAAATATCGGGATTGTCTTTTTTAAATGGTATCCATATTTTTGGATCTAACTAGTTAGGTGATTGTCGTATTGGAAGGAGATATATGTTTACCAGTACATTGTACTTAGGAAAATACATACTTTGCCCTCAACCTTCACAAACAAATTCATTTTGGTACTGTTTTGTTGATTATTTTGCAAATTTATTCTTATTTCTCAAGACTTTTCATTTTCACGCAAATTTGAGGAGAAAATGTGATTAAATGGGAGGAATGTTGAGAAAAAAATATATAATCTAAGATCACGTCAAGGTCATCCAAGGTCGTTTTGGTTATGTTAAATTGTTGCATCCCCATTGGCTATATTGTGGCCAAAGCTGTGAAAATATGAAAATAAATGACAAAGATATGTCCATATATGCTCTCCACTTCTGTGTTTGGCCCCATACTGGCAATAATCGAAGTGGAACCATACTATCCACCAACGCCTAATGAAGACACCGGTATTAATTGCACAACATCCGATCATGATTATGCCGCCACAGCAGTTTGCAGGATGTTGTTCCAGATTTAACTTTGAATTTGAGGTTAGGAGGAAATATGAGGTTTTGCCTTAAATGGAAAGACCCCTTCAGAATCTGAAGAAACTCTTAGCTTCTTTAATTATTTCCACTGAGAATCCCTATTTATAGCATTTTCTGAGTATATGTACTGCCACACAAATACTGTCCAGAATGATTGGATAAGGATGTGCTAATATTATGCTATACGGCACTATTTATAATTCTCTAATATAGGATTTGGATGCGGGACGGTTCTCCTTCGTCTGTTGGGAGCTACGGGGCCACCAGTTTGCGGCGTAGAGGGCCCTAGATCAAAGGTTTACTTGAGAGCATTAGATGTGATCTTACTTGAGGAATATGAAGGTCCTCAGAGTGTAATGTAACTAAGACATGGTTATTGAGTATTTGCCGGAGCATGGCTTTTATTCTCAGCCATCTTTATTGGCACTTTCATGACCAGAGAACAGCAGAGACAAAAACAGCAAAGAACGATCCCCACAACCAAAAACAATTATGAATACAGCTAGTAGAGGTGATCATGTTCCAAATATTGTCGTTTGACTCTAAAATTACCTCGAAGCTAGGCATGAATTGTAACAGTTTCTGCATGTTTAGGCCATACTGTAAGTGTAGGCAAGTGACGAATTCAATAGTGTTTACTCACTAGCAGTTGTGCTCCTAGTGATTCTACCTTTATATAAGGTATAGCTGAGACGTGAAGGATGCTATTTATTTTAATCCACTCAGTCGTCTAATTCCAGTAATCAATTCCAGCCTTGTCCATTAATCAATTAGAATGCAGAATACATCACCCTTTTGAATCCAGCAGTTAAGCTTCCCAGGCGATGATGCAGGTAGTTTTCGATTGAATTTAATGCCAAGCATTTCTCTGCAAATAAGTGTAGTACTGAATATTGTATGATATTCTGATATCCACCAAAGGGATTGTGTTAGACTTACGGTATATCAGATATGCCTACTTTAACATTAATTTATTCATTTATCAAGGTTTCCACCTATATTGGTATGATATTAGTGAGAATGTTTGAGAATAAAGAAAAGGAATGAAAAAAATGAAAGAATGTTGTTTAACTCTGTTTTCAACTTATGAGATATTTTAGCTTTTATTCTGCATTGCATATGGGCTCGATCAAGCTGTTACGGAATCACACTTTTGCTGTTCAAGCTTAGATATCTTTTTAAAGGAAAAAGTTAGGAAATCATATTTATATGGTTATGTAGGGCTTTGTAAGTTTTTTTAAATGGACCAAGTTCCAACTTCCCCAGAAAAAAGATTTTTGGGTAAAAAAGTGAAAAAACATGCCTCTTACGGAATCACTCAAAATTAGCATCTGTTTTCTACCACTTTAATCAAATTCCACTTTCATGCTGTTCCTGCCACTTTTTTCCAGAATTTCCTTAATCATGTGGTAGATAAATTTGTTTTGCACAGATTCCACCACTAAGTCATGAGTTGAATAAGTTGAAGTGAACTTTATTCAAGAAACATTGACAGATGGTCTTGTTACAGAATCACATTTACCATTTGTTACTGAATCACATTTTCTCTAAGTATCAATATCTTTCATTAAAAGAGTGCACTCTGGTGAAATTTTCTGCTTTAATAAAAAGTTAAGTTAGTGTACTGATATCAAGGGATTGCATCTAAACTGATTGACTAAATGGGTGGCTTCAGGATTAGTTATGTATAGGTGAATGGAAACTGATTGCATTTGCAGACAGGATGAAGGTGTCTAGGTGCCAAGGTACACATCTGTACACTTACCAATTGATAACAAACTAGCTGAGTTATGAATGAATTATAAACATTTATAGTTAATGCCCAATTATAAAATAACTATGCAATAATTCTTTTTAAACATGCATTTGTGATCTTATTAACTGTTGGATATTTTTTCGAGAGCAGATCATACATGTCTATTGGGTGAATGGAGAATCCCTGGAAATTGAATTCTTAAAATAATTTTGTCCGTACTATATCATTTAAACTGCTGATATATTACTGGCTTTGTATAAAACAGTTTAATATGAGTCTTCCATATGACTATATTCAGTCTTTGAGTGATGTAACAAAATTTTGGCCTACGAGAAATGTTTACTGTACTGAATCCGTCCCCTTCTCCACTTGTGACAAAAGTTTCCTGTCCACAATAGTGTTTTTACTGTCGTGTTGAAGTGAGCTGGGGAATAAGACTCAATCCACTTGTGGTATCATTCAAACCTTTATTGGTAGTAGCAGCTACATTATAGTGTGGACTCGGATCACATACACTTACTCGTAACTCCAACTCCGAACTGCCCGCTTCTCTCGAGCTTAGCTCCCTATACCCTACGCCCATCATATGATCTTTGTGATTTATGACAACCAGTCTTTTAGAGAAAAGATTTTGAATGCTTAAGTACTTAAGATACAATTTGACATACACTCTCTGCATCATTGTTTTTTCTGTTTGATGTCTGTCAAATTAAAGGGGACCCGGGGCATGCCGTATAGAGACCAGCCCTTATGGTTAGGTCAGTAAGTGGTTAAGTAATGTCACTACTTAACAACTTACACATTGCACGGATATTTTTAAGAGTAGCAGACTGCTAATGATAATGGAATGAAGTCACGTCTGGCTCATCTGGATTTGAATATTTCCATTTCATTTTCCCAAGAATTTTGTGTCTCTTCAGATCTATGCGGATTAATTACGCATTCTTCAAATATGTACCGTTTTAATGGGGTAGCCTTCAATGCAATCTACATTAATTAATTTCATTTATTACATTAGAAGTCTTTTTTTGCTATATAGCAGTCCAGCGGATAAGGGACAATTTTGCGTTGAATCGTGCACTTTGCAATAAAAGCACCAAAATTGGTACAGTGGTAGTTTATAGCAAAGTGACTATTTTAAAGATTAGAGGCATTCTGATATTGCCCCAGGTCAGCTTTGGCGGCCATCTTTCAAAATGGCCGCCAGAGGTTATTTCCAATGGATATAAATGAATTTCTATCACCTCAAAATAATGAGGCAATAAACGTTATGTTTTACCAGAAGTATCACAGCCAATTATTATTTATTTAGGTACAACATAATTGACCTCTGGTGACCTATATGAGCTTTCAGGGTCATTTTTGGGTAAAAACGCATTTGAATATATACATACATACATACATACATACATACATACATACATACATATATACATACAAAGGGGAATTTCAACAAATCTATGAGAACCTTTCTCCGTTATAAAAAGTGACTTAAACAATCTGCCTTTATGTAGAGATCTCTCCATCACCATTAGTATAATACCATTCATTACCCACCACTATGCTCACTCACGTTTGAATGGAGATACATGGGGTGTCATAAATCTAATGTCACTCACCCCCATTTAACAATCAGACACACATTCTACAAATGCACCAAGACATGGGAATTCAACCAAAGCCCATTTGTCATGTACGTGCAACAGATTCGATGCCATACATTCCCATTAAACACACATACACGTATTCCTAGCGCTGTCAAAACGTCAGGGAAATCATTCACTATTAAGCTCACTGAAATGTCACGAGGGCGACATAAACCCCGAACAACGATAAGACGAACTACTTCTCATACTGCTACTGATACGATCACTCCTCCTCTTCATATTCCTCCTCCTTCTCCTCCTCCTTTGTCTTCTCCTTCTTCTTCTTCATCTACTACTACTACTACTACTACTACTACTACTACTACTACTACCAAGTCCTATTACTACTACTACTACCAAGTACTATTACTACTACTACTACTACTACTACTACTACTACTACTACTAACACTACTACTACTACTACTACTACTACTGTGATCATCATCATCAGAATAATAATGATAATAAAAAAAATAATAGTAATAAAAATGATAATAATGATAATTATAAAAATGATAACAATAATAATAATAACAATAATAGTTATACTACTACTACTACTACTACTACTACTACTACTACTACTACTACTACTACTACCAAGTACTACTACTACTACTACTACTACTACTACTACTACTTTGATCATCATCATCAGAATAATAATAATAATAATAATAATAATAATAATAATAATAATAATAATAATAATAATAATAATAATAACAATAATAATAATAGTAATGATAATAATGATACTACTACTACTACTACTACTACTACTACTACTACTACTACTACTGTAACTGCTGCTACTAATACGATTACTCCTCCTCTTCGTCTTCCTCCCTCTCCTCCTTTTTCGTATTCTTCTTCTTAGTGTACTGCTTCTACTACTACTACTACTACTACTACTACTACTACTACTACTACTACTACTACTACTACTACTGATGATGATGATACTGCTAATGATGATGATGATGATAACAATAATGACGATGATGATAATAATAATAAAGATAATACATGAATCATGACAAAAAGAATTAATAATGAAAGTTATTGTCCCTTCATGACGCTGTGAGGAAATCAACTGTTAGTGGAAAGAACCTCATGTCTGACTTTGTTTTAATTTGTCTCCATTAAGCTCTCGTCCCACTATGCGGCTCATACACGGTTGAATCGAATTGCCTTGTCTTACATGTGAGTTTTATGACTCAAAGCAAAACAGTATATTTCCATTAACTAATCTGACCACTTTCCTAATTGCTTCAAATGATGGACGTCGACCTCCGACTATCGCCATCCTACCAAGAATCGATCGTGCATTAAATACATTAAATGCAGAAAGATGCCAAATGTACGAAGCACAGTCCTCGTGGTTGAGATTTAATGTTCATCCACTATAGAACGCCAGTGTAACGAAAGGCCCGTTTCCTGCCTAGCTATTTAAACCACATTTTGATTACAGTGTTCCAACCTTAATCCTTATGCCGCTGGTGGCTATTTTGGCCAATACAAAATGATGCAAAAAACTGAAAAATGACTGAAACCCTAGCAAATGGGTACTCATATAAGAGCTCTCAGCGACGAAAGTAGTCTTAGCATTGGAAGTGTTAAGTGAGTATACCTTGTCGGAGAGCATTAGCACTGATCAAAGAGACTTGAGGATCACACACTTGAGAGCTCAGCCAATGGAATGTTAACAACCAAGTATAGCAATTATGTAAGATCTAAACAGCTGTTTACACACAGACACAGTTTGAATGAGGTAAATGGGTCTGAGTTACATGTATGTATTTCTGAGATTTTTTATTGCAATTTCCACATAGTTTCCTCTTATCCCATAAAGGAATAACCAGTCCCCACTCCCAAAACACACTAATCTTTCATAAGATAAAGTGGAGCAAACTCGTCCTATGCATGGTGGCTTAGGCACAATTCCATAATCACACCCGAGATACACAAGGATCATTACCTATCGATCAAGGCTTAACCCATTAACACTCAGAGCAGCCAAAACAGGCCTGGCAATTTTGGAAATGTTTTACCTACAGAAGCATTTTCTGGAAAACATTTGAAAGAGAAATGTTGATCAGAAGTCAAACAACGACTCTCCCTCAAATATTTTGTTAACTTTTGCTTTATTCCCAAGTTATTATCAAAAGTATGAGAGTGGCAGACGATACTTTCTAGAGTATCACTGAGTGTGAATGGGTTAAAAGTGAACCATAAGGATTTGCGAGTAATAACATGGAAAACATGCAGGATTCATTTTTATGATAATAATCGTCTTTCCAACAGAGAAGAATGTTACGTAACACTTGATTGATCAATCCACGGATTGGTGCGTTATTGCCAAGTCTTTAGTCTTGGAAGGGCGGTTCGCCTCTTTTACGGTAGAAAAAGAGGCCGAGAATTCTTCTTTCTGTTGGCCAATGAACACGTTTGGTTTGATTCTTCATGAATGCTGCTATTTTTTGCATACTTGGGACTAGTCATGGTCAGTATATTCAGTATGTAGTTTGAACAGAATATGTTTTAATATGTGTGAGTTTTAACTGAGCAAGTACAGTCGTTAAACACATAATACCTTGCAATTTCCTAGCGGGACTCTCGGAGAACTCACCGGATCTGACGGATGTCATATATATTAAATAGCAGCACATCATCTCAGAATATCATCAAGATTGAAAACATACCCATAACATTTGGAACCGTTTGGAAAATCTATACATTTTGTTAAAATGACCAATGTTCTAAAGGAAAGAAATAGAGATGCATTGCACTGCGCAAACATACAATCAGCAGACCATACAGTTAGCTAGCAGTTAACTTGCAGACAGCACTAGTTAAGAAGCATTCCGGCAGGGAATCGATTTCCAAAGCAAATTAGATAGAATCATATCTTTTACAGTTAAACCACGAGAACAATGAACATAGTATTTTCTGCAACTTGAACTCGGTTCTTAAATTCCGAAATTCCCCTTTTGTTTTTTGAATGAATTAGAGCAGAACTCAAAGTTTAAACCATCAATCTGACATATAATAGAGCCTTTTGGACTTCTAGGAGCGCCGCCATCGCTTAACACGTGTTTTGTATGCGGATCACTGACGTCAGCACGTCAGCTAGCGTCAAGACGCAGGCCTATTGGGACTCCACGCCAGCGAGCTGCGAACAGCGAAACCATGTACCGCCATGCAGCGCTGTGATGAATGGTAACAGCCCATGTCTGAGGCCAGATGTCCCTTTGACGTAAAGCAGTCTAAGCCGCTGAAGTGTAGAACAGGAATTGTGATCACCTCGGAATTGTCGCATAGTGTGTATACAGTTCTCGGCGATACATTTAGCCATGCACCTTAAGTGCACGGCTTGTCTGGGGAGGAAAATCAGAAATCCTCTGATGGTGTCGAATATACAAAGCAGTTTTCACCCTTACTGTTGTATTTAGGTTCAGTCGTAAAACCAGCTAGTTGTTGATTAAGGGAAAGTAGAATGCGGAAAAGGTCTATTGCAAAGAAAGGTCGTAAACCAGATGGATAGAGCAGATTTTGGCGCATGAATATGTATATATATATATATATATATATATATATATATATATATATATATATATATATATATATATATATATATATATATATATATATATATATATATATATATATATGTATATATATATATATATATATATATATATATATATATATATATATATATATATGTATATATATATATATATGTATATATATATATGTATATATATATATGTATATATATATATGTATATATATATATATATATATATATATATATATATATATATATATATATATATATATATATATATATATATATATTTATATGTTAAAGTAAGAGTGTCAAACCAGGGATTTAGTCAAATCCCTAAAACTTTCAGGGATTTTGTCAAAACTTTCAGGGATTTTGTCAAATCCCTGTTTCACTCAAAGATTTGACTAAATCCCTGAAAATAGGAGGGTATTTTTTGGCTAGTTTACTTGACGCATTTCAGTGCTTTCTTGGATGGTTAGTTGAGTGCTACATATGATTCCTGACTATCAAATAAATGAGGATTTGGCTTAGTACTTGGTATTGTGCTGAATAATTCATGCTCAGCCAAAATTTCTTTCTTGGTGATTATAATAATTAGTATCATAATGATATTTATACTACTAGTTCAACTACTACTACTTCTACTACTACCACTACTACTACTACTACTACTACTACTACTACTACTACTACTACTACTACTACTACTACTACTACTACTACTACTACTATCCCGAATACTACCAATAATGATAACAATGAAAATGATAAATATCATTATGATACTAATTATTATAATCACCAAGAAAGAAATTTTGGTTGAGCATGAATTATTCAGCACAATACCAAGTACTAAGCCAAATCCTCCTTTATTTGATAGTCAGGAATCATTTGTAGCACTCAACTAACCATCCAAGGAAGCACTGAAATGCGTCCAGTAAACTAGTCAAAAAATACCCTCCTATTTTCAGAGATTTGGTCAAATCCCTGGAAATTTCAGGGATTTAGTCAAATCCCTGAGTGAAACAGGGATTTGACAAAATCCCTGAAAGTTTTAGGGATTTGACTAAATCCCTGGTTTGACACTCTTACTGTAATATATATATATATATATGTTACAGTATTTAGGTAGTAAAACAAGGGAGTTAGTCAAATGCCTAAAACTTTCAGGGATTTTGTCAAATCCCTGTTTCACTCAGGGATTTGACTAAATCCCTAAATTTCCAGGGATTTGACTAAATCCCTGAGAATGGGAGCGACATTTTTCACTCGTTTACTGGACGCATTTCAGTGCTTCCTAGGATGGTTAGTTGAGTGCTACATGTACTTATGATTCCTCACTCTCAAAGTAATGAGGATTTGGCTCAATACTTGGTATCGTGCTGAATAATTCATGCTCAACCAAACTTTCTTTCTTGATGATGATAATAAGCAGCATTATGATATTTATCATTTCCATTGTTATCATTATAGACAGTATTCGGGATAGAAGTACAATACGTAGGAATGTATTGGATATTCTGAGTAGTGGTATTCTAACAGAGGAACAAATAATATTAAGCACAAATACAAATATAGAATGATCAACGTAAAACAAATGAACCGGGTGTAGTTATTATCTTGTTTCAGACAAAGAAGTTGATAAAGGAGATTTTTCTTCTACAACATAAACAAATATGAAGTCCCTTTTGTCAAAATTTAAGCGTACTAACATCGCCTTACGCACATTAAGGAATTAAGTGGTCGCTTTCCATTGTCTACCGCGGTTGCTACACGTCTAGTATCTCTGCCACCACACGTTTAATCACTCTGCACGTTTTTGAAATTTCGTTCTGTTTCATGGTACGATTTCAAAAGTATACCAAATGTAAAGCTCCCGTGCATTATTCGCCATTTAGTTATTTGTAATTGCGCTAACTACGATATTCGTGACATTTCGGTTGTAATGCCTTAGTACTTTTTGCGAAAATGGGAGGAAGAGGTCATCGTTGATTGTAAATATGACCACGTGCGTCACGTGAATCACACTTTTGAACCAATCGGCTACATATAGTGACGTCACTTATTAAAATATTCCGCTAAATAGTACTGGTGTGGTGGCAGAGATACTCTGCGTAGCGTATCTCTTTGTGGAGAGTGTCCAACTCGCTTCTCTGGCTGGGCAATCAGGCAGCTTTCCATGTGCACGAGTATTTGACGGGGTCCTCTCTCTGCGTGATGAACTGTCTGCCAGGAGATTTCTAGTTCCAGTATCGTTTGATCGTCAGAGGTGTTGTACCTTGTCGCTAAGGAGTTGTTCGATGTTTGGAGGGGCTGTCTGTGGGACCTATATACAACTAGAAGATATCGTATGATTATTCGTGAATGAAGATAATTTCTTTCCTGTTCCAGGATTTGATGTTTAATGATAGGAAAAGGTTCAAATTTCGACCATCACCAGGGCAGCTACACAACCGCAAACCCACAAAGGGTATTATTACCTCTTTGCTACCCGTTCCAACCCACGTGATATAGTTAAAAAAAACATTCCCAACACTGTAACTATACAGCCTCAGATGTTTCGGTTTTGGAGACTTTATAGTTAACTCAGTTAAACTTTTACAGAAATTCTTTTTTTCAAAAATTGAACAGAATGGAAGCTTTTCAAAGAGAATACACTTGTCTAGGGCTTGTAGACAAGGTGACCCTATTTCACCTTACTTGTTTGTAATCTGTGCCGAATTGTTATCTCATGTGATAAGAGAGAATAAAGATGTTAAAAGTATCAAAATAGGTGATACGGAGATGAAGTTATTTCAGTATGCCGATGAAACTACTTTATTTTTAGATGAAGATAGAGAATCTTTGAGATGTGTCATGGATATACTGAGATGGTTCAACAAAATATCTGGACTAGATATAAACAAGGATAAAACAAAGGTCGTCAAAATTGGGGCTTCAAGGGACAGGTCGATAAGTTGGGAAGGTTAATTTGGCCTAAAATGGACAAGTACATTCGAAGTTCTGGGTATCCAATATGATACTTTTAGACTTAATGATATCACTAGCCTGAATCTAGATTCCAAAATGGCTGACATTAAGAATTTAATCAGAATATGGAGTACCAGAAGGTTAACACCTTTTGGTAAAGTAACCATAGTTAAATCCCCTCTACTCTCAAAAATAACCCACATCCTCCTGTCCCTACCTAGCCCTAACAAATCAGTATTTAAACATATTGATAATTTACTTTTGATCTTTATCTGGTGTGGCAAACCTGCTAAGTTCAGCAAGGATATACTGGAAGCGGAAATATATGAGGGGGGTTTGAAACTCCACAATGTTGCCATGTTTGATAAGGCATTAAAACGTGGATGGCTAAAAAGATATTTAACATCCAATAGTAAATGGAAAATCTTCCTGGATTTAGAAGACTTCCATGCGATATTTAATTATGGTATTGATTTTGTTGAAAGAATTTCTGAAATCATGCAGATTCCTTTTTGGAATAATGTGTTATGTTATTTGAAAGAATTGCTACACTGTAAATGTTGTTAGGACATATCTGTGATTTATTTAACACCGATATGGTATAACCCCTTTCTTAGAATCCCACTCAAATATCAATGGTTTCAAAAGGGTATTAGTATTATTGGTGATATCCTCGATGAGCACAATGAATTGTTGTCATTAGAAGTTTTTCAGGACAAGTTTGGTGTCAAAACAAACTTTCTTGAGTATGGTGGATTCATTTTGACTATCAAACTTTATCTGGACACTAAAGAAAAACCTCACTACAACTTAATCCGTCCAATCCACTGTCTTATATACAGCGTTTTGGCTAAGGACAAAAAAGGGGTATTGCATTTGTTCAAGTGTCTGCATGCAGATAATAATAAAATTATAACAGATATTTGTACAAAATGGTCAGAAAAGGCTGAACCGATATTCCATCCCTTTGAGGAAAAAAATTCCTTTGTTAAGAAAAATGTGCTCATCGATGACATATACTTAAAATACATCCAATTTAGAACATTACATTACAGATTCTATACAAATGACCTTCTTCTGAAGTGTAAAATCTCAACCACAGATATATGCTCCCAATGTAAAATTACTAAGGACAGTAATCCATATATGTTATTGTATTGTACCTTGTCAAATAATTTATTGGATCATGTTGAAAGGTGGATTAGAAACCTTGGAATGGAAAATTATCATTTAACAGATCGTAGAAAGATTCTTGGAGATCTTGAAAATGCAAACCTTATTAACATAATAATTCTTAATACCAAAAAGGTAATCTACTTGGCAAAATTAGAAGGAAAACCACCTTCTCTAACATGGGTACAAGCAAGTATCAAGGCCATTTTTGAACATGAACAGTACAAAGGGTTAACAAATAACAATATCACAAGCTTTGAGAAAAAGTGGTCTTTATTACTTAGATTTTTAAATTACAATGCCCAATAACATTATTGTATAGCACATTTTTACAATATTGTAAATCTCAACACCATGCTGTTTATTTTTTTCTTACCTACACCTTTCAGTTCATTGTAAAGTTGACTGTACTTATACTATTAATATGGTTACAACTTTCATCTTTTTTCTTTCTTTATTTACACGATCATTATGTCTGTACTGTGATTGTCCATGCAAGACGGAATAAAAATGATTTGAAAAATAAAAAACACTGTAACTACCAGACTCTCAGTGTTTGAAGTATGTACACTCTCCAGAATTGATCTCTCGATGTATTCACAATAAGGATATGTGCGCGCTGTCACCACTCCAAGACTTTCAATGTCTACACACTTTCATAATGTGTGAACTCTTCATTCCATGCAATTTGACATTTATTGAACATTTATTTGAAGGCTTCAGCTTCACCTCTGCAGTCCATATCCCAAAACCGTCAACGACAACACACATGCCGACAGAAAAAAGCTCGTACAGACAAACACACACACGTACAGACAGACACATACATGTACGGGCAGACACATACATGTACGGGCAGACACATATACACACAGGCAGACTTTCCTACTTCCAGATTACAGGCACTGTATCAACGGAAATGTATTATATATAAACCATTGACCATATTTTCTAAAAAAAAAAAAAGAATGAAAATAATATAATACCATGTAGAGGCCACTATAGAATAGCTTTTTCTGATGAATAACAAGCAGACCTCGCGGCTGGCTGTTTAAATAGACCTAGGATGGAGGCAGTGATAGATATTGTGTATGCCCATGGGTGTACTTCGTGGTAGGAGTTTAACGCCGAGAAGAGTGGGGAGTATAGGTTGAACTCTGCTGAAAGGGTTTTCCGGTTGGGCCAAGTCAAAGGTAATTGTGATGGTTGAGTTATACCACTTTGGAATAAAAGTCTGCTGCATTTTTCAAGGTAATAACTCTGAAATTGATGAAAGAATATCTAAAGCTCGTAGGAATTCCATTGCACTGACTGGTTTATGGATCCATAGGTGAGGTCTGACCATTCCCACTTGCAACACACTCTTCTGGTCTGCTGCTATCCCCATTACGCTGTATGGGTGTCAGTCGTGGTGCCTGAATTGTACTGTGAATTCGGAAAAGATTACGTTAGTTTAATTTTTGCGTTTTTTAGCGTTTAGCTTCGGACGCAAAATTAAGATTCGCAATGATTAGTGCTGCCACTTTAAGTGTATAGTTGGCACTCCATGTTGCGGCCAATTCCCAAAGTTAAAAAACGCAAACATCGATTTTTTTCTACACAATCTTTTGTGAATCTACAGTATTTGTATGCTTATTTACTGTTCCTGATGAATGCACGAAATCATACTAGATACATAGTCTTTTCTCTCAAACAATACACTTATAACATGGGAGCAAAATACAAAAAAAATACAAAAAAGGAATGTATAGTGCACTGCCCTTAGTGATACTGTCTAAACCAAACCAAGGATTTCATATAAGGGTTTCTCAAATATGTAGTTTATATTGCCTAGGATATCTAACGTTGTATGAATCATTTACGGGTGGTAGGTGGTTGTGGCAATACCAGTGCCCGGTCCATTCAGCACCCAAAAACGAGTCTGTAGGTCAGGCGTTTAGCTACTGCATGGGAAGCATTCAGGTTCTTTCATTTCCTCAAAGGCGCCTTTATTCTGCCTACTAATTCTTGAAGGGGATTTCTATTGGCCTGTCGGTGCTGTACGCTACTTCTCATACTTTCCAGTCAGTCGCCCTGCTATTCCGCACGAGTGTTTGGCAGGGTCTTCTCGTCGCAGTCGATACACTACGGCACATACAACTCTCCAATCTACTCTGGTACAGCACTATCAGCGACAGACAATCACACGTACACACACATAGGCACAGGCCGCTAGACAGACACAGGGGCGGGCAGGCGCAGTGGCTACCAGCTCTCCAGAATTCAATTAAGTTCTCCGCGACGGCGACAGGCAATGAAAGTCTCAACAAGTCGCTTTCATCTGTCATGCTTGCAAGCTCAGGCAAACATTGCGGCGTGATCTCAACAAGGTCTTGCACAGGAACTCAAAAATTCACATTTACCTTCTCGGGGAAATAATTGGATTTATTCGCCAAAGAAGCGGACCCACATCCAGAGGACCCAGTTAAAAGTGGAGCTGTTATGCATATAAGAAAATAAGATTAGTACGATATTGTGGACTGAAAGTATTTGGTTGATTCTACAATGCTAAAAATGGAGATAAAGGATTTCATCGTCGATTTAGCCTGCTTTATCATATTTGGTAAGTCTATTTTCATTTTCATATTGTAAAATACACCAAAATATGAATAAAAGGAACTAATGTGCTAGAACATGATATATTCAGACATACCCTTTTAAGATGATAATGGATAGAGTTCAGAAAAGAGTAAAACTGAGGTTGTGTTGAAAAATCATGACAGCGCTAGATAGATGCAGTAGTGTCTGTGACGACAGACTACTGAGCGGACTTCTAGTATTTAAAGTGGTCTTTGGAGACAGGTGGTTTTATAAACGGGTAAAACATGCAGAATATCTTATCCTACTGGATTTGTTATCTGGTGGGTATGTGCAAGACGGGGTCTAAAGACAGGGTTTATTTGGGTAAGTTTTACTTGAAGTTATTTTAACCCATGAAATAATCGGTAACCCAATCTATCCACATCTATTTCAGAGTTGTCTGAAAGAACAATCTGAATTGAAAAGCTTATATTCCAAGCAAAATATTAGCCGAAGCCATGTTCAGTAACTAGAATTTACACTTATTTACTGCCGCGGATAGAGGGATTCAAGAGAGCGTTTCACCTCAAGTTGTCTTTTGAAAAATGTTCCTTAGTATACATGGGTTGGGTTAAGGGC
Source organism: Maea johnstoni (assembly GCA_963942565.1). Taxonomy (NCBI): domain Eukaryota; kingdom Metazoa; phylum Annelida; class Polychaeta; order Spionida; family Magelonidae; genus Maea; species Maea johnstoni. Next base: position 16,497,748 of record OZ012687.1, on the reverse strand, counting down.
ATGTGAGAAAGTTGCCAGTGACCTGGGATCAGGAAGTGGTTTTTCCCGGGTACTCTGGTTTCCTCCATTACTTACAACTGTCTATTACGAATTTGCATGAATATGACAGAAAACGATATCTCCAAACTCAACCGATAGGAGAAAAAAGCACTTTTACCTTTAACCCTTCCATTGCTGAGGCTACCTTCAGGAACGCAAAGATTTTTGAAAATTATCTAAACCCTGTCATGTTGGTATTCATTGGATAGCTCTTGCAAAGTGCTCTTATATAAGTACCCAAATGCCAGGGTTTCAGTGAATTTTTCAGATTTTTTGCATGATTTTGTATTGGCCAAATTAGCCACCAGCAGCATACGGGTTAAAAAGACTGTTATCCTGGTGTAGAAACAACCTTACTGATACCGTTCAGTAGGAAATCCCACGTTGCTTCAACCTCAACATAGCGTTGCCCTATAGTAGAAGAGCATTGCTATTCTTTTGCGATAGGAATAACAATACTATTACTTAACAGTAGGAATAACGCCTTGCAGTTAGATCTGTTCTGCGTTGGCTGACCCAGAAGCTTTCACAGACACTATGGTCCCAGAGGACATAGAGAATATACCCTAATTTATCCCATATCAAGTTGATATGATCACAAATGGGAATAATGAAACGTGTTATTGCCCGGTTGCTGTACTCGCAACATAACGGATAGCACGTTGATGGGCTAGTCATTGCCTACGAAGAGTAGGATAGCCGTCCGCATATGGCTATGTATCATGTCGCGTATTGTGTGTTATGCGTGTGTGGATTATAAAATAAAAAACGTTATTGCACTTGTGCAATGTTCAAATGAAAAGAAATCAACAGCAGAAGCTGCGCTAGTAGTAGTAGTAGTAGTAGTAGTAGTAGTAGTAGTAGTAGTAGTAGTAGTAGTAGTAGTAGTGGTAGTAGTATAGTTGTAGTAGTAGTATCATTACCATTAGTATCATTATTATCATTATTATTATCATTATTAGTAGTAGTAGTAGTAGTAGTAGTAGTAGTAGTAGTAGTAGTAGTAGTAGTAGTAGTAGTAGTAGTAGTAGTAGTAATTTGAACTAACTTAAGTGACCAGGAGCAACGGTAGTAGTAGTAGTAGTTTGGAGATCGCGCTTTCTCCATTAGTGCACCGAGATTATGGAATGCGCTTCCACAACACCTGAAGGATTCTACATCGTGTCAGGCATTCAAGAAGTGTCTCAAAACACACCTTTTCAGG
>OZ012687.1:16434005-16494005 GCA_963942565.1 Maea johnstoni | reverse complement strand
TGAATTTCCACACGTAGTAACCAGACATCGTACAGCTTTATCACACCCGCAGACAGTCACAGCAGCTTAGCCTGACAATCCCATTGATTCACAGTATGCAAATGTCGTATTATTTTGGGTAAAAATGCGTGTGAATTTAATTTTGGTTGGTCTTGGCTTAGAACGAGGAAGCAATTTGTATACGATTGACATGGTAATGATACAAATGATTTATGGTTATTCAGCATCAGCAGCAGTAGCAGCAGCAGCAGCAGCAATTATCTATTCGTCCCTTTATCATCATCATCATCATCATCATCACCATCATAAATATCGTCATCATCATCACGAGAACGATGATTATCCAAAATCAAAGTCATCCGTTACCTTATGAATCACTCACTGGATGACTGAGGAATCGGGTCTGTACCCTTATCTATGAACTAAAAATGAATATTGCACCAATGGAAAATATCGTTATTTGTTCAATACGGTTGATAATCTATTGCATAGTTTGCCAATATCGAAAAAGGTTTCCTCAGATAAACATGTATATTTCCAAAATATCTTAGATTTTCGCTGTGGATGGTAAGATGCAAAATGGGACTATTCATCCCTTTAATCTACTCCACTGATAGGCCGCTTGTTATGTGCCTGACGTGCTCGCACATAGTTGTTATTCCTAGACAGCCCTGTGGGGAGCCATAGCTCCAGTCCTCTGTGTCACTCTCTCCAGCAATGTCAAAATATATGCTAATCTAATAACTCGCTGACCGCAGCACTGCTGCCTCCACTCCGCACTTCTCCCTCAACCCAACCTTTACCAAACCTGCTGCCACCAGCCCTTTATACATTGCCTAACTCTCTAAAGCTGACATTCACTACATCACAATCTGATACTTTCCACTTCCTATAACTGTTAATCCAATTGGAATTTGCAATATATACATCTATTTTACCCTGTGCCCCACTCTCCAGCAATGTTAAACATGTATGTTGATCTAATAACTACATGTAGCTTTGCACGTATCGTCCAACTACTTATTATTCCTGTTATAGTGTAAGAACCAGATTTCCTATTCATTTAAAACGCGTACTTTATAAGGCTGCCGTCAACGCCAGTAGAGCTTAACTATTTCAATGAACGAACAGGCCTTTGAGGGAGTAAGTGAAATGGTACGAAGAATTCCCCTGAAAATGTCTATTCAGTAATTGTAATCGCATTCCCAAGAACAGGTTAAATGGTAAGTAGATAAGTAAGCAGTAAGTAGTAAGTAGAAATATTATGTCAGTATTATGCTTTACACACCACAGATTCCTTGTCATAAAGAAACATACTAGTGAATAATTATTAGGTAAACGGTCTTCAATGTTATCATATACTGGATATATATATATATATATATATATATATATATATATATATATATATATATATATATATATATATATATATATATATATATATATATATATATATATATATATATATATATATATATATATATATCACATCAGGTAAAACCATACAATCAACATTTAGGGAAATACCAGGGTCTATATTGTGTTATAGATCTTTAAGCCCAATTTTGCAAAATACTAAGTTTGTCATTCAGTCATCTGTAAATGTATTTGATATAGACTATGATAAAAAATTGCTGACATTCTTTCCATTCAGTTACCGCCACGAGGGCGGAAAATTGGCAATCTGCAAGATACCGTATGGTATTTGTGATGCACATGTATATGTTACTATATTTTAATTGTAGTCTCTTGTTTACGTATGTATGTATGTTTGTATGTATGTATGTATGTATGTATGTATGTATGTATGTATGTATGAGAGAGAGAGAGAGTACGGCTGAGATGAAAAACACATTTACCTTTCTTTATGAATACAACTAATAAAAGTAACGGAGACGAGAGTAACCCACAGACACAGTCCCAGTCTCCAGACGACAGGTTGAGACATTGATAGAAGTGATTCATTTCCTGGCATAATTTCGTGTCTACTGCACCGCACCGGGGTTCATTAAGACATTCATGAGCTACGTTCCCTTCAGGGTCAGCTATTTACATGTTTAGTAATGCAGTGTTGCAAACCTCTATCTAGTAAACAAGAAGTTTCTCCCAGTCGGGATGGGAGTTTGCTATGTACCGGAAAATGAGAAAATAGGTAGTTTCAATTTCTTAGTTGGTATATTCTTAGACGTATTAGATGCCGACAGTTATCTGTTTTATTGTTTATTGCATCTCTTGTAATGATAAACTTAGGGCATTTTTCTTTGACATTGCACACAAAATGATGTTTTGTGATGAAACAATACAGTCGTTCAAATATCCATTCACCTTTGGAGTAAATGTTGTGTTTAACTCCTTATACTTGAATATGAAAATGATGCCACAATAATCTCATTCAATAGCTAATGCCTTGCTTCAATTTACTTCCTGGGGTCTGGGGAGGGAAAGATAAGCATATTTATAATAATCAAAACCATCTCGGTATATTTCACTGTCTACTCTTTGTTAAGGAAACGCACACATTGTTTCGTATAGAAGAATGTACTGAAGCGGAGAGACTGACATGTAATTCTGTAATGAACATGAACCACTTGACATTCCTGGGAGATAATTAAGTTTATGGATAACTAGGAACACCACGCCGTTAACTATGTGATACGTAATTGGTTGATTTGCTGTCGAGCCATTCAGTGTTGATCTTGTTTAGGAGTGGTTTTCTATCTCAACAGAATTAACTATGCGATACCTAATTGGTTGATTTGCTGTCGAGCCATTCAATGCTGATCTTGCTGCGGAGTGGTTTTCTATCTCAACAGAATTAACTATGTGATACCTAATTGGTTGATTTGCTGTCGAGCCATTCAATGTTGATCTTATGGAGGAGTTCCTTTCTTTCTCAATAGATATTCTAACATCACCAGCAGACACTTAGGTCTCTCTAGAGAATAGACGTATATTGAATCAGTATTTATGCTATGGGTGGATATGAATATTTTAGCCATAGAAAACCCTGATTCATATTAACGATGTATATAGTATAGTTCTCTGGAAGTTCATTAAGTGGCATAAACTGTTGGATAAACAGGGCTGAATACTAGTACATGGCCTGTGCCTCACTTCTCATACTAGCTGTTTAGACATAGTAACACTTGTTTCCGGTTCCTAACACTAATTCCCTTTCAATTCCAAGTCCTTAGTTTTGAAGACGAATTCGAAACAAAATACTTACATAACCAGAATTAATTCAAAAAGACATTATCGAATTTCCACGTCACATGGGATATCGTGGTTACTATTTCATACTCTATATAATATATATTTCAAACTGTGCTAAAACCTTGAATTTCTAGTAACAAGTAATGGGATGTTATTTGTTAAGTCACCGCTTTTCATATGCACACACTGTTTCTGCCATTACTCGGAGTTGCAAGGAAAACAACAATTGAAGAGAGAATCACAATATGTTTTAGAACGATAACGTGCACCAATTAAAAAACATCGTAGCGTCACCTGGGCCGAGATATCAGCGTACTGTGTCGTTCAACACTTTAGTTCACGCTTGAAAATGTCATTTTGGACAGAGGACTAGAAAACGTAATGAAGGGCATCACCAAAGCTTTTCTTTGTCACTGTGGATATAAGATTGATTGATCCTACTGCTTCGTTGGTGGCTTAAGATATTGCGATAAAATTGAAATGAATAAAACATGAACATTGATCCAATTGTGCATGTTGTCTGCATGTATATTCCCAAGGTTCCTGGTCTCTGCATCACTGGCATAGCCTGCACAGAGAGAGAGAGAGAGAGAGAGAGAGAGAGAGAGAGAGAGAGAGAGAGGTGGATGGGCGTGTTTTAATGCTTCAATTCTCTCGTTTATCTTAATACTCAAAAAGGAAATGTAGTTAGGTGTTCGTCTGTTTCCTTTTTTGAGAAGAAAACCTTTTCATTCCACATATCTATGTTAATTTCCGTTTCAAATCCACGGTATGGCCTCTGGCACAGGAACGTCCGATAGCAGTACGGCTGTAGTGGGGTTCTCGGTGTGTCTTAGCCTGGTTCTCAGGCTGTGTTAGGTATGATGCCCCCACCACTATACATACTAAGTAGGTTTGATGTCTCTCTCAAACTATAGATGGAAGCACTGTTTTCATGAGTTACGGTTGAGTTGCGGTTGAGAACACATTCAGACTAGAGCTCAAGTGTGTCCCCCTTGAGGATTTATTCAGAACTAATACTGGAGTGAATTCAACTCAAGTCAGATCAGTGAAAGAGCCAGAAATCACAGACTTGTAGCAAGTCTAGGTGTGTCTATGTATAGCCAGTCTAAACCTTAGCTATGTCTGAGACATAGATATCGTCTTTGTAGAAAGCGACAATCATTCCCTTCACAGGGACGGGAAACGACATCATACTTTTGCACCATGATTATGATGGGTGTTTCGTTCCATTTACTTCCTATAGGAGAATAGTGTCATAATGTTTACCTTATCGTGTACACATCTGAATCGCGTAATGGGGAGTGGGGGGGGGGCTTATTGCTGTAATGGTTGATGCTTTTCAGAGTGAGAAGCTTAGCGTTGACAAACAGAGTTATCCAATAGATTAGATGATATTTGGTAAGATACACAGGGTATTTTGTGGATTTATTTGGAACGTCGGTAGGAATGGTTCTCTGGAATTCATTTAAAGATATATCCTCTATATTACTGAATACAACTTGAAAGGTAACATTTCACCTTTAAAACAATCTGTTGCCAGCAATGTACAACCATAGAAAACGTTTTTAGAAATAATTTAACATTACCAAACTTTTCAAATCTGACGAGTTTTACCTTTTTACTGACGGATATCACATGATCAAAATCGAATTATAGTGTCGACATTTAATTTCCGCACTAAATGCGTAAGCAGCCCAGGCAAAATGCACGACCGCACGGCCGATTGCTAACCAATATCCTGGACATGGATGAAAAGATGACCTCATAACTAAACATAGCTTTATTTCGAAAACTACGTGGTTCATTGATATGTTTAGCTTATTTCTTTGACATACATAGGTATTTGTACTAACAGGCACTTACGTACTTCAGGTCGACTGGTGCAGGAATTAAATGTCTGTACTGCAGGTTAGGATTGACTATTACAATGGCAGGTTAATCATGGTGAAGCAATGCTAAGAATCAAGGTCAAATGTCAACCCTAAACTTCTTCTGCAAGTCACAAACATAAATATGTACATTTGTATAATAGTTGTCCAGAAGATTTTATCAATGTGATTTAGGTAGATTTTAAGTATGATTAGTATCCGTGGCCAACCACTGCCAATTGCTCCATGTGCTTCAAGTTAAAGCATTGACGGTGTGGCTAATTCGAGTAGCATGTCTGCTAATGCCATCCACAACACTCATGAAAGGGGATAATCGGAGCCTCGTGGGAAGTGATTTCACGCTAGTCACAGTGCGAACTAAAAGGACAATAGCTTTCTAGACGGATCAAACAGATGAACTGCAATATCGTAGTGTTGCAGGTTGCAGATCGTTTCCTTGTACGAATGCCCATTTTGCACATTAATTTAAAAAATTCAAAATGATTCTTTATTCACATTAAATGTGAATATGGGATCATTTTGATTCTTTTTTTATATTTTCATATGTTCAGTCCTATGCCTTTTCCCTCATAATCAGAGCAACTGTGATGGTCTAGGCCATCACTGAGCAGAGTAAGAGGCTAACAGTTGCATTGGCGCCAATAGGTTTGCACACAAGCGGGAATTGTAGGCCCTTTTCTCGATATCGAATTTCACCGAAACATGGTCGCCTTAAACATGAACTTTTTGTATAAAGCGTTAATAGTTTTACTCGCAATTTGGCGCATTTATAGCTACATTGTAAGAGTATATATATATATATATATATATATATATATATATATATATATATATATATATATATATATATATATATATATATATATATATATATATGTGTGTGTGTGTGTGTGTGTGTGTGTGTGTGTGTGTGTGTGTCAAGTAAGGGCATAGTTGAGGAAAAAACCTGATAAAGAAATTAATCCCAAAAGCTTGCGTAGGACTCACAATCATAAACCAAAACTAATTATGTGCTCCCTCCCTATACATCACCCAACAGTAACGAAGGGAGAAATACAATATAGGTAACGCAATTAGTACTTGATGTTTTCGCTGAATGGGATCACTATTCCAATTAGGATCAGAGGTTGAACAGGAAACAACTCCAGGTCGGTGAATCTAAGAACCGTATTTCATGATCTTGACCCCAAGGCAAAGTTCAAGAGAGTGAGACGCCATGCCAGTCAAGGAGTTTCTATCACGTGACAGAGACTAATGGAACTGAATTTTAGTGGAATATCAATGTTTTTAAGTAATTAAGTAGTCTTTGTTAAACATTTATCCATACATGCAAATACACAAACACACACACACACACATATATATATATATATATATATATATATATATATATATATATATATATATATATATATATATATATATATATATATATATATATATATATATATATATTCGGTAAATATATGAATTTATATATATATATATATATATATATATATATATATATATATATATATATATATATATATATATATATATATATATATATATATATATATATATATATATATATATATATATTTAGGTGATATGGATATAACTAGCTGAACTGTACATAACATGCAGAGTAAAACTTTTATTCCACTCGATATAAAATACAGAAATTGGCTTGGATTTTCCTAGTGAATGTGTTTCAGATGCAGCGGTGTCACTGCATCACAGTGTAATAATTGCCAGCTAGTGTCTGTACGTACCTTGGATACACATGCTGTAAGTGTGTGTTTGCAATTGCACCCCTCTCGCGACGAAACCAATGCATTTAGATAGGCCAATCAGTGCTGGGTCATGATTAATGAAATCCAAACAGATGCTGGTCTTTAAGTTGATTGTAATTTACTTAGCCGTGGATTCCATCTCATGACAATCAAGTCGAGTCTCACTAGGACCACATGTGTACAGGACAGACATTTAATTCCTACACCAGTCGACCGGACATCTGCCAGTACCTGGTTGTACAAACATCCACGGATAACTTGTCAAAATATAATCCAAGCGCATGAAAGACCCACGTTGCTTGTGAATCAACGCTACGTTTAGCTGTGAGGTCTGGGATGTATGGTCGCATCCATGCCAAGGAAACTAAATTGCAATCGTGTGTGCAGTCGTGAATTATGACCTCGCATTTAGTGCAGGAATTAAATGCTGGCACTGTAGGACTTCCACACTCATCCACAGTCTAGGCCTGTGCCGTGGAGCTCCATTTTATTCGGCCCACGCTCGCTCAGGAGGCCTTTAAGATGAAGCAAAACGTTGACGCCAAACCATTGTGATTTTTTTTCTCTATGTGGAGTGTTCTATACACTCTCCGGCAAAACTGACAACCCCTTAGGACACCACAGAGTCGACTGGTCGGTCTATGTTGCTTGTAGCTTGAAGCTTGTGCCCTTCGCTAATTATAGACCAAAAAGGTTTGACTGTGCATACTTTATACTCAATACTATTGGTTAACATTTCTGTGGTTTATGCAGCTTAGAGAGCAAAGGCCCAAAAGTGTGCAGTGTGCAATATATATTACACTCCTCGAAGCCTATGATTGAACGGAAGGCAGCTAACTAATTCAGAATGATTCAAACTCGTTATCACCCTTTCCCTAGTGCAGACAAACGTGTATGACTCACACTAATTCCTGCTTGAAATATATGACCGAGTGAGGCGAAGTCCGATGTAAATGGCTTTAGTTAATAGATCGCAAGCAAATCGGTACCCTGAGATAAAAAATAAATTACGAGATAGGCCAACCCTGTGGTTGGCTATTCTGATTCTGCTTGTATGAATGACATGGAGGAAATGACTAGATATCTTTACGACTCCCTGGGCGTGGATGAGTTAACACAGCTCTATAATGAATAGCTATCAATCAACACCTCAGTAAATACCCATATCTTTCCCATGAAGAAAGGAGTGGAGTAATTGTTACCACAAGCGGAACAACTTACAGGTATTCCCGCCGGCTGCTTTGATAAGTGGGTCTGGGACTGCTATCTGGAGGTGGTTTTCATCTTGCACGCAACAGGGGCGGTGGCGGGGAGGGGGTCGTTTAATATAGCAGCTTACAGGCTGCCCCAGGGATCCCCTCTATAGAGAGGTGAGAACCAGGGGTCCTTAGTATAAAACTTAACGTATTGCTTGCGATGTGCTTGGGGTCAGAAAGTCTTTTGTTCTCCCATTGTATTCTTAACCACAAGCACGTCGCAAGCACTACGTAACGTTTTATACTTAGGAGCCCAGGGGTCCTTAGTATAAAACTTTACGTATTCCTTGCGATGTGCTTGAGGTTAGAAAGTCGTTTGTTCTCCCATTGTATTCTTAACCACAATCACCTCACAAGCACTACGTAAGTTTTATACTTAGGGCCCCAGCTGTCTCGAGTTAAATCCTACAGCACTGACATTTAATTTCTGCACCAGTCGACCGGACGTCTGCCAGTGCCTGGTTGTACAAACACCCATGGCCAACATGTAAAACTGGGGAACAGTCAAAAAGGCTTTATTAACACTTTTTTTAACTTCGCATTTTTTTCGCTTTGAAAACCCTTAATAGTTTTCGAAGCGACCATGTTTCGGTAAAACTCATTGAAGAAATAACCTAAAAACATAATGTCATATTCTATGAGATTTGGTCGGTTGTTTCTTTTGATTTTGGCCTCGTCAGTTCAGGTTGATTTGCGGGAAAGTGTATAGGTTGCATTTGAAGATGTCATAGTGACCCACTTTAACAAATTATCCCAATAAGCTACTTAAGATATAGGTATACCCATCAATACAAATGCTAATCAAACTTACTTAAATGAAATGTGTAACGCTTAAAATACACAGTCATTATAGGGCGAAATCCACATCTAGGAAATGGGGTGGGGCGGTTAATGAGATGTAAAGAGAGACATTGAAAAGGACGTGGAAGGTTAAAGGGGAGTAACAAAGACTAAACAATAGAGATGGAGGCATATTAGAAAATCGGACACATAATTCCTTATAAAGATAAAACCCATGGAGTGATCAGTCCAAAAATGAAAAGGATCCGATCTAAGTAATCCATAACTAATGTAAACATTCTACCCACAAATTGAAGAATAGGCAATTGATTGCCCCGGATTTGATATCCAACCCATCCCTTTCGTGGGGACTTCTGCAAATTGCTTTGAGGAGCACCCAAAGTTAACGCAAATCTATTCTGATCAATTGTCTATCTCTGATACCAGAAGGTTCCTTGGGAAGGAAGCTTGGTTAGCCGCAGTCTTATTGGTCACTAGTGGTTTTCCGCAACGTAAATTATCATTTTCTCATCAACGTTATAGGTTTAGCAGCGGTCAATACTAACTGCTTTGTAGCCCTTCTCCAGTCACAACAAATAACATTGATCTCATCATTGCGCAGCCATGGCAAAACGCCAAAAAATACTTGTCGATAACTTTTCCTTTTTTGTCATATCACGAGCATTTCCAGATGAATAAGATGTGAATAAAACGTTAAACAAAATGTCCTGTGTCAGTGTGGTTTACTTTGAAGATTCGTGCATGTCACTTTTAGACAGTCTATCGACAAAATGTCTCCTTTTACCGCAAAACATTTCTTCCTAAGACCGCGCCGTCATCGCGAATATACCCCAAAAATGTTTTCGTTTTTAAACTCTTGTAAGTCAGGATGTTGACGATTATAATGTCGATATATTTATTTGTTATTCATCAAAACGGATATTCCCTGCAACAGGATGTCTATGTAAATGCATGGAACAATAAGTCGGGATGGATACTCAGAGGCCTTGCATTCCTATATATATATATATATATATATATATATATATATATATATATATATATATATATATATATATATATATATATATATATATATATATATATATATATAATATATATATATATATATATATATATATATATATATATATATATATATATATATATATATATATATATATATATATATATATTGATACATTGATATATTGATATGTGAGTGATCCGTCGATGTTACCTCCTTATACCATAATGCATCTATTCCCTGGAAAACATGACATTACAAAATTATAGAAAAGTTTCGAGTCTCATAAATACAGAAAGCAAGACAAGTGCATTGATGTTCGATAACGATAACAATTTGTCAATATATCTATTTTGTTTACTTTTGTTAATAAGGATAACTTATAACATTTTTTTCTTCTTGATGTTTATTTTTTTGTTCAGACGATAAGTTTGAACTAGCACAGCTAATATGAAAAATGTAATACAATTAAACATCTGTGTGATAGGTTTAAGATCAAGACGAGGCTTTGTAATAGTAAAATATTCGTATATTGAATTCTTATGCTGACAAAAGTATGCATGCTATACAATTGTATTGTATTGTATGTTTATTGACTGCTTGTATTATACAAAATCATACGTATACAAGACATATTATGCATATAATGGTAAACAGAAAATTGAAAACATAAAGTACACAAAATAAAGGACGAGTTAATACAAATCAGAAATTATAACATAACACAAAACGCATAATATGTACACTCTTGGACTGTCCACATAGAGAGATTGCTTTCACATTTTTCTAAATACTGCTAGGATTTCTGACATATTTCACATTGCCGGCTGTTACCAAATACGGCTTCACAGTTAGAGAAGGATTTTGCCAGTAGATGGCATTATCACCTTCCTATTAATAATAATAATAAAAATAATAATAATTGGAATTTATATAGCGCCTTTTCCATTCATAAAATGTTCAAAAGCGCTGCACATTGTCATAGTTTGAGTCATAGTCAACAAACGCCTCAATGGGCGAGCCTGAAAAGGTGTGTTTTGAGACACTTCTTGAAGGCCTGACACGATGTAGAATCCTTCAGGTGTTGTGGAAGCGCATTCCATAATCTCGGTGCACTAATGGAGAAAGCGCGATCTCCAAATTTGAGTTTAGTCCGAGGCTCATCCAGAAGGCCCTTAGCTTCTGATCGTAGATGGCGTCTGGGTTTATAAGGCACGAGCAGCTCCTTGATGTACTTAGGTGCAAGTCCGTTGAGCGCCTTGTAGTAGGACCTTAAATTGGATGCGGAATTTGATTGGTAGCCAGTGAAGCTTGATGAGAACATGTGTGATATGTTCATACTTCCTGGTTCTCGATACTATCCTTGCTGCACTGTTTTGTAGTCGCTGCAGCTTTGCAATCAAATCCTGTTGTATTCCAATTAGGAGAGCATTGCAGTAATCCAAACGAGACATCACCAGTGACTGCATCACTGTTTTTGTGGCATCTTCTGTTAGCACACGTCTCGCTTTTCCAATATTTCTCAGGTGAAAGCTAGATTTTTTGACAACACTTTTGACATGGGGTGCCATGATCAGTTGAGAGTCAAACATAGCTCCCAGATTCCGCACAGGCTCAGATGCAACAGACACATCAGTCCCCGCTACAGAGAGTGACTTAATGTTCAGTTCAGCTAGGTGTTTCTTAGAGCCGAATAGAATGATTTCAGTCTTGTCATTGTTGACAACACTTCTGTATATATTGCTTATGTGCTTTCCTGAGATTAACCATACTATCAACATTCCATTGAATTCAAATCCTTCAGGTTGTTTCCCTGGAACGATATAGAACATTTCATGACTCATACCATTCAACCCTTGACATTTCGACGAAGTATGTGACCAATATAAGCAATTGTTCAAAATACGTAGGCCTTAATTTGGCATATTTCCTTCTTTAGACAACCCCTCTGTCTCTCACCACCTACTCGTCCGACTCCGGCTTTTGATTGTTAGAAAGTTACCAGTGCTTTGGGGTTAGACGGTGTTTCCCAACGGTTCTCTGGCTAGTCACAACATATGACAGAGCAGGTGAAACTCTAAATCCGACAATTTGGCCAACAAGACACTTTCTGTTGTTTTTCATCTTCTAACTGTTGAAAATCAGATAATCGTATTGCTGCTGACAGGTTTCTGTACGTTGCTGTCGAGCTACACGATAGTCTATATCAGAGGCAATACCATAGGCTGTATGCGTCTGTCGAGCTACACGGTGATCTATATCAGAGTCATTACCATAGGCTGTATGCGTCAATTGCAATTCTCCGTGTTATCTACCACAACCCTTTTTTTCTAAGAGAGCTTTTTAGATAAGAGTGAAAGGAGCGAATAGAGAAACCCGTCTGTGCAAAGCTGGTCATCAGTTTGAATTGTTTGCCACGTTTATGGCTAGGTCTACTCTCTGTGACCCTCCTCTGCCAAAGCGGTCTAACACAGTTGATGTTGGTTCATACTAAACAAACAAACAAAGCTCCGGTGGTGTTTTATCCGGCTGCTGGTATGAAGGCCAGTGACTTTTGAACTAGGTGCGGGTATTTTGCCAAATTGCTAAAGTAGGGATATCTGGAGAGGCCGAAGTAAACTAATGGCTAACCTTAAGTCAATATATATATATATATATATAGATTATTGACTTGTAGGTACACTACACAAGTATATATGATAATACAAAACTCAAGAAAAAAAGTTATTATTGACAACGAAACAAGGTCCTATATTTACGATATATATGGTTTTAGTCGCCCGTAGAAGAAATCATCCTATTCCGCATTTGTCTATGTGTACAACAAGATGGGTAGATTCACCCTTTGCGTCTGAATTTGTGAACATACCACATCACATACAGTTAGAGAGTATTTATCACATTATTGAGACCTCTAATACAAGTGCTCTTAAAGCATTCTTTCTTTTCAAAATATATTCATATCATGAGCATCCAGCCTCCAGACACCCATCGACTTTTGGATTTTTTTTCATCGTCATTTAGACGTATGACTCCTTTAAAGTAACTAGGTGATAAAGAAAATGAAACTAGGTAACGTCTTCAGCAGTGGGAAACGATACTAAAATTATTTTAAGAGATGCGCAGATCCAGACGATCCCTTCCCAAGAAAAGTTCTGTATCTGGAAAGGTTATTATATAAATATTATCTGGGGTATTATCTGGCATTATCCTTACAGTACATTGCACATCTGTGGATGGACCAGGCTGTAGATAGGGCATAAGCCAAGATTGCCAATTTCAACTCGTGTTAGGCTTTGGGTAAGACAAGGCCGTTGATTATATATAAACAATTTGTGAGTCTTCCAAAGATAAGGTAATGTGTGTGTACTGGACAGACAGAGTCACAAAGGAGTTGTATCTGCACATAATCTAACGCCACTGGTATATGAGGTAATTGAATGTGCCTTTGTTATTGGCGCGCTCATTGTTGGTGCCCTGTTCACCGACCCATATCTATGTTTGAATAATTGTATTGAAATCTTTGAATCTGAGGACACAACTATTTTCAAAAGGCAGCTGGAAACGCGTTTTGGAATATCATGTATGCAATATAAAATGACCTTCTCATTATTATTATTATTATTACTATTATTATTATTATTATTATTATTATTATTATTATATATGTATTAATAATTGTCATTATACTCATCATCATCATCATCATCATCATTAGCAATAGTATTCAGTATTCAGTATGTTTTATTGACTGTACTTTGGCGGTACAAAATCATATCAGATACGAAATCATAACAAATAAGCACCATAGAAAGAAACATTCAGCGGCGATAAAACATAAGATCGCATAATGGGTGCAAAAATTATAGAAGTAATGCTTATAAATAATACAGCCAAAAAAAAGCAACATAATTAGAACAGAACATATACTACATAGTTACTCTGAAGCGCAAAAATAGGGATCGCAAATTAATATCTACATGGCACTATTCAAAAATAGTGCACAGCACTATGTACACATAATTAACTTATACTTAAGGTGGATCGAGTGAGTTTAACAGTCTGTCGCCAACTTAATGATCCACTTAAGGTGGTTCGCGAAACTGTTTGTTAGCGCTTGTGTTCTTTTATAACCTGCCTGTACATTCGGGTTATGTACCGACTTGTTATCAACCATAGTTTTATCATAGATTCAAGAGGGGTGTCCGCAGGGTGTTTCCCCATAATGACATTGAAGAACTCTAAAGGTTCAGAAAGTACCTGTTGCACCACCGGGTCGTCTACAGCTTTTAAGACATTGCACATTTCTGATCTGATACCCTCATAGTGTGAGCATTGCATAACAATATGCTTAATATCTTCTCTGATACCGAGATCACAGGCTGTACATATTTTGTGGCTGAAACTTAACTTCTTCAGTCTGTAGTCACTCGATTTGAGTAGGCTGGTGTCGCACACCAGTTTGGCCATGATTTCACATGTGCTAACCAGGGAGGGTATCAGATCAGATATAGCCCATCAGGTGATGCAACGTGGTTTCTCAGTGACTTGATATAAGATGGAGTCCTTATTAGTTACAGAGTATTCCTCATCTTCCTTTCTCCATGCTATGCTCCAGATATATTTACTCCATTCTGATTTACTGAGGTGACAGCCGTTCTCAATCATATTATAACACATTATTAATACCGTTATTATGATTGTTAACATACGCTTCTTTCCTAGTCTTAAGGATTTGTCTACATATAGAGTCGTCAGGCATGACTAGGATTGTCCTCAAAAATAACAGCTTCTTGACTTTGATAAATTTAAGTATATCAATCCACCCAAGAGGATTTACCGCACTGAAATTAGAGGATCTTTTGGGGAAATGTTGACAACGCCTACTGACATATCTTTGAAATTTGCGTAACAATTCATTTTCGTCTGGTTGCAGTACCCACAGCTCTGCACCATATGAGACAATCGGCATGATGATGGCCCAGAACACATTAGTACAAACATTGATACAAACGCCATTTTTCTTGATACCAATACTGGAGATGGCATTGAACGCTCTTCTACCACGACTGATACGATTTTCTGTCCTGGGTGTGGAATTATTAAAAAGGCAATTCTTATAACCCACGTGATCGTATTCGATCCGTTCTTTTACTTTTTTTGATCCTAGTTGAAAATTTCTGTATTTGGCGTTTTTACTAGCTTCTCTCTTATTTTCTCCATAGGTCATAATGGCGCTCTTATTAGCGTTGTAATAAAAGCGCCACCTACAGGAATAATTGTAAACAATCTTAAGGACTTAGTCCATGTTGAACTTAGACAGACTTCAAAGGGAGAGATCATCAGCGTAGCCTACTGGGCTGGAAGGAATATTGAGAATACGGCTCACAAAACCTGAAGTTTCAATCTCTCTCAGTAGGGGGTCTATGAAGGCGGCAAATACTTCAAAAAGAATAAAAATCCCCCTTGATGTATCCCGCACCTCATATTATACCAGCTAGAGTAGGTACGGGACAGTCTAACCTTACAGCGGAAATCTTCATAGGACTTGTACAAAATGCGCCAAGTCTTGCCTATTAAACCTGCATTGTGGAGTTGATAGAATAAGCCATCGGTCCAGACACTATCAAAAGCCTTCGCCGCGTCAAGATATGCGATGAAGACTTTACTTTTAGTGTCAAGACCGGTGGCAATGGATTCTTGTAGAATATAGGCGGAATGAATATATGATGAACCCTTATGGCAGGCTCCTTGGAGCGGGGAAATGATACCTTCCTCATCCCACCAAGTCTTAATACGCTCCCAAATAATGACTTCGAACAACTTGTTCATGCAGGTGAGCAATGTTATCCCCCTGTAGTTATTAACATCGAGGGGGCAAAGGTTTTTCCCCTTGTGAGGCGGGATCTGGGTACCGCGGCGAAAATTCTCAGGGACATATTCAGTTTCGATTATACTGTTGTAAAGTAGTCTAAGAAGGTAAACGAGGTTATCCCCATCCATGAACAAGATGTTCCGTAGTGAGCCCGTCGCACCCTGCTGCTTTTCTTTTCTTAAGGACCTTAAGGTGATGGGTACCATTGCAAGCCAGTTAAAAGCCCTGTCCCAAAACACACCTCAAAGCAGCATAATCCTATAACTATGTGTATCTCCAGGTTCCTGAGTGTTATCAGGTAGAGAATATCATCGCCACCTGTCATTATTCAATCCATATTCTGTTTTATTTCAAAATTTACAACTTTTCTTTCAAATGACATATTCTCATTAATTACGCAAGTGATGGTTACTGCAGGTTCAGAGTTACTTTAGGGATATCATTGACTATGCCCAATAAAAAGTATTTTTTTGATTTCTTACTCCTATAGATTTTTACAGGCCATAACATTGAAAATTCTAGTGAGAAATCTCATGTGTGGAGGCATGAGAACCCCTTTGATAGTAGTGGACATACCTCGCTGATCACTCCTGAGCACTCGAAACAAAAGAGAGTTGCACAAAGATACACATCGACGATCTCAAGACAATGGCTTGTGGTCAGGATGCTTTAAATAGGTGCTAGCTATGAGCACGTGAGGTCACCAAGATAAGTTGGTGTGGAGATTTCTCACTAAAATTTTCAACGTTATGGTCTGTAAAAATCTTCAGCAGTAAAAAATCAAAAAAATACTTTTTATTGGGCATAGTCAATGATATCCCTAAAGTAACTCTGAACCTGCAGTAACCATCACCTGCGTAATTAATGAGAATATGTCATTTGAAAGAAAAGTTGTAAATTTTGAAATAAAACAGAATATGGATTGAATAAGGACAGGTGGCGATGATATTCTCTACCTGATAACACTCAGGAACCTGGAGATACACCTAGTTATAGGATTATGCTGCTTTGAGGTGTGTTTTGGGACAGGGCTTTTAACGGGCTTGCAATGGTACCCATCACCTTAAGACCTTTCCTGATCTCTTCACTCGAAAATTCTTCATTTAAAAAATCGTCGTCACTATTATCTTCTGACCAAATTTTTACTTGTTGGGTAACATTCTGGTAATGCACTGGGTCGAAGTTAGGTGACTCTATAGGAAGTGAGATTTGTTCAAAGTGATCCCTCCAAACATTAACTACGGACTCGATGTCATAGACCACTTTACCTGAGGGATGACGGATAGCATAGACATCGTTTTGACTAGATTGCCTAGATTTCTTCACCTTCTTCCAGAATTTAGTCTTATTGGAATGAGCGGCAAAAATTATTTCATCTATCTCTCTCCTTTCGTAGTCTTTTTTTACCTGCCGTAATTCGTTCATGAAATTCTTTCTAGCTTGTTTGTGGTTTAAGTAGAGCTGGATTTCGCCTCTTGGGCATTGAGCATCTCTCCAAAGTCGATGACACTCGACTTTAACTCTTTTTAATTTAGTTAAAGTGGGGTTCCAGTAAGGACGTACATTATTCTTGAATTTAGTGCGGGGGAGTTCAGTACTGGCGGAGGTAAGGGTACGCACCATCTGGTTGATACATTCATCAATATTCTCCGAATTCTTTGGTGAGGGTCTAAACGCAGTACTAATATCATAGGTATTACGGTCAACTAGATCATGATATTTCTTGACCACGTTGGGTTTATTCCACTTAACTCTACCATCAGAGTGCGGACAAGTAACCATGCTGGGGAGGCATTCTAAATTCAATTCTACTCTAATGGCGTAATGGTCAGAAGTGTTTAGTACGTTATCTTTAAGGACCTTGCACGTAATCAAGCTATCCCGAGGGCCTTCTGGGACAGCTACGTAGTCAATGGTAGAGGAGCCCATCCCTCCTCTGAAAGTGTTAATAGGTCCTACTGCATAATAGTATTATAAGTATTGTTGAGAAAATATGCAAGAGACCGCAATGAGAAATGGGTCGATTCTGAATAGCAGCTGGAAATTTTTGAGAAATGTAATTCAACCAAAAGTGGACTTCCCATATCCTGGAAGTATGATACTGTGTGGTTGAAGCATTTGCTACACAGGTCAGGTGATCACCTCTCGTGGAGGGGGGGGGGATGGGGGAGCTTCATTGGGACGACTGTGTTTTGCAGGCATCAGCGCAGACAGCTTGTCAGCGTGTGGTGATTGAGGATGGTATTTAACACACGCCTAATATTCCAGACAATGCCAGGTCTTAACCTCTTGGCCTTTGAACACAAATTGGAAGTCCTTTAACCCCCCATGCATGCTGCTGTCAGATCGACTCCATGCCATGATTTATTTGTTCTCGCACGATCCTGCGCGTATCGCAAGAAAACGACAATGTGTTCACATTTTGTCCATATTTTATCCTTACCCGTAACTGCCATGTACCACGAAGAAAAGGAAATTGTGAGGAACGTTTTGCACAGGGTAACATGGTTAAACTCAGCACCTCTTGCTAGTATGCCAATTGTTCTAGATACATCAAGTGATCGTATTTCTGTGACATCTAAAAAGGTTAATCATGTATAACTATGATTTATCGTCGACAAATTATTGTATCGGAAACGATTCTGAATGGGGTAAACGTATTTGAACTTGTTTATCACATTCTGCGTTCACCGAGGTACATTCCACGCGGACTGATAAACGTGCATAGATCCATAATGTGGCCATAATGATATTTCCCTACATTTTTTAGAATCTGATTTCCCCGAGCATAGCATTGTAATGGCATGTATATACTCCATTCTATTTTTGACTACAAAAGGTTGCCTTCTACTTTACTTTCATTGTCAGGAGAAGGATGCATAATTATAATAAAAGGACAAAGCAGAATTTTAAGTCTTGGTTTTAAATTCCATAGTAGCAAAATAATCGTTATATCAACTTTACTATGGAAATAAAAGAACTGTCTAATACAGTATCATTTGCTGTTAGTATTATTGTTTGATTAAGGCGATTGCTTTAATTTACTGGTATAATTTGTGACAACTTCCTTACTTCAATGGCAAAACTAACATTTTACCCAGCACGTGCACTACTACTATGGATTCGGAACTGTTATTATTGACTGGTTTGTTACTACTACTACTACTACTACTACTACTACTACTACTACTACTACTACTACTACTACTACTACTACTACTACTACTAATACTACTACTAACATATATTTATGTATTTATATATATGTACATATATATATATATATATATATATATATATATATATATATATATATATATATATATATATATGTATATATATATATATATATATATATATATATATATATATATATATATATATATATATATATATATATATATATATATATATATATATATATATAGACCACTCGGCTATCGAGGCACGCCCCTATGTACCGCTGGGAGGGGTGGGAGGAATTATAATGACTGCAGTGTGAGATAGCCGGCAATCGCTGAGTAAGGCCATCCGGCTATCGAGGCACCCCCTATGTAACGCCCGGAGGGGCAGAATTATGATGGCTGCAGTGTGAGATAGCCGGCGATCGCTGAGCAAGACCACTCGGCTATCGAGGCAGCCCCTATGTAACGCCCGGAGGGGCAGAATTATGATGGCTGCAGTGTCAGATAGCCGGCGATCGCTGAGCAAGACCACTCGGCTATCGAGGCACCCCCTATGCAGTATGCCAATCACGCCCGGGTCTGTGGTCTGCAGGGCTCCTTGCTCAGCCAAGGAGTAAACTCGCCTCAACAGCGCCCGATCCGACAGATATATTTCCCCTACGTGACACGGCTGCAAGCCTATGCCATGTTTTCCTAATTAGATCCCGTCAATTTGCTGCCCCGGTCGACATCACAGTCCGCTTATAACTTACGCTTAGTCAAACTAAGTGGCGTTTTAAGCGATTCGTCAATTTAAAACGTCCTTTTTCCTCTTTCTTGACTTTTAATTTGTTTTCCGTACGCCAAACCTTATGGAACATTGCACGGGAATCTTTTGTCCAAACGTCAAACTTACCGCTGTAAGGACTACCAGGGAATACGCAATGGTATCTATTCGTTGGCGCTTAGCAAAATTGGCGCTAAGTTGAATTGAGCCTAAGACTTTGATTTATAAAGACATTCTCTCTCTGCTCAATCATACATGTTGTGTTAATAGTATCTATGAACATCACAACACAAATTACTAAATATTAGGAATATATACCTATCAAATAACTTTACCAAATTTTACCAAATGCAACTAGTTTATCAAAACTACATTTCAGCTCTGCAAGAGTTGATAGAATTGAACAAACATCTTACCAAATCAAAGTTTTCTTCTACCTCTTCTACCTTGGATTTGTTTTAATGGTGATATGTAAAACTGATTATGTGAATATAAATGTAACATTTACCCCTGATGCAATGCGCCATAATCTTATTACTTTTTAGCATAACGATTTAGTGCAAAAAGATGCAATTTGGGAAACTATCTAAATGCCGTCGTAGTCTAAGACGAAGGTTGCTCGAAATTAATATGACGTATTAAATATAAATGCTTTACCCATATTTGGCTTTAGCAGCACAAAATGTCTATATTTTAGACTCTAACAAATTTATACCCCAGAAAACACTCGAAAGAGAAAGATCATACAAGTAAATTGACAATTCTCTTACAAATCCATAGAGAAATGATAGTAATTACTAGGTTACCTAAGATCTAGACGACAATTTCACAAGGAATGACCGCCTTAATTTTTCCAGTCATAGAATCACTCTAATCATATATTTCATATACTTGTATTAATTGACTGTATAGTATAAATTACACTGATCATTTTATGATACATACGGGTAATGTAACGTGCTGTAACACTCTAGATTTTAAGAGCGTCCTAGTAATGGACACCTCAAATGTCATTGCCTAAAGTGTATTTAAAAACTTCAGCAGCAATTACTTTGCCTTATTCCATACATTTTTATAAAGAAATATAAGATACAGTGATTTTTTTTCAAATCCGAATGTGTTATTTAGCAAATTGTGTCGCCTATTTCCATTCCATCAGTACATCACTTCAGCAGTCATAATGCTCTCTCGTGGGACATTGTCCACTCTGTATTTAATGTGACAGTTTTGCATGTGCCATTTTCGTAATATAAGCGTACACATGGTTTCATTAATGATAGAATATTGGCATGAAAATTTCCTGCATGGAAATTTCACTTTCCTGCATAAAAAATTCAGACATAATTTTCATACATGAAAACGAAATTTTCCTGCATGAAAATAGGGATTTCGACGTTGGCATGATTTTTTCGGCCCTAAAATGTTCATGGGTAGTTGGGCTGTACAAAACTATATGCATGGCCCTTTCACCCATAAATTTATTTTTGGGCAAAAAATCCATTTTTATGCATGAACATTTCATTTTCATGCATGGAAAATACCTTATCGTGCTTATGGTGATAATCGAAATTGAGGATGACAGATGTGCAGAAGTTATAGTTTAAGAACTCAGTACTGTTACTGGTACAATATCTGAGTATAGTACCAGTAACATACGCACAGTATGCCTTGGTTTACAGATGATCTCCACCTAGCAAAATCTGGGAGAAGAAAAGCTGAAAGGCTGCAGAGAAGAACTGGCCTGACAGTTCATCGTGAAATCTTCAGGTAAACAAAGCCAAATACAACAAACTCCTTGCAAGTAGCAAATTGTCATATTACAACACAAGGATTATTGATTGTGGGCAGGATTCAAAAGTTTTGTCGCAGACAATGAAGGAACTCCTCTTCAGGCAGAAAATGTCAAAACCCCCAGAACACAGCTCTGCAGAAAGATTTGAGAATAGGTTTTCATGCTTTTTCAAGGAAAAGATTGATAATATTAGGGATAACCTTCTCTGACATTAACCTGGAATTAGCACAGTCACCACCTGTTTTCACTGTATGGAAGATAACATGAATATGGCAGCACATGTTTCAAAGGCAGTCAAATCTGGAACCTATCACCTTCGAAACATCGGAAGGATCAGAAAATACTTGACTGCAGAATCAACTAAAAGTGCTGCCATATCCCTGGTAACCTCAAGGTTCGACTACTGCAATGGGCATCTTTGTAGAAAACCTGAAGAGCTAATATTTAAGCTCCAGAGAGTGCAAAGTAACGCTGCCAAGGTGATCACTCTCACAAAGAAGCATGACCACAACACTTCAGTACTAAAATAACAGACAGGAAGAGAATTGCATTCAAGAATTTGCTCCTGGCGTACAAGTGATTGCATGGAACTGCACCCTCTTATCTGAGGGAAATGTGGAGAGAGTATGTCCCACCATGGACACTGAGATTCACATCAAAGAACGTACTCTGGAAGCCGAGAACCAACATGAAAACCTGACAGATCGTTTATAGTCCAGCGGATAAGGGACAAGTTTGGGTCGAATCGTGCACTCTGCGATAAAAGCACCAAATTTGGTACAGTGGTAGTTTATGCCAAAGTTACTATTTTAAAGATTGGAGGCACTCTGAAAATGCCCTAGGTCAACTTTGGCGGCCATTTTTCAAAATGGCCACCAGAGGTCATTTCCTATGGCGTTAAATGAATTTCTATCACCTCAAAACAATTAGCCAATGAATTTCATGTTCTACCAGAAGTACCACAACCAATTAACACTTATCTACGTACAACGTAATTGACCTCTTAGTGACCTATATGAGCGTTGAGGGTCATTTTAGGGTAAAAACGCATCAAAATGGGCACAAAAATGAATGAGAAACTTTTTTCTAATATATTTGCCACGCAGATGATATTTGTATTCAGCGATTAATTAAAATCAAGCTCAGTGTGTGGTACAGGGTTTCCAAATGGGTTGTTATTTGATGACTTCAGGGTCATTTTAGGGTAAAATCATGTCTTAATTGCCATAAAATGTAAAGATTTAGGCATTTGAAATGTATTTTTCCCTTGCAGCAGTTTCTGGTTCTCCTATTTACTTATATTAAATGTCATGTGTGAACCAGGGTTTCCATTGTGTTAACATGCGATGATTCTCAGGGCCATTTCAGGGTCATTTTAGGGTAAAATCATGTCATAATGGCCACAAAATGTAAAATCTAGGCATTTGAATTGTATCTTTTCTCTTGCAGTATTTTCTGTTTCACCTATCAACTAATGTTAAATATCATGTGTGAACCAGGGTTTCCGTTGGGTTACCAAGTGATGATTCTCAGGGCCATTTCAGGGTAAAACTAAGTCATAATAGCCATAAAATGTAAAAATTAGGCATTTGAATTGTATTTACCCCTTGCAAGATCTTCTGGTTCACCTCTCAACTAATCTAGCAGAGTCAAGGCATTGAATTTGTATAACTCAAAATAAACATCAGCGAAACATAATACCAGGGCAATAACCTTAAAATTGAGAGGCTTCCCTAAATGTTGGTACCAAAAGTGAAGAATTCATTTATTTCTAAAAGTACCTAGAAGGCATTCAAAATGGACATTTTTCTTGCAAATTTTGTGGTAACACAAGCGATTTTCTGCTGGTCCAGCAGGAGACCCAAAAATGGCATGCATGCACTGTGACAAATTCACATAGAGGAACTGCATGGTAAAGAGATGGTGCATGCCACATCACGCACAAAGTATCACTGTTGAACTAGTAGCATGTGTTATTAAATTAAATAACACACGCTGTTGCGTGTGCTATTTAAATAATAGGCAATGTTTGACAGACACATCATTAGGAAAGGACCAAAATCCCATACAACCAGAGACATGGATTATATAAACCTCTATGATACAACTGAGGGTATTTTGAAATTGTGCTGTTTTAAGATTTAAATAACTAGCAAAGACTACAGTTGGCAATGCAACTCAATCATGTTTACTATCCCTTTACTTATTTTATCTGCCATTGGCATTTCAATATTTTTGGCAAATGATTATATGGCAAGTAGGTTAATAAAATCAATTTAAGTTAAATGATATCATTCTTAACTAATAATGTGCATGACTTATGCAGCATAAGTCAAGACGAATTAAGCCTACATTTTAATCATGTTATATAATCTAAAATGTATATGTTTCTTTAATTAACATTAAGACTTGCAATTGAATCGCAGATTTTGGGGACATGCCATGCCACCTTTTTTTAACCACTCTTTTCTAAAATAATAGTTGTGGTGAACAGGCTATGATATGAGTCTATGATAGTTGGTTGACTATCAATCCTGAAAGTATCACAATAAGTGTATTCTTAGCATACACTGTTCTCAGAGGCACTTCAGCCCTAACATGATGGTAGAATTTTAATTGAGTTCGGTACAACTTAATTGATATAACTTAAGCTACCAAGTGTTTTTAAGGATCCTTTGCTATTACTTTCAAACCCATGAGAGCTAAATATTTAATCCAATATTTTATATGTATATAATTGGTTGAAACAAATTTTGTATGTAGGGATCCTTGATCTATTGCATGCTTGAAATTACACCTAGACAGGCGGATGTCTTTTACAACGTCAAGAGGTAGTCCCTGTCCATACTTATAATGCCAAGCTTTGTGCAGGAAACCAAACATTCGTGGGCCATTTTGATCCAGTTAGACAAGTAAATGATTCAGGTGGCTCTACTGCATGCTTATAATGCATTTTGAAATTAAAGAGTCTATGTAAACTTGTCACCATTTCAAAGGGTTTTTACCCTAAAATGACCCAGCCTCATGACAGGGCAAATACATTGAAACCCTGTTACATACTTAATAAGCTTTGTTGATAGATGATTGCAGTAAGTATTGCTTGAAAAAAGTTACAGCCTAGGGTTCTGCTACAGGTTTTGTTACCATTTTGACCTTTTTGTCCTAAAATGACCCTTAGAATCATCATTGGACAACTCAATTAGAAACCTTGTTTCACAAAAGACAGGTGAGGTTACTTGTTGAGTGACTAATCTGTATTGGAACAGAACAAATACAAATTCAATGCCTTAACTCAACTTTTTCTTGTCATTTTGACAGGTTTTACCCTAAAATGACCCTGAAAATCATCACATGGTAACACAATGGAAACCCTGGTTCACACATGACATTTAAGATTAGTTGATAGGTGAAACAGAAAATACTGCAATAGAAAAAGTTCAATTCAAATGCCTAGATTTTACGTTTTGTGGCAATTATGATATAGTTTTACACTAAAATGACCCTGAAATGGCCCTCAGAATCATCACATGTTAACACAATGGAAACCCTGGTTCACAAATGATATTTAAGATTAGTTGATAGGTGAAACAGAAACTACTGCAAGGAAAATTACAATTCAACTGCCTATATTTCACAATTTGTGGCAACTATGATATGGTTTTACCCTAAAATGACCCTGAAGTCATCAAATAACAACCCATTCGGAAACCCTGTACCACACACGGAGCTTGATTTTAATAAATTGATGAATACAAATATCATCTGAGTGAAAAATCTATAAGAAAAAAGTTTTTCATTCATTTTTGTGCCCATTTTAATGCGTTTTTACCCTAAAATGACCCTGAACGCTCATATAGGCCACCAGAGGTCAATTAAGTTGTACATGATTGGGTGTTAATTGGTTGTGATACTTTTGGTACAGCATGAAGTTCATTGGCTAATTGTTTTGAGGTGATAGAAATTCATTTAACTCCATAGGAAATGACCTCTGGCGGCCATTTTGAAAAATGGCCGCCAAAGTTGACCTAGGGCATTTTCAGAGTGCCTCCAATCTTTAAAATAGTTACTTTGACATAAACTACCACTGTACCAAATTTGGTGCTTTTATCAAAAAGTGCACGATTTTATCCCTTATCCGCTGGACTATTAGTGCCTGTGCCCCAAAACTATGGAATCAGCTCCCAAATAATATACGGGCATCTAGGAGTGTGGCAATCTTCCAACGACAATTGAAAATGCATATGTTCAAATATGTATATATATATATATATATATATATATATATATATATATATATATATATATATATATATATATATATATATATATATATATATATATATATATATATATATAAATATATATATATATATATATATATATATATATATATATATATATATATATATATATATATATATATATATATATATATATATATATCAGATAACTGTATGGATATCAACATCTATCCATTGTATTGTATTGTACTTTATTGACCCACTCAGAAAGCAAAAAGTATACATCATACAAATACTTAGATAAATACAAAGAACAAAATTAAGCACTGAAGAAACTACACAAATCATAACTCCTGCATTAGGTTGCTGACATGGTGAAAGATTTGTTTCACGCAGTTACCATAGTCAGGTGGGATGATGTGTCTAGCTAGGAATTGAATAATTTAAACTATAGCATTATCCAAATAAGGGTTGACAATGGAATGTAGTGCGCCTTTTCGGCATGTTTATATGGAAAGGGCGCAATATCAAATGACAATATTTTTATCATTGTTATTATTATCATTATTATTATCATTATTATTATTATTATTATTATTATTATTATCATCATTATTATCATCATTATTATCTTTTATTATTATGTACAGTATTAGTTTTCGGTTATTTGTGTTTTATAGCTAATTTGCCTGTTATCATTGTCTAATTTCAATTCCACGAGGAAATTATAACTATACTGTACTATACGATACTATTGCTGCACTTCATACTATACAGTCAATTATTACAAGTCTATGAATAGATGATAAGAGTGATTCTATGGCTCAGAAAATTTAGGCGGAATGTAAGCAGGTTTCAATCATTGAACACATACTCATCAACGTGCCATAGCTTTAACAACTGCATATATTGAACATTGTTTTAGATGCATGGTGCATTGTGCTTAATTGCAAATGAGCGATGCCTGAACTGATGATAACCGTAGAGAAGAGGGCGTTAGGAATGTCCCGGGTTTGTGTATCGCTGCAGTACGGTATTGAAGGCGCCAGATACTCCACCCAACACCAGGCAATCAACGTGTTTTGTTAGAGGCATGCATTAGTTCTCGGCTGTTTAGTAGAACCTCCATGCTCAACTCCCACGAGTCTCCTGGACGCTAGATTTATGAAACGACTATTTGTAAGCAGCAAATTGCCTCGACGTTGCAATGTTTTATGCACTAGTTGGTGCCATCTATATGCTCTGCGCGCATAATTGGTGGACGGGGACTGCTGGATTAGAGCAAAATATTCACAGATATAGGGATGGTGAGGAACAGGCCACATCTAAATTCTGTCCAAACTGCGGACATTCGCACATGGCATTAATTTTGTTTGCGATCTAATTATTGGTTGAGTTTTTTTTTCTCGTCTATCGAATGTCTGCGCCTGTCCTTCTGGGGATATGCATGTATGTATCTTTATTGGCCATGAACAAAAATATCATGAAATATACAATACAAAAGATAAACTTCCAAACAGGGGGAAAATGAAAATGATAATATACGAGTACTACATGGAAGTGATTTAATCTGAGGGAAGCATCACAAAGACTCAATAGGTAAAGGGTGTGCAACACATTTGTAAGATGGTGCAGGTGTGGACGGCAGAAAAAAATCTGCTGTTTTTGGAAAACGGTAGAGAAAATACATTTATTTTTTCCGCTGTTTTTGGAAAACAGTAAAAGAATTATTTTGTTTTTGGAAAAACGGTGGAGAACATAATTTTCTTTTTCTTTTTTGCCGTCACACCTGCACCATCGTACACTTACTACTACTGAGAAAGTTATCTCCTTTGCATGTGTCTGGGGGAGCAGGGAGCGGGGTTTGAGGCTTCGTCGTTTTTTACGGTTATGTGCCTTGTCAAATATGACAGGGAATATTTGTTTCCTTTTTCCACTGAACTCAAAGTCGTTGTAGAAGGGTACAGCCACAATGTTGCAAGTATATAAGGCCACAATGCGGTATTAGACCGACTTAATTAGACTAGATTAAATATGCATGTCGTGTTCTGTTAGTCCTGTTTCAAGTGGCGAGGGAGTTGGGATCACATCAATCAAGTTTTTTTCTGCTGCCTAACCGCCACCAGATATTGTGGTCTGCATGCTAGGATACTTTTTAAAATAAAATTGTAATTAAGCATACATTTGCAATTCTTTGATAAAATGTTGTTCGCTGAGTTCTAGTAAAAAAATTGCCATTAGACACTAACTATCCTTTAAAAGCATACGGTAGAAAAGTTTCACCATCATTGTGAGTCCACTTCAGAAGGATATCAAACGCCAGCACATCAAAGGTACATTCTGTTTTTATGGGTGTCATAAAATCGTGTAATGTAATGAACTCAACTAATCAACTTTACTAGCTACACTAACGACAATCAAAACCTGCAACAGTCCACCGGTTCTCTGCCAATATCCGGCTGACTCATGGTCCAAGATAGCCTAGATTTCTAGGCTGTCATATGCATTTTTCTGTTATGTTTTTTCTGTTACCAAGCACCAACTATTCTATGTGGCCATTGTGGTCAATTTAGTTTACACTTATCTCACCAGGATTTAGTTTGGATAAGACCTAAAATCTCTAGAGATAGGAGAATCAGGTGGTGCCATCTATCTACAATACCTGGTACTACACCACACCGTCTAGTCAGCACAGATGGGGATGCAAACTTTTTAGGGACTAGGAACCTAGTCTAGGTCCAAGAGTACCGACTGCCATTACCTATACTAAGTATGAGTATCGATGATCCACATAAGTTGGTTAATAAAGTCTTTGGCGGTGATGTCAGGGTCTTGAATTTGTTTCCATTCTCATTGAATCGGGCGACGTTGGGCGCATGCTACTGTAGATTCAAAAAATAGTGTGTAATGTAAATTTTGCGAATTTACTAAAAATCGATTTTTGCGGTTTTTAACTTTGCGAATTGGCCGCAACATGGAGTGCCAGTTATACACTTAAAGTAGCAGCACTAATCATTGCGAATTTAGATTTTGCGTCCGAGGCTAAACGCCAAAAACGCGAAAATTAAGCTAACGCAATCTTTTCGGAATTTACAGTATGCCTTGACGTTTAGTGCAGGTATTGATTACCTCAGAGTAGTATATAGCAGATGCCCCAGTGTCATTTAACTGTGAATGTGTACTACTCTCACCTCTTTTAAGCGATACTCCTAGCATTACAAATGTACAGAAAGCAAGAGAAGATCGTGATATGTACAGCACCCACGGTTATTTCATGTGACAATCGATCAGCGGACCTGCAGCTGGTCTAGATGCCTTTTAAGTTATTTTTATTCGTGGAAAATATTTATCAATTTTTTTTATTTATGACCACTTTTCTCTGCAATATCAGATTAAATCGTACTTTGTCAAAGGTTAAGGAAAGTCGGGAATACGAGGGAAACCATACTATTACCTTACCTCATTTCCATTTCACCCCTTGCCTAAAGCGGCTCAAGTGCTGATAAAAAGTCTAAAAGCTTTGAAAAGCTCCACCCATAAAATTAAACGAAGGAGCCGATTTACGAAATAGGAAAAATACTTTTTGTAGAAAAGTCATATCGGGTGAAACTGGTCGACCTGAAGTCTAGACGTAAAAATGGCTGACCCTTGGGGCAGCATCATAAATGAGTGATCTACGCAAACAAAGCATAAGTTAGTCTACCAGACATAGATGGAGTAAAGTGTATATACGGAGCTGTAAGTGGGTTTCAGAAGCTTAGTCTAGATGGGCACTTAACAAATTGCTCATGCTTCTAGCTTGTTCAACATGTTTTTCCTGGGAGTAACGGCCAATCCGCCTGGGCTACTTAAATACAGGAAAATTGTGACGAATGAGTCGTACGGTTCACAAGTGGGGCACTTAAGGGGCAGGTTTTATGAATAAGAAACGATAGAAGTCACCCGTGTATTCTTAAATAGCGCAGACCTTTCTTGTGGAAGTGTGCGGTGTTATTGGACCTGTTTGTGGTTGCCCCTCCGGACCCAGCACTGTCAATCACTAGCCACTTACCCAGGGGAATCCCGAACCACTGAACTCTGCTCGTTAAAGGTTAATAGGACGACCCAGACAGTGTTCGGAAACATAAAAACCCACAATTATGTGGCTATCCTGTGATACGTCTATGTTACAAAGACATCTTAATTTTGTTCGTGCAATGTTATCTTTACACTATTTACCTGTCCTACGAACCACTACCCGAAATCATTAGGGATATATATATATATATATATATATATATGTATGTATGTATGTATGTATGTATGTATGTATGTATGTATGTATGTATGTATGTATGTATGTATGTATGTATGTATGTATGTATGTATGTATGTATGTATGTATGTATGTATGTATGTATGTATGTATGTATGTATGTATGTATGTATGTATGTATGTATGTATATATATATATATATATATATATATATATATATATATATATATATATATATATATATATATATATATATATATATATATATATATATATATATATATATATATATATATCACAGCCCTCTTGGTTAAGGAATAGGTCCAGGCAATACTAGAATGGAATAGAGTTGTCCTAAGATTAATTTCATCTTTTCTGGTATATTTTATCTTAAAGGTGAGGGACCACTATGTCAATGAGAAGGAAACACTCCCTAATTAGGTAATTCGGGCATTCTTAATGCTGCCTTCAGGAGGCATCAATCTGCAATACTGCAGCTAAATATTTGCGATACTTACACCATTGATTTAAAATGA
Source organism: Maea johnstoni (assembly GCA_963942565.1). Taxonomy (NCBI): domain Eukaryota; kingdom Metazoa; phylum Annelida; class Polychaeta; order Spionida; family Magelonidae; genus Maea; species Maea johnstoni. The sequence goes on along the minus strand of OZ012687.1, from coordinate 16,463,405 downwards.
GCGTCCTTTAAAGACTAATGCAGCATTAACTTGGTAAGGTAAATCTGATTATCCTGATCCTTACAATATAGATTACGGAATGTAGTAAAACTGGGTGATATCCCAATCGTTGATTCAAAAGAGGCAAAGGATATACAGGGTTCGCATTCAAACCGTATTGCGTAGAATCCCATCAGTGGGATACATACAATGTAGAATACATTTGTTCGTTACATGTTTACTTTGTGTGTGTGTGAGTGCGCGCATATTATTAGTATCTTCTAATGTATATAATAATCTAAAGCAGGTAAATGTTTTATTGTATTGGATGGTTTATCAAACATGTCAATAAAACATGAAAGATAAAATTGTAATACACGCATGACTAATATAAGAATAATACAAACACATAAGGACATTACTGCAAGGACTATGTTAGAATTCACATGTACGCTTAAGTAAGTAGAAAAGGTAGACACAGGAGGAAAATATCAGTTATACACCATAGCATAAATTGCCGAAATCTCCAACGGCATTTGAATACTAGTATTTAAGTCTCAGATAGTTCAGTGTCCACATGATTAATAAATAGGTCGATAGAACAAGATTTCAAGTATCCTCTCCTGAGAAGTGTAACATTGAACTTACTCCATATACTGTTCTTATATGAAGGAAATGGGTTGGTTAGCCATTCCCTTCTCTCTTAGACAGGATTTTCCTATACGAAAGTATATCTCAAACACTGCTGTACCTGCAATTTCAAATATGCCCTTTATCTGCTCTTGGGATAAACAATCATCACTGCCGCCCATGATTAGGTATACTATATCTGTCATTGCAAGATTAAATGGCAATATTACCATGCCGATTGTGGCTAATTCGTGACTAGCCAGTTGTAAGTAGTGGAGGAAACCGGAGTACCCGGCGAAAACCACCGCCTAATTCCAAGTCACTGGCAACTTTTTCACATGCCCAGGCCGGGCAATATTACCAGAGTCATCTTCAATCGCATGTAGTTCTTTGTACATGGCGCACATCTCACCATTAGTGTTAGGGCATTGGAGAATAACGTGTTTGATATCCCCAACAATGCCTAAATCACAATTGTCACACATTCTATGTAGAAATGACTTTTCTTTTGGATTGGTGTTGTCTGATTTTAGTCTACTTACTTTTGACACAATCTTAACTATGGTTTCACATACCCTTATCGAGTGCGGTCTTTTGTCAGAAAGTGACCACCATGAAATATATTTGGAGTCACCACAGACACTTTTCCGAATGTCATTATTCGGGTTAATAAGATCATGAGGCTGTTTCAGTAGAACTTGATTTAAAAGTCCTTAAGAATAGAGCTCCTCCAGTTATGAAGGCTAAGGTACCCCGGTGGGATAAGCTTACCCCCGCTCAGATTACCGAACGTTATGCTAAGCCTGTCAGTGATGAATTATCGCTGACCATAGAACCTTTGTTATTAAAGGTAGCCTCAAACGAGGACATAGATCTTATCCTGGACAAGATTTGTTCTATCCTTTTAAAGCATGACAAGAGTGTTCCGACCTCTAAGTTTCAAAAAAATCAGAAACCTTTCTGGAATGAGCACCTTTCATACCTAAAGCGTGTTAAAGTTGACAAGTTTAGAGTATGGAAGGAGGCTGGGAGACCGCGTGACGATGGCAACAATTTGTACATTGCTCATAAGGAGGCTAAGAAAGATTTTGCAAGAGAAATAAGGAGAGTTAGCCGCTCTTATGAGAATGACCAGGTTTTGCAAATTGTCCAGAACGCAGAGATTAACAGGAATGCTTTTTGGAAAATTGTTAAAAAGAGTCGGAACAGTCATGGTTGTGGGATCAGCGCAATAAGGGTCTCAAAAGACACTGTAGTTCATGAGAAGCACGAAATTCTATCAGCCTTCAAAAGTCACTTTGAAAAGGTAACCACCCCGAAGAATGATGATTCTTTTGACAATGCACATTACGAGACTGTAAGCAGGCAGGTTAAGTGCTTTAATGAGTTTAGGGATGGTGACCAGTTTCTGGACATTGAATTTTCTTTATCAGAGGTACAAAAAGCCATAGATAAACTACATGTTAGAAAAGCAAGTGGTTTTGACGGTATCAGCTCAGAGCATGTGAAGCTCGCTGGTCCTGTGTTGGTCCAAATACTTACAAAACTCTATAATTTGATAGTTAGTTCTGAATGCATACCTATCAACTTTCGTAGAGGCGTTCAAGTGCCATTGTATAAAGGGAAGAATCAGTGTGTCCTTGATATGAACAATTATCGAGGAATTACACTGCTTACCAACTTTAACAAGATTTTCGAAATCCTATTATGGGGTAGAGTTGAAAAATGGTGGGACAGCAATGGTATTATATCAAAACTACAAGGTGCATGCCGTAAAGGTCAATCGTGCATCCATACGGCATTCCTTTTGCAGGAGACAGTAGCGACAGCCTTGGAGCGTCATAAGAGTGTCTTTGTGGCATTCTACGACGTATCCAAGGCTTTCGATACTGTCTGGACTGACGGTTTGTTCTACAAACTTTACGGCATGGGCATTACGGGTAGAGTGTGGCGTCTGTTTTATCGTTCATACTTAGATTTTTACTGCAAAGTCAAAATTGCAGGTAGTTCTTCAAACTGGTTTCAAATGCATACCGGGATTCATCAAGGGGGTTTTCTCTCGCTTATTAAGTATACGGCGTTTATTGATGAATTGATAGTTATCTTACAGAATTCTGGACTGTGTTGCAGTATAGGCGGTATCAAGAGCACCCCCCCTGGGTATGCTGATGACCTTGCCACCGCCTGTACTAGCAAACCTAAAATGGATAAGTGTCTCGAAATAGTCAACCAATACGGTAATAAGTGGCGTTTTGGCTTTAATGCCAAGAAGTCAGCTGTCATGACATATGGTGAAACCCCTAAAGTAAATCTTGAGAACTCTGTGCACCGGGTTTTTAAACTGGGTAAAGATAGAGTCCTTGAAAAACAAAGTTACGATCATGTCGGTGTCAAGGCATGTCTCTTTAAAGACGATAACCCCAGAGTAGAGGAAAAGATCACTAAGGCAAGACGGGCCTTCAATGCCTGTGCCGGCCTGGGAATAAGAAAAAACGGCCTTACTATGTTGACGTGCAATATTATATATTGGACAATTATTGTGCCCATTGTTACTTTTGGTGCTGAGATTTGGTGCCTCTCCGAGTCCGATTACGATAAACTATGTAAGTTTCAGATCCATATTGGAAAACGTATTCAACGGTTACCACCACGGGCACCAAACTCATGCAGCTCTTTTGGCCTGGGCTGGATGAGATTGGTTACTTTTATTCTTATAAAGAAATTACTATTCGCCCTAACTATTCTAAGGTTGAACGAAAACAGTTTGATTAGGAGTGTATTCGTTGAGAGGACTAAAGTCCTTGAGCAGGATAGACGTGTGTTATGTGAAAACCCTCATAATAGCCCGACTTTTGACTTATATAATGCCGCATCAAGGCTTGGTGTCTTTAATGTGTTATGTGATATGGCCTGTGGCAGGAAACCCCTGTGTACAAAGAAAAGTTGGTCTAAATATATTTGGGACAAGGCCTGGAAGCTGGAAGACCTTTACTGGGCATCCACTTCGATTATCAAAAAAGATAACGATCTGCTCGTCAAAGTTATGACCAAAACCAAATACTTAATTTGGTGGGAGATTTCTGATAAATTTCCCTCATTGATTAGGATGTGTGAAACGATGGTTAAACTTGTGAGCCATGCGAGTAGGCTAAAGGGTGACGATATCCGACTGAAAGGTCTTGTCCCAAGCCATAAGGCATGTTCAGAGTGCGACCTGTATATTAAAGAAGATCTTTTCCACATGGTCATGCAGTGTCCAAGTTTTGAGAGAACACGTCGCGAAATGTATAATGAGTTATCGATGCTAGACCAGAGTATCGACGATGCTTTTGCCGATAGACCACAAGAAGTTTTCGGGTGGCTCATTGGCAGACCAATTGAGGGGTTTAGCCTTAATGACATGTACTCCATATGGTATATATCTGGCAAATATATTTGTGAGATGTACAGACAAGCATGCAGAGTTAAAGATAGAGCTGGGGTAGGATAGTCACGTCCCCCTATTTTATTTTGGGTAGAGTTGGTCATCTCTACTTTAGCACGGTTGATATTAATGTAATAACGCATTTAACTCAGGCAATATTAAGTCCTACGTCTCTGTCATTTAGCTAGAAAGTATTTAAGATGCTTCTTATGCTATGTTATATTGAGTTCGCATTCTATCCTTTTTCTGTTCATTATGTGTATATTTTTATGGTTCATCTGAGCTAAGTGTGGGATGTGGTGTATCAAATCTGCTCATAACATCACATACTTAGTAGTCAGATTTTCCCACTTTGCTATTTGTAGTTCACTAGCATTAGTTCTTTTGTATTTAACTTACTTTATTCTTAGTTTATTTTGTTTTGTTTATTCTGTGTTTGTGTCGATTATACGTCCAAGTATGTCAATAAAGATACAATACTACAAAAATAATTTGGTTGGCCAACATTAGTTGATCATCTAGTTCCCATGTGCGGGCCTGTATCATTTTGGCCATCCAACCTTTGAAGGGATCAATCTTCTCCTAGCAAGATCTACGATAACATCGAGGAATCCAAAAGACTCTGCAACTCTCATAAATTCTTAGATAGGACTAAATGAGGTAATAAAGTCATCTTGCGTTTATCTGTTCATAATAAAAATTTCTAGTATATACAGAAAGACCATTTTAACATGTTTGTCTTCATCAGGATTATTCTAACAAAAAGGATTGTTCTGACATGTATGTACCCTTCAATCCTATTTCACCATCCTAGGCCAAAATAGCATATGTCAGATGGAGACTTTGGTGGGAGTCTCTGGAACCTCCTCCCGGCATATCTCTGGAAGCTAATCAAATCATCAATATCACGGCGGGAGAGTAACCAGATCTCGCATCTATATGTCAGGGTAGGGATAACTATATACCATACAAGTATATTACATGTTAGAATGGTAAGGCCATTCGTTCTAATTCGCAGTCCTGTTATGGCATTAAATGTTCTTCTACCCTTAATGCGCGGTCTCTCAGAAATGACACATTCATCAAACTTGAAAATACAGTTGACTACACCTACATGCTCGTAAAATGAACCCATTTCACTTTGCTTCGAAATCTTTCTATCGATGATAATTCTTAATTACTGTGTTAATATAATTCTTAATTACTGTACAACAACGTTTTGGTTGTCGCAACGTTGGTTGGTTGTACGGAAAATGGGGTTGAATAGTTTTAATTGAACAACAATTTTGTATATAGTGTAAAGATTATGTAGCATATGACTTTCTTTTACCAAATTTGTTAGTGGGATATACGCCTTAGATTGCAGCCAATGCTGCTTTCTGCTGCTGTGCACTAATAGAGATAGGGGCTTATAGCCACACCACCACCAGCTGCTTGCCCCATCTCCATGGGGGAATTCTTATGTGAAATACTGTAGATTCACAACAGATTGTGTAGAGTTAATTTTTCGGATTTACAGAAAATCTATTTTTGCGTTTTTTAATTTGCGAATTGGATGCAACATGGAGTGCCAGCTATACACTTCAAGTGGCGGCGCCAATCATTGTGAATTTTAATTTTGCGTCCGAGGCTAAACGCTAAAAAACGCAAAAGTTAAACTAACGTAATCTTTTACGAATTTACAGTATCCCTATTATACCTGACCTACCTTTGTTTCTAGTTTTTATTCTATGAATTGTGCTTTAAGATATGTTTAAGATAAGTTTCCATAAAACCCCTCACACATTTGCTAGATTGGTGCAGTTCAAACTTTCCATATCTATATCTAATTGTGCAATATGCCCTGTTATGAATATCATTGATCATCCCAACACCCGTGCTCAATACCCCTAAAAAGTGTATCGTGTTGCCTCTAGCAAGTTCTATAACCTTGCATTTTCTATATTGCTCTGCAATACAACAATTTCCTGAAATCATCGGAGGTTCTTCAAATAATCTCTTTTGGATGATTCAGTTGTCTTAAGAATATGGTGGTATCCTAACCATATTGGGATATCAGATATATGTATGATTGTATGTATGTATGTATGTATGTATATATGTATCTTTGTGCGTTTGAGTGCATGTATGTATTTGTGCATGTATGTATTCGTGCATGTTTGCATGTATCTATGCATGTATCCAAATGGATCTAAAGTACTTTACGACATACTGCCATAACGCCAATCTGGTGGCTAGTTGCATTGTAGATGAAGAACAATCATACATCATATTAGGAGTTATGATAAGATACGATAACATGCCATCATCATATGACAGTATGAAAAGAGAGAATAAATTGCGTGCCATGATCACATGGCAATGTTACAGAAAGGGGGATTAAGGTTTCTCTTACATTTCACCAGAACACGGAACATGCGGAGATGATATGTATTAGAATGATTGACATGTTGATAGCATTATTGGCAAGCATTACCAACTTCCCCGAAGCGTGAATATCATCAGCTCCATTCTTGAACTAGCAGCTGATTGGTAAATTTCGTTGTTGTACTGGACTATGTTGGGCTTCTTACATTGCTTTTAACATTTTTTCTATGTTAGGAGGCCAATATAATCTTTAATTGGTATCCTTACAATGCTTTTAACAACGTTGAATTGTTAGTAACCCAAAAATACCATTCGTTGCTAGGGCGACTAACTACATATACCCCGACAAAGGTCGCTTTCTCTTAATGACAAGAAAAATGGCAGCCACTGCACTTCACAACGTCACTAGATGTTGTTTTTTGCATTTAGAACACTGTGTGTGCATTATAGTCTGCCAACATGGTGCATATCTAGAACAATGGATGGCAGGAAGTAATTAAGGTGGATTTAGGTTTGTAAATCGGGGACTCAGGTTAGAAATCTTTGCTTTTAGCTCTGTGCGAGGCAAGCCAGACGAGGAGTTTTTGTGGATGTCCAATGCAATAACCTTGAACATGGAACATTTATATATAAATATATATATATATATATATATATATATATATATATATATATATATATATATATATATATATATATATATATATATATACATATATATATATATATATATATATATATATATATATATGTATATATAAATATATATATATATATATATATATATATATATAAATATATATATATATATATAAATATATATATGTATGTATATATACATATATATGTATGTATATATAAATATATATATAAATATATATATATATATATATATATATATATATATATATATACATATATATATATATATATATATATATATATATATATATATATATATATATATATATATATATATATATATATATATTTATTCATATATACCCTTCCATTTCGCGCAATGACGCCGACGTCGTTGACGGCGATGATATATCAATGTGTGACCTAGAGTTTAGTTCTAGTGATGATAATGGACACGTTAATTGAGTGCTGATTGATAACGTGATTGCGGTTATTTGATTGTAGTTGATATTTCCGTTAGCGGGAACAGGGTGTGTGACAAGAGCATGGTGATTGTGGAGGAAGTCACTGTGTTCTGCTGCCATTGTTTCAAGGACGGTGTTTATTATAGTGCAACTGTACCTCGTCAGCCCCCAACACCCCCCCCCCCCCCCCCCCCCCCTCTCCCTCCATCGCATCCGTGAACAAGAGTATTGCTTCTCCAGGTTTTTCTTTCTTTCTTCCCTTCTCCAATTTCCGGAGTCTCACTGCTTTGTCAGGAGTTGGGTTTCTCTATGCTCCATTCTCTCTCTTATCGCCTGGTTGATGATGGTTGTGATACGATAAGTTTGATGCTGAGGCGGAGGGGGGAGGGGGGGTGTAAGAGGAGGAGGAGGAGAATGGGATCATTTCATTACACACAGGCCTGGTTATGACCACTATGAATACTTTCTAAAACGAAGATGATGATAATGGATGGCGTTTTTAATTTGAAAAAAACAACAATAATATACGATTGCTTGCAAGCCCAGAAAAATCGGACTGACATGGAATACGTCAAAAGTGATAGATGATGATGACGTCGACGAGGAGGAGGAGGAGGGGGAGACGGGTGTGTAGCGGCAGTTGGCAATAAAATGGTAGACATTAAAGGAGCAATGATGTTCAGGTCGATGGAGAAGATGATGATGATAATTGCACTTGTGGTACTGATGAAGATGATGGGAATATTTTCTCTTCTCGTGATGATGGTTTTTGGCAGTCAAGATTATTGCCAAGTCAAGCACTACAATAACTGTGGTTTTCACAACATGCTATTGGACACCGTTCACAATAATAGCGAGTATCTCATCTCTCTAACAATTCACATCTGAAGAGTGCATGGAGTGTGAGATACCTGGACATATCTAGATAACAAAACAGGAACATCTGACTGCAAGTTGTGTACCTCTATAGTACAAACATTTAATTCCTGCACCAGTCGACCGGATATATGCCAATGTCTGATTGTACAAACACCCATGGATAACATGTCAAAAACGGGAGACAAGCACATCAACGACCCACGTAGCTACGTTCAGTTGTGAGGTCTGGGACATGTGGTTGTATCCATGCCTAGGAAATCGGGTGGCAATCGGGCACACGGTCGTGTAGTATAGCCGAGCTGCCCATGCATTTAGTGTAGGAATTAAATGTTACTCTGGGGATTTTAAGTTCTATGATGCCACCAGCGTGTGCATTTCAGTTTGCAGTGAGTTAAGGACGACGTAACCTGAGTTGGCCGCTGCGCCTCTGAGAGGAGGATCCCTCCTAGGAGCCTCCTTATCAATTATTCATTTCTACACTGCAGCACAATGAGATGCCTCGGGCTTATTAGACAAGATGCTTTTATTTGGCCATGATAAATGAGAAGATATTTGATGACTTAACCCATCCGTTCTTAACGATGATTATCTTGAAAACATCTTGCAATATTTGCAAGGGAATTTGTTATTTTTTAAGTATTTGCCTGAGCATCAGAATTATTTTTCTTCGCAGAAGAGAGATGGGGAAGATTTTAAAGTATTGAATTCCCACACAGTTGGTCCGGTTGGATGAATCGAATTTGGTTCAAGACAGGCTGTCTATTCTAACACGACTGTCTAACACAACGCATCACATTATATTGGAAGTAAATGATGGTTGTGGTAATGAGAAGTTCTTGCACAGGGAGTTTCGTTGCCACTGACTGCTAGCTGTCTCACCAATGTCCAGGTTCGGATCCCACCCGGGCTTAGTGAGAAAGTTGCCAGCGACTTCGTGTTAGGCGGTGGTTTTCGCCGCCTACTACAGTTTCCTCCATCAGTTACAACGGGCTGGTCACGACGTGGCCGCAATTTGCCAGAAAAAGTGACGAAAAACGAGATTCCTAATTACCTACTGTATTTACCTACTGTACATTCTTACCTACTGTATGAGAAATACCGGCTTTTACCTAGATATGCAAACGTGAATTTTTTGAATAATTATATGTATATTAACTTAACTTAACTCGTATTTTGTGTATAAAATTCTTGTTATTTTCTGTTTTTCATTTTTAAGTTTTTCCTGTTTCATAGTTTTGTTAAGTTCAAGTTTTTTGAAAATACTTTATGTACTGTATGCTTTTGAAAATATTTATTTTCAGTCAATAAAGATACATACATACATATATATTAATACACAGGAAGTTTCCCATAACAGGTAGAGTCTTAAGCAGGTTTACATGATACCGCTCCACGGCCTGCTTAGGTGGATTTGTACATGTAATTGGCAACCGCCAGGGTTACGTGGCAGCTTGGGCCTTGTGTAGTAAAATCTGTTCGTTTGTAATTAGCTATTCATCAAGGACTCGGGGATGTACGTACTAATTAGTTTCCTGGCATGTGTATCTGAAGGGTAATTCGCTATAATGGGATTAACCGATGCCATCTGAGTCTTATAGAAATCATGCATCATTGTAGGCCTCTCTATGCCAGGCAAACGTCTACAGTTACGTACGGTACGTTAACATACATCAGACGAGTGAACCTCCCCAAAACTAGTTAATATATGAATTGCGGTTGTATTGTCTTATAGTATAACGAGTGACAGATAGATATAGTTGTATTGTATTGTACTTTTTTTTGCTGTAATAGATATTACAAAAGTAGTACTTAACCATCATGCGTTAATACATAATAGATTATGTTAACATAAACATTTAAATGAGAAAAAAGTTAAGTGTTGGTTGCACGTGGCACCATGAACAGAACAAAGGACACTGAACTTAAACACATTCTGAAATTGAGGCTAAAAGATAGCCCTCATTGTAGTCTGTGAGCAGTTATTGTGTACAGACATTTAATTCCTGTGCCAGTCGACCGGACGTCTGCCAGTGTCTGGTTGTTCGAATACCCATTGATAACATGTCAAGAAATAAGCCAAGCACATCAATGGCACACGTACCTTGCGAATCAAAGCTACGTTTAGTTGCGAGGTCATTCATATACATCCATGACCAAGAAACTGGGTTACAATCGGACGTGCGGTCGTGAATTATGCTCGGGCTGCCCGCGCATTTAGTGCAGGAATTAATCGTCGTCACTGTATGTGACCATTTTCTCCATGTTCCTTATATGAGCCCTTTACCTTCAGATACAGATCTTGGTTTATTTATCGCTGAAGAAATTTAAGGTTCTTTGGGTGCGGAAATGAATATGCACGATTTTAAAAGGAGCTATTTAATTTGGTCGGGTGAATACGTGGGGGTGAATACATCCTGTTCACTACAGGAGGCTTGAATTCGAGTCTTGCTGTGAAATCCCTTTTCTTTTACATGCACGTTTTCATTTTCAACATTATTTTCTTTCTATTCTTCACAGGCTTTCCATATTCAATAATTTTAGAATAGTCATATCATTATTGCAATTAAGAATTATATTATCATCGACTGTTTAATGTGTTATAATCCGTTCTATATTCCATGTAATGTATTTATGTGTGCATAGATTACATATATATCGCTCATTGTACTTTCTTCCTGAGAATGGGGTGGCCAAGAGTTTTCTCTCAACTGGCAAGTTGTGGAGAACCCCCCATCCCCCGCCCTCCCCTCCCCTCCCCCAAGAGAAATAAGAAAACGAAATGATAGTGATGTCAGGGACGAACTCTCACTTGAAGAATATTTTTTGGAATAAACTGCCACATATACCCAAATTTTCCAGAGATGCAACAATAAGTGTGCCAGCTTCACTTTTTGCACAGGGATCCAAGGATTCTTTTAAAGAATTAATGTAGAAGACTTTTAATAAAGCGAATGAAACATCTATCCTGGTATGCTTCAGTACCCAGTAGTTTAATTCACCAAGCACTATCTTCGAAGAGCTTGATGGTGGGATTGGTGGTGTTTTTAGCCATGCTTGTATCTATTCGTCTAGCCCAGTGCTTTGATTCTATAAAAGTATTCCTTCCAGCACGTCCCATACCCAATTGTGATTCCTGGCCACTCTTCACACATTAGTATCTCTACGTGCAGCAAACTAGTCCGTTACATCTTTAATACGCTATCGACTCCACCAACGCTCGATACGCTACAAGCATGAGCACCGACCTATCGTGTCTGAGACTTGCGGCTCTCCGCCCACAATAAAACGCTTGTACGTTTTCTATTGTTCTCCGTACCTCTGGAGAATGCAAAAGTCGTATATAACTATAACTCTATTCATATATATACATATATATATATATATATATATATATATATATATATATATATATATATATATATATATATATATATATATATATATATATATATATATATATATATATATATATATATATATATATATATATATATATATATATATATATATATATATATATATATATATATATATATATATATATATACTAGTATATGATATAATATAATAATAATAATAATAATAATAATAACAATAATAATAATAATGATAATAAAGATAATGATAATGATAATAATAATAATAAAAGATAATAATGATAATATTAGTAATTATTATATGCCTACTGCTCATTCTCTGCTGTGATTGGTCAGATCATGGTCACATGACCACCTTACAAAAGTGATATTGGGGTGCAATATCACTTTCCAACACTCTGACTCAGAGCTGTCAGGTTCATGTGCTCAATTCTCAACTTCAACTGTTGAAAAGAAAGCAAATAGAAGTGAATTGAGACAAGGAGCTCAGAAGAGTTTGGGCTTCTTGTAAACTCATGATTAGGAAGGGAATTAGTAAAACACATTTTTGAATTAAATAAATAAATCATTACATTTCTAAAACTAATGCATGCAACTTCTCTGGGTATCTATAGTATTTTGATTGTGATATTACTGAATTAATACAAGAATATATTACAGCTTAGAAATTTACAGTAACCCAATTAGGCTATCGGCCAAATCTTAAAAGAGCCTTATTTAGCGAGTTTAATTACCCCCCCATGTAGATGGAATTTTTTACTTTAGGTGGATAGGGGAGTATATGGGGCCTACCAAAATGCCGTGCCCCCATTTTGGGACATGGTCAGATTTGCGTTAGGCCTGGTCAAACTGACCACCCACAAATCAGGGAATCGGCCACCTGAAGCACACATATATTGAGGAATAATGGGGTGGGGGTAAAGAAATTGACCATAAAAATGCTCAAGGTTCATTGAATACCACAAGTTTGGTATCAAAATGTTGGTCTGGAGGAGACGTATCCTTTAAAATACTAAACACATAACAAACTCTATTCCATGATGTAATAGAGGTCATTCAAGGTCAAAATGGCTGCCAAATCAAGAATCTGGGATTATCCCATAATCTATAGTTTCGGTTTATAAACTTCTCAGTTTTTTTGAAGGGATGTATTTCATTTCTGTAGCCACTTTTTCAGAAGGAATGCTTTTTAGTGGAGTTGTTCAACATTTTAGAAAGTTCATTGATTAGAATGTTAAGTCTAATTTTGAGATTTAAGGCACAAAGTAGGGTACCAGGCCCACCTAGTGACCCCAAAAAATGGCGAAAATGGTAAAAAATTGAAAACCAAAATGCCTGTATCTTAAGTTTTACAAGTTGGAAGGGAGCAGATGATGCACCAAAATATCAGGTTCAATTTTCTCTTCAATCTGGAAGATGATGGCAAAAAATCCTAAAATCAAGGGGCCATTGAAGGTCAAATAAAGGTCAAAATGTCAATTTTTCTCTAAAAAATTCAAATTTTGATGAAGATATTTTGAAAAAGTAGTTGTGTTTTGTTTGGGATTTAATTACTCCCCCCATGTAGATGGAATTTTATACCTCAGATGGATAGGGGAGTGTCTGGGGCTTACAAAAATGATGTGCCCCCACTTTGGGACATGGTCAGATTTGCGTTAGGCCTGATCAAACTGACCACCCACAAATCAGGGAATCGGCCACCTAAAGCACACATGTATTGAGGAATGATGATATGGGGGGGCAAAGGAATTGACCATAAGATTGCTCACGGTTCATTAAATGCCACAACTTTGGTATCAGAATGTTGGTCTGGAAGGGACTTATCTTTTAAAATACTAAACACGTGACAAATTCTATTCTATGATGTAATAAAGGTCATTCAAGGTCAAAATGGCTGCCAAATCAAGAATCTGGTATTTTCCCATAATCTCTAGTTTCCTTTTATGAACTTAGCAGTTTTTTTGAAGGGATGTATTTCTTTTATGTGGCCACTTTTTCTGAGGGAATGCTTTCTAGTGGAGTTGTTAAACATTTTAGAGAGTTCATTGATTAGAATGTTAAATCTAGTTTTGAGATTTAAGGTACAAAGTAGAGTAACAGGCCCACCTAGAGACCCCAAAAAGTGTCTAAAATGGTACAAATTTGAAAACCAAAATGACTGTTTCTTTATTTCTACAAGTCGGACTGAAGCAGATGATGCACCAAAGTATCAGGTTTAATTTTCTCTTCAATCTGGAAGATGATGGTAAAAAAAACTAAAATTAAGCGGTCATTGAAGGTCAAATAAAGGTCAAAATGTCAGATTTTCTCTAAAAATTCAAATTTTGACGAAGAGATTTTGATAAAGCAGTTATGATTTGTCTTAGTATAAGGTCCAAACCAAGTTACCACAATAACTGACAGAAATATTACCTGAAGTATGGTCCACTCTTATATTATTGACCATATATCGTTAAAAATGAAGTAGTTTTAAGTCAATATGGAGGTGTGGATTATGGCATATAGCAATTCCATGCTTATAATAAGTGCTTACAGACAGTGGTGAGGAAGTGCTAGTATGGCACCACTGTTTAGGTCATAGAAGTTGTGAAAAACAAACATCATAGGCATTGTTTGGTATCAAAATGCTTGTTGTAGGACATTTCTTTTTTATTCAATTCAACCAATCTAGGGTAAAGTATATTGCTCTAATATTAGAGGTCATTCAAAGTCAAACTAACCCCAATTTCATGCTTTAAGGTATTTTGTCTTTGAATTGTCCATTTAGCAGCTTATTGAATTCTACTGGAATACATTTTCTTATCCTGGAATTAATTTTAGGTGAGAAATAGCTTTATAAAGGATCCTCAGACACCTTTTTAGTCACGTCAAGACAAGGTCTGGGCCAATCTTGAATATTTACGGACCAAAATGGCCACATGCCTGAATATGGGTGCACCCAAATATCTAAGTGAAGCAACAGAATGTTGACATAATAGAGTTATATCTTATTGTATGTCAGCTTTCATTTTCAATGAGGAGAACAGGGTTTTAAACTTGCCTATTGTCTTTAAGTGGCGTTGTTGAACATTTTAGAAAGCTCATTGACCAAAAGTTCCATTTCAAGCTTTAAGGTACAAAATAGGGTACTTAGTCCACCTGGCGACTCCAACAAGTGCCTAAAATGGTACAAATCTGTACACCAAAATGACTGTATCTTAAGTTTTGCAGGTTGGAAGGGAGCAGATGATGCACCAAAATATCAGGTATAATTTTCTCTTCTAACTGGAAGATGATGGAAAAGTGATACTAAAATTAACGGGTCATTGAAGGTCAAATTAAGGTCAAAATGTCAATTTTACTTGAAAATTCATACTTTGATAAAGAGAGTTTTGATGAAGTAGTTGTGTTATGACATTTTACAATTTCCAATTCAAGTTATCACAATAAATGACAGATAAATTACCCCAAGATAGGATCTGAGAATATATTTTGAACCATTTACTGATGAAAATTAGGTAGTTTTAAGTCTATGTGGAGGTGTGGAATAAGACGTTTGGCAATTTCAGGTTTCTAATAAGGAGAGTTTGTGAGAAAGTGCTAGTATGTGACAACTGTTTAGGTCATCAAAAGTATGAGCACCAAACAATATAAGCATTGTTTGGTATCAAAGTACTTGTTGTAAGACAATCTTCCCATTTTATGCAACCAACCTAGAGTAGGTCAAACTACCTCCTCTTTTATGATTTAAGGCATTTTGACTCTAAATTATATTATGAGTATCATTTTTCCATCATCTTCCAGATTGAACAGAAAATTAAACCTAATATTTTGATGCATCATTTACTCCCTTCCAAACCAGTGAAACTTAAAAGAGTCATTTTGGTTTTCAGATTTGTAACATTTAAGGTACTTTTTTGGGTCGCCAGGTGGACTTGGTACCCTTTTTTGTACCTTAAACCTTAAAATAGAACTTGAAATTCAAGTCAATGAGCTTTCTAAAATGTTCAACAACTCCAATAAAAGACATTCCTTCAGAAAAAGTGGCTAGAAAAAAATACATCACTTCAAAAAATGTTTAGTAAACATATCTAAGGTATTTTGTTAGCCAATTATTGTGGTAACTTGGTCAGGAAATTAAGTGATGACAAGACACACCTTCCATCAAAATCTCTTCATCTAAATTTGAATTTCCTAGAGAAAAGGGATGTTTTGACCTATATTTTACCTTCTTTTTTCCTCAAATCTCTTTAACATCTTACATGACAAACACAATAGGCTAGTTCAAAAGCTTTAAAGCTGACATACCATAAGATACAACTCTGCTATGTCAACTTTCTGCTGCTTCACTTAAATATCTGGGTGCACCCATAATCAGTCATTTTGTCATTTTGGTCCCTGAATATTCAGAATTGGCCCAGACTTTGTTTTGAAATGACTCAAAATGTCTGAGAATCCTTTATAAAGATATTTCTCAACTAAAACTATTTCCAGGATAAAAGATGTATTCTCGAAATGTTTAATAAGCTGCTAAATGGACAATTCAAAGACGATATACCTTAAATCATGAAATTGGGGTTAGTTTGACCTTGAATGACCTTTAATATCACAACACTATACCCTACCCTCGGTTGATTGAATGAAATGAAAAGATTGTCTTACAGCAAACATTTTGATACCAAACAATGCCTATGAAGTTTTGTTTTTACAACTTCTATTACCTAAACAGTGGTGCCATACTAGCACTCCCTCACCAACCGTCTTCAAACACTTATAATAATCATGGATTTGCTAAATGCCATATTCCACACCCCCATATTGACTTAATATATGGTATATATATGGTCCAAAATAAAAGGGTGGACCATATTTCAGGTAATATATCTTTCAGTTATTGTGGTAACCTGTTTTGGACATTATATAATGACAAAACAAAACTACTTTATCAAAATCCCTCATCAAGATTTGAATTTTAAGAGAAAATCTGACATTTTGGCCTCTATTTGACCTTTATTTGACCTTCAATGACCGCTTAATTTTACTGTTTTTTACCATCATCTTCCAGATTAAAGAGAAAATTAAACCTGATATGTTGGTGCATCATCTGCTCCATTACGACTTGTGGAACTAAAGAATCAGTCATTTTGGTTTTCAAATTTGTACCATCTTAGGCACTTTTTGGGATCTCTAGGTGGGCCTGGTACCCTAAATGGTACCTTAAATCTCAAAAGTAGATTTAAAATTTCAATCAATGAACTTTCTAAAATGTTTAACAACTCCACTAGAAAGCATTCCCTCAGAAAAAGTGGCCACATAAAAGAAATACATCCCTTCAAAAAAACTGAGAAGTATATATATAAGCCAAAACTATAGATTATGGGAAAATCCCAGATTCTTGATTTAGCAGCCATTTTGACCTTGAATGACCTCTATTACATCATGGAATAGAGTTTGTTATGTGTTTAGTATTTTAAAGGATGAGTCTCCTCCAGACCATCATTTTGATACCAAACTTGTGGTATTCAATGAACTGTGAGCATTTTTATGGTCAATTTCTTTACCCCCCATCCCATTATTCCTCAATATATATGTGCTTCATGCGTCCAATTCCCTGATTTGTGGGTGGTCAGTTTGACCAGGACTAACGCAAATCTGACCATGTCCCAAAGTGGGGGCACGTCATTTTTGTAAGCCCCAAACACTCCCCTATCCATCTAAAGTAAAAAATTCCATCTACATGGGGGGAGTAATTAAAACCCAAACAAAATACAACTACTTTATCAAAATATCTTCATCAAAATTTGAATTTTTTAGAGAAATATTTACATTTTGACCTTTATTTGACATTCAATGACCCCTTAATTTTAGGATATTTTACCATCATCTTCCAGATTGAAGAGAAAACTGGACCTCATATTTTGGTGCATCATCTGCTCCCTTCCAACTTGTAAACTTAAGATACAGGCATTTAGGTTTTCAATTTTTTACCATTTTTGGCATTTTTTGGGGTCACTAGGTGGGCCTGGTACCCTACTTTGTGCCTTAAATCTCAAAATTAGACTTAACATTTTAATCAATGAACTTTCTAAAATGTTGAACAACTCCACTAAAAAGCATTCCTTCTGAAAAAGTGGCTACAGAAATGAAATACATCCCTTCAGAAAAACTGAGAAGTTTATAAACCGAAACTATAGATTATGGGAAAATCCCAGATTCTTGATTTAGCAGCCATTTTGACCTTGAATGACCTCTATTACATCATGGAATAGAGTTTGTTATATGTTTAGTATTTTAAAGGATACGTCTCCTCCAGACGAACATTTTGATACCAAACTTGTGGTATTCAATGAACCTTGAGCATTTTTATGGTCAGTTTCTTTACCCCCCATCCCATTATTCCTCAATATATGTGTGCTTCAGGTGGCCGATTACCTGATTTGTGGGTGGTCAGTTTGACCAGGCCTAATGCAAATCTGACCATGTCCCAAAGTGGGGGCACGGCATTTTGGTAGGCCCCATATACTCCCCTATCCATCTAAAGTAAAAAATTCCATCTACATGGGGGGGTAATTAAAATCCATAATTTGGGTCCCTGGCCGATAGCCTAAATGGTTTGTGGCAAAACCCGGAAATGGAAAAACATATCAAAAATATCTACATTTTCATAATTCTTTAAATGAGTAAATTATTCTATTTGAATGAGCAGTAGGCATATAATAAAACAAATATGGCACTTTGGTTTCGTGCAATATCAATTTTTATTGCACTCTGAAAAATGATATTGCACTCGGCGCAAGCGCCTCGTGCAATATCATTTTTCAGAGTGCAATAAAAATTGATATTGCACTCACCCAAGTGCCATATTTGTATATTATAATAGTAAAATAATAATAATACTCTAAACTATGTACATAAACTCTAAAATGCAAAATGTAGCAGTACAGTTTAGAAGTTTATTTTTGATTTTTTTGTCCAATTTATTATCATTTTCATGATCTCAGAATACATTGACTATTTACGGTCTGTAGGACAGTCTATATTTCAAAACGATCACTACGTCCAATCTATCAAGGCCACATGGTCGACTGGTCTTTGATACACAAAAAAAGAATATTTCTATCGATTCCTGCTCTTGACACGCTAGTATTTGCACACGAAAAAAAAGTCATCTCGTTCCATTTCTAAGACGCCATCGTTTTGACCACTGAATGGTATTCTTATGGGATGAAATCTCAACTATTAGGACTGTAACTCACGGTTATCTCGCTAGGACCACCATAGTAACGATGTAATGGAGATTTTAGTGCATATCGGGAGTAGGATAATTCCTTGAACGTGATGGAGAAATTGTGTTGTGTGCGCGACACTGTTCCCATAGTGGAAATCTGTCTTCACAGCATGCCTATAGTGAATCATCCCTACTCTAGATGGTGTACTTTCTGCAATCAATTTGTCATCAATTCTTTTTGCAGAGTACTATCGGGATGGTAATATATTTACTATAGAGGGGTATGCGTCTACTAATGAAGAAAATGTCACTGCGGAGCTCGAGAGTGCTTTGCAACACTAAAGTAGACACATAAGCCTGACAAACATTGAACCTAATGTATTCTCGAACGCATGATATAGTTGGAGGTCGAGCTGGAAAAACTAACAAGTATTTACTTAGCATGTTGCACAATCTTTTAATTCATATACACACACATATATATATATATATATATATATATATATATATATATATATATATATATATATATATATATATATATATATATATATATATATATATATATATATATGCGCGTGTGTTGTGCAGATGAATTATATAAAATATGAATAAAAATAATAAGTACGTTTGTGGTCAAAGTATATGGAAAACGTGGAAACAATAGAGGAAAAGAAGCAAAGTAACGAAATGGTTTTAACAGGTAACGTTAAGATGAAAAGAGAAAACTAGATAAACGAAGACCATGACTTAGTAGAAATTATGGGGGATGAAACAATTGTCAGAATGAGGAAAGGATACGTATTCACTGTAAAGGGGGAACACAAAAAAGAAAAGAAATTGCTATAAAAGAAATTCACTCAAAGCAAGGGAGATTAGCCTCAGAGCAGAATAAGAGGACTCTAGTTCATCAGAGTCAATGTGGACAGATCCAAGAGTATTTCCCGTGGGTACAATGGTCAGAAATTACCTTGTCCAAGCTAAGTGTTCAAAGGGTTCATGCTAGATCATGTCAATGGTTATGCCAATTATCTACCCCATGGGTCATCCTTCATGATCTCTCACGCGTTCTCTACAATATAAAAATACCACACCCATCTTCCATATGCTTAAGCTGATAGATCGTACTTTCCTTCTCCTCTTCATTACACAAACTTACATGGCTTACAGTTCCAAGGATCCCTAGATCACAGTTGGAACACATTTAATGGCAATCAGCTTGATCATAGGGATTTGAATTTGAATTTCGTTTTTCGTCACATTTATGCCAAGTGTGGCTTATTCGTGACTAGCCAGTTTTAAGTAGTGGAGGAAACCGGAGTATCCTGCTAAAACCACCGCCTAATTCCAAGTCACTGGCAACTTCCTCACATGCTGATCATAGAAAGAATACGTCCAAAGGTTTACCCATCAGATCCATGCCCAGCCTTTGAGGTTATATTAGAAACCATAAAGAAATAATTGATCTGGAAAACTCAATTTTGTCTCAAAAATTGTATACAGTTGAATTTAAATAATTTCTAAATTATTCATTTACCAGATAAAAATCTAAAAGAAATACACATATTTGATAATAAACTGTATTCTAAAAGAAATGTCATTGATAGTCAGGAATCAAACTCCAATGATCTTGTTGAAAAAATGCATAGATTTCTGCTATTAGCCTTACTGAGCTTAAATGTGTGTTAAAAAATTCCGGGACCAGATGGGCTTTCTAATGAATTTTATAAACAATCTGGCAAGGAATTGAAAATTTCCTTCATGATCTTATGAGATTTTATAGAGCAGGGTGAACTAAAAGAAACACAGATGGGACGAAATTTGTAATCAGTTAAAATATTGGCAGCCAAATACTCTCATAAATCTATATATATATTTTCTTCAACTATTTGAACAAGAGAATTAAAACAGTCTAAGACAAAATCATTCATCATGACCAGAAAGGATTATGTGATTCTGGAAAGGCATTTGATTCCATTTCATTGGTGATAAGTAAAAATCATAGCAATTGTTTGATATTGAAAAAGGGGAACAAATGGGTAAAATGTCAACAAAAAGTATCTTTTTCTAAAGTTCCTCAAGCTGATCATGTTTCTGATAAGATATTTCTGTCTCAAATAAATAAATATGAATATCTTGGAATGAAATATGATCATGAGACAGAAATAGATTTAGGAGTTAGAATGAAAGATATTAGAAGTTTAATCAATAAATTGGACATCCAGAAATTGAACTTGGTTTGGACATATAACCATTACTAAAGGTCTTCTTAAATCCT
This sequence comes from Maea johnstoni, assembly GCA_963942565.1. Taxonomy (NCBI): domain Eukaryota; kingdom Metazoa; phylum Annelida; class Polychaeta; order Spionida; family Magelonidae; genus Maea; species Maea johnstoni. The sequence goes on along the minus strand of OZ012687.1, from coordinate 16,442,158 downwards.
AGTTTACACATATCTTGCTGTCTCTCCCACACAAACCTTAGATAAAATTTACTATTTATTTATAAATTAGGTGGTGGATGGTGGATATCCTATATTTGGCTGACTTTAATGGTGCATTAATATATCTTGGATTAAGCAGATATACATGGGGAAGGAATGTTGGAGAGTCATCCCTAAAGTATACACTGTTGATCAAGTATTAATTCGTGGTGCAAAACGTTGTTTATATGTTTTTAAAAAGTAGAAACCGGGTTTTGAAAAGATTTTCTGCTTGTTCTGAGAAAGCTTTATTAGTCATGGTCTACTCCCAATACTCATAAGACCGCAATTTTTATTGGAAATTCAATACCTATTCTTGTAAGTTTTTTTGTTTTGTTTTTACACCAGCATTATTGTAATATGTTTCATATTTTCTCATTGTTGATGGTCATAATTTTGTATCTGTTTTATTTTACTCGTTGAAATAAACTATTGAAATTCGAATTTCTTATAGCCTGCCCGAGACGTTAATTGTATATTTGTGGATGGAAGAACAGGGGAAAAGACGGAAGATGATGAATTTTCTCTGGTGTGTTGCAAGAAAGACGTTAATGGTATACTTGCTGCGTCCGTGGGAAACGTTCTGCTGAAAACTAGCCCAAAGGCAACAGAATTGACAATCCCGCGGAGACCTGTTTTTTGCCCCGAGCCTTTTGTTGTTGCACTATTTATGTCCTCTACAAGTGCTCTTATCCTTACAGATTGAGGTATTATACGCCTTTCTGGGGACATGTGACCATAGGAATATGTATGAAACATGCTCCATTGTCGCGTTATGGCTCAACATTTCATTGGCACTGTCAAAAAAACACTGTAGAAAAACCTAAGATGTTCCTCAATGGTTCAATGCATAACAAAACAACCATAAACGGACAGACTGAGGCAATATACAGTCTGCAATAACAGGCAATTCTCCATCACAATATAAGCAAATGCAATGACAGGAAGATAAAAATGATGGACTCTGAATTTCAGATTATAGTGAACAGGGAATAAAAGCATTCTAAAAATGCATTAGGATCTAACTAGTGAGATATGTTATGAGGAGTAGTCCGCCCATCAGATGTTCGGTTAAAAGCTCCTACTTTGAAAAAGATAAAGAATTGTTTTGTTTTCATTTCCCTAAAAGGCGTTCCATTATTCATAATATATAATTTAGTAACTTTGCTCCGATTTTATGGAAAGTCTCTACTTTTTTCAAATATTTTATGGATACTGTTGTTCTATATTGTTTTGTAATATATAACGTGGTAACTTTGATCCGATTTTATGGAAAGTCTATACTTTCTTCAATAGTTTATGGATACTTTTGTTTTATATTGTTTTCTAACTTGTTTTCAATGACTCATGCTAATTTGATACTGTCATGTAGTTGTAAATCACTCCCCTGGGCTAGAGAAATAACGTTATCAAACAATGTGAGGTGATGGCCAAATTAATTTGTGGTGCAAAAGCTAAGGAGCGATGTCCAGTGTTTCAAAAGACGCGAAACACACCAGAAATTCTCTGAATTGTGTGATACCTTTGAAATCGAAAATGCCGGACACGTGCTGATGCAGTGTCCTAGACTACATGAGAATGCTTTTGGACATAGAAACACTAGAAAATGGCGTTGGAAGTGACCGATTCGATATGTTCTCAATTATTATGGGTAAATTTCACATTAGGAGGTGTTCACATTTCAGAGGTCTTTTCATTATGTAAAAGATACAAATGGGACCGGGAAATTGTGTTCACATTAGGAGGTGTTCACATCTCTGGGGTGTTCACAATGAGAGGTTTCACTGTATTAGAAGAATTTCATATATACACTATCATTTTTTTGTAATGTCATAATTACAGTCAATAACGTATAAGCTGCAATGAATATTACGTTAGTTAATTCTCTCCTGCTCCGTGTCGTCCACACGTATTTCTCATCCTTTGGCTACAAGCACACGCTCTTTCCGAGAGAGAAAAGAATCTACAATAGTTTACATGTTAAAAGGATAATAGATTCATTCCTTTCGAAACTTCACCCTTGTAAGTGAGGATGAGGCCTCAGACCCGTCATGTGTTTGAAGCTACAGGTGCAAAAGTTGCCAGTAAGGGAAGTCGGTACTTTTTATCGGGTAATCCAATTTTATTTTAAATGCACAATTGATGAGTCCTAAATCAGACTTAAATGGCAGTGAATGTTTCTAAAACCAATTCCTTTTCCATTTGATTCCATTTCTTGTGTTTTAATTCTCTCTGTATTGTTCAGTTTCAGGCGCCTGTTGCCTAGAGACCTGTTCAGAGCCACCGGAAGCTTTCCAGAAGGTGAGCAAGTGCCTGACGTCAGAACTCCCTCCACACATCAACAACGAACAACCCAGATTAGAAATGCTGCCTTTTATAGGGGGAAACAACACCAAGACGGACGTCTTACATCATTTATGCCTGTAAGTTCTCTATCACCCCCAAACCCTTGCAGAGATGCCCCTCTTTTATCCACTAGCATGTCATGTTTTTAATCCATAGCCGTGATAGGAATTATGGGAGATGTTGGGCCTAACAGAGAACGCCTTCTTTTAATCACGTGAACATTGTTCACAACAAACCCTTTAAACTGATTTAGGACCTTAATGACCTCCTCTCTCTTCCAAGTGATACCATGTTAGGTTGGCCATCTTTTAGCCACTGATGTGCTATTATTCCACCTCATACTCATGCACAGGTGGATCCTTACTGATAACCCGTTTTAACCACTAGAATGCCATCTTGTCACCTTGTTGCAATGGCTCTCTTAAATACAGTATGGTTTTCTTATAAGATTCCGTTTTTGGCTACAGACAGATCATGTGCTACCCATTAATATTTATATTATTTTACTCATTTGTTATGATAAAAATGTATACGATTTTGTAATTGTAAAGTTACATTTAATAAACATAGAAGGCCATGATTCTACTACATACCCATGGGAAATGTCGTAATACATTTCTATTTACATATTCTTATGACCCATTGCTGACCTGTGGCATCTATCTATCCTTGATACATATAACTAGTATGGTTAGATTGGGTTTGGCATGAACAAGCAGAAAAGGGGACGATAATCGGAAATCTAATTTCTAAATTCATAATGGCATTTACGATTCATTGTGTTAGCCTATTGTTTTCCTGCCCGATCGTGATTTTGGATGAATATGCAGGTTGAAACGTCTGTAAAAAGTTCTTTCTGTGTGTACTTAGATAATTAAATAAAGCCATTTAAGGACAGGCCATGCAAAAATTATAATTAAACCTGAACTTATAATTAAGACGAGCTGTCTCCATAAATCTTTGTCTAAAAAAATATATTATTCAAAATATTGCATTTAGGTAAGTGACAATCATGCAGTCTGGATGAAGTGTAAATCAATTATTCATGAACACATCTATTAAGTCATTAGCATACATATTGGATGGATTCGTCTTGATTTAGTCACAATCTTATTGACCTTAATCCCAAATAGCATTAGTTTCTAATCACCGCGTCAATTAAGACGCATCGATGTTTGCCTTGACGTTGTATTCTGCCGATTCGTAATTATTTACTTTTCCCATTCGAGATCGTCGTCGGTTTCTGTAACATTTTTGTATTGTATTGTATTGTAGGTTTATTGACAAAATGCGGAGATTTGAAAATACAGATACAAAACTTAGGAATAACGTGCAAAAACAAGTTGTAACAAACATAGGAAGAGATAAAGCAAAATTACATAAGTCACCTTTGACAATCACGTACGGGTACATATTTACACAAAAATATAACATAGACTACATAAACGTAAAGGTTACCTATTTCCGCATAGTCCACCGAGTATGAACTCAAAAAAGCACACTAGATCGATTTCAAACTATAAACTTTTACGAACTCAAAAAGACAAACTAAAAGTACGAACGAAAGCAACGAACTTAAACTTTTTAACCTTAACTCAAAAAACAAAACTAGAAATAAAACACACTAGAGCTCGACCTTTAACTCTCTGGAACCTTATTACGGCATTCAGAACTTAACAACTGGTCCCGACAATATATCAAGTATCAAACTTGGAATATCCATATAGAGTGGCAATAATATGGAACGTACAAATTGAAGCAATGGATCAGAACGGGATCAACTTACCAAAAGACTAGTAAAAAGGGAAACGTTCAATCCTTAGTATCCTAAATCAAATAGGGAAACTATTATATACCAATAAAAATCGCACATTTTCTTTTTTTTTTGCTTTATGAGTGTATTTCCAAAAAGCATTATCCGATGAAGAGCAATCAAATTATAGGCGTATATTTGAAAAATGGTAAATAACCTAATCAGTACTCAGAATGAGGGCTGGGTGGGCGAGTTCACTATGTAGTACCACTGGCCATCGAATGGTTCGTACATGTATTTTAATACCGTAATTCAAAGTGATATATGCCAATCAACTATCAATTATTCTCTAGAAGGTCATTTCTGAAAAGATTAGGTTCCATAAGCACGACCATCACTCTGCAAATCTTAGTAGACGTGAAAACATAATTGGCAATTTGCTTGCCTGGCGAGTGTTCCAACTTACATAGTTGGGAAATTAGCATTGACATTCGCCGTTTGCCTCAAACATACTACAACATGGGGGTTATCAGCGTAATTACTTTTGACAACCATTTTTGATTAGATCGCAATGTGGAACTTGTGTTACAATAGGAGAGAGAAGTAGTTCAACAATGTTGAACCTTACTTATGCATCTGATGTTGTTATTGTCGATGTCCTTTTGATGCATGTGAGGTTCAATGCCTTCTCGGGAATTTGCCATAGCCCTGTATGTATCATGTAAGTTCTACAGTAATCTCGTATCTAATACATTTTTGACACTCTAAAGCTTACAAATATATAACATACACCATTCGCTTATGGAGCACATGCATGGCAGTATGTCAATATTTGGAAAAGTAGTGGAAAACTTATGTATTTACCCGCAGCCGAGTTTAAAAGGCAGTGGGCCGCCATTTTGAAATTAAACTCATTAGCATAACCGGGTAATTGTAGAATGCGGAATTGTACTTTATAGGGAATGTAGACAGATCTGAACTAGAGATTCCCGTTTGAATATTCCAGTGACATCATATCTTTCTGTTAATTATTTGATTTCTGATGTTTATCATTGAGTATTGTATTTTGTATGCTTCTGGCATAGTCATTAGAAATACATACATTCCGTATGGACCTCTATGTTTTACATAAAACCTGTGATGCAGTGCGTCTTGTGGTTCTGTCTGAGTGGTTTAATTTCGTAAACAAGTAATGTTAGTACAAACTCGCGAAATGTATAAAACTATGGCCTCTCTACCAAATGCAGAAACAAAATGTTTGTGAGTAATGTTCAACAGGTAATGTTTTTTAATGAAAAAGCTTCCGATCAAAATCTGGTAAGGGAAACAATGAATGCATATTATGCTAATCCATTGTTTTCTTTCAGTGATAGCAAATACGAGACGTCTCTGACGTGCATCCAGGAGTTTGTTAGCGGGTGCCCCAGAGATGTGCAGCAGGCCGTCAGCGAGGTCATCAACACAAAGTCACTACGCCGAGCCATGCAGAAGCTATGCGACAGTATTCATGGTATGTTCCATTTCATTACACTTTACACGAAGTCACTACGCCGAGCCATGCAGAAGCTATGTGACAGTATTCAGGGTACGTTCCTATTCCTTACACTTTACACGAAGTCACTACGCTGAGCCATGCAGAAGCTATGTGACAGTAGTCATGGTACGTGAAGTAGGCGTGATAATCATAGAACGGTGCTAGGCGCCATCTTGGATCGGACAAGCAGATGATAGCGGGGACGAGTTTTGGAAGATCACGAAATATATCACTGGGTTTGCTGTGTGTCTATTGTGGTGTTTTGTGTATGAATAGTGTGTGTTTATTTTGGCGTGTTTTGTAGAAGTGGGGAGGGAGTAATTGGGGGAGATTCGAAAGGTTTTGTGGGTGAATAGGTGTAGCGTGGGCAGCATTTTTTTTTTTGGCGGGAAAACAAAAGCTGGATAGAGAGGGAGTAAAGTAGAACGAAAGTTGATTGTTTTAGTAGAATTTCAATTGTGGGTGAGAGAAAAATGAGTAGAAGGAATATTAGGGATGGTGGGAAGGGGAGAAGAATTTTTGGTTGAGTGTAAGCAGTGGATTAGAGGGGATAGTTTGGGACTAGACAGGGAGAAAGTGAACTGAAGAAGATAAGTTTTGTGTGTAGAGCATGCATTGAAGGGAAAAGGTGGAAGAAAGAAGAGCTCTGGGGAGTTGAAGAAGAAGGCAATGGAGTTGGCAAAAAGGGAGGGAGGGGAGAAGGAAGAGGAAATGGGAGTATGGAGTAGGGATAAGGAGAGAAGGATGGGAGAGTGGGAAAAACGAGTGCAGAGGTTAGGAGAGAAGGTAGAAAAAAGGGAAAAGAGGGGTGAAGGACAGGAAGAAAGTGGAAGGGATGAAAGCCAGGTAAAAGAGGGAGAAAAGGAGGGAAGGATAGAGAGCAAAGGGGAGGGGAAAAAAACGAGAGGAGTCATGGGGAAGGAGAAGGAAAGAGAGGGGACGGAGGCAGATAGTGGAAATAATTGGGACAGCGGAAAAGGGGTGGAAGAAGAGAGGAGAGAGGGTGATATGAGAAAAGAAGATAGAAAGGAGGATGATGAGAGGGTGAGGGAGAAAGACAATAGGAGAGGGTGAGGGAGAAAGGCAATATGTAAGAGGATGAGGAGAGGGTGAGGGAGAAAGGCGATATGAAAGAGGATGAGGAGAGGGTGAGGGAGAAAGACGATAGGAAAGAGGATGAGGAGAGGGTGAGGGAGAAAGACAATAGCAAAGAGGATGAGGAGAGGGTGAGGGAGGAGGACAAGGGGAAGGGGGGAGAAGTAGGGATGGAAAAAAAGGCAAATGACACAAGGGTGTGTTGTATGCTTACATGTTTTAAATCACTGTGTAACACTTACTTTTGGTTCATACTAATCGTAGTATTAAGCGAGTAAGAGGAAGGGAGCTACGTAGGTAAGTGAGAGATGCGGAAACAGGTTGGCATGGAGGAAGTAGGCGGGGAGATGGTCTGTTGAGAGTTACACTTTGGATATATAAGGCTGTTGAAATTAACAAATAACGCAGTTTATATGTGGGGTTTTTGAGGGGTTCATATGTGTGGGGTTTTGTAGGACAGGAAGACAGGGAGGGGGCAGACCAGATACTTGGTAGGATATCTGTATAGGACAGAAGGACGGGGGAGGGGACTGACCGGATGCAGGATGCATGACAATAAGTATGGGGGGATAGGGAACATGAAGAGCAACAAGGCCCGGGGGTGACGAGTGGCCTGGGTGGTAGGGGAGACCTCCGTAGGTCCTCCTTCGGGAGTCGACCCCGTGGGAACAATGCGGTTACGGATCTCAAACAACAACAACAACAACAACGTTCCCTTTTCTTACACTTTACACGAAGTCACTACGCCGAGTCATGCAGAAGCTATGTGACAGTATTCATGGTATGTTACCTTTCCTTACACTTTACACGAAGTCACTACGCTGAGCCATGCAGAAGCTATGTGACAGTATTCAGGGTACGTTCCTATTCCTTACACTTTACACGAAGTCACTACGCTGAGCCATGCAGAAGCTATGTGACAGTAGTCATGGTACGTTCCCTTCCCTTACATTTTACACGAAGTCACTACGCTGAGCCATGCAGAAGCTATGTGACAGTATTCATGGTATGTTACCTTTCCTTACACTTTACACGAAGTCACTACGCTGAGCCATGCAGAAGTTATGTGACAGTATTCATGGTATGTTACCTTTCCTTACACTTTACACGAAGTCACTACGCTGAGCCATGCAGAAGCTATGTGACAGTATTCAGGGTATGTTCCCTTTCCTTACACTTTACACGAAGTCACTACGCCGAGCCATGCAGAAGCTATGTGACAGTATTCATGGTACGTTCCCTTTCCTTACGCTTTACACGAGGAAACGTTCAAACAAAGTTTAACGCATTCGCTAAAGTAAATTTTCACTTTTTAAAATTCTCCATTATGTTTTATTGCAAGTATGTGTTTTTGTTGTTGGCTCCATCCATCCATTGACCTCTATG
>OZ012687.1:16406505-16429005 GCA_963942565.1 Maea johnstoni | reverse complement strand
TCTGCTTGAAATAAGAGATTTATGAAAATTGGTTACCAGATATTATATCCTTGAAGAAAGTAAGACTAGATGCAATAGGAGTCGCATGGAGCATGATAAAAGGTGTATCAATTGTGACTGTTTCTTTTTTTGAAGAAGTGTGAGAGATTATGCACACCTATTTCACAAGTACCCAAACCTTCTTAAAAAGCATCCCTCTTCAGAACCTTGTTAACTGTACTCTGAAGTAATCCTGACTGCAGTGTGTGATTCCTGACATAATCCTCGTCAGTGAAGTGGTCTGAACATACATATGCATACTTCATGACAGGTGGGTTTAAAAGTTTCATGGATGCTAACCACTGTGTTTGTCTAAATTTACTACTAGGAAATCTATGAAAGCTTTCTCCACTACCGTGTCTTTTTTTACAGCCAATTGCTGCACATGATTTCACCATTTTCTTGTTTGATATATACGTTTTTATGCAACTTGTGCAGAGAGCTCTTGTCAGGAGCACTGCTGTTAGATACACTGCCCAGAGGTAGCTTGGAGACAGGATGTGATCCCTGCCACCCGATTGTGTCACAGCTGATAGCACTTGAAAAACATGGCCGCACCCAGTGGCTGGCAGAGGCTGTCTAGGAGGATGACAATACGCAAAAATCTCCCCTCACGGGATCACTGAGAGAAAAAGAATGGTAGCATCCTGTTCTTGAAGTGTATAACTTTCATATAAGCTGATATGTTTGTGAGCCTTTAGGGCCCCTTTAAACTTTATGCTGCTGGTGGCTAGTTTGGTCAATACAAAATGATGCAAAAAAACTAAAATAGAATGACTGAAATTCTGGCAAATGGGTACTCATTTGAGAGTACTCAGTGAGAGCTTTCCAATGGATACAGCGTGACACGGTTATGATGGTTTTCAAGATGTTTTTGCATCCTTGTGCTTTGGACGAAAGTAGCCTTAGCATTGGAAGGGTTAATAAAGAATGAGTTTATATCAGCCGCTCCTGATGCCGTAATTGCAAGGTAATCAAGCAGTTCACTTTAAGAAAAGGGGTTGGAATTCGTATATTCGTTATTTTTTTGTTATTTTAACTTTTAATGCTGGTGTTTTGCCCCAATGAAGAAGTGGCTACCCCCTTGGTCGTGTTGTCTAGCGCGTTATGTGTGTAGATTGCTCGCTGTGTCTATAGCTTGAGAAGACTCAGTGGTCGATAACTGCCTGAGACACATGGGATACAGTACAGACATTTTGATCCTGCACTAGTCGACCGGACGTCTGCCAGTGTCTGGTTGTAGTCTCATGGATACCATGTCAAAAATAAGCCAAGCACATCAATGACCTAAGCACCTTGCGAATAAAAACTACGTTCATTTGTGAGGTCATCTATGCATCCATGTCTAGGAAACTGGGTGACAACAGTGCGTGCGGTCGTGTTTTATGCGCGGGCTACCAACTCATTTAGTGCTGGAATTAAATGTCGGCACTGTAGCTTTCAGTGAATTGGGGTTAGTCGGTGTTTTTTGCAATTTGGACTACAGTCCAGATATAGTTGCGTATAAGCCTTATTTGGTAGAAAACATAGTAGAACTTATATTTCCATAACAGTCGTAATGTTAACTATATATTAACATTAATAACTACGACATACATAAAATCAACGTTATCTTTGGTGAAACCGATTTGGGACGAAACATGTTAACTATTTTGTCTTATTCAAGAATAAAATTCAGAGGTTTGCTTAATTTACTCTAGATGATCTCAATTGCCCTAAAAAAATCTCAAAAACAACAAAATATCCAAAGCAAATTTGACTACTCCAATGAGGAACAGGATTTTCTCAAAATATGTCGGTCTTACTCACAGGTGAGATGAGTGATAACCTCAGAAAATCAACGAGAGCCGTCTTCAAAACTTAGATAAATAAACAAGTGGATATGAAACCAGTCGGTCAACCTGAACAGGCTAGCCTCAACCAATAGCCCAGAAGTCGTGCTGTGGGCATGCGCAGATGATGCTGACCCACATGTTTCTCTGTAATGTAAATGATGTGAGAGCCCTGATAGGCCCCTGTTCCCTCGTGACCTCACGCTGATTGCTAGATCAGAAACCCCTGTCGAGTCCAGCCCTTCACTATAGCGAATATAGTATACGTAATTGGTCTCTGGCTACATATCCATTCTTTTCTTCATCCAAGTTCAAAGTAATGCACTGTTTGATCGGTTTGATCTCTGTAGGCGAGATATTTCCCTGACACTTCCCATGTCTTCTACCCCTTACTACTATTCGGATACGAATACAACGAGTAGTGGTAAACAGATTTTCAAATCCAAAATCCGCCATTCTTTCATGGCGAGGGTTGATTTCTTTCAATGTATTATGAAGGTGGCCCGGTCGTAGGTCACTCCTATGAATATAGACGTACATTGTGATCAGGCAATTCTCCTCAGAAACACTACTCGACAGCTGTGGTTCATTCTAATCTGCACCCAGAAACTTGAATTATGCTACATGTACGTGTGCCTGGACGTTCTGTAACGAGAAAAAGCTTTTACAGAATAGGATCTAGGTTTTACTCGTGTTGGCCATTGTTGTAGTATGTGGGAAGGTGAATTTTTCATAAGATAAAGAGATCGGGTTTTTCTATCTTTTTGGAAGTATTAAAGTCTATCCATGATCAAGTTGACACAGTTTTCATCATTCATGTCGGAATTTTGGAATGTAGGCGCTTCAATGTCTGCGAATACCTGCGCCACACACCAGTCCCCACTACTAGCGAAGTCCTCTGAGTCCTTCGTGTGTTGAGAGAGCCTTCCCGGAGCGAGAGATATCATTGGAGCTCTGACCCCGGGGGAGAGGGGACGAATGATAAGGTTACCCCATGAATAGTGATGTCCTGATAACCCACCCACACCCGTAGCGCCCTCTGCTGCCATGAAACCTATACAGGCAAACTTAGATATGACGGACCACTGTACGACGGACTTTTGCCTATGACTTTTGCTTGGTCCCAGTATGTGTCATATGTATATGACGGATTTTGCGTATGACGGACCGCCTGTACTATCATGGGACAAAAGAAAGTTAATCTGAGCACAATCGACAATTCCCTCCACATACTTCTCCAAGGTTTTATTTCATTGCGTAATTGTTTTCGTACATGTATGTGTTATACGACCAGACGGCATATTTGGAATAGCAACTCCAAGTTGTAATAGTTACGCTAACAACGACTGGGTCAGGCTGTAAGAGAAGATAATGGCTATCTACACATGTTGTAAAGTAAGATCTACATTACCACAAAATCACCATCCATTCGTTAACCCATTGGTGAATACAATTGACATAATTACTGGGGGAAATGATTGTGATTTTCACCCCCCCCCCCCCTTCTCCCCCCAATCCTACTCCCCCAAAAAAGAGAAAAAAAATACATGTTTCGAAACGTGCCATAGTTCTAACTGAAAATAAAACAAACGTGGTTTAAAAAAGAACTCACAATAATAGAGATGGGTTATGGTTAGCAATATTTGTATTCCATTCTTTTTATATTAGTCTTCAAATGGAGCATGCCCTAAGCCAAGCTATCTAGAGCATTTCAAATTGCGCATTGTCTACTAGTGGAACACCACCACATAAGGCCTAGTAGGGTCTAAATTCCGGCTTAAGACCTGTGGAATAATTGCCAGTGCAAGGATGAGAGGCCGAAGGCGGTAGTTTTCTTCCACACACTGAATGGCTGGTCACGTATACGCCTTAGTGTGGCAAAAATATTCAGTTGGTATGCACGCCACTCTGAATATTTCGCATTGCATGTTTCACTTAAGATAGTATGTAAATCAAAAGTCAGTTGCAATAAAACTCAATTCAGTCGGTAACAAAATTAGCACTCTTTGCAATTGAATTTTTGTGATTGATTTAATTTAGAGAATGAAAAACAGATTCAGGTCAATTCTCAGCGAAGGGATTTCAAATTTGAAATGCAAAGGCAAGCCCATTCCTTTCCCAATTATATCTAGACTGAAAATTTGTTTCTTATATATTATGAGATGTCTGTTGTAGTCTCTGGAACTTTCAACAATTACTATAAGATATGGGTTAAAGAAGCTTGTGGGGTTGACTTTTTGACTCGATTTTTCCTCTGCCCTGCTTTAATTTTCTATTTCACTAGTTGGCCTATACAAAGTATATATTGCCCGAAAAATCTTTTGTTTGGGAACACAGCAAGTATCACAAATATACCCCCCCCCCCCCCCATCAGGGTGTAAGATTGTGAGGGTAAAACACTGAAAAAAAACTTAGTGTTTTCTATCAGAGCTCCTGTCCACAGTTATTGACCGGGGGCCATCAAATAGCATAAACATGGAGAAAAGATCAATGTGGAGGGAAGTGTTTCAAATGTTTGCTCCTTTAAAGGTTTATGATCACTTTTATTTCCATTTTTGGTCGAAAGTATGAAAAAATGTGTTTCTTTCAAATCATAGATTGCATAACTTAGGAACAAAGTGAAAATTGAAAAATAAACTGTAATACCCTTCCCTCTGAAATACTCTCAGTTATTGATAATCCAAATTTCAAGCAAAGTCCTGTCTGTATGCACATTTATGCGAGGTTCTGATAAGGTTGGTCTTTTGCTCTGCTAGCCTAGACAGTCAAAATTGGTCTGATTATGGGGATGAGGGTGTGGGCTTTAAAGTAGGTAAAAATCTCAAAATGAACGTATATCACATACTAACCCCTCGAGTCACCTTAGCTTTGCGAAGTAGAATCCATGCTCCTCAATACTCGTTCCTTTCATTGTTTCCGTGAGAACAGTTGGCCAGAAAGATATCACGAACGTGTCTCTTTGGGGCATTTCAGGCGTAAACTTGTGAAACCAATCTTATTGATACACGTTGGAAAATGTAACTGAACTAAGCAACTCTCCGCTGCCAATCCCAAAGGCCAGTTACTGTAGTCTGAGCGCCAAGGAAGTAACGCAATTTCTTTCACCAGTTCCTTTTGTCGTTTAAGAGGTGGGCAATTGGTTTCCATTTTGACATAGGAACTTATTCTTTGCAGCAAACGCGGAGAATTTTTGAAATTTTAGAAGCTCATATTGTACACAAACCAATCACTGCTGACCAGGAGGGGGCAAAGATGACGTCACTTCTATGAACCTGGTGAAAACCTACCGCGAAACCGGCAAGCCGTTTGACATTTAGAGAAAGTTGACAGTGACTTGGAGGTTAGTCGATGGAAACAACGCACTCCGGTCTCCACCGCCATTACAATCTGATTATCACGCATTTCAGCTTTTTCCTGACCGAAGAAGAAATGAAAGACGACAAATCAAAGATATCACAAGGCTGTCAGTCACATGAGTCGGAATCATAATAACGAGCTTAGCTCGCAAGCTGCGAAGCAGCTAGCGAGCGTAGCGAGTACAATGGCAATGCGCGAGATACCTCATTGTTGTCAGTAGGACGATGGCCTTAAATTTCCATCGATCAATTTATGGTACGTCCGGGTCCCGCTGTTAAAAAGGAAGTGACGTCAGACGGAGTCGCGTGAAGGTAAACACTGAGCTTTCTTATGCTCATTCCCAGGCCCAGTTCTATGTTGTACAACATACGAACTATGGATATGTTTCAATCACCCACGGTAGCGGACAGAAAAAGAGAAATATACGCGTTTCATTGTGAAGCCTATGCACTAATCCAACAATGGTAATGTGCGTGTGTTGTGACGTGCAGCGTTCATTTTCCTTAGAAACTGGCGCCAAATAGCGAACGTGATACAAGCGCGCCACGCATCATTAACTACATAGCGCAATACATGCTGCCCGGGAGGGGGGGGGGGGGGGGGGTTGGCTCTCAGGTACAGAGGGGGGCCTCACCCGCCTTACGTATTTCGCGGAAGAAGGGGTCTTTTCTAAGACCTCTGAATGTCCGCGATTTTGTATAAGACGGTATTTTTTTGCAACCAGGTACGAATTAAGTATGGGGGGTGAAAATCCCGAAGTGACGTGGGCTTCCGAGTCTGCTGCCGCTAACCGAACAGGCAGAGGAAAAATATAAAGTTAAAATACGTGTTCCCGTTCATCCAATGTCATTGTTTTGATAAAAGAAAGAGTGTTTTTATACTGGAAAAAGTCAGCGTTATTTTTTTTAAGGGTGCTTTTTTGGCCAGAAATCAGAGCTTTAGGTCTTAGGGGTATTTTTAAATTTTGATAATATACCCCCCCTAAATACCAAAGTGCAGCTTCTCTGAAACCATAAAAGGTAGAACCATGTGGTGCCATCTATAGGAAAATGACACCACTACACGGTTTGGTTAACTAAAATACTAGTACTAATCTCGAAATAGGTGCAACTAAGGGGTACATGTAAACTTAATCTGTCAATTCGCACTCAAATTTCATATTTCTGTGATGCTTCAATAAGTAGACTCGTATGTCGAGAATTGCTTCAGATCGTAGATATTTCCCAAAAGACTTACATAAGCAAGATATAAGCAGAATAGTCGGTTGATTGAGGTGCGCAGAAGGGATGGGTGTTTTGAGTGCACATCGCATCCATTCTAAATGAACAGATACTTATCAGAGCGCTGATCCCTCTACCAATCAGAAATGCAATGGTACAATAAACACAGATTGTCTGGCTTGTTTGTGACAAGTGCAGACTATAACCCCGATGCCGAATGATTCCCCAAAGGCAATAGTCCAGATAGTTTGATTTCCTCGTGGGCGGAAAGCGTTGATTATTGCCCAGTGGGAAATATTTTATAAAAACAACCGTTTATAGTTACTTCCCTCCTTGTGGGTGACTGAACCGGACCTTCAATTCGTGTAAGCTATCGAATGAGAGGAAGTATTACTAAAAATTGATGCCATATTTGTTTTTGTTTTTTAAGGATTATCAGTTGGTACATTTTTTTTAGTTTCTGCAAAACGCATGTTTTTTTATTTCTTAATAACACAAAAGAAAAATAAACAAACAGACACATACTGGCACATATCAGTTGGTACATGTATAATTATCTCCCATAGGCAACGGCAAATATTTTCTAGCTACTACAGATTAATACCACGATATAAAAAAGTGATTTCGTCATCGTAAGTTACATGTTCTCGTTTATAAGATGTGGATTTGCATTCCCATTCCTTAAATAGATAGTCTTGTCATGGTTTAGTTCTGTACTTAACTGGTAGAAGATATACACGTAGTGGTCTATTGCACAGACGAATGTCTAGACGCCTCGCTCGTGTCTACTATTACCACAATGCGATGCGATGCTTCGAAAGCATAGGAATGGCGATCTTGATAGTGTGGCCCTGGCGTTAGGGGGCATGTCATAGAACCGTTAAGGCAAACCCCAGCAGCTTATGAGATTACTTCCTTGGCTAGAGAGTCTCTAGCTTAACACTCACCGCTCTATCTGCTGTTAAAGGCAAAGAGCGGGGTTGTTGCACTTGCAGCAACTTCATTAACAGCCAACAGAGGCACGCGAGCATGGACGAAAATAACCGCTGCTTGCATGTTCAACTTCGTGCGAAGATGTTATTCATTCCCTGTGAACCATAGCCATAGCTCCAGAGAACGTACCGGCTATGAAATGTTAGAGCATTCAATAATAACATAATCTCACTATCATTATTATTATTATTATTAGTAGTAGTAGTAGTAGTAGTAGTAGTAGTAGTAGTACATGTAGTAGTAGTAGTAGTAGTAGTAGTAGTAGTAGTAGTAGTAGTATTACTATTGTTATTATCTTGTTATTATTATTATTATTATTATTATTATTATTATTATTATTATTATTATTATTATTATCGTCACCCGATATCGTCGTCATCATCATCATCATCATCATCATCATCAATATCATCCTCAAAAAATTCACCTGGAATATAACTCCATGAAAATGGCTCATATACATATATGATTAATTCTCACCGCCTGGGTGTTACACTTGGATCCTTTGCGGCATTTTGATCTTGCGCCAATATGAGCACAACTCCTGCATAATTGAAGAGTTTCTGCCATAAAATATAGTTTTTCTATTTTCCCTCGAGTAAGTTCTGTATGGCATAAGGCGATGTGTGGTGTCAGTAGAAATATGTCTAAGATTTCCCAGACGCCTTCAGGTGATGAACGAGTGGCGGGTGCCACTTTGAGCAGCATAGGAATACCCGATGAAGTGCATTTTTATTAATAATTCTCTGCAAAGCAGATGTTTTTTATTGCCTCTCAACATCATCTTATTTCAAAGGTTTCAGAAATACAATTTAACTCAAAGATAATCAATAATAAACAATGATAAATATAGAGCATGTAATAATAATACAATAGATTACACGACCAATAATATCGCAAATATATGTAACCTCACCTCATTCACAAACAATCTAAAGTCATACTAGTAGTAAGAAATTAGTAACCCCTGTTCTATAGCGTCCCATTTTCCCAATGAAGTGCATGATAACACGTCAGAAAATCGATTTGGGTTTAATAAGTTAGTCAAAATAGTTGGCCACATCAATTGCACACATTTTAAAGATTAAAATCATTTTGGTCATACACATGCTTAGGATGTTTTAGTGTCTCAATTAGTTTATCATTATCATTTTTATTATTATTGTTATCATTATCATTATTATTACTATTATTGTTTTTAGTATTATTATCATTATTGTAATTGTTATTATTATTGTTATCATTATTATTTTTATTATTATCATCAATATCAATATTATTGTTATCATTAATATTATTGATATTATCATTATCATCACCATCATCATTATGATCATTATCACTATTACTATTGTTTTTGTTATTATAATTACTATTATTATCATTATTATCATTTTATTATTATAATAATTATCTTTTTTATTATAAACAGACTTCAGAATATTAAAAAAAAATGTGCTTTTGATGCTGATTTTTAGAACCGTACAGCTCTCCGGGAGGTCTGTTGACTACTGACACAAAGCCCAACACCTCACAATAGTTAGGTCGCTCGGGCAGTCTGAAATTCCAACACTAGGACCTTTAGGCGGTTTGTGTGTATTATTTCTTTTGCAATATGAATGAATAAGTAATTGGTTTCAAAGAGGTGCTTGAGTTATTGGTATCTGTAGAGGGCCAGCCCATTGTTTCACTAGGACATCGCCTGAGTGATGCAAAGCAAGGGACTTGCATAATTACTGTATGCGGGTGTCGAGACTCGATTTGCAAATTCATTGCATTTTCACACAACATGAGCAGCAGTTTGTTTCTGAAGCGAATGGCTAATGTCAAGTCAACACAGAGAACTATTGCTGGTAGTCTATACATAAAACAAAAGGCAATGATTGATAGTGCTTTTACAATGGTTGGAAAACCACATCTCTTGGCTCCGAGTCGTGTTTTTTCATACAATCGCTTACGTTAAAAGCATTATAACTCGGACATGAGCGGTGCCGGTCAGAGTGTGATGCAATATTTCCATAATTGTGGCTGTCATATTTCTTCCCCGCAAGTGGCTTACCCTTATGGTTTGCTAAATGCTGTGCAATAGGCACCTCCCATGGAACCCTAAGCTCGTGAGAAAACATGCTTGCCTTGTAAAAGAAGAGGGATTTGTGGATTTGTCTGTGGATACTATGCATCTAAAAGATCCCTTCGTCTGCTTTGGATATAAAGGCTTTGCCCTTACTCACCCTTTCTCTTCTTTAACCTAGAATAAGTATTGCTTTGTATTTGTTCTTCAATATTGACATAGGGCCATTTTTGGTAAAATGCTATGGCATTTAATGGCCTTTTTGTTCCCTAATTCCGTGAAACCCTTATTCATTGATTCATTCATTTCTTTATACACCTATGTATTTATTCATTTATTCAATTATCGCTGTGTGTCGTTGTTTGCAGTATATGACTTCAGATTTTATGGCATTAAATGGCCTTTGTATGCTGATGTGCCTTTAACCCTTATGCTGCTGTGTGCTAATTCTGTCAATACAAAATGATGCAAAAACAGAACAATGACTGAAACCCTGGCAAATGGGTACTCATTTGAGAGAACTCGGCCAGAGCTATCCAATGAATACCAATACGACAAGGTTTATATGGTTTTCAAAAATATTTGCGTCCTTGCGTTTGGATGAAATTAGTCTGAGCATTGTAAGGGTTAAGCAATCATGCATTCATTGATTTATTGCAGTATACGACAAGGCGAAGGCGTGTTACCAGAGCCACAAGGGGCCAGTGGAGCAATGCCTTGAGGAGCAGATCAGCATCGCCATGGACCACCAGGACAAGGCACAGACCACAGCAGAAAAACACGAGGCAGTTTGTAGGTAAGTCAGTATGTCTAAAAGGCATATGCCCATATATGTTTAGTAAGCTGGTTAAATGTAGATTTAGAAGACTAAGACTGCCCCGAGAGCCAGGTGGTCTAGGGCACTCACACCGATTGGTTACTTTATCCCACTGCTGTTAGAGATCCTGGATTGAATTCAACTGGGCGCATGTATGAAAGTTGCTAGTGGCTTAGGCTAGTCACTGTGGCTGTGCTCCCTGGTGCGCAGGTCTCCGCCACCATAAATACCGGCTACTCATGATTCAGCCCTGAAGGTGACAAACAACGAATTTCCAATACAACGTACTTTCAGCAAACAACATCGAAACCAACTGCAAATCCTTGTAAGTGTTCATGAACTAATGATTTTGTCTTGGTATTTAAAAAAAAGATTTACAAGTATGTCGTTTAACTATCAAGTTTAATAGTTGAATACTTACCAGATGGCTGTATGACTGTTACTGACTTTTCTGAAATGCATGTGTATGTGTGTGAATAAACCTGATATTTTGAAATTTTGGTGAAATGTTCCAATTAGACCACTACGTGTAGGATGTGTAAGTGGTCCGATCGTAATAAGTAATTTGACATTTAAATGAAATATATCGCACAAATGACTGCCATGCATATATTGTTTTAAATCGTAGTTTGTTTAGCCATAGTTGAGAAATGTCTCAGTCTAATCAGAACTTTCCGCAATAAACAAAAAGTTACTCATTCGTCAGTTTTTAGATTTACAATACTAAAGCCTGTGTGACTGGAGCAGAGAGAGGGCGATATTGTAGTTGTCATAGGCCTGGAGGCTGACAGACTGGCTCATGGGACGTAGCGTAGCGGATCCTCAATGACCAGTCTGCCAGCCTGAAGACCTAAGAAAAATATCATATTGCCCTCAGGAATAATCTC
Source organism: Maea johnstoni (assembly GCA_963942565.1). NCBI lineage: Eukaryota > Metazoa > Annelida > Polychaeta > Spionida > Magelonidae > Maea > Maea johnstoni. Next base: position 16,417,789 of record OZ012687.1, on the reverse strand, counting down.
TAAAATATCTATTTTCGTTCCAGAACTACATTTGTAATTTATTGATGCATTATCAAAAAATTATAAAATCACTGGTCATTTTCCCACCAAAAATTACATCTAGAACACATCCTGTTTTTCCAACTTAGAAAATGCTGGAACATTGCCATGCTTGATCAGTGACGCTCTTTGTGGCAGCACTATTCCCATCTTGTCTTGAAATATACTGTTCTAATCATCATCACTTAGAGATTTAGATCCTATGAGGTCTGATCAGCCCACGTCAATGCTAGGTCATTTGTCTGTTGCGGAGGTCCGGTTTGCAGGTCAATTTGTCATATCAGACCTAGGGCTGACATGACAATTTATCAGCTAACCATGTGGTTCAAATGGTGTCATTCAATTGGTTATACCAGAAGAGCAATGATGATAGATTTTGTGCCGTCATGTCACTAAATATGGCACCTGCACAAATAAAACGGCCATCTGGGTACTATTAATGCGCAAGGATACCATAAGATGATAAGGTATCTTTTTTCTGAAAACCGCAAATGAAATCCCAATGGATAAATCACAAATAAAACCATACACCTGGCTCACGTGACCTTTCTTATCTATATTTCAGAGGTACAGAATATGGAATCAACTGCATAGACGACCGTCTCCGACCAGATTGCGGAGGAGCAGCGGCAGATTTGATAAAACAGTTCAACCAGGAAAACGCACCTCCGAATTGTGTAGTTGCCAGCGCCACCGCGCGACAAGCGTCAACACTAGTTTGCATAATGAGCATGGTACTTGTGTTTCTTACAAGGCATGCTTTTGAATCATGATCCCGTCGTCGCTGTCAATATCAAGTACAGTTGTCATTATCATTTCTATGCAAAACCATTAAATCTTTAGGCTTTACGATTATTAGAGTAGATTTTTAGAAAGAAAAAACATTTCACGTGTAATCATAAAACTAGTAGTCGTGAATCATTAGTTATAAACTATTGTCTTTAGTGCAGTGGCTTTGGGTATGATATAGATAATAAAGTAGTTATTGTAAAATTGTACAAGTAGGTGGAGCCCAGTATTATATATAGACAGTTCATAGAGCCGCATCAAGCACTAGCAGACTTTTCGCTTCTCCAGGATACTAGTACTGTAAATTTGGAAAAGATTACGTTAGTTTAAATTTTGCGTTTTTTAGCGTTTACCCTCGGACGCAAAATCAAGATTCGCAATGATTAGTGCTGCCACTGAAAGTGTATAGCTGGCACTCCATGTTGCGGCCAATTCGCAAAGTTAAAAAACGCAAAAATCGATTTTCTGTAAATTCGCAAAATTTACTCTACACAATATTTTGTGAATCTACAGTAGACGTTTTTTTGTTTTGTTTTGTTTCCTCGTCGGTCATCCAAATGCTGTAAATAACTAGTCATTACTCAGAGCTTAGTTTTGGTTTCATTTGCGAGTGGGTCTTTTTAATCAATCAATGAAACAAAACATTCAGATACTGACTGACGTTTTCTAACGTGTACGATTTCCATACACACCAAACATATTCGGTACAAAACAGTGTAACATACAATAAGGCATAATACAAACAAATAACAGATTAAAACATTACTAAATGAACACGTAACTACACCTAGCAGAACACACTGACACGACTCATTCCAGCACAAATACAGCCAATCTGCCAACACAACACAGAACTCGAGACAAAAATATTTAATTTTCCATCAAATTCATCAGAACATTCGACGCCAAATATAAAACTCTACACAGAACCTAACACCAATTGTATAAAATTCACGCCATTAGAAACAATTCGAATTAGAATTCATAGGAACCTTAGTTAACCACCTACATACAGTGACGACATTCAATTCCTGCACTAAATGGGTTGGCAGCCCTAGCATAATACACGACCGCACGTCCGATTGTAACCCAGTTTCCTGGTCATGGATGTATGAATGACCTCATAAAAGAACGTAGCTTTGATTCGCAAGCTACGTGTGTCATTGATGAGCTTGGCTTATTGTTTGACATGTTATCAATTGATATTTGAACAACCAGACACTGGCAGATGTCCGGTCGACTGGTGTAGGACTTAAATGTCTGTACTGTACATACAAACATGTAAGACAATGACAGAAATTTCCAGCATATCACATTGACACAATAAAGCATTCCATTTGATGAATATGGACACGTAGACAGCACAGAGAGCAGAAGAATATCACGTTACTCAAAACAAGTTAAGCATCAGAGCGAAATACACACACACATACATACACCCACCCAACCACACACATACACCCACACACACACACACACACACACCAGGACACACGTGCATGTACACAGCTGATATTGACATACTCAAAATAAAAGCAGACCAAATATAGAAAAGTTACACTTAGATGCAAAAGAAACAAAAAACAGAAAGGGCAAACGACTGGCAATAATGGCGAGAAAATCTCCTAAATCAAAACACTATATAACAATTAATCAGAGGAAATCACAAAAAATAGTTTGTAAAAATTGGTCATAGGAATCACAACACATTGACAATGCTTTTAAGAAACAAGGTTTCAGACTTATTTACACAGGAGTATCATAGGTAACATATGTGCAACAAATATCATATATCAAACACTGTAAAGAACATCTCAGAATGGAATTCCTAATCCTCCAAGGTTCCTATATGAATAGAGGAGAATTTGCAATTCCTAATATATTATTCTATTTCCGAATGTGTTCAATTGACAATTGTTTTTCTCGCCTATCTGATTGTACCAAATTGTATGAACATCAAGGACTTTAAATGGAGATGATACTGCGTACATGATTAATTTTTAAAAAACACACATAGTTTTATCAGTCAATAAACATGCAATGCAATACATTATAAAAATAAAAATCCTGTTGCAAATGTGTGCAATTTAAAATTTTAAATGAATTAATCTGAGAACGCACAATAACCCACAGAGATAATGCCACATACACCTATAAAGAAATACACAAAACCTCTCACACCATTCAGAACACTTACACACAACTAATGATGAAATACAAAAAAGACACAACTCTGAACAATAAAGATATGATAATAAACTACAAAGACATCCTAAATGAAGCATTTGCATACACAACGTTTAGCAAAATACACACAATTACAGCGGAACACACATACACAACTAATTTTGCAATATAAAAAAAAACAAGAAAACACAAACATTTTAAGATAGAAGATACAACAACACAACAGAATGTTCATACTACAGGCTTATAATGATAATATACACAAAAGGCAAAATACCAAAAATAGAAATAATAAATGCACAATATAATGCAAAGAGCAAAGCACGCAATTCAAAACTTACTAAAGAACACAGAGCAAAACAGTGACACAAGTCAACTACCTCCTAACACAAAAAAGTGAATAACATTTTCATTGATTTACTTTCGAAATAAAGCATTCCAATACACTGCGTAATGCGATACACATCGGTACACTATACTACAATAAACAATACTGTATTGTGACATGTAAGAACGAGGATATATATGGCAACATACTGTGTTGTGATCTGTTGTGATACACAAGAAATGACATAGTATTAAGGTACAGTGCAGACAATTTCTTCCTGCACTAAATGTTAGGACAACCCAGGTGTAATACACAGCCGAACGCCCAATTGCCACCCAGTTTCCATGGCATGGATGCATGTGTGATTTGGTATATGACCTTGCAACTGGACGTTGCTTTGATTCACAAGCCACGAGGGTCATCAATGTTCTTGGCTTATTTCTTTGACGTGTTATCCAGAGGTGTTTGTAGAACCAGGCACTGGCAGGCGTTCGGTCGACTGGTGCAAGAATTAAATGTCTGTACGTCATATACCATTATACAAATATGCCATGCCAGTGTGGGTAACATGACGGAATGTTTCCCCGAGGGAGGATGGTTTTCCCGAGGGCGGAGCCCGAGGGAAAACCATCCTCCCTCGGGGAGACATTCCATCATGTTACCCACACTGGCATGGCATATTTGATTTATTATACCGAACAAACCCCGTTTGTAATTGTAAACAAAGCAAGGTCACAGATGACTGGCGATTCACACATTCCCCGCTAGGTGTCGCTAGTGGCAACGGGCAACATGAAGCCCTCACTGATGGCATCAGGCAACATGATGATTGTTCACTGTTAAGTCAGCCAATCACGGCTTACGATCTTAAAGTGAGGTATAATAAAATACATTGCATTGTGATACATAATGTGATATGTTATAGTAGTATGGTACTTAAGGCTCAAACGATCTACCCAGAGTGTCCGATGCTTGAGGATGACAGGAAAAAACATATGTTTAAGGAACTTGACGATGTCCACCCGTCTGCAGTCTTGGATGACATACTTGATTTGTATAATATGGTGTTGATGGGGAAACATCCCGAACGAGTTTCAATTTTGAGTCAATGATTAAAATTTGGAAGACCTGTAAACATATTGCGAGCATGTACAGGCGAGAGTTTATATAAACAAGCTGACGCAACATCCAGTCAGTTAACCATAACGAAACCTCACTAAACGGAATTTATGACGGTGTATTAGTTATCTATATTTAATTGTCCAGTCTAGGTATTGAATTTTATATGTGTTATTTTAAGTAAAGTCAAGTAGAATGACACACTGACCAGTGCCATGTGGTCTAGATTAAACCCTTGGACATGCTCTAAGTTATCATGTTACACAACGAGCATCTTCAAGCAGAACACGAACAAATACGAGGAGACACCATGGAAACTCCCTAGGAGGTAGTGGTCTTGCAACCACAAGCAAGATCACATACACTACAGCTCAAAAGGGGGTACTTAGTATCTATATTTGGAATCGCAGTAGACTACCTTCCGTCAATCAACGGTCAAGAAAAGCTTGGCTATGCACTCATACCAAATACCCCAGGTAACATATTTGAGGTTTGGCCATTTCAAAGAGATTTTTTAGTAAGGTTTAGGGCAGCCAACTGTGATACAGCTCTGTAATGCGGTATGATGTTAACTCATATTAGAAAAGATGCTGGTGGTTGTGTTGCGATGAGCATTTCTCTTTCAAATACCTTCGATTGATACTCAAAGAGGAAAAGCAAGACCGACACATCAGGCTCTAATAGTATAAGAATAGCTTATTAGGGACTGTTGGACATAAATTCGAATCACCTATATAAGGGTACTGACGTCTTGTGAATCAACAGCAACACACAACAACAGCATTATTTTGCTGCAGCAGCATTGGCAACAACCACAACAAATAATAGCAATACTAACTGCAATAACACAACACCAACAAATAAAACATAAAAAATACGACAACGACAGTGACAGCAATAAGAGCAACCCCGACAAATTAAACAAAAGATAAGAAATGATAATATTAACTGCAATAACACCAACACCAACCAATAAAACATGAAAGCTAAAAAACAGAACAAAACACAACAGCATTAACTGATCTTACACCAACCCCAACGAATAAACACAAAAGACGTCAAAGCAACGACAACAACAAAAATAGCAGCAGCAACAACAACAACAACAATATTAGCAGCAACAACAACAACAACAACAATAGCAGCAGCAACAACAACAATAGCAGCAACAACTACTACTTCTACTACTACTGCATCAGCAACATCAATACCTATTACAACGTGTACGACCACAACTTTAACATTTCCTTACAACATCATATATCATTTGTGAAATTCATAAAGTGCGCCGCACCCGATAGTGTGCAAATCAAAAAAAATGGTATTTGTATAATTTGGACGTTAGCCTCGCTATTAAATCGCCTTTAATGCAGAAGTTGAAAGATGACCGTGACGTGCTCTCGCTATGAGTGACTTGAATATTTCATCATTCACGAGCAATTAAATATGATTAATGTATGTTTAAGCGTGTGTGAAGTGGATTATTCGCTATGTTATTATGATAGAACAAAATCAATGTAGTCTGTTTCCCACAGCTGTCTCGTGACAAATAGAGCCTGCAGGTATGAGAGTGAATTCTAGACCGTTATAAGGTCAGACGAGGAGGGCTGAAGGCTGTTTCACTCATATAGTGATGCGGGGACCTGTTCAGGGGAATTTCCTCAGATTTCAATCTTACATTGAAATCGTCATTTATCAATATCATTTCTCAATTATTTTGAAATCACACAATACATAAATTACATAGTTCCTTAATTACTGATATGAGGTGTTTTGGAGGTGGACTTGTGCTAGGACGGCGTTTATAACCCATAGACATATGTACCGTGCAAATGGTATGACACATTAACCCTTCCAATGCTGAGGCTACTTTCGTCAAAAAGAACAAGGATGCAAAGATTTTTGAAAACCATCTAAACCCTGTCATGTTGGTATTCATTGGAAAATTTTCGCTAAGTACTCTCAGATGAATACCCATGTGCCAGGTTTTCAGTCATTTTCAGGGTTTTTTTGCATCATTTTGTATTAGCCAAATTAGCCACCAGCAGCATAAGGCTTAACATACCTGGTACCGTAACAATGTCTTGAGAAATCTTTAATTGAAAACTATTGTCCTGTTTGGGCTTCATAAAACCCATTCGAATGTTTCTAAATATTTCTCTATTGAATGAGCTGTCTTCGAAGCTATATATTCGTCAAACTATATTTTCACTCCAGGAGCAAATGGCTCGACAGTGTTCACGATCACGAGGTAAATATACTTATCAAGGAAATGGCAAGAGCGATTTGCACTTGAAGTGCACAGTGAGCTAAAACAAAGACATAGAAAGTCTTTTTATTCGGATGTTTTCATTAACAACCAGTTTACCAAGCAACGCTTTGTTGTTACCTAATTTCTGCAAATTAGTTGTTTAGTATACAAAATCCCTAAATTAAAACAAAGCCATTGAACTGGGAGTCTCTGAATGATTAGGCCAGCAATGAGAAATAGGATGTTGATATTTGGCCTTAGAAAAAAGGTTTTGTTAATGGATTTCATTAAAAGAAACACTCGCCTCGAATGCTCTGTGTGTATTGCAGGTGCGTATATAAGTGCAGTATGATGTCAACTGTTAATCGAGACGATGCAATCTGTACGTTAGTCTAGATTCACGTCCACGGGATTTCTTAATTGTTTGCTATTTGAGTATATCAGGAATATGTATTCAATGTCTGGCTTCAAATGATGCCCCCAATGCGAAGAGATCTAGCGCATTTTACGCCGTACCACTGCTTGCCATTTAGCACCGATGCACTCGCTCGATGTCTAGTCGTCGCTCGAGATTATTGGCATGATTGACAGTTACATGGGGTTAACCATTGGTTTTCATCTGGTACTCCAGACAGCCATTCCCTAATAATAACAACACTCCTGTCACGATGTAGCCATCGTATGACTGAAAAAGTTACATACTCAAAATGTAATGCCCCTTCTTGTGATATGATGGATTTCGTATGTAAAGCCATTGACATTTTCTTTGGCTGTGAAAATCCATGGGACCCTACGCGACACTGATGCAATGGAGACCTTGGAGGCATATTTGACTGGTTGGAATGATTCTGCAACTGAAAACCCGTTATCACTCAAACTGTTGCAATTATTCACTCTATATTGCCAAACATAAGAGTCAAATTGTTTACTAAATGTGCATCATTGCGTTGGTAATTTCAACACGTGTATTTGTATCTGCAATCCAGTACCTCTTCACCTCTTCCACCATATCAAGGCTAACTCGTGTCCAGACACGTGGTAATGGCGGATAAAACCGGAGCACATGGAGAAACCGTCAACTCAAACAAAGTCATTTGTAATTAATGTTTTCATAAGATTTTGACCAAATGATAGGGTGTCTTTTCCCCAAAAATATAGGTATTCTTTGTGGACCAGGGTGCCAAAAAGACACCCTGACACGCTGCCTGCTATTACTAAGACCCTGGCACTGCATCCGCATATTAGGGAAACTATTATTGTTCTTATGATTGACAGAGGAAGAATTGTAGATATCCAATTGCCAAGGTATCAAATATTCATATGTTAAATTAAGCATCCTGGCAATGTAAAAAAAGATATACAGGCAATGATATGCATGCTACATTGGCTTGATAGATGTAATTGTTATATGAATAAAAATGTGATACCATATCCTTACTGCTCTGCTTGTTTTATTCAAGGAACAAACTACAAAGAGATATAAACTGGTTTATGTGTATATATGGTATAAAAAGCGTATAGATCAAATACAAAAAGATGAAATTCAAACCGAAATATGTACAAAAGTCTATAAAGAAAGGATAAGAGAAGCTACTCATTCTCATGTATAAATATGGTGTAAAATGTTAGCGTACCCTATTTGGGAAATATAAAGGATCGGCCTATTTTAATACTGTATGTTGCGCATTGGTCAAGAATACATCTGCAGCCACCCACTCTAAACAACATGGCTGACTATCTTCTCCCTTAACCCATTATCTCTCAAAGTGGCCAAAACAGGCCTGACGATTTGGGAAATTTTTACTTACAGAACCATTTTTTGGAAAACATTTAAAGGAGAAATCTTGACCTGAAACTAAACAACAACTCTCCTTCAAATATTCTGTGACCTTATGCCTTATTCCAAAGTTATTCTTAAAAGTATTAGAGTAGCAGACGATACTTTCTAGAGTAACTCTGAGTGTGAATGGGTTAACCTATTCCTGTCTGTACTGTAGCAGCCAAATACTCGGTATGGCTATTGCAATGTTATCTACAGTGCCGACATTTAATTCCTGCACTGAATGCGTGGGCAGCCCGGGCATACTACACGATGGCACACCCAATTGGCACCCGGTTTCATGGACATGGATGCATGGATTACCTCAAAATTGAACGTAGATGTTATTAGAAAGCTACGTTAAGGTCATTGATGTGCTTGGATTATTTTGTGACATGTTATCCATGGGATTTTGTACAACCAGGCACTGGCAGACGTCTGGTCGACTGCTGCAGGAATTAGTTGTCTGTACTGTACCATACAAAGGCATATCTTGAAAAATATATGGAGAAAACTACTTTTATACTTCCATAAAAACTCCTTATAAAGATTATTGCCCAATATTCAATTTTCTTTTTAACTTATCAAAACGCCAGTCGACAATTGACAAGTATTGGGTTAGTGCTGTCCTCGTGTAGGGGTAATTCGTGAATATAGACTCATTTTTAGATTATTACAGTTATGAAGGCTTATCATCCTCATAGTTATCATCCTCATAATCAGACCAACTCTGAGTGCTTAGCTGATCCCTGAGCAGAGGAAGCGAACAAACATCTCAGAAACTCACATACAGGCAACTCTGCATAATCCGGACTGATGTGGACACTAAATTTCTGTCCGGATAAGGCAAAATCCGGAGTATGCGTATAGGAAATATATGTATAGGAAGGGACGGGAACCTTCCAACCTGTTCGGTTTAGACGAAAATCCGGATTACACATGTCCGCATTAAGCAGGGTTGCCTGTATAGGCTTGCACACAGACAAGAAACGTTTTGGCTCTTATCTCAATGTTGAATTTCACCGAAACATGATCGCTTTAAACAACCATATTGGGTATCAAATCTTAACGGATTTGATTGAGATTTGATTTATGAATAACTAACATATTCTTGGAGGTAACGGTATAACAGATTTTCGAGCTTTGACCTTCTTGGAAAGTTGTGCGAATCAGAAGTTGAAAAATATGCTTTTTTCATTTTAAACAAAATTTCGAAAGAAATATTCATAAAATTTAAACGGAGCAAAAATGTGAAGACTGTGATAACCCTCCCTCCGTATTGATCTTTTCTCCATCTTTATGAAGGTTAATTGTCCGCAATCTACAATTGTGGACAGGAGCTATGTCTGATAACACTATGCCTGTTTTTTTCTTTAAGTCTTTACCTCCAAAATCTTACACCCCTGTGTGGTGGTATATTGGTGAAGCTTAATGTGTTCCTCAACAAAACATATTTCATGCAATACAGGCAACTCTGCTTAATCCGGATTGATGTGGACCCTAGGTGTCTGTCCGGATTAGGCAAAATCCGGTTTATGCATAAAGGAATTAGATGTATTAAGGAAGGGACTGGGACCTTCCTATCTGTCCGGTTTAGACGAAAATCCGGATTACACATGTCCGGATTAAGCAGAGTTACCTGTATATACGTTGTGTAGGCTAACTAGTAAAATTCAAGCAGAGTGGAGGAAACCGATTCAAAAGAATGAACTCCACAAGCTACCTTAAATGGTAAGGAGCAGTTAAGGGTTAACCTGTACAATGGCCGGAACATAGTTGAACATTGGTGATAATTAAAATTGTTTGAGACTACTCTGAATTCGAAAAATAATTTCCATGACCTTTCTCCTGACACCATCAATATCCTGACTGGTCCCTCTACATTTCTAAAAACAACCCACTCTTAAATAGCGAAAATGAATGCGTTCTAATTCATAATACACAAAAGATGTCCACACAATACATTCTACAGCTCAGCCTCGCTGTCCGAAGTCTCGTTGTTGGCAGAATTCAAAAGTTTTTCCTGAGAGACTTTGTCAGAATCTTCGAGGCAAGATTCGCAACACCACTCGTCCCCTACCTCTTGAAGGTTATTCTTGTCTGCGCAGTTAATACAAGTGGGAGTTTCGACAAAACCAATCCTCTTGAAGAGTTTGCCCAAGCAAGGGAATTTAACAGACAGCCATTCCCTAAATCCTGGGCCCAGATTCCTTTCCCCCTTCTTACGACCAAAGGCTAATTTGAATTTTTTCAGCAAAAGTTGTGCGAATGTCACTCTCTGCGTCATAAGTGTGTAGTAGAGGTAGGACACTCTTTCCTTCTCTCTCAGTGGGAAGAAGTAGCCTGCAATGACGTGCTGCAGACGCATGCCATAAGACATGAGGATGCTCAGAACCAGCATGGCCACATAGAGTGAAATTAGAGTCGCCAACATGGTTTTCTGGAAGATGAATGGCGTTGATGGATGCGGCAAGCACTCGCCCGTCTGGGCGAGTGACGAGTAATTCAGCATGGTGACATTTGTATCGAAAACTCGAGGAAATTCTTGTTGCAGTAACAAGGAAATGTTTGGAGCGACTTGTCCCTCTGGTAAGACTAGCGAAAACCCCGTACCACCGCTAACAGAAAGCGTGGTGTTTAAATGACGCTGGACAATGTCCAACGTCACAAACAGGCCATAATCCATCAAGATCAAGAACGCTCCAAATACGACAAAAACAAATAAACTGACAAGAGCAAAAATAAGTTCTTT
>OZ012687.1:16234005-16401505 GCA_963942565.1 Maea johnstoni | reverse complement strand
TTTATACTATTTTGAAGTCTTTGAATAGATTGAAAGTTTACGACGTGTTAGTCCGTGAGCCAAACCCCATTTTTGGGTTTTTCGGTTTCATATTTGGGGGCCAATCCCCACATTATTTTTCTGAACGCCTATTATGTTAGCTTCATTTTGATGTATGATAGCCTTGTATTGGGTGGAGCTTTTCCGAGAAAATAGGCCGTGATAATCGGACTACTGGTAAAATCTGTGTGATATATAGAAAGACAAATACCTTTGATTCAGTGCTTTATAGACACCCAATCCTCCCCTTACTTTACAACTAGTTAACTTTGAAATTATCAAACATGCCTAGATAGGTTATTGCATAGAAAAATACCTTAAACAAAAAATCTGTACATATTTCACAAATTTTGGGGGTGTCTCGTGAGAAAAGGTCAGTTTTGTTCAACATTTTCCACTTGAGAAGTTGCAATATGAAAGTTAGTTACCTTTAAGTATCAAATATGACATTCACCGATTCTATACTATTATTCAGTCCAAATATGTCTTTAAATGAATCATAATTGACACTGTAAAAAAAATTGCACCACTATCCTCGCCATAAAATCTAAATGGTAATAATTCCTTTTGAAAATCTACGCAAATCACTGCATCACCCAGACATTTTTCTTAAAGATACCAGTATTGTTTTGCATTATTCTAGACTCCACAACAACTGCATTTAAACTGGCAAACAATATAAACCTTGAATGTGACTGTCAGTGCAAGGAACTTAAATGCATAGTACGGTATTCTACAAGGTGACAGTAACATCTAAAACTTAAAAATCCATTTAAAAGTACCCCACAGTTAGAAATCCATTACACTTTGCATGAGCTATCATCATCAGATCCCCTTTGAAATGAAAAATAAAAGGGGCTCACCAGTCATCCCATCCATATAGGTGGCGCCAAAGTGGCACTTCAATTTGCAAATTACATTGTTTGTCACTTTCACTACACCTATATGGACAGCATGACTGGTGACCCCGTTTTTTTTTAATTTTAGATAGACAAATAGGACCTGACAATGAGAACCTATGCAAGATTCGATGAAAGTCTAACCATAAGGTATTTTCTAAATGAACTTTTTATTTTAGACATGAAATTGGCAAATTTAGTGCCACTTGGCCACAACCTATATGAAAGGGATGACTGGTGACGCCCCCCCCCCCCCCCCCCCCCCCCCCCCCCCTTCTATATTTTTAAAAATTGGATTTCCGTCTTTGGGTTATTTTTCAATGGGACTTTAAGTTTCAGATGTCACTGTCACCTTGTCGAATACCGTACTATGCCTTTAACAATTCAATTTATACAAGCCAAATATTTAGAACTAAGATCAAGATTATTCTGTATCTTCTTCAGAGTCACCTGACACAACTTGATCATTTGTATCAGACTCCCAAGTCCTTGTGGCAAGCTTGGACTTTACACATGTCAGTACACCTGAGTCCATTTGTACCGTTCAAGCACTGACACTGTTGCATGACATAAGGTTCAGTATTGCCTCTGGAGCTTGAAGACCATGCATCCACTAAATTTGCAATCCTCCTTATTGTCGCTGGACCTCTTCTTATACAAACCATGTCTAACAAGGTAGGGAACATCTGGAGAAAGCCTGTATCTCAACTCATTCCTTTCTGTGGTATCAGATTTTGGGCAGTATAGCTCACATGTGAATGCTTCCAATTTTGCTATGAGGTCAATTTCAATTTCCAACAGGACCCTAGCTCTGCAAACATGTCCTCCTTGTCTTTCTGATTAATCTCAAAATACTTAAGTTGTCGTGACCAGCAAAAGCAATTAAGCTATCACAACCCGAAAATGTACGAAAGCCAATGATTGACTTACAACAATCTGAGTTTACAACATCTTGTATGCTAGCAAATCTTGTGTGGATCCTTGTAGCACACCTGAGTTACGATGGTGCACACATACTGTAAAGTTCGAAATATTGGCGTGCTTAAATTTAGCGAATTGATCAATTTTTCCATATTAGCGAATCGTAATATTAGCGTGTGAACCATCTCAAAACGCGCCTTGATCCACACTAGTGCACATGGCCTCCAAACACAAAAACGCGCCTGGAGGCCTGTGCAAAGTTTCGGCCGTTTTTTTAAAACTAAATACGGCTGTTCTGGACTACCAGGCGAGGGGGACATTACATAAAATCATAAAAGTATAGACATTACTGTATTCATTCATTGAGCTAGTGGTGGAAACGTAAATAAAATAACTGACAGAGATTTGGGGGATGTATTTCGTTTCTGATTGAGTGGTTCGTCTCCGTCGCCTTGTAGTTCACTGTCATTTCAACTGTTCGCAGTCAGTGTTTGTCCAATAAAAATCATTATTTCAAATACGAGTATATCAATAGTGATTCTATACAGAATCCCTAACACCACCTTCTTTTTGAAAGTCTTCTATATACACGGAGCATAATTTCAATTCCTCACTTTCATTCAATATATTAGTAGAACATACTATAACCTGAAGTGTTACGAGATTGTGAGACTACCTAGAAAAACAAAGGAAAATCGTTGAAAAATGGAACAAATATAAACGGATCGTAATATTAGCGAATCTGACCCACTCGCTAATGTCGCCAATAATAGTTCCACGCCAATATTTCGAACTTTACAGTATGTGGGGAAAAACGCCAGACACAGATGATGATGACACAGCTTTGTGCCCCTCTGGAGCAGCTCGTGCAGCATGGAGCAATAGGCGAATGTCTGCTTCCTCTTGAGTTGAAAGCAGTTCCGGCACTTCTTCAGCAGGTACACCGGTTGTCTCAACTCTTTTGTGTAGGGGCCTACCCTGATAATCGTGTGGTCTGTAGGAAGGTATGGGGTTTTACGTCACTTTCAACAGCTTAGGTCATATAGAAACCAAGAACCGGGCAGAAATTCACTTCTCTTCAAGAATAGTTCCTTGGGGTCTTTCAGTGGCAGAAGGACCATAGACAGCCCTCAACAACACCACATATTTATATAGCGACCAGGCCAACCAGCTTGGGGATCCAGCAGAGACTCGAACCTGCAAACTTACTCTTGGGAGCCAGGTATCGTAACCACTAGGCCACGACAGAGGCATTGCCATGCTAGCTGTCTCTCACCACTACCAGGATTCAAATCCCACTCAAAGCATGTGAGAAAGTTGGCAGTGATTTGGGATTGGAAGTTCTCCTGTTTCCTCCACCAGTTACAACTGGCTAGTCATGACTCAGCTGCAATATGGAAGAAAAAGTGACAATAATCGAAATTACACTTTTATGTGAGAAATTCAATCAGGCTCTGCTTGTTATGTGAGTTGGACAGGAATCTTCTCCACAGTTGAACTTTGTGGCCTGGAACGTTATTCTTGACCTCTGACTGCTCTCTCTATGTCTTTAATCGTCTCTTCTCTGTATACATTGAATATGACATCTATTCTGATACTGTCAGAACACTCATGAAGTATTGCTTTGAAGGTGCTTGATGAAACTTCAACAAATGTGTTATGGTCACCTCTTGTTTTTTGGACAGGGGCTATGGCATGATGGTCATGATACTCAGACTGTTTCAGATAGTCATGTCACAGTCATGATTTATATTTCTATGGATAAAGGTAAAGGTATTCGGTTTATAGTCTTGTATCCTTCGAAATGTTCACACAACCTTCCTTCCCTAGCAGGCCTGTATGCACAGAAACCATTTCAATCCCCCGAGGGATATTCCAGAGCAGATGGCGGCATATAGCACACAACCTCTAAGCACTGCCTTACTAATGCTAGGTACCCATTTTAGCTAGGTAGACTTAGGCAATATGGAATAAACTGTCTTGCCCAAGGACAGATCAAAGTTCCCCAGCCAGGAGTTGAACCAGCGATCTACTGATTGCTAGTCCGACACCTAACCCACTGAGCTACTGTCGCCATCTTATTAACAGTACCAGGGCCCTAAATTATTTGTTTGGAATCTAGACAAACTTTTCAAAATTAACAGGGATAGACATTTTTTATTATTATACCTCATGTGAAGATTCCTTATTCTGGTTGGTCAAGGGCCATGGATTAATCGTCATGTTTTCCTCACTCCTTACCGACAGGCTGTTGTCCTTAAAAGCTTATGGGCTAATCAATTAGCCCATAGCAACATCTATGGGCTAATTGATGGGTTACCGCTAGCCCGAAGAACACCAACAAACACCCACAAAGTTTGCCGAGTGACCTACCGGTGAAACTAGTTTAACAAGGCAGACGACGAGTATTTATCCAAAATCTCTGGTGTTTGTAATGTTTTCCCCTTATGTGTTTTGTATTTTGTTTGGTATAATAAAACAAATATGACAGTCCACAGGGATGTCATATTTGTATAATATGTCTGGGGATTAATGAACTTCTGGAACAGACAAATATGAAAATAGATAATTGAAACCAGTGCAAAGCAGAACATATTTGATGAACATATCACAATAAAAATGCAGAATTCTTTTTTTTTTCAAGTTTCCTAGCCCAGCAATTCAAACGTTGACATTTTAGAGAATGGCATAAAAAAGGTAAGCTCCAAACAAAATGTGCATGGTATAATGTACATTATATCATGTTGCCATTGTAATATCAAGACATTGTTTTCCCACACAGTGCATACCAAATTGTATTCGATATCTTTCTACCCTATTTCGTTACCCTCACGCAGTGTCATGGCAACCATATGTAAACAACTTTTTAATAAGGCCTTTTTTTCATAAATCAAATGTACCTTTTCCATAAACTGAACATAAAAAATAAGGCACATTGCCCTAGTAATGTATGGACATTGTTTTTGTTGCCACCCAGTGCAACCAGGGCTGGAATAAAGTGTTTTTAATGTCATTTGTTCACCTCGCACGTTGCCATGGCAACCATAAGTAAACAACTTTTTAAAGAGCCCTGGTTATCACAAGTTAAAGGCACTTTTCCAAAAAAAATAAAAGCAAAATATATTTCATCATGATATAATAGCCATTAAGACCTCGCCAGGCTGCTATGTTGGAAAACCCAAGGCCTCAGGAGGTCTGATGCATCTGACAGCCTCTGGCCTGCAGCCCTCGGCTGTGAGATGCATCAGACCCCCTCAGCCTTGGGTTTTCCAACAGAGCAGCCTGGCTCAATCTTAATCCCTCTACCAATATATCAGCCCTGCCCTGTTACAGTCATTCTATATTCACAGTCCAGAGTTCACAATGAATTACAAACTGACATTCTTCAAAGCCTGATATCCTGGAAAAGCTCCAACGTGTGCAAGTCTATCATACATAAATTTGAAGCTGAACAACAGGGCTTTTCAGAAATGTATGGTAGAATTGGCCCCCCAATATGAAACCGACCAACCCTCTGGCTCACGGACTATGTGCCATGGTAAAAAAAAAGTGCATACATACAAATATAGATTGGGTATGGTAAGCACATACATGTATTAGTTGGACAGTATGGACCAATTAGACAGCAGAAGTGCTGTGTACCAATACTGATAAAACACTACAAGAGTAGCCTCTGATATTTCCACAGAGCCCCATTGTATTGTTGTGAGAAGTCACAATGATACAATAGGGCATCGGCCAACAGTTTAGCAAGTTAGACCATATATATTCAGAAGCCAGTATTGTAGTGACACTAAGTCAGTATTGTAGTGGGTACTAAAAGTGTTAGGGCACTTCACTCGTGTTTTATGACTTTCAAATCAACTGAGTCGCTTAAGGGGGCTCGGGACCTTCGCACCTTTAAATAGGGTGTTTTTTTGTTTTTTGGATATGTGATAGCTGAAAAGGTTTGCTACTTATTCTTTTGAACTAGAACTCTCAACTAGAACTACAAATGACAAAAAAGGAGTTTTTAAAAAGCTTTCTACTAGAGGCCAGATATCCTGGGTAACCAGCTGTGATGCTTATCTAAATCCATAATGGCAATTCCTTATCTGATCTCTCCTGGGATGTGTGCTATACTGGCTGATTGATGCGAACTGGGAGTTATTTCCTGGCTAGGTCCAGAATGTGTATTCAAATGGAAGTATCCTGTTTACCCAGGAAACCGGCACCAAGCAGTTATGAGTGACCAATTCATTGCAATTAGGGTATTGAATAAAAGGTGTGACAGACAGGTGAGTTAAAACCAATCAAATGCTCCAGAAATATTCTGGTGTGGGTCAGCCTGTCAGGTAGGGGCAGGATGTTTAGGATGAATGTTACCTAGGTGAAAAAGGTTTCCTGTAGAGATTTAGGGTTAGGAGAGAACATTCAGATGCTGAGCTCAGGACAGTGCAGAGTCTGAATGTTTCCTTACAATGGGAAGTAGCTGCAGAATGAAGAGAAAGAGGAAGAGGGCATTTGAATGGGGAAAACATCTTCTGTGCCAGAAGATTTGGATACAATAGAGAAAGAGGAATCTGAGGAATCACCAACCATTCATAGTGCCAGTTATAGAAAGCTCAGACTGCTGAGTACTGGTTCAGATGACAGTGGCATAGCAATTGGAGATGCAGATTTTGAGGAAACAGACACTGATCATGACTCAGAAGAGGAAACATTCCTGTGAAGAAAGGGTAACAGGAAGACATATTCTGCATTCACAAGAACTTGAAGACAGCCTTCAGGAAGCTGCAGTGTGTGCAGATTGCCTTGATGGAAAGTTAGAACTATGGCAAGACAGTAGAAGGCGACAAGGACTTCGATCAGCCCTTTTTTGGAGATGCTCAAATGAGGATTGTGATGGAAAGAGAACAGACTTTCCTAGTAGTGACAAAAATGGACGATTTTATGCTATAAACAGACAATCAGTTCTAGCAGGACGTCTGTGTGGAAATGGACATAATGCGCTTCAAAAGTTCAGTGCAGCTATGGATCTACCTCCTCAAGTTACCCCCAAAAGTTTCAAGAAGCATGAGGTATCTATTCCATATATCTTTTTGACAGAGAAAACATATGCAGAGAAAACCTAATTAAACCCTACATGCCTGTGTCTTCCCAAATGACCTTCGCTATTTTGGGTTCATCTCAGTGATCAGAGCTAATTTTAAAATATTTTGTCAATTTACCCTTATTCCCAAAGTTATTGCATTATGGTTAGAGCTATATCTAGAAAAATATTTGAAGAAGAAATGTAGATCAGTACCTAGTGAACAACTGTCCTTGAAATTGTTTGTCAATTTACCCTTGTTCCCAAAGTTATTTCATAATTACTCTATTGTAGTCTTATTCAATTATTCATATGATTAGAGCTATATCTAGAAAAATATTTGAAGAAGAAATGTAGATATGTACCTAGCCAACAACTCTCCTCCAATTTTGTTGTAAATTTATCCTTATTTCTGAAGTTATTTACATAGTTAGTATATCATGTACTTGAAATTGAATGGATTCACCTCCAGACAGCCCATTAGCAATCAGTAGTCACTAATAGCGTGTTATCTTTCCTTATCAGCTGGGGGAGGAGCACTCACCAGGGGGTGCCAGCCTCCTTTCAGAAAGCTCAGAATCTTCTCTAAAAATCCCTTTTTATTCAAGTAATTGAAGTACCCAGTAAATTATTAAATATTCAAACCATTCTACCAATGCAAATGAATAGTATTCTTATTCCAAATTAACCCCTTAAGTTTTATAATGGAGCATAAAGTCATTTTAGAATGTATAAATGCATGGTTCACTTTGACTTGAGCTTTAGACAGCTTTCTGAAATCACCATACTTATCATTTTTGAAACAACCTCTTTCATTCAATATTAATCCCAGAGAGCTGAAATTTTGCTACACAATGAAAAACATCCTTGCGCAAGCAATATCATTTCATTTTCTTGATAGCTGGTCTAGTTATTTCTTAATCAGACTTCAAAAATGAAGGAAAGTGAAATTCTAGAAAAAAAATATTGGTCATGACTTTATCTTGCTCTAAATTCTGTTTGGAACAAAAAGATTTAAAAACAAAATATAAGGGCATGCCTAAATGTGTTTTCTATGAGACTTTTAAACACCAACTGTCTTACACTTTTTATGAATCCAGGAGGCTGTTTGCAATAACATATGTATTAGAAATCCGCATGTATGTCTTTCGGCCCCACCCCGGGGAAATTGTGAAGATGTCACAAGATAAGTTTAGAATATTTGACCTCTCCAGAATCTCAGGTTTCATAAAATATATAGTTTATTGGGGTTTTCTTGTACATAGACCAAGATATTGGTCAATCTTTACATGAAAGTCACACTTAAAGAACGAAGGTCCCGAGCCCCCTTAACTCGTGGTTTAAGATACATAATTATAAAAACCCTATCTGTATAAAAACCCTATCTCTAACCTTTACTTAGTTATGATCAATGCTGTGTGCACTCAAGGCATTGTAGGGTTAACAGAATAGTAAGGTTTGGTATGATATGACCTGAATGATTGGATACGTGCCAGCTACGCCAATAAGCCTCATGTCTTGGAATGAAATTGTTAAACCAAACTCACTACTTAAGGACATGTGTTGCGTATGTCAGCGATACAGGAAACCACAAGCTATTAAGAAACCTATCGCTGGATAACACAACCTTATCATGGGAAAAGTAAATAGCATCAGGTTATCAAATCTATACATCGTTCGTATGGAGAAGTATTGTTTAACCAAACAGGAAGAAAAAATGTTCAATCAAATATTTTCTGATTATTGCTCTGTTTGTGTTTGCATGTGAGTCAGCCTAAGTATTCGCATTCAAGTTGTAAATGGCTTTAAATGTGATATCTCATGACGTGAATAGTTAGAGAAATACCAGATACTATATTCAGCTTGGTTTCGTCTTTTTTTACGAAGCTCAATAGACTGCCCGTCACATCCCCCCCCCCCCCCCCCCCCCCCCCATTTGTATAGCGACTGAGCCAGCCAACTGATGCGGATCTGGGGAGACTCGACCCTGAGCTGCGGAACAAGTTGTCCTAACCAGTAAGCCGCAGCGGATCCGTAATGTACTTTAGGGCACGTCTAGTTGATTATCTGTTTCCTATGTCCAAGGTACTGAAAATTAGGGTTGGTCGGTCGGGTAAAAAAAAAAGGAAAAAAAAGAAGGCAGAAGTACCTATAATAGGGTATCAAATTTCTTTATCTGTGACAGAAATGCTGCCAATGCCATGGCAAGAAGAACAAATATGTGTACATGATGTTCATGAGACACATTTCCCTCTGTATTATTCTTCAGCTTGTTCATACAGAAAATTGTGCAGATTTGAAAAATGTTGAATTTGCAGGCTCCATTATAAATAAACGATGTCATTCAAAATGCAGTTCTCAGAAGAAAAAAAAGCTCCTCTGGACAGGGTCGGTCGGAAAGTAAAAAAAAAAAGTTTTTTTTTTAGGGTCGGGCCCAAAAATAAGGTCGGTCGGGACATGGGAAACAGATAATCAACTAGACGTGCCCTTACCCGAATATTATATGTTCAGACGATATTCCACGGTGGAAAAAATAATAACACTTCTTTTACATATTCTCCTTCGTTATTCTGATTTCGAGAATTTATTATACATAGCCTTCCATAGTACGGAAGCCTATTAGGACCACTGAAAAAATATTTTTTTATTTTTATTTTTTTCCTTAGAAATCCGAAAATCTAAAAAAAAAAAAAAAAAAAAAAAAAATTGTCTCAAGATCCTCGTTCGGAAATATATATTTTTTTAAATATTTTTTTGTGTTCAGCAATGTTACTGAAAATAGATAGCCAATCACTGCCTCGCTCGTGTAGCCTCGCCAATCACACTACACGCGCGTGAGGCAGCGCCGGCAGTGGCATTCTTGTCTGAACAACGGATAAATACACGTTTTATCTACATATAATTTAGCCTGTGTTATTTTTCATTCATTTTTCACTCATCTGTATCAGTATCTGTATAGCTGATAATGCTCCTTAAGGAGAACTGTCACAGCTTGAACAGGCATACAAACACACACACACGCACATACATTGCCGGGACTGTCTGCGAGCATCAGATCGTTCTGGTTAAGACGTAGGTGACATGTCAATCCGCTGGGCGTGTGTGTGCTATAGACCAGGAGACTTGCCCCCCCCCCCCCCCCCCCCCCCCCCCTCAGGCTGTCCGTACCGTTCGCCGTGTATAGGCGAGGCCCGTCAGAGCAACAAGCATAGGGCCGTAACGTTACGGCACGGAGGGTCTGTGTATGTACGTGTGTGTTTGCATGTCTGTTCTTAATAAGTCAAAAAGTCAAAAAAAAATATTCTAAGACCGCTTACAAGGACCACAATTTTTTTTTAAATTTTATTTTTTTTTCGCTTAGAAATCAGAAAATCTTTTCAAAAAAATTTTTTTTATTTTTTTTGCTAAGAAATCAGAAAAATTAAAAAAAAATTTTTTTTTTTTTTTTTTGCTTAGATATCAGAAAATCTTTTTAAAAAAATTAAAAAAAAAAAAAATTAAAAAAAAAAAAATTTAAAAAAAATATATATATCTCAAGATCCTCGTTCACAAAAATATTTTCAAAAAATAAAAATATATTTGAGAAGAGTTACTAAAAATAGTAAGCCAATCACTGCCTCGCTTGTGTAGGCTTGAAGGAGTGCCCGGCCTTTGCACCAATCAAATCGGTCGTTTTATTTGGAGCTCAGTTTAGATCGTCAAAACTGGCCCGTACAGTACGCTTATATATACCAGAATTGTTCATACAATTCTGGTATGTACCACGATTATCCAGTTGGGTATGTACCAGAATTGTTCCTACAATTCTTGTACGTAAGAATTGTCGGAACAATTCTGATATTAAATGAATTGCTTTCGAATTTCGTTTGACACACGGCTTCCGAGTCGGCAGTGTTACCTGCTTACGCACAGAGATGAACGTCGCCAGAAGGCAGTATCGGCGCAGCTTGAAGGAACTTACATGCTTAGATCATCGAGATGACCTAAGTTCCTCAAGCTGCGGCGATACTCCCTTCGGGCGACATTCATCTCCGTGTGTAAATCCGTAAAGAGGTCACACTGACGAAATTCGAAAACAATTCATTTAATACCAGAATTGTTCCTAAAGTACAATTCTTACTTACACGAATTGTAGGAACAATTCTGGTACATACCCAACTGGACAATCGTGGTACGTACCAGAATATTGAAGGAACAATTCTGGTATCCACAATTCTGGTATATATAAGCGTACTGTATGGGCCAGTTTTGACGACCTAAACTGAGCTCCAAATAAAACGACCGATTTGATTGGTGCAAAGGCCGGGCACTCCTTCAAGCCTACACAAGCGAGGCAGTGATTGGCTTACTATTTTTAGTAACTCTTCTCAAATATATTTTTATTTTTTGAAAATATTTTTGTGAACGAGGATCTTGAGATACATATTTTTTTTTTTTTTTTTTTTTTTTTTTTTTTTTTTTAAAGATTTTCTGATATCTAAGCAAAAAAAAAATAAAAAAATAATAATTTTTTTTTATTTTTCTGATTTCTTAGCAAAAAAAATAAAATTAAAAAAAAAAATTTTTTTTGAAAAGATTTTCTGATATCTAAGCAAAAATAAATAAAATTAAAAAAAAAATTGTGGTCCTTGTAAGCGGTCTTAGAATATTTTTTTCTGACTTATTAAGAACAGACATGCAAACACACACGTACACACACAGACCCTCCGTGCCGTAACGTTACGGCCCTATGCTTGTTGCTCTGACGGGCCTCGCCTATACAAGGCGAACGGTACGGACAGCCTGAGGGGGGGGGGGGGCAAGTCTCCTGGTCTATAGCACACACACGCCCAGCGCGTTGCACGCAGATTGACATGTCACCTACGTCTTAACCAGAACGATCTGATGCTCGCAGACAGTCCTGGCAATGTATGTGCGTGTGTGTGTGTTTGTATGCCTGTTCAAGCTGTGACAGTTCTCCTTAAGGAGCATTATCAGCTATACAGATACAGATACAGATGAGTGAAAATGAATGAAAAATAACACAGGCTAAATTATGTAGATAGAACGTGTATTTATCCGTTGTTCAGACAAGAATGCCACTGCCGGCGCTGCCTCACGCGCGTGTAGTGTGATTGACGAGGCTACACGAGCGAGGCAGTGATTGGCTATCTATTTATAGTAAAATTGCAGAACACAAAAAAAATATTTAAAAAAATATATATTTCCGAACGAGGATCTTGAGACAATTATTTCTTTTTTTTTTTTTTAGATTTTCGGATTTCTAAGGAAAAAAATAAAAATTTAAAAAAGAATTGTGGTCCTTGTAAGTGGTCTTAGAAATATTGTTTTTACTTAATAGAACAGACATGCAAACACACACGCACACACACGCCAAGCGCGTTGCAGGGATATTGACATGTCACCTACGTCCCTACCAGAACTATCTGATGCTTGCAAACAGTCCCGGCAATGTATGTGCATGTGTGTGTGTTTGTATGCCTGTTCAATAAAGTATAATGAAAGGTAACACAGGGAAAATTATGTAGCTAAAACGTGTATCTATCCGTTGTTCAGACAAGAATGCCACTGCCGGCGCTGCCTCACGCGCGTGTAAGTGTGATTGACAAGGCTACACGAGCGAGGCAGTGATTGGCTATCTATTATAGTAACTTTGCAGAACACAAAAAAATATTTTTAAAAAAAATAATTCCGAACAAGGATCTTGAGACAATTTTTTTTTTTTTTTTTTTTTTTTTAAAGATTTTCGGATTTCTAAGGAAAAACATTTTTTAAAAAATTAAAATTTTCAGTGGTCCTAATAGGCTTCCGTACCATAGCATGTGTTTTATACATAAATTGGGTAAACGACATCTCTTGATATGCTCAATTTCATTAAAATGCGATCCAAAAAGTCATTCGCTTCTACTTTATATGTCTAAAATGTAATCTCCGACAGAAATATAGCAGTATTGAGGCGATGGTGTGTTACATAGGTCAAATATCAGTATTGATTTAGTATGGTTAGAAATTATAGTTTTCTACAGTGAAATGTGTTCTTATTCTGATGTATCTATTAACCAATTAAAATCAGAGCTCTCTGACTTTCATCTTTCAAAGCTGCATATCTTGTTCAAACCATTAAAGAACGGTATCACTTCATCACTAATATCAAGGCATTGAGTAGGTGAAATATCAGATTTCTTTCGATTACATGTATTTCTGAAAGTTGTAAGTAATTACTGCTGAACAATCCTTACACTCATCACAGACCCTGGTGGTACTTTTCTCGGGGAACACAAGGCACGAGTGAATTAATGTACACCATTCCCCTTCCGGCCCGGGGTGAGGATGGAGTTAAGATTGCCTGCACCATCGGTGGTTAGCGTACGCCAATCAGGAAGCCAAGTGGTGACTAGTCCCCGTCATGACCCGGAAGTCACACAGGAAATGTTTTGTGTATCACGCTTTGGAATTAGCCATGAGCAGTTGTACTGTAGTGTATCTTTACTGACTGCATGTCCAATGCAAAATCTGACATAAACAAACTGTTGTGTAGAAAATCAATATAAGGTGAACACAACATCACGAAAACACATCACAAACAAGTTTAAGTGATGATATGCAACATATAAGAATACTTAAATGTGCGATATACAGAAAGGAAACAGGTGGATTACATGGTCAGACATTAACCTATTCAGGCTAAGAGGTTTAACCCTTGTAAATAAAGTGTCTTATGGGAGTGATTTTGATAGTCATGAATGTGGACGCTACTATTAATCAATAGGAGAAGCGGTACTCTATCTGATAGTGATGATAGTAACGACAACAGCGATTGCAACTATGCGAATAACGATGATGATGATGATGATAAGAAGAAGATGAGGATGACGATGATGGCCACTATATCCATTGACATTTCGACTGCTGCCAACTTAAACCCTTTACGAGATGGGCATGTCCAATAGTAAAACTTGTTCCACAAGCCTAACCCTAAAGACACATGTTTATGTTTCAGTACAAAAGAAAGCTTCCATAACCTGAACGACCCTTATGCAGGTTGAATACCTTTTTCAGCCGGCAGGTGTCCGCCTTATGTATGTATATTTATTGACTATGCGTTTGCATAAAATACAATACAAATAGTATAAACATAATGAGAACATATAACAGAATACAAACTACAAACAGACTGAAAGCGGTGGGTGCGCGGAAAGTGGCTGCCCCAGGACAGAATAAGTCTGATAAAAAAACAGCACAGCACAAAAATAACCCACATTATGCTATTATCATTGTGCATTGCTTATGTTTTCCATATGAAAATAACAAAACACCATATCATTAACTCCATATTTATATCTTAGTCATAGACACTAAAGCTTACAACCATTGCCTAGGTATCCTGTTTAAAAGCCTCTACCTTATTATGGTTTTGACAAAATTATACAGAAACCTCTCAACCACTGACTGTGAATTTTTGATGTTCAAACCGAGCCATTTTAACACGATGCGTAGCATTAAAGTTTCAGAGTAAAGTCATAACCAATTATAATGCAAACCTGATACTTTAAGTGCTTCATTCGCAACACTCCACCAGCTCTCCTGCAAATTCATAAGAATGCCTTCAGGACTAAAAGCAAAGGTTTTGCATACTTCGCAAAGGTCTTATAGACTCAAACAACTAAGGGATCGCAAAATTGCTTAACATGCTACTAACTTAAGCAACAAAGGGAGGAGAACCCCTAATATCTGGAATCCCTTAGCTTCATTCCTGTTTTTTCATTGGAGAAAAAATATCAGAAATGCCCCAAAATGTCATCAATTCTGATTACGTGTTGACAATAATAGCAAGAATATGGTCCAGGGGCTTTTGAGGGGGTAAAACCCACTTAAATTTGGAATCCAATGTCATACATCTGATATTTTGGCTGAATTCTTCTAATAGCAATGGGCTCTTCAGGATTCTTTTTTTTATCATACTCAAGAAATACTGACTGGCTCACCATCCTGACAGTTTCAATAACTTGGTATAAAATTCTGGGAAGGGAGATAGTTTAGTGTGCACTTCTAGTGTTGATAGGCCAGGTAAACATAAGATTATTCCACGAAAGCTATTATTTGTACCTGGTAAAAATGAAGGAAGCTGTCGGCTACTGTTTAAATGTTAGATGTGTTATTATCAATATTTATCATGCTTCGTTATTAGAAAGAATATGTTTCCCTACTTGCTTAGCCCCATGTGTCTATACTATTGTCACTTATGCGTATGCTCATTTCTAATGGTATTTGTAATGTCTCTGTTGATAAGCGGGGATTACCTCAGCCCTAGAAAGTGTGATATATTGCTATTTCAGGAAGCACATTTGATCAATAGTGATGTGGCTAAGCTAAAGAACAAAATGGGGGGGGGGGGGGGGGTACACATTGTAAGGGAGTAGATCTTTTTATATTCCCATTCCGAATATAGAATTATTGATCTCTTAAAAAGATTCTCAAGGCAGATTTATTGTTCCAAAGATCGAAATCAAAAGCAAGATCACAGTAACTATGGTGAACATCTATGGGCCTAAATGTGATAATCTGAGCTGGTATAAAACAATCTCTCTTTGAAAGTATCAAGTTGTTTCAATTAGACCTTTTGACTTGTGATGCTTCTCTAGAGCATATCACATAGAAATATCAAATGGAATAAAAATACCAATCACTTCTTCAAAGAACAAAATCATATTAAAATTTGGAGATTGAAAATCTTACTTCCAAACGATGCCCTATGTTGTTCAGGTCAAGATCCTGTCTCATTAAGGGTAAGGGCTAGCTTAAGTGTTTTTTCTAATTTGGCATAATATTGTCCAAAAACGAAGAATCAGTTATGGTTAGTTTTACATCTACTTCTTCTTTCATTTCCAGATTTTCCAGATCGTATATTGGTAGATCATAGGTTTATTTAATTAGAAAATGACCAAAGTAACCAGTTCATAATGCTTTAAACAGATTGTTATTCAATTTCATTTCCTTTTCATATTATTGTAATTGTTAAAAGTTTATTTCAATGGGTTATGACCACTTTTGTATGCTGTTTTTTTCCTCATGTGCATCGTTTGGAAATAAGATTTTCAATCTCCAAATTCTCGGAAATCTCGGCCGCCCTAGAAAACTCGGCCACTATAATTAATTTACAAAAGAATTACTGGGGAAATTCGCCCACCCCCCGATTCATCCAAGGACACATTTCACCAAAAGTCGGCCACCAAGTAAATTTCATAAAAGATTATAGGAAAATCTGGCAAAATATAATACGACACTTGTAGGAAGTATGGGTTGCAACATATCAGTGTGATATATCTCTCTAACCTCCCTCATTCGCAATCCCGTTCGAATAAGCAACACGCCCGAGGTTCAATTTGAAATTTTAAAAACATGACTTACGATGGTCATTCAAAACCACAAATTGCATTCAAATGTTTACTGCCCTGGACCATAAGTGGTTTATATTTGCATCAGCATTTCCAGGTGATCTCTACATGTCAAACATGATCATAAGCAGTATTTGACATTTCACTTATATTAACAAGCATATTAGTTTACATCTCTCACAGAATGTCAAATCAAACACCCTGTCTACGCCGTGTAATGAAATAAATGATAATCTCGCCTACGCCACACACGTACACCAGAGCGCACGTTCGTGTGAGTTTATCTTGAGTCAGAGCTCCAAAGCAGGCCTAGAAATGAAAACGCACATATAGGAATGTCGCCTGAGTGTAGCAGTGAGATCACCAACGTCAAGATATAGGCCCCTAGCGGAGTGCTAAAATGACCTATGTGCCTGCATCCTATTGGTTGATCACTGAAGGCACAGTCACGCACACACGCGATTGGCAATTCATTGTGCTATACTCTGCTATCCTACTCCATTTTTGTAGGTGAAAAATCAGATATTGGAATAAAGTGTTGCCAATGTCATTCCCTTTATTCTTGTTCTGTTTTTTTTATACAAATAGGAACGCACACTTAATCCTCTTGGTAATCCAAAATGTTGATATATAAAATGTTGATATATATATATATATATATATATATATATATATATATATATATATATATATATATATATATATATATTTATGTGTGTGTGTGTGTCGTAGAGGTAGCCTTCATGTAAAGTAAAACTAGGGCTCCTTGCAGTTCTTTTATCTTTTGGCGTTCTAGCTTCCTCAGTGCAATTCAATTATTCAGAACGCGTAAAGACAATTAATGTCTGATATAAACCTCACCATTAATCGAATATAAAACCTTACTTGATTTGACACATAAACCGTCTGTGAGAGAATAGAAATCAAAGACAAAAAGGAAACTAAGCGATAGGTTACGTGAACATTTCCGTAACATCAACTACAATTCACCAATACACATAGTCGGCAGACATTTCAATCTGCCAGGCCACAGGGGTATCACTCCCCTAGAGACCCATGTCCTATGCTTCGTGAGATCAAATCCGAACAATCCCCTCAGCCGAAATGTCTGCATCAAAGCAGAATTGCAATGGATACATCGACTAAGATCATTCGTCCCAAAAGGACTGAACCTCATGGACAGTACCAGTTACATCTAAGTTTAACCTCTAAAATGTAAACACAATAACAAACAACTTCTCATATTCCATCCGAAGTATGTTTATTAGCACACAATAACTGGACATTCACCTATCCTGACCCATACAGATACAGCTCCCACCACAGGCTATCTGTAAACTACAAACTATTGATTACATTGATTACTTCATTTACAAACCAATGAAATAAACTCAATCAACTAAGCATATATACTAGCCATCATCATGTATATTCGCAAATGATCACAATTCACATAATGAAATTACTTCATCACATATGTATTTATTCGGCTCGTCCAATTCATACCATGATTTGTATATATATATATATATATATATATATATATATATATATATATATATATATATATATATATATATATATATATATATATATATATATATTTGTTTCTCAAATACCTAGACCATTCATGTGCAAGCATTCTTCAATTTATCATCAGTGCACACTATACTTTACGATGACTTCTCAATATTATGAGTCTCGTTCAGTCACACAATCTTTAAGATATATGGAGTTATTATAAATACCCAATATTGCTTACCTTGCACAGATATTCTCTATGCAATTTATATTTCACACACTTACACTCTTGTCACGACTCTTCTCTACAAAGTAGTCTATTCCAGGCACGACGTCTGCTCAGTGGTACCCCGTCAATTTTATTATAATCCTTACACTGAGCATTCGTCGCTTTACTATCTAGTCCCACCACACACTCCAAGTGGTAGACCCGAGATAGTTCGTCATTTATTTTTATGGGACTTAGCGTTCAACCCACTATACCATTTTGGGCTTGTATTATAAACACTACACAGGGTGCCGGACCTTCCTCCACCTAGACACCACCAACACAATTACGGACATTTCTATCCCTTCACCCATCCACTACCTATATAGGTTAGCTGATGATGAGTGCAACAATTCCAGTTACACGCCGCTACTATTTTATTATATCAAAAAAATCCTCTGATGAGACCCACAATTAGGGTCGAAACCGCTTTAAATTTGTATTTCTCGGCTCACTCCAAGCCGTGACGCTATACTTGGATCACACGTGTGATTCCAATGACATCATCTGTATCCCCACCTGATGTCGCTAGCGACGCACATACAACAACCTCACGTGCAGAGCTATTTTTGGTGTCGTTCCGGACGCTTTGACATTCCCAGGCACTCCCATGTGAGCAGCCCAGCGGTAAGGTTTATGCCGAACATCACTCAGGTTTCATCCCGTTACAGCCACCGTACCCCGTTTTCCCCATATATATATATATATATATATATATATATATATATATATATATATATATATATATATATATATATATATAAATATATATATATATATATATATATATATATATATATATATATACATTTATATATATATATATATATATATATATATATATATATATATATATATATATATATATATATATATATATATATATACTTATGTGTGTGTGTGTGTGTCGTAGAGGTAGCCTTCATATAAAGTAAAACTAGGGCTCCTTGGAATTCTTTTATCTTTTGGCATTCTAGCTTCCTCAGTGCAATTCAATTATTCAGAACGCGTAAAGACAATTAATGTCTGATATAAACCTCACCATTAATCGAATATAAAACATTACTTGATTTGACATATAAACCGTCTGTGAGAGAATAGAAATCAAAGGTTCACCCATAAGACAGCAATACGTAAAACACGGGCGTTTTGAACATGCGTCTTTCTGCTAGACGCCTTTGATTAAGGGGGTTCGGATGTGCAGACTAGAATGGGAATGAAGCATTTGCCAATTCCAAAGTAGCCTATTTGCGTTGGCTCTTATAGAATCGTGTATATTTGACAATACCCAGAGCATTGTCAAATTTAGCGAAAGAATGGAAACAGCTATTTGGCTTGATTTGCGTGACATAATACTTTTTATCCATCTACCAAATCAGTAGTATTAGTTTTTACATGGGTTAGATTATCAGAACCAAATATGGGGAAACTTGTAGAACTGACAACCGTGGTTATCGTCACCTTTCTGCCGGGAAAAGACATAAAATAATGTAAAGGCAGCACCACTGGTATATAAAGAATTATATTCAAAACTAGTTCTAATATGTATATAACATCTATTATTTATGTTTTGAGGATATCACAAAAAGGCTTAGCAATCCAAAAAACAATAAGCAAAATGTAAGCAATTAAAACAGGAAAAATGGAAGAGGGGAAGTAATGTACGTATGTATGTATGTGTGTGTGTTTATTGACTGTAACGTGGGTTACAAAGTGTATACGTTTTCTTACAAATTAAGATTTAACAAATAGAAAGATTCAGAAAGGAGAAAACATATATACATATTGTGGATTTCATCATAGAAAACAACATTTCTATGACTCCACCAACCTATCTATGGGTTTTACCCCTTAGAGGTTGAACTAGCCTATATAGTCCAGCGGATAAGCCGAAAAATCGTTCACTTTGTGATAGAAGTGTAAAAATTGGTATATAGGTACTTCTTCGGGTGGAAATTCATATAAGATCATGACCCGCCCTGGGTCATGCCCCTGGGGGTCAAAATTCAACATCTAAAAATAACTGACCAATCAGAAGACAGTATTCTATTATCATATCAAAAACTTATGTTAATTTTTTTTACAGATCTAAAACTGATGCACACAAGGATATATTTTATTTTCTTGTGTGGTCATAATACTATTTTGACCTTGAAAGGTCATTTGGGGTCAAATCAAGGTCAAATATGTCAAAACTAAAAAACAAACACAAAAACCATCCTATTTTATGATAGAGAATTTTTTTTTAATATCATGGTGTTTCTCTGTATCCCTATCCTATATACTAGGTACATACAAAGTCATTTTGGGGTCAAATCAAGGTCAAATATATAGGAACTTCATCAACACTAACTTACTATTACAGTACATGTTGAACCCATATTCTGTTCATTTTTTTTTGTTGAGAGCAGATTATAGCAACATTTACCTAATGAAAATCTCACTAAAACATGACCTTTGAATTTGTAACTTCTTTATACAGCTACTTACAGCAAATATGTTCAAATCAATATATTCTTAACTGTAATTAGGAAGACGACTGAATACAGAGTTTTACCTGTTCATTTGGACTTAGGTTGTTATTGGCAGTTTCCTGCACACTGACAAAGACCAGTGCAGCTAAGATTTGCCTTAAAGTATTTAAACAGTCCTCTACTTGCTTTTTTGCATTTAGAGTGAATCAGTTCATGGCACACCTTTGGGTAGTGTAGGGTAGTGTGCGCCACAGTGCTGCTCAACCATCACCAATATTCTGCCATCCCCAGTCAGATGGATTGGGTAATTCTTAGATTGGAGCACATGCCTGTGCCCACACATGACCCGCCTGATATGCTGCTTGCTTTATGTGCTGTTGCAATGCAGCCTGGGTAGCTAGGTGGTATATTGTCTAGTGCCCAATTGCCTTGTGCAAATAGTGAGTATTGTTTGGTTTACTGTACGTAAAGGACATGTACCGCTGTACATTAACACAGTGAACCTTTCAATGAGGTTCAGGTAATCACTTGATAGTTTTTTTGCTTGTTTGAGAGATTACAGAATGCTAGACTCACTGCTGGGAATGCCGTCCATCTCTCCTATGCACTCTTCTTCCTAGTCTATGATTTACTTAAAAAGGGCAAATGCACCATCATGATGATTTGGGTTCAAAATGTGCCTATACGTGTCACCTTTCAAATAAGACCACCCGCAAGTCTGTCCTCCTCAGCACTCCTCAGATATGGCTTATGAAAGTGAGTAAAAAACAGGCCTGAGTATGGGCATGGAGGCTGACATTATCAGGGCAGGGCACATTTTAAGCACCGCTTCTGATTGGTCAAGAGATATCAGTGGCAGGAAGTGACTGTAGTGGTTCCTTATCTTCCTTGACTACATAGATTTGACAAGGCAAATTCATGTTTGGATCATCAGCTGATAAGGATAAAGTCCTGAAAATGACTTTTGGTGGTCTTATTCGAAAGGTGACACGTATAGGCACATTTTGAACCTAAATCATCATGATGGTGCATTTGTCCTTTAAATATTGCTTTTCTCTGTTCTGGTCTATTTTTTGCTCAATATTTAGGTGTTAGTTTTAGCTGCTGTTGATAGATGGCGCCAATGGTGGTCACCCTGGTCAGTCAGAATCAAATCCAAAGAAAACCCATGCTGGCCGCCTGCTGAGCCAATATAGAACTAAAGATGGGTAGAGATCTTAGAATGGTATATAAACCTGAGGTTAAGTTATTAAAGAATTGAAATAAATTTTGTTGGCCTAGAACTAGGCTATCTTCTTCCCAATGCCTGCAAAGGGAGAAACTTTATCACATCCAGTAAGTGCATCGAAGAATGGAAGAGAATTGCACACACGCTCCCCTAGTTGACTTGCAATAGTGTGACTGGGAATAAACCTAAAATTCTTCCCAAACCCAAAATGCCAACCATAATTCCTCTACATGTTGCATGGTGTGTACATATGCTACAGTAAGCACAACAACATCTGTGTCAACTGTACGTATAACAGCCTTTGAGTGTCCCTCTCGATCAGCATGAACAACATGGAGGAATATCCTAGTGTCAGCTTCTTCATGATTGCATGGCATTACTCCTGATTTCTCAAATGGTGTTGCACTTCATCATAAGTGGTCTGAATTTCTTTCCCTTGTAATTCCAGGGTTGCCACCTGCTCTGCAAAGGCAAATAGTTCAGTCTTGTTCTCATCAGTAAGTAAAAATGTCTACCAGTTGCCTGGAATGGTTGAACCAGACATGACCCTCCTGCGAACACCTTGTCCCCGCCTCTCTCTGAGACCCTGTCTCATACTATCTGTGATATATCAATCCCATCCAATCTTCTTACATCCTGGACAGCTCCATTAGATCTGTTTACCTATTGCATACAGAGGCTGATCCATAGCAGGTGTTTGTCCAGGGTTGAGGTGTTGCACTGCATCCCTTATAATCTTTATAGAATGCAAGATCATGGCTACTGAATGTGCATTTTCAAGTAACATAGGGAGCATTGCTGTAATAGCAAGAGGTCAGGTGAGTGGAGGCTGTATTATTGCAAAATCAGCGGAAATGTAGTCCTCATCATCTAGTGTCTCTTTCTTGAGCAGTTCATATACCCACTCAAGCCATTCACACATTGATTGCTTAGATGAACCTATCAAATCTGTTGATGCCTTAGCTTGACTGTTAACTGCAGGTGCATGTAGGTCCTCTGCAGAAATGGCT
Organism: Maea johnstoni; assembly: GCA_963942565.1. Classification (NCBI taxonomy): domain Eukaryota; kingdom Metazoa; phylum Annelida; class Polychaeta; order Spionida; family Magelonidae; genus Maea; species Maea johnstoni. The sequence goes on along the minus strand of OZ012687.1, from coordinate 16,378,679 downwards.
ACCGGCATGATATTTGTGTAGCCCTCAGGAAGATCACTAACTCCCTTCCTTTTAGGAATGTTAGGATTAATCACAACCACCTCCTGAGCTATACCTGGAGAATCATGGGAAGCATGATGTGTTAGAGATACTGCAGTGACGTGAAAGGAGTCCTTAGCAGTCCTGACACTAGGGTTGTGGTCAATGTTATCCACATTTCCAGCTGTTAACAAGCCTTTCCTTAGCTTTGCAGGGCATACAAGTTTTTCTGATTCATAGAGGGCATACACACTATTTCCCATATCAGCAGATATTTGTATAACCCTATCCTAAGAGATGCACAGACCCAAGCGGTACAATCTGTCAATAAGGTCTCTTTTCCTAGTTTGGGCATGAATGAGGAGTGCAAGATAAATTGCCAATGGTGCCTCCCTGCAACAAATTTGTTCAATAATGTTTTATAGTGATCTATATCTCCATGTCATTGATATTTTAGAAAGAAATTGACAATAAAACCTACTTCAACATACTCAGCTGTGTATGTAAGCCTTAAGGAAGTTTCCTGAGCCATGTGCTACTTGACCTTTGACCTTGCATATCAGCTCCTCCTATTGTTAATCAATCAACTAGTTTCCTATATTGATGTCTTGCTGCACCAGTCCAATTAACAATTATATCCAGTAAATACAGAAAAGATACTTCCAAAAGTTCATCTGTAATACACATATTGACCTTTGACCTCAAAAACCTTTCCTTTTACTCCAGAAAATTAAATTAACAAAAAGAAATTCTCATAGCGGTAGTTTCTAATTATAGAAAACGTAATAGTATCCAAAAATCTTTCTAAAAAGAAAATCAAAGTAAAACCTACTGATTTTCACATTTCCAGAGGTTTGACCTCCATTTGACCTTGAAATAGCCTCTACAGGTCACTATTATATAAAAATACCCTCATGACCCTATTAAATGATTTAAGGTTATTAAGTTATGTTATATCACTGAGGCTAGAGGGTAAAATTAGGTTCATACAGGGAATTGCAATAATATAATACATTGGTGGCTTGTGATTGGTCGGTTAATTTTAGAAGTTGAATTTCGACCCCCAGGGGCAAGACTCAGCCGGGGTCATGATCTTATATGAATCTCCATCCACCAAAGTACATATATACCAACTTTTACACTCCTATCACAAAGTGAGCGATTTGGCCAAAAGTTGGAGCTTATCCGCTGGACTAATACCTGTTCTCCGACTGAGGACTGCTCTATACATCCTATTAATAAACATAGCACATGAGATGTTAAACTCAAGGTTCATCTCCAGCGATACGTCAGGGCATTGTTTGCCCAAGAGATACAAAAGAATATCTTCTCTATTAAGGATACTCCAGCCATATCTATTCTCAACCTCATTTGAATTATGAAACATCTCATTACGAATATCGTGCAGGGCAGGGCATTCTAATACCATGTGTCTAGCATCTTCTAGTCTATACAAATCACACTCAGAGCATCTCCTATTGCTTGGCGCTTCCTTCTTTGAGCGGTAGTCATCTGTCTTGAGTAAGCTAGTTGTGCAAACCAATTTCGCCATCGTTTCGCATAAAGCTGTAATGTCGGGTTTGTCATCTGATATTTTCCACCATATGAGGTAATGGACGTTATCATCCAGATGCAGTTAAGGTGATTTCAACCCAAGGTGGTCTTTTCATTAACCTTCGCCCTACCGAGTCGATATTCTTTGTATTTACTGTTTCTTTTAGATTCTGCAGTGCTTTTGCCGAAAACGAGTAACTGGCATTGAATTTATAGCGCCACCTTTTGCTATGCCTAAGAACCGTATCAAGTGTTCTGTCAACATTATGCTTAGATGTGCTTGCAGACGCAATATCATCCGCATGTCCAAGGGGTGAGACTTTAAACCCTTGAACAGCGCAGCATATGCCGGATTCATAGAGGTGAACGAGGAGAGAGTTAATAAATGCCACATATTTCAATAATGATAGATATATGCCCGTATGTATTCCGCAGGACATGGGGTTAAGCACTCGGAACACTGGTCACTCACTCTAACTTTACATTTTAAGTCGATATAAGATTTATATAAGATACCTAAGTCTCTTAGACAAAAGAATTAGCCATCAATCCAGACTCCGTCGAATGCTTTCGACACGTCTAGATATGTCATAAAAAACATTCTATTTGACTCCAATTGCTCCAATTGATTGATTCTTGCAAGAGAAAGGCAGTCTGTAAGCAGGAGATTCCTTCCTTACATGCCCACTTACAAGTTTCGGATAAGAATTTTCACTAGCTCCTTGAGGACGTAATCAACACACTCATGTGTCACAGGTGAGTCGTCACAGGGTCAGTATATAAGCGGGACATATCTTCCGGTTTGATCGCTTACCTTACACTGCCCCTGCAGTTTGGCATATTTATGATGTAGCTCAGGGTTTTGCGAAGCCGAAGGTGAGGGTCATTGTTTTGACATTATCAAAGGTTATGGACTCTGGAAAATTGAAAACAGCACTTTTTCTCGTTTTAAACAGAAAAGAAATGATTGTACAATTTAAACGAAGCAAAAATCTGAAAAGTTGTGATACTCTCCTCTCCGTATTGATTTTCCTCCACATTTGTAAAATTTAAAGGCCACCGGTCCATAACTGTTCATATGAGCTCTGTTTGAAAACACTTTACACGTCCTTTCAGTAATTGACCTCCAAAATCTCAACCTGGCTGTGAGGGTACTTTTGTGATGTTTGATGTGTTCCTCATTAGTAGGGATTTCAGACAATAAATTTGGAAAACTGATTAAAATAAATTAACCCCACAAGCACCTTAAATGTAACCAACATGTTTAGATATGTTACTAGTATGATATTATTAATCATTACTTACGATAACAAAATTGTTTTAAACCCACTCAAACATACGGCTATAATCATCTCTTTTTTCCAGGAAAAAGTATTCTTTGAAAATGAATTTGAAGTATTAATTGCAACACAAAAGATCATTGGAAATCTTGCTCTATCATATCCACACGATTATAGCATCCGAAACAAATGTGCATTTCATAGTCCTTAATAATTGATTTCAAAAAGCAGATGGGATGGAATCTTTAACATGGCCTGAATTAGTTCATTTGATTTAGATAAATTACACGTCACCACTATGAATAGGTTTAGTGTCTGACTGACTTGCCACACGTATCACCTGTTTTATCTTCACTATAAATCTAGGAATTAGCAGCACTGTTGACACTGTCTTAACCCATTGATGCGTAAGCGTTTTTTCCATAAATTGTCGTCCAGACCTTTGATACTTTTGATAGTAACATTGAAATTTAGAATATTTTTACAATATATTTGAAGGAGAATTGTAGGTAACGCTCTTATTAACATTTCTCCATCAAATATTTCCCCAACTTTGCTTTCACCTGCAATGTTTCATCGAAATTGTCAGGCTGCTTTTGGCCGTTGTGAGCATTAATAGGTTAACGGTAACCAGTTCACAACTGAACATGTCCTTGTCGAGTGAGGCCGCAACCTACAACACTTTCTAAAACAACTCAAAAATTAATCATTAATAGCTAATGCTTTGAAGAAGTGTGTGTCAGGCTCTGATCATTTCGCCACCAAATACTTCCGAAAATTGCTAAGGTCAAAACGATTTCGCCAATTATACTGGTCGGTAAAGGATTTGAGCACTGCAGGTGCGAATGGGTTAATCCAGCTGGCATGTTTGCATAACTGGATTAACGCATATAAACTTGAAATACACATGGTTTGTGAACTTGAAGAATGACATATTTTAGTCATACAGGCAACTCCGCTTAATCCGGACTGATGTGGACCCTAAATTTCTGTCCGGATTAGCCAAAATCCGGATTATGCGCATAGGAATTACATGTATAGGAACGGACCGGGACTTTCCAATCTATCCGGTGTAGACGAATATCCGGATTACACATGTCCAGATTAAGCAGAGTTGCCTGTATATTTCTTTAAAATATTTTGCTTTGTTAATTTCCATAGAGCAGTCCATATGCACGCTCCTGAAGTGAATGTATTGAGGCTGAACATCTGCCATGAAACCCTCGTCAAATATGAAATATTCTGATGGACACTTATGTTTTAATGAAATGTGATATACGAAGTAAGCCAATCCGGTCACTTTTAATCCCTTTACATTTCTGATAGTTTGCACTCTTAATGACCCATTGTGAATGATAGACAAGTATTACAACACGAATCGTTTTATATCTTCTCTAAAAATCCAAGCGTTCTCGTAAAACCTGATGCATGGTCCTTGAACCGCCTCTCATGTAGCTTACTTCAAATCATCATGGCAGCTACTGGTACGGTGGAACGCTTTGTATTCTTCATTGAAATTGGCAAGTTAGCTTTAAGGCTGTTGACAAGCGGCTTAAAAGTTGCTGGCATATAGTTTTCTCAACACCCATTTATGTCTATGAAACCAAAGATTACATTGATTACCTTGGTGTTACATGTATATCCTTAATTAATAAAATCATTGCTCAGAAAATATACAAAAATTAAATTGACAATAACCCAACTAACAACTCGCTTTGAAGTTGTCTAATTATCCTGATTCAAAAGCCTTTTAATGATTTCAAAAATCCAGAATACACATACCAACGCCATGTTAAAGCAGGGTTGGATGAACAGATGTGTTGAAGCTGAAAATCAAATCCACCAATAAATAATCTGAAGTCGTCGGCAGAATTTCCACGAATGCTGCTGAAAGTGAAAGTATAACCTTAACGATAAGGTTTTTCGCACAAAACAAGCGAACCCAACCAAAGACTTCAATCTTTGACATAAGTTATTCGACGGTAATGGATGGCCCTGACGCTTTGGATTAGAGGCGACTTGGAATAGGAATGGAGCATTTACAAAACAGTTTACACACAAGTAGTCAAATTGCGTTAAAGTTAATCCATTTAAAATTGTGAGGGGGTGAATTATAACTGATAAATATTTCTAGTGGGCCCCTCCCCAAAATTCTAAATAGGCTCAGACTAGAGGCTGTAGGGTAAGCGATTTATGCCTCTTATCTGCCGCGGTACCTATACTGACATTATAGACGGCATAAAAATAGCAGATATCGATCACCCATCAGCTGTCGTTACTAGGAGGTGCTGCCATACGTGTATAGTGGTAGAAATTGGAACTACCATGGTAATTCATCGGGCTCGTTCAGCGGACTCAGAAGTACAGTCACTGACGTCGGAGCCCCGGATTTCCGTGGGGATTTCGTGGATTTGATTTTTTTTTTTTTTTGGGGGGGGGGGGGGGGGATTTTCACCCCCATACTTCGTATCATTGGCATGGTTCTCTACTCCCCATCCAGAATTCTGAATAGATTAAGAACCCCCCCCCCCCTCCCGTATTTTGAACACAGGGCAGAGGGGCGTGGGAGACCGGGGGGGGGGGGGGGGGGCGAACTTTTAATAATAGTCCGTTCAACGTGTGGTACATCCTTTCTTATTGATTGCAAATATGTGCAATGATGCGCAATTTGTATCAGATTATCGAAATCACCACCGAAATGGGAATGGTCCATTGCTGTCGCCCTTTGGATGAATATATAAAAAACATGTTTTATTGACAAAGGAAATCATTTAAAACCCGCTTGGCCATTTTTAATTTGTCCTTACTATTTAAAAATACACAACTAACAAGTGCATATTTTTATCCATCCTCAAATAAAGTTAGCATGCCAGTGACAGAAACTAACGAAATGTATGTCTGGATTGCATTTTATGAAAAGCACCGTACAGTTGGTGCCACCTACTGTAGCATAGGGGCCCCCTGTTAAACGAAATGTCTAAAAAAAAAGTTATTATCAAGGAACCTTTGTTCAAAGTTTGAGAATCAGTAGTTTCAGAAGTGATTGCGCATCATAGACCCTAAGACATGGATCCGCTCAAGTCAACATGGGTATCTTACATGTTATGTTCTAACCTTAGATGACCAAGGTTCTAACATATCAACTTTTATATAACCTCTTTTTCCTTTGTGGGGTAGAAGGAAATGAACAAGTCGAGGTAATTATTCCAACAAAATAATACAGGGAAAATCTGGGGATGGTCGCACCAAGGGACATTGACTTCGAATGTGGACTTACATCTTAATTATGCCATTAGCTTAGTGATTAGTCGATGGTTTCCCCAGACACTAGTTCCCTCCACCACCTAGAAAAACTGCCTAGTCACGAATAGGACTTGAGAGGCAGAGAAAGTGACACAAAATTCTATCAACGAACTGAGTTTCGCTACAGACAAATAAAGAAAATCCATTTAGCCTAAGCATCATATCAACAGGCCTGTCCATTTTGATGGTGTCTTTCTGACAAACTTGTTCCTGGAAACTATATCAAAGAGAGAAATGTTGATCATAACTCAACCTATACCTCTCTAGTCTAGCGGCCAAATCCTCAAAAGGCTCTAAAATGAGTTTAATTACCCCACCGAGTAGCTCTTTTTTCTTGGTCTCAAATGAAAGGAGAGTATCTAGAATTTATGCAAGTACCGTGCCACCACTTGGGGACACGGTCAGATTTGTTTAGAACCAGTTAAGCAGACCACCCCAGAATGAGCTTGGTGACACTTCTTATAGATTGCAACTCAGTAGGCTTTAGTACGAATTTAATACCCATGGTATCAGAGATCCAGACCACATCTCATGTCTTTATAACCCCAGGTACGGATGGATTGACATTAAACAATGTATGGTTCAGGGCGAGAAGCGCAAGTGCCTGTGGTACTTTTTAATTGTCACAACTGTGAACTTTCATGCTAAAATGTTGATAATAAAATGATAAAATACTTTTAAATTGACTAAGCAATTATTATTCATCATCTTACAAAGTATTTGGCATAGAAGCATTGGCTTAGTTCAGATAAACATCAATATATATATATATATATATATATATATATATATATATATATATATATATATATATATATATATATATATATATATATATATATATATATGTGATATGTGCGGCATCTATATCTTAAAACAAAAACTATTTGAATGAATTTCAAATCATTTTATTTTTGTTCATTTTCATTTTTCATGTAAATAGAAAATTAATTCAATTATATACTGATTACATGTTTTCATTCTTTCACATGGCTTTTCATACAAAACTCAAGCACTTACATGTAAACTGTGTGGACTAGTTCACAAATATATTTTGAATAAATAAATCATACAATCAATCATAAGTACAAATAATAGCAGCATACTAAGTACCAGTACAGTGCTGATATATAGACATCATCACACATGACCAATACTCAATATTTAAAAAACATCTTGCGACCAAAATTATGATAAATGGTATATGTTAAAGTAAATAACTAATACTTCCTCAGCCTTGGATCTCAGTAGAGATCCTTTGAGCAGTGTCCTAGCCATCAGGGCGTCTTGGTGTCATTTGGGAACCCAAACCCTCAAAAATCTCACCCAACCCCTTTTAACATGAATTTCTAGAAATGCCAATTTCAAGGAAATAAGTTTGGAACTTTCACTTCAGTGAGTATGCAAAGATAGTTTCTGTTTAATATCTCCATTTCATACAGTTTGCAAAATGTCCTGGTTATCTCTTATCGATACAGATGGCACTAGTCAAGATCTGCATGAATGGGTGACTCCTGATCCCCTGCAAATGAAACCTTGTGTTTCGAATTTCTCCCGCAGTACATTTCTGCCCAATTAAGAATTCACATCCTTATAATTACCCATATATGTAAGGATATTTAACTTTTGATTTATGCTCATATCTACACTAGCACCTACCTTGTATACATTAACTGAAAAATCTATATCTAATAAATGTTTACAGGTGTGTAAACATTATATATATAAATATAAATATACACATATATATATATATATATATATATATATATATATATATATATATATATATATATATATATATATATATATATATATTATATATATATATATGATAAAATAGTTGAAAAGGAAATGTTAACAGGTTTCCAACCAACAATCACCTTCAAGTTATTGCTGATGTACTGCTTAATGCTAGTATTATATTCATAAGTATCACAGGTCCATATGGCACTTGTTCCCCATGCCTGAATGTTTTTAACAGGCATTCTCTCCTACAGCTACAGATTGAATGTTCAGTTCCTCAAACACATCTATATTAGGACATTAATTGCAAACAAGTTTTTTTTTTGTTTGCTATGACTTTTTGATATTATCTGGAAGTTAACTTTTGATTTTGTAATGAAGAACTATTCACTATCTGTGATTGGAAAGTGAATCAAACACACCATAAAATGTCACTGGACGACAAACCAAATTGAATCCAATTTGCTTTTACCTTGCTCGTAGCTAGCCTCACTTGATGCATGTCTAATAAGGCATAGACACATGTGAGGGGGAGGCATTCGAGGCAAGAACTGATATTGACCCATCAATACTCACAATGAACAAAAGCAGCCTGACAATTTTGGTGAAATCTTTCAGCCATACGCATAGTTGGGAAAACATTTTATGGAGAAAACTTATTCGGAACGTTACCAACAATCTTTCTGCAAATATCTTGTAAAAGCATTCTCAATTCCAAAGTTTCTATCAAAGATCCAGAGACCAATTTAAAGTGTAACTTTAAATCATTAACCCATTAATGCACGTATAAACCAAAATCAGCCGACAATTTCAATACTTTCTTGTAAAAGCATACCTTCAAAATATTTGAAAGAGAATTTTAATTAAAATAATACCTGCAACTATCCTTTAAACTTTTTTGTGAAGTCCTTCTTAATTAATGAGGTATTGGCAAAAGTATCATGGATCCAGAAGAACCACTTTGGATTGGAACTTTTAACCCTTATGCTGCTGGATGCTAATTTTGCCAATACAAAATGATGCAAAAAAGCTGAAAATGACTGGCTCATGGGTACTCATCTGATAGTACTCGGCAAAAGCTTTCAAATGAATACCAACATGATAGGGTTTAGATGTTTGCATTCTTGTGCTTTGGACAAGAATAACCTTAGCATTGGAGGGGTTAAGCACAAATATGGGTTAATACAGTTTTCAGATGAATTCCTGTTCATTACATTTGAATATTGGCTGAATGTTTGTGAACCGGAGTATAGAGAACTAACCATGTTTATAAAACTGGTCATTGCAACATTTCTTCTGGTTGAGCTTATAATTCACTGACTAGAGCTCAGTTTAATATCATGGGCCAGACCTTTGACTCTTCTGAAAATAACTCCAGAATAAATCATTAATACTGTAAAACCCTTTATTACCATGCACATTTTTATTCCCGCAACTGCTGTCTGAATCTGATCGCGGCCATTCAATTACACACATCAACTATTTCACTGTTAGATTGGGCATTGTTATGCTATTTTGAACATATATAAGCGCCAGTAATATACCCGTTATCATCACCTAGCGCGAAATGCGTTAAATTAAAAGGAGTGCGATAATAATGGGTTTTACAGTACACTACATGCTTGGAGTTGTTCATTAGGTTTTCACTAACGATATTCATACAAATTCTTTCAAAAATATACTTTTGTTAAAGAGTATCAGAATAATCCGTCATTTCAGGCCCTACAGTCAGGATTGGAATGTTTGTGTTTAAACAATTGATACAATGACACACTGATAATGACACTTAGGCCTTTAAAGTGTGTGTTGCCTTCTATATCAGATAAAATAGTAGAAAGGGTAGGAAGGTTTTTTTTTTAATGTATTGTTATTTGTGTAGAATGTGTAGTCTAGCAGCAAGGGTTTGACTTTGAAGCCCTTGAGGTGGACTCCTTTCTGAAGAATAGACAAATAAGTTGAAATAATTAGAACAGTGAAGTAATCAAAATTGTTGCTGAACCAATGATACAATTTATGCTGCTGGTGGCTAATTTGGCCAATACAAAATGATCCAAAAAATCTGAAAATGACTGAAACCCTGGCAGATGGGTACTCATCTGAGAGCACTCATCAAGAGCTATCCAATGAATACCAACATGCTAGGGTTTCGATGATTTTCAAAGATTTTTGCATCCTTGTGCTTTTGACGAAAGTAGCCTCAGCATTGGCAGGGTTAATGGGGTATTGTGACATTTTACATTTTAAGGGCTAATATCCATATATAACTGCTTCTCATTCATTTTTTTCACTCTATTCTAACACATTGAAAAACTTCTCCTGTATAATGCTAGTGAATCTGTTCTTCATCCGTTCCTTGAATTTTTTATACCAGCGAATGAGGTTTTTCCGCCGGTCGAGGATATCTTGCTGGGAAAGGAGCTGCTCCCGACGAATAAGTTTGGGAAGTTCGTCCCAGTCTGCTAGGAAGATCACAGGAGCCCCGTGCTCCTTCAGCAGTCTCAGTGGGGCATTGTGGGATAGGGCCGAGTTCCCGCATTGGCCCGGTGTCATGACGTCCTCCACGACGGGGACCGAGCCGTACGCCATGGCCTCGTAGATGCGGTAGCACTCGCTGTTCATCCCCACAGGGTTGAGGGTCAGGTCGCTCTCCTGGAGCGCCTTGAGGTAGATAGAGCGACTAGCCTCACTTTCACTCGCAGACCACCTGAAAAAAACACACAAATAAAGTAGATAATTAAAAAAATAACAAAAGAGATAATAATTAAACCTGTTTGCAACCAGAGCTATTAAAAACAGCCAAACAAAACCAGCGATAGCTCCAGTAGGTAAGGGTTTTATGAAAACTATTTGAAGGGTAAATATTCAAAGAATACCCTTGTGATATTATATGTAAGTGTTATTTAAAAGCTATGTAGAATAAACAAAGGATTATCAATACAATATCTTTCTTATGTTCTAGTAATTTTGAAAAATATTTGTTGGAAAATCAATAAAGAACAAGATCCTTTCAATCCATTTAATGTCTTTTGAAAGCTGTTTGATGGAAAAACTATGAAGGTATATCCTTGATGGAAAAATTATGAAAGTATATCCTTGCCCATAATAAAGTGGAGAATATTTGACACCATTTGAAATGAAAAAAATATTGAAGATCTTCCTTTTTGATACTGTGTCAATAAGAAGTGTCTTTTGTATACTAAATACAAAGAGAAGTTTTAATCAAAATAATTTGTTTCCTTCAATTAACTTGAAAAGACTGGTTTTGTCAATATATATTTAAATGATATCAGTGTAGACAGACATCACCTTATTAAAGAAACTCTTAGGATTAATTGGTGAATGAAGTGACAAACAGGGTTTGTGACATGGTCTTAGCCAGCAGGGCGTCTTTTTGGACACCCAAACCCTTAAAAAGCCCCACTCAGGACACCCATATTTTTTGTGAGGAAATTCTTAAAATGACAATCTCAAGCATATAATTGAATTTTTTCATCTTCATATAATTCCCTTGACATTGTATAAGGGTATCATACCTTATTTTGATATATTTATACTTGTTTATGGTTGAAATCTGAGTATGTTGTTATTCCCCTTGAAAATTTGGACTCCCCAAAATTTTACGATTGCCAATTTTGAGCACCCAGTTTCTAAATCCTGGCTAAGTCCCTGGTTTGTGATGTGAAACAGAAAGACATAACAGGACTGCATTTCATCGTATGCGCCTAGGATCCTACTTGAAAAGTGTTGTATGGATCTATGATACTTTTGAAGATAACTAGACAATTTAGTGTAAGCTTTGTAATACCTGAAGGATATGATAATTTCTTCTCAGCAACTTAATCAAAGTAATTAATACTTGTGTTAGAAAGCCATCACTAAAATGGTAATGCCCTGCAAAGGGCTTACAGGTATGTAATGATTAACTGCAAGGAAGATCAAGAACTACTACCACTGCAGTCATGGTTGAAAAGAAATTTGCATTCATTCTTACTTGGTTCAGCGTTTCTCCACCAGGTGGCAAATGACACTGATGAATGAGAGCTGATACTAGGTGATAGCCACCTTGTTATTTAGAAATGCAGCACTTGCAAATATGTGCACGCCTCAAGGCAGAGTATAATACAGGACTATGTGCAGTGGGGATAATACACAGCACACACCACACTTGAGCATCTGGCAAGTTTGTAGCCAGATTTAAAAAAAATCTTGGTTAAAGTTCTTTTTCGGCGCATAGATTATGAACTTAAAATTTGAAATCCCAATTTGGACACTCTGTTACAAAAATCCTGGCTAAGTCCCTAGCCACAAGGAACACTCTACTTACTCCATTCTAGGTTTGAAGTAGCACCACTTGTCGAGCTGGTGTTTCTCAACGATCGACATCAGCCTCTCTCTGGACGAATTGGGGTAGACGGTACCCAGGAAGTTACATATGTAGGGGCGGCGCGTATGCACAGGAAGACTAGATAAATCGACTTTGGGGAAATCACGATACCTGAAAGATATTTTATAATGATAAATTTGAAGGGGTTATTATATAGCAGAGAATAGTACTTTCATGTTTCTGAGCAAATACATTTTACATATTATGGAAAATTTGAACAATAAACACTTTCATATACTGTGCAATTTCTGAAATTTTCACTGCAATACATATGTGTGCACCTGTTAGTAAAAGTGACCTGTTCACAAAGATTACCATTCATTTGTCTAAGGTCCTTGTGAACTTTGTAAGCTTATCTGTATCTATCAGTGTTTCATCCCTGAATTACATTTGGTGTTCTTATTGAAATGTATGGACTCTATGTATGATATTTATTAAATAGAGCATTTATATTAGAAGCATAAAGTAATAAAGGGGCACTGTTTGTTGAATCTGGATAAACATTTGGTTATCAAAAAATTTCTTCATGTTACAAAAGTATTTACAGGACATTACAGTTATGAATGGGATAAGAAGCCCCGCACTGCGCGTGGCTGTAAAAAATAAGAAAAACAAAAAAACATATGTGGCGACTCCTAGTGGCCACTGGTAGAACTGCTGGTTAACAAAAAAATTCTTCAGAAAGATATTTACAAAATGGTTAGGCTATTGGGGCATTACAGGAATAAATGCAATACATAGCTCCATATTTTACCTGACTGCAAAAAATAAGAAACAACTTACGTGGCAACTCCTAGTGGCCACTGGTAGAACTGCTGGTTGTCAATATGTGGACTGTCATAGACGAGAAAGACGAGGTTTACGAGGCCCCTACTGGTGGTCATGTAGCTGTCCAGCCAGTCATTCTCACAGCGCTCGCTGCCCAGGAGAACCAGAGCCACGTTTTTCAGGCGGGGCAGGCTGCCCAGAGTGTCCAGCCACGACTTGGCGTAGTTGATCTTGGCCGCCTCGCGACCATTGAGAACCAGAACAAGATTCTCCGTCTCTTGCGGAACTTTGTTTGGCACAACGCCAGGACCGGTTCTAAACCTAAAACATACAAGTGAAATTCAGAATTCAAAATTCATTAGCAAAGTATGTCTGTTTCTTATTCAAATTTGACTAATAACATAAACAAGATGTCCAAACCCCAAACAAAAACATTATAAATACTTTCTTATTTCTATTGATATGCATAAAAGTCTTCAGGAATACTATGGTATTCTCAGAATAAAACCATTCATAGCTGAAAATTTAGAAAACTGACATCTGGACCAACACATCTTTGAAAATAACTTTAAAATGAAGCAAAATTTGACAAAATGTATGAAGGAGGATTGTTGGTAGGGTATTGATCTACACTTCTACAAATAATTTCCAAAAAAAAAAACACAGTTAAAAAAATATCCCCAGTATAAGAACTATGGAATGGTACCAGTACTCGATACAATGACAAATATTGAATCGAAAAAAGTACTGTACATACCATTTAAGATCTTTTATACTGATACAGCTTAAAGGGGAACTAAAGGCTCACATACATATTAGCTTATATGAAAGTAATACACTTCAAGAATAGGATGCTGTCCTCCTTTTTCTCTTAGTGAGCCCATGAGGGGAGAATTTTGAGTTTTGCTACCAGCTTCAGCCAGCCCCTAGCAGCCCCTGGTAGCAGCCATGTTGCTCTACTGCTATCAGCTGCGACCTAAATGGGTGGCAGCCCACTTGCTGTGCCCTAGCTCTGAGCAGTGGATCATAGACTGTAGTGCTCTATACACCAAGTCTCTTCGAAAGTTGCGTAAAAACTTGTATGAGTATCAAACAGGTAAATGGTAAAATCATGAGCAGCAATTGGTTGTACAAAAAGACAGGGTGGTAGAGTTATTTTTCATATATTTCCTGTTGGTAAATTCAGACAAAAACAGTGGCTAGCATCACTGAAACTAGTAAATCCACCTGTCTTGAAGTATGCAGTTCTATGTTCAGACCACTTCCCTGATGCATATTATGTAAGAAATCACAAACCACAGTCAGGATTACTTATAAAAGGGGAACTTGGGGGACAGCAAATCATAAGGTTATTTGAAAATTCATGAACATAGCTCAACATCTGCAAATAAATTGTATACCTGTGAGACTATGAAGGAAGGGTTGAATAAAAACAATACTTGTATATACATCAATCATCCAGATTTTCAGTATTTGATTTTACTTGAAGCTAGCTGTTCTACAAAAACTGTTTTCTTTCATGTAACCTACACAGATACTAAAGGAAATAATTGCTGTCCCAAGTACTGATAGCTATTTCCTGCGTTGATTAACTTCTGTCTCCTGGGATCTAGATGTGTAATGCCACAAGGTTATAATTAACCCTTTGTTTATCCTTTTCCTTTAAGGAGTTGTTACTTCCTTTTTTGAATGGCACAGCACCATCCTGTTGAGTATTCCTGACTGCATTTTTGATTTCTGGTATAAAAAAAATCAGCCAAGTGGTCTGAACATAAAATTACATACATGCTTCAGGACAGAAATTCAGTGATGCTAGCCACTGTTTTTGTCTGAATTTACCAACAGGAAATATATGAAAAATAACTCTACCACCCTGTCTTTTTGTATAACCAATTGCTGCTCATGATTTTACCATTTACCTGTTTGATACTCATACAAGTTTTTATGCAACTTTCGAAGAGACTTGGTGTATAGAGCACTACAGTCTATGATCCACTGCCCAGAGCTAGGGCACAGCAAGTGGGCTGCCACCCATTTAGGTTGCAGCTGATAGCAGTAGAGCAACATGGCTGCTACCAGGGGCTGCTAGGGGCTGGCTGAAGCTGGTAGCAAAACTCTAAATTCTCCCCTCATGGGCTCACTAAGAGAAAAAGGAGGACAGCATCCTATTCTTGAAGTGTATTACTTTCATATAAGCTAATATGTATGTGAGCCTTTAGTTCCCCTTTAACGCTATAAAATTGACTTCATTGCTACTTGGACATCTCAACACAAAGGCAGTTCGCTATTTACCATTGAAATACTTGAAGTTGACTGTGCTATATTTAACAATTGTAAGTCAGCGGAAGGCAGTCAGGAAGTATCTTTAACAATAGAGTTAAAAAATATTGATATAGTATCATATTGTAAAATCTTAAAGGTGCCGATCCCTAACAAAAACGAACAAGACCTTTTGGGCTCAGATGACATGAATTGATTAAAAGGATGATTTTACTTAATAACTGGCAGCATGGAGTTTCCTTTCCTCCTGAAGGAGAATCATACTATTTCCACCCCAACTCTCCAAAATGAAGGTGCAAATAATAGATTTATGATCCATTTTTTCATTTTGAAAATACACATTGTTGGACATAAGCAATTCATCAAACATTATTAATCTCCAGTGTATAAAAATTGTGGCCACTGGCTTTTCAGTCAATACCTGCTCCAGCTGAAGTTTAGCTATCTATTAACAATTCTGTATTCTCGCTCTCCCAAGCCTTTCCTGTTCCACTCTAGCCAACATTAGAATTAACTTCACCAATCACCATAGCATGTGATTATTGTTCAGAGGACAAATATTGTTTATTTAACTAGACTTCACTCGTGTACAACCCATTCATGCATATTTATGTTCCTGTTATTCTTGTCTGTACAAAATGCGATCAAGTTCTGGAGGATTCATCAAAAATGAGAATAAAAGTGGTGATTGCTACACTATGTACAGATTGCAGTCCTGGACTCCATCCCCAGTGTTTTTTCTCACCTGAAGAGTATGTTCCTCTCCTTCACCTCCCCGTAGCTCCAGACTCCACCCAGCCTCGTCTCCAGAGGAGCATCAAAGATATGCCTCCATAAATACAGCCCTGCAGGATAGGTAGAGATAGAATGCATAGACACGGCAGAGTTGATAACAGCAATTGACAGGTGATTTGGCTAACATCAAAGGAAACCAATTGAATCGGAAATAGTAGTGTAAGGCCTAAAAAAGAAAGTTACACTTTGTTTCCTGTAACCCTATCAGGGACTTAGCCAGGACCCGTCCTACCTGTCTTTTGGACAGGTAGTTTCCTAAAAACCTCCTGTTTGGACAAGCAAAAATTTCTATGGTGATTTTTCAATTTTGACTTTTGGGGTGTAATAACCAAATATTTTCCCAACAAACCATCTTCTAGGGCATAGCTGAAGTGTAAATTGCCCTTTTTGACACACTAGGTTATTAAATGTAGCTGGTATAAGGATTCGAAGTAGATAATTAGCTAAATCTGGACTGGCAACATTTTTGAAATTGCTGTTTTGGACAGGCATTTTTGAAATCCTGGCTAAGACCCTGAACCCTACCCTAACAAGTTTTTATTTATAAAAAATCCCTACCCCTTAAGTTTTTCAGCCCTCCCAGCCACCAATCAATGTAAAACATGCATAAAACACACATTTTTGACCAAAAAAATAATGCAATTTTTTTTTCTGCCGACCTACCTACCCTATTTTTTTCAGATCGTTACAGGTTACAAAAAGTATTTTTTTTCTTGGCCTAAGTATCATTCTTAGATTAGTTCAAGATTCTGCTTTTGACTTTCAAATGCATGCAAGGATGTGCCCCTCTATACTTGAGGGAACTGTTAGTCAAACAAGCCAATACAAGGACTCTAAGATCAAACACCAAGAACTTATTACAGATACCACTCACTAATCTGAAAAGGTTTGGTGACAGAGCATTCTGTGCCTATGCACCACGCCTTTGGAATGAGCTCCCTGACAACATCAAGGCAGCTGATAGTGTGCAAAACTTCAAGAAACAGCTGAAAACATTGCTATTTCGAAAGGGGTTTAATTGACTATATGGACCATGACAACTGTCCAATGACTCTAAAGCGCTTTTGAACATTATAGGTGGAAAGGGCGCTATATCAAATATCAATTATTATTATTATTATTATTAGATTAGTTAGATACCTTTCACTTTAATGAAATGCATCTCTCTCTCTCTCTCTCTCTCTCTCTCTCTCTCTCTCTCTCTCTCTCTCTCTCTCTCTCTCTCTCTCTCTCTCTCTCTCTCTCTCTCTCTCTTCTCCATAATGTATATCTAAGGAAGTAAATTGTAGACGTAGCTAATGTGTTGAGGTCTCCAGGGTGTTTATTGTGATATCATAAGGCTGTCATTAGCCTGAGGAAGTTATAGCCATGACCTCCTTGCAGACTTATAAACAATGTACCATTCCAATCTGACATTACCCTGCTGTTGCCAACAGGGTAATAGGATCTCATTTAACACCCATATCCTAGAAAACAGACTCTCCATGACACCCAATCTAATGGTTAGGCACAAATGTTTTTGTTTTTCAAGCATTTGAGAGTCAAAATGATGCCATAGTCCTACTGGTTAAGGCTTACAACATCCTAACATTGATAAAAGCACAACACAGCGACATTGCCCATAGTCACTTTCCTGCCATTCAACAGACTCATGCCAGAACTTTCCCTTAATTCCCTAACACACATCTTCTGGATTCATGAGACTTTTGAATTCTACATTTATAATCATGAGTAAAGCAAGGATTTACAAGATAGTCAACGATCCTCATATTAGGGCACGTCTAGTTGATTTTCTGTTCCCCATGTCCCGACCGACCCTATTTTTGGGCCCGACCCTAAAAAAAAAAAAAATGTTTTCTTTTTTTACTTTCCGACCGACCCTGTCCAGAGGAGCTTTTTTTCTTCTGAGAACTGCATTTTGAATGAAATAAATAAAAAAAGTCTGAATAATTTGTTTTGTTAAAACTGAGATTTTGACATCGTTTATTTATAATGGAGCCTGCGAATTCAACATTTTTCAAATCTGCACAATTTTCTGTATGAACAAGCTGAAGAATAATACAGAGGGAAATGTGTCTCATGAACATCATGTACACATATTTGTACTTCTTGCCATGGCATTGGCAGCATTTCTGTCACAAATAAAGAAATTTGATACCCTATTATAGGTACTTCTGCCTTTTTTTTTTTTCCTTTTTTTTTTACCCGACCGACCGACCCTAATTTTCAGTACCTTGGACATGGGAAACAGATAATCAACTAGACGTGCCCTTACATAATATAACATAATGTAATTTCAATGATAATATTCTTAAAATGATATTGTGATAATTGTCTGGCCTGTTTTGACTACTACTACTAGTACTGGGTATATAGGCATGAGTGGGTAAAGGCTATAATCTGACTAGCCGTTTTTTCATAATATTTATCATTTTGCAATATTTAGTAATTTGACAACATTTACAAGTTTCACTAGATAAGTTGGAAATTGCAGAAATATGCGAAGAAATACCTATCGCAGCTTTTCCCCATATCTCTACACTGTACTCAGCTGTAGTGTTAGGACTCTGGTCCTGCCACCTGGTGTCTGCGGTGTCAACTACATTTTCTGCATCTTTTCCCCGTAGCACCAGTTTAGGTTTGACAAAGTGAGGGGGTTCTCTCTGGCCCTCCTTGACGAATTCTTCACCCCAGGGGTTCCAAGACTCATCCTCACCCGCAAAACCTGCAAAACACATGGAAATAAACTGTGAACACTATACACCATCAATCTTTACATTTCTCCCTATAAATACTAGTTGCCATGGTCTAAGCCAGAAGGGCGTCTGGGTGTCTTTTTGGACACCCAACCCCTTAAAAAGCACCCCTCAGGACACCCAATTTTCTTTAGTGAGGAATTTCTTAAAATGTCAATCTCAAGCATATAATTGAATCTTTTCATTTCCATATAATTCCAATGCCATTGTATAAGCATATCATGATAAATGATAAATGTTGATAAATTTAAACATGTTTATGGTTTAAATCTGAATATATTGTGGTCCTCCTTAACAATCTTGACACCTAAAAATGTTACAATTGCCAATTTTGGGCACCCAGTTTCTAATTCCTGGCTAAGACCCTGCGAGGTGATACTATTTTTTTACCAATGAGCAATACATCTCTAAAAGTATTAGGGCTGGAATCAATGAGGAAAATGTCGAACCGAACCAATTCTGAAATTATACCAATTCCAATTCCGATTCTTAGCGTTGTTTTGGTCTCTCAAAGGAAAATCATGATGTAAATAATAAAACAGCCTGAATTAGGTGCAATACGACTAATTCAACTCTGTGTTACAAGTGGATTTGTTATTTTCTGCCTGTATGATGTACCTTTACTGAAAATTTCTGACATGTGAGCATTTCAATAAAGGTATATCAGCCTTTCCACATGTTTGTAGTGCATGTATTGTATGACAAGGCACAGTCACATATCTTACAATATACATGACCTTTCTCTCTAGTGCCCGAGTGATTAACTTTAAAATGAAAATAATTCCAGATGCCAGATTTCTTTCCCTTCTGGGGCGTGAAATCTTCGTAGATATTTTGTTCTGACATGTGTGCTCTGTTGTTGGAAGCGCATGCAATTCATAGCCCCCATCCAAACCGGTTCATGATATAGCACTGGCACATATTGTCAGCTGTATGATGCGGTGCACCGTTTATTTAAAACAAATGCATCCATCTAGGTCACGGGTCATGGCTTGCCGGGAAGCTGTCATTAGGATGTCATTAACAGGCAGTAAACCGCCTGGAGAGCATCTTGAAAGGTAATAAAGCAATTAAGAATGCCCATTCCTATTCTGGCTTCTCATAAATGTGTATCGATACATAGCGACTCTTTGATATGTCAGTTCTGATCAGCAGCTAAGTACCGATGCGGCCAGTCGATCCTCAGTGATTCCAGCCCTAAAAAGTATCTCAACTGGTAAGTGTATACCTCCATTTACCCCCAATGAATGTAGTGTTGAAAAAAGATGGTCAACAAGTTGAGAATAGGAAACTTAGTTTACAGTGTGCGGTGCCACAGAGATAAAGTAACCCATGGTATGACAAACCTAAAGAATATTCCATGACTCTTCCCTAAAACCAGAAAAAGATACATAATGAAATTTATTATTTTCACAATCCAATGTTGATGTTGAGTTGTCACATCAATATTTAAACAATAACAATATCTTTTACATATTTCAGTTAGATAGTAGTGGTAGCCCTCATTCCTAGACAACCAACACAATAAAAACACATTCAATTAACCAAACACAGTAAAACCATAAACAAAACAATAAAAATTCATATTGAATTAACCAAACAATTATACATATTTTGGGGGTGAACATATATTACATCTTCACTTTCTTTAGAGCTGCACTTACAGAGAAAGATCAACTCATGAAATCACCACAATTAGAATCATGAGCTCACGGACGCGCATCTTTAAAAAATATTTATCTTATTATATCCGGCAATTATGAAATAAATACTAACTGATAGGGAGTTAGGCCTAAAAAAAGTGTTTGTTTCTGGTAACCTGACCCTAGTCTGTTTTTAAATATTCTTAATTTTTGCCGCCCCTCAAGTGTTTTTTACGTTCTCCCAAAAGTCAATAAATAAAACATAAAAAATATGTACAAACTACAAAGAAATGCTTTTCATCTCAACCACTCATTTTGGCCTCGGATAAGGCTGAGAATGCATCTTAGAGCATCTATAATCCTCTAGATAGCTTCAGGCCTAGCTTCATTTTATTACAAGCAAACGGATACTTATCACCAAAATACCACCTAGAGGCTAGAGCTCTTCCTGGCAAATAAAAAAAAGCAAAAAAATGTTTTTATCCAACCTACCCTACCTACTTTTTTAGCATGGTTATCAGAAACAAACACTTTTTTATTTTCTAAAGGCCTTATTAACATTTACATGTTCATTTCATATTCTGTGTAAGGTTTAAGTGTTCCCTACTTCAATGAGTCAACTAATTGACCACTCCAGCTTGAGCTCCGCTGGCTTAGTAATCAATCCACTCGAGTTTGTGAGTGGTGAGTGCTGCATTCTCTAACTTTCTTATAAGTTTACATAGGTGTTTGGCTATTCAACATTATCTTTTTGATGTAGGGTTTGTGACAAACTTCAGTAGGGCTAAGTAGATCCTAGAGGCCACAGGCCCTACCAGACCACTCCAACCATAGCCATGGTATATGCTGACCTATCTTTAGAACCTCAGATAACCTTCAAGTCTCTTCAATAAGATTAGACAGATACTGCAAATAGTCAAGGCCTATTCACGGTTGTAATATACAATATTACTTGTCATGTTTCCTTTCCAAAAAATAACAGCCCTGGGTCCATTTGAATGCCCTTATTATCCTGATGAACACATTCTTTAATGATAAATGGCAGGATATCAAATGATTATTTACCTGGCACTCCAAATTGTATATTAAAAACTGTGCCCTTAACCCCTGATCGGCCTGATGTACGCAGATGATCAAGATAGGTTTACTGACCAGTACAACCTGGTTGTTGTGATGGACAGGGTGGGGAGTCAGCGATGGGTCACAGGGTGGGCTGGTTTCCATCAATGTGGCCCCATAGCAGCAACACACATGTGAACACAGTAAATAGGTATCTTGACTAGGGCTTGATGTCCAACCCTTTTGAAGTTCCAACAATTTCACATCTACAGAGAGGAAAAGATGCTATCGCAACTAAACCCAAATCAGTAATTTTACAATGTACATATTTTTAATTGAGTAGTTAACATTGTATCAGAAGTTGAGAAGGAAATAAGCAACATTATACCCAACAATTGAGTGATAAAAAAACAATGTTGCAGAGTGGTAGATACAGGTTCGACTAAAGGCAATGGTATTCAAAAACGTGCTTTAAATAGTGAACGCCTGGCTATGCCAGGGGGCTCGAATCTGGCCTAAGTCTGACTTTGGTTAATCGCCACAGCCAGCCTGTTCAGGCGGACCGGCCGGATTCATATCCCCTTGTTTTTATTCATCTAAGCTCATACCCCTATGAAAGGCCCTTACTAGGGTGCTAACACTGTACGTAGACCAATGAGGACACTCTTATTGTTTACACTATAGAGATACTTGAGCTCCAACATGCGCAGAAAGCGACTTGGGTTAATCGACGCAGCCAGCCTTTTCAAGTGGACCGGCCGGATTCCTATCCACTTGTTATTATTCATCTAAGCTCATACCTCTATGGAAGGCCCTTAGCAGTAGGGCTGGGCTCGATAAGCACGACATCGAGTGATCGGCAAAGTCGTAAGATCGATGTTCAACATGAGAGGACATCGATTGCCAAACTCGATACGGCCCCCCCCCCTACCTCCATTGTTTTCCCTACCCCCAAAATACAAAAGAGCCTACCCTATTCTTTAAAAAGACTGCGGCGCTGAGCCGGCCGCCATTGAAACTGCACTACGATAGATACTATCGCGAGCGGTAGTACTTGGAAAAGTGTGGAGAGGGCCACGCAATGTATTTTACATGGTGATGGTCCGGCCCCCACCACACTTTTCCAAGCACTACCGCGCGCGACAGAATTGAATCGAGAAAATCGACATCGAGAAAAATTAGGCAATTAATCGGATCGCAAAAAAATGGCTGATGAGCACAGCCCTACTTAGCAGGGTGCTAACCACCTCCCTGTACATCTGTATTTTACCAGCGGGCACTGGATGTACAATGTACATTATACGAACTGTACGTAAATTGTACGTCCAGTGCAGAATTCTATCATTAAAACAACACTGGTGGGGTGTTCAGAAATAGTTGTTAGTGGCGCTACCAGTGTCACTTTTCGGAACTGAATCGAACCCCACCTCCCCCCCCCCCCCCCCCCCCCCCTTCCTAGTTCCTTCACTGATAACGGTACTTAATGTGTCGTTGAAAGGAAGACTTACCTTGGAGATTTCCCGTCTGTCCGGCATCTGTGTATGTTTTGTTGATCTTCTTCCGGATGAGTAGGTAGCCGGTGTAGCAGGTCACCATAAAATACACACTCAAGATGCCCAGGGCCACTCTCTTGAACGACAGCCTCATAGCGCCATCTTGCCGCTCCGCCTCTCCTATTCACCAAGCCAAATATCACGACAAACAGCCCATTCCGTGTAAATACCTCATCGAATGCTTTGTTTCACGCTATCATCATTAATTGCAGAGCTTATCTGATAGGTAGAGTCCGGGCTTGGGACTGGGGTTTCCCGTCTACCATTCTTCTACGCTGTCAATCAATCACGTGACCTAGTTAGAGTTTGGTTCTTTGTCTCAGGAGGTGGTGCTTTGTATCAAGTCCATGCAAACCTTTCCTTAGTAAAATGTGTAGTGTGTATGTGAAAATGAAGGGTTGGGGATGTATATCACACTGGAGGGAGTTTACTGAGGTTAGAAAGAGTGATGGAAAAATGGTTTAGGGATGGGTAATACACTGCAAGGAGGGGAAGGGTAGTAATGCTCTGCCAAACGGAATAGGGAGAGGGGTGCTACAGTGGCTGAACGGAGAGAATATATATATATATATATATATATATATATATATATATATATATATATATATATATATATATATATATATATATATATATATATATATATATATATATATATATATATATATACAAATATATATATAATATATATATATATATATATATATATATATATATATATATATATATAAATATATGTATATATATATACATAAATATTTATATATATATATATACATATATATATATATATATATATATATATATATATATATATATATATATATATATATATATATATATATATATATATATATTACTCACACACAAGTAGCGAGAGAGAGAGAAATCTACGGATTAATAAGTGATTTATATGTTAGGAATGAACAATTCATCACTCGACCTGTATAGTGAACTTCGTTAAGTCATTAAAGAATGTTTAAGTTAAAACTCACCGTTGTATTATTACCTCGGCTACCGTTGCTCACTAGGTGTAGTGAATAGCTTGCTATATATTGGGTACTCCCGCGCTAATTGATTTATACTATTTTGGAAGAGCTAATTATATTGAGGACGCTGCATTTCGAGTACCATACGGTGATTTTCTTGCGTATATGAGAAATGGTTGCTCATACAATGGGGTGTTACTTATGAAGGATTTTGGATACAGTGAGAACCACTTGGTATTCTACATATTTAGAAAAGGGAGCCATTTAAGCTGCTTTTTGAAAAAAAGGTGGAATAGAAATAAAGTTTTCATTCATTGATATCAAGAACTGATTCATTGGTATCAATAAATCATATATTGATATCAAGAAATCCGCTTGTCGCAGACTGCATTGATTCTCTCTGTTGCAATATTTGGAACATCTGGCGCAGAAGTATGCAGCAATGCAACAGCTTGGACAGGTCTGCCAGAAATTATGCATGAGTATTAAATGATGGTTTGAACATTTTGATATGCATTATGAATATTTTGGAAATCTTGTATACGTATCCAAACCTCATGTGGGTACTGATTATTGACTAGACACTCCTCTGCACAGCACGGGGTTAGTTCAAAACTATATTTTCCCCAACATAATCAATGATGCAGACTTCTGAAAATAAATGGCGCAACTAGGACAGTGAGAAGTTATTTTCCAGTAAATGCGCCAAATCGAAAAAGAAGAAACTCTTCTTATCCGTCTTGATACCCACAGTGGCACCAGAATCGACCGGTGCCACAACCAAAATTAACAAACTATATGTATATATATTTACAATTTCGTAGTTTCAATGGTACAATTATCAATATATGAAATTCATTTTCAAATTTTCATGAATGATTTCAACATTGGTATATAAAACGAATTATGAATATGTGTCAGACGATTAGAAAATAGTTGAAAACGATTTATAATTCAATTTTCAATACTTTCAAAGGGCTTATATGTCCGATTAAGCCTACGCTACAACTGGTTTGTATTTATGTATTGTGACGAAATGCTAACACCAAAAGATTAGAAAAGCTGAGTTCATTTTACTAAACTTATTAACCTCATCTGTCTTCGCTTGGCAGAACGTATCAGTTGTCATTTTGTACATTGGAAACTATGATGCATACATTCTGAATCGTACCAAAATGTACGGTTCACTACTTTCGGCAAGACGAGTGTATCAGCATGGTAAATTATTCTACCTTAGACAACCCTAGGTCAATGCGGTCTACTCGATATTCGGTACCTTTTTAGTTCTTTAGTGAAAGTAGTACACTTACAAAATTCCAACCATACAGGTATGTTTCATATGTGTAAATTGAGAGGAAGAGACTGGGAAGTTGATGGTCATTTTTGTGATCTTGAAATGAAATATTGAACTACTTAAGTGCTCAACGACTATTGAAACTTATTTCAGTTAGATAGAGAAAAAAGAATTTTTGTTGAAATCTGACAGAGATCAAAGATATCTTAACATCTACGATAAACTTTAAAAGGGTCTTGTGTTGTAACTTAAACTTGTGAAGAGAGTTACATTCGAAATGTATATTGTGGTGCGTCATCTGGGAAGTGACAATGCGAGGAAGTCATGGTGCATTGTATTGTGTTGAACGCATTTTGAAGTCATTGTTGTGTTTGACTTATAGGATTATGTCACGTTGGTATTCTGAGTAATACATGTAGCACATCTTTCAACGATTGAATGAGTGAATTCTAATGAAATATGTTGGAGATCAACACATGTGATAGGTGATACCTTCATTATACCTTGATCATGTCCAATATCATTTCCATTGAGATTCTAATGCAATATGTTAGAAATCAACTCTTATTGACAGGTTCCAAATCTGAAAAAGGGCCTTATTCAAGGTTAATAGGACATTTCGTCTTAAAAGTCGTCAACAGAAATTGAAGTCGACGGTGAGGCGCTGATTTACGATATTTTGCCTAACAGGCCCCGTTTTCAGTTTTAACCCCCTAATTTTTAAAAGAATCCCTAAAAATGAAATTTAATCATGGACTAAAGCAATTACTCATTTGGGCTATTCTTATAGAGTAGGCAAGATCAGTAGATTTTCAGGAAGTTGTATTTGACTGTTTAGATGAAGTTTAGAGTACCACAGCTCTCCAAATAGACATGGTTGCCATGGCCAAAGACTATTTTTACAGGGAGGAGCCTCACAGTCTCTGATTATAGGTAGGCAATCAGCGGCTAAAGGGCTGAAGAATTATTCACAAAATAGATAAACGAACAGTAACATATGGATGTGGAATTGAACATTTTTATTCTTGACACTATTTGAGGTTTGGTTCAAAAATGTTAGACAAACCAGGCGCCTATATGGTCACCAGATGACTTCGAATAGGAAAAAAGTTGTAGTTCTCATTGTTGAAATGTAACAAAGGAAACTTCCTGAATGTCCTAGAGTGTGCCATCTATTAATAATTGTCTTCTTTGTGAGATGACCCAACTCTTTAAGAAATAAAATTGAAACACGCAATGATCTGTTAGTGGGGGAAAAATACAGTGACATACATTAATTTCCATGGCACCTTAGTATCAGACTTAGATATATATCTTGTTGTAAGGAAAAGCGATTGAGCTCAGCATTTTCTCTAGAATACCTGGATTTCAGAAACTGTACACAACACATCTTATGTAAGCATCCCAAAGATAGGTATCTAATTTGAAATACTTATCAAATATATATATGAGTTTTAATTAAAGTCTAATATCATCGATTGTTTTATATCTACATGACTTAAGCCTGTGTCCGCCTGAATCCTGGCCTTCTTTTATGACGTTGCCACTGACTGCTAGCTCCCCCATAACACTGGCTGGGTACGAATCCTCACCGGGGCATATGAGAGAGTTGCCAGTGACTTGAGTTTATATGTAGGTTTTCACCGTTTTCTCTCCACCCCTCACAACTTGTTAGTCATGATTATAGGCCTCAATATTATATATCATGGTTTATGTTTTGTACTTCACATGCACCATTGATGTCACATGAGTATGATTCAAGTGAGGAGGAACACAGAAATAATTGCATTAACAAATCAATTTTCCAAGCGTGTAGTACAAATCCTCACTAGCATGC
Organism: Maea johnstoni; assembly: GCA_963942565.1. Classification (NCBI taxonomy): domain Eukaryota; kingdom Metazoa; phylum Annelida; class Polychaeta; order Spionida; family Magelonidae; genus Maea; species Maea johnstoni. The sequence continues at coordinate 16,351,420 of OZ012687.1, read as the reverse complement.
CCAGTGTCACCAAGGCACAATTTAGTAACAGGCAGGTCGTCAACATCTGTCCAGTTTCCTTCATCCCTGCGCCAGAGTTTGTCCTGTGTCATACAATTGCAGGTACTCGCAGCAGTGGCTGAACCACAAACATTTATCAGGCCATTGTTCTTGCCTCCCCAGTATTGGCGTTTCTCTCCATTCCTGTTCATCCACCATGATGCGCCAAGACCAGCATCTTTGCATTCTATAATGAACTGCTGTTGACATTTTCCACCCATCATCTTCACCAGGGTACGGAGCTGTTTGATCGTGGCATAGGTGTACCCAATAACCTTCCTGTAGCTGCCACGAGCCTCATAGCCTTTAACTCTTGTTCTCTGCAGAGTGTCGTGGGTGACAATCATCATTGGTTGTTTGTTGGGAACGTCCATGCTGTTGCAGTAGACAAGGAATGGGTCGACACCTTCAAGGGGGCCATCTGGATCTATCGTGTAGTTGGCATTTTCCGTATAGCCAAGCAACTTAAGCGTTTGGCAATTGTTTTGTCCTAAAAAATTAAAAAGGTTTTATTTTGATATGTTCGTGAACCCTCATACAGGTGTAACACAAGGTGTATTCACCATATTCACATATTCACATGCACACGTCTGCATAAGCTGGAAATGACATACAGGAATCAGTCACTCTTGTGGGAAAGTGGAGAACTATAGCGTGCATACTTTTAAGGTAGTCCCTCATTTGAACGAAAGTCAGGAATGTGGCACGCCGGAAGTGTGTTAGACTTTTTACCCAAGGGTTGCCGCTTTGATACCAGCTGTAGCCGTGGGATAAATAATGCATGTTCCTTACTACTACTATTGAGTTGCAGGAGTATCTAGAATACATCAAGCTGCTCACCATTCCTATTAAGCAATTATATATATATATATATATATATATATATATATATATATATATATATATATATATATATATATATATATATATATATATATATATATATATATATATATATATATATATATATATATATATATATAATATATATATATATATATATATATATATATATATATATATATATATATATATATATATATATATATATATATATATATATATATATATATATATATATTTATATATGTATATATTTATATATGTATATATGTATATGTATATATATATATATATATATATATATATATATATATATATATATATATATATATATATATATATATATATATATATATATGTTCAGTAGTTGGTTCAAAGGTCGAACAAGCATGCACTATGTCACATTCCAGACTATTGTCGGAGATAGTGAATACCTTCTTTTTACATGCATGGCTTGAATTAAAGTAGCATTTATGGTCCATATTTTGGAGATACTACACGCCATTGTTGTCCAAATTACATCTGTCAGCTGATGATTTATAAATAGAATAGTCTTTGTTATTCGCAATGCTTAGGTGAATTAAATAGCCCAAATCTTTGTAAGGTTATATGAATAAAATATTTATATTTTATACTACTCCTAATGAAATAGTCACTCCTATATTTATGTTCCTGTCAGAAAGTTTGTCTTTTATCTCAATAAGAGAAGTAGATATCTATTTTCATAGAGAATGTTTGCCTACACACTGGTTTGTTTTACTTCTTGATTAAAATTAGGTTCTTATTGCAGTAACAATTTGTACAGGCTTACATCTGACTCCAAATATGGTAGATATAAATGACAATGGTCATTTGAAGATATGGATGCATAGGTATTTCAAAGGGTTAACCTACCTCACCCCTTTCAGACAAGCTATATTATACGTTCAAGATTATTTATTACGTCCCGACTACTTATTATTGACAATTAACTGACATTACAAAATGAAAACTCTGTATAAAATGACTGGTTTCATAACCAACAATATGTTGACAATTCAAGGCTTAAATCCAAGAAATATTTTTTTACTGTTCATAACGAGCTATAAAATTTCCCTGGGAAAAGAACGTTTAATTATTACTGAGATCACAATAGATGTCTGGCATATAGATTTGCTCACCTGACTTCCTGCAGCCGAGTGTCCAGTCTGTGGCATTGATCATATGTGATGGGAAAACATCTGTTTTAGGATTGAAGAACATCATTTGACATGTTCCATCCAGCTTCTTGTAATTGATGCATTGACAGAGACGACTCTCTAGACACAAAAACACGCATTGCATCAGGTAATAGGTCGTGGTAAATTCATTAACATTGGTGTTAAGGTATGTGTTATGTTTCAGCTTAAAGTGATCACTCTCATACTCTAAACAATATACTACGACGGTGCATACGTGACACCTAAATAAACTTAAACGAACGTTTATTTTTAGCACTATTTTCAGAAAAATGCTAGAAAAATAAATAAACGAACATATATTTTTAGCAAAAATATATGAAAGTGCTAAAAAAATAAATTGAGGAACGTTTATTTTTAGCAAACCATTCATAAAATTGCTGAAAATAAACCTTCACGAACGTTAATTTGTAACAAAATTTCAGAAAAAGTGCTGAAAATCAACCTTTACGAACATTTATTTGAAGCAAAATTCCAGGAAATTGCTGAAAATAAGCCTTCACGAACATTTATTTGTAGCATTTTATGGAGAAAAATGTTAGAAAAATAAATAAACGAACATTTATTTTGAACAAAAACTGTAAAAAAATGTTGTAAATAAATGCAGACGAGCATTTAAATACAGTGTCACATTTGCACCATCATGGTGCATACGTGACATCTAAACAAATCTAAACGAACATTTATTTTCAGCACTTTATTGAGAAAAATGTTAGAAAAATAAATAAACGAACATTTATTTTCAGCACTATATTGAGAAAAATGTTAGAAAAATAAATAAACGAACATTTTTTTTCAGCAAAATCGAGGTGGAGATGCTGTGTTTTAAAATGGCAAATGTCATAGCATCAATCATTTATGGGGGCGTGTCCAAGAAGGGCGGGCCTAATTTCACGTATTGGGGAATTGAGACACAACACCATTGTCATTATGCTAGAAGCAATGGCGGTATTTTCAATCGATGCCGCCGCTTCAGCGAGAAATCTACTCGTACGCAACGAGTTATTGGAAACACGAGGACGACAACATGATTTTAAGGTACGTAAATATGTATGGTTCTGTATTAGGATGATAAATTATGTCGAGATTGCCATTTGGATTCTAAAACAACTTTATTGGGTGATCCAGTGCCTGTTGAATGTTAACATAGGGAGCATGCATTATTTAGTTTTTTGGAATTCTCCATTCTGGTTGACTTAAATAAGATAAAATAAAACTCCGAAATGGGTAAATAGATTAATGCACCAGTCAATTGAATCCCCAGGACGGGGGGGAAATGGCTGGGCGATGTCGGGCTTATCCTGTTTAGTGTACCAAAATGCTGCCCCGCAGGGTGGGGACATCTTATATCTTAATTCACAGTTTTGAAATTTTAAATTGTCGAGTCCGAGGCACACACGCGATGCCGAGTTGAACTGCCCCTGTGGATCGTTTGCCAGGGGTGTGTAGATGGGGCGAAACCTTTTAGCTTTTCAAAATTTTGGCATTTAATGCCTTTATTCTTGAAAAATGGTCCGGTTGCCAATGGCAATGCCTGATACAATGTATTTCATACACTGTGGTAAACTGTATCTATAAGTATTATACAATGTTGCGCTCCCCCTCTTTCAACTCTACCTGCCTGATACAATGTATTTCATACACTGTGGTAAACTGTATCTATAAGTATTATACAATGTTGCTCTCCCCCTCTTTCAACTCTACCTATAAAATTATACAATGTTGCAAAAAGGTTCCAACTCTACACCAATACAGCACTAGGGAGAATGAGTGCATGTGTACTCAGACATGTTAGTGGAGACGTCTCTCTACTCCCCCTTTATTGACTGCCTCCTTGACTATTCTCCTAAATTGTTTTGAGTGAAATTTAATCATCATCTCTCTCTCTCTCTCTCATTATGTATGTGATGTCCAGGGTTCGTCTTTCCCAGGGGCATATGCCCCTAGCTTTTGCTGTGGGCCCCTAGATTCTTTAGACTAGGGGCCCAAAATAGTATGTATAGTATAATAATACAGAAATGCTGTTTTTGACCACTAAATTTTATTAAAATAGCTTTTCGGGCCCCAAGCCTGAAATCTAAGTGTCAGACCCTGGGTGTCACAATATCTTGATTAGTGGGGGCAGGGGTTTGGGGAATTTATACATGAGTTCTATCAAATTGGCTTGGAAAACTGAACGCCTGGCAGGACTTTCTGATCATGGGTCCAACTTGCCCTGCCTGACTACTTGGGTTGGCAGGGTACTGTTGAGCCCTGTCCCCTATGGGGATCTTCTCTCTCTTTCTTTTAGGAAAAATTGTCGCACCCTCTCTCTCTCTCTCTTATTATTATTATTATTATTATTTAGGTGGTGTTTCAGTATCTTGATTAGTTGGTGCAGGGGTTGGGGAATCTATACATGAGTTGAATGTTGATGGAATGATATTAATATTTACTTGATTTACATCTCTATTAAACTTCTGGCGAGGTGTAGTTACCAGGGAGATGTTGCAGGGGCCATTTATCATACATGACGTAGGATTGGAAAACTTGATTATCCTTACTTTTTCTGCCATACTGCAGCTGCGACTAGCACGTTGTTAGTGGTTGAAAAAGCCAGAGTATCTGGCAAAGAGCACAAGACCCAAAGTCACTAGCAACTTTATCATGTGCATGGGAAGTTGGGAACCCAGGTAGTTGTGAGAGACAGCAAGCTGTCAGTGTACAACCATACTATGAGGCCACATAGTGTGGTGCCAAGTGCGGCTAACATGTCTGCAGTGTAGTCAATGCTGCACTCGGGTCGGACATGCAGCACTTTCATATTTATAGCATGCATATTGGCTGCAAGCAAGGTATATAAGGGGATCCCCTCCCTGACATTTGACGACATTGACATAGATCCAAGATGCCTTGCAGTTGTAAGAGCACCATTTGATTGATGCATTTCATTATCATTTTAATAGTGTACTGTTTGTGTCACACAGTTCCTGGTGATGACTAAAAACTAGAAACAAAAAAAACACAAACAAGAGCGACGTCAATGGTTCAGTAAGGGTTCTATTTTTTTGAGTGGTTAAGGCAGTTTGTTTATTATCTGCCTCTGAACTTCCTGAGCTTCATTGAGTATGACTTAGAATCCAATCCCGTGCTGTGCACGGGGGCCTGCTAGTCTATACATAATTTCGGAGTTTTGGAATTTTAAATTGCCGACTCCGAGGCACACACGCGATGCCGAGTTGAACTGCCCCTGTGGATCGTTTGCCAGGGGTGTGTAGATGGTGCGAAACTATTTATTTTTTCAAAATTATATTTGCTGGCCGTTTTATCTTGAGAAATGTGAATTTTATGCCCCTCGGACCGGCTTGAGTTACGTCATTAATGTGAGGGGTGACGTCATTAATTGCGCCATCTATTTTTCAAGCGTGGAAACACGCCAAAACTTGAAGTGCTGCGATGTGACATCTGGACCCTGACATTTCCTGAATCGCCGGATCATATATACATGGGTACCATTGAGGGAAGAATTTAACCGCCTCTTCTTGCTGTGGAGGTATTTTCCAACCAAAGTCGGCTTACTGATTGAGTCAAAGTTGGCTGGAAAATACGTCCACAGCAAGAAGATTGAGTGAGCGATAATCGGTAAACTAGGACCTGGTGCGGACAGAATCAGTCACACATTTCTGAGTATAAACACCCTTTGCCGTGGATAAAAGGTATTTATTAAATTTCACTGTTGTTTTTCATTGTTTTACCACATTAAATGCTTGGCTTGACGCAAGGAAGGATCAATAATGTAGCAAATGTTCAAGATCGAGTGATTATATTGTGGCTCTTGTGCATGGCAGTCATTTTTTCTATATATTTCATGCATTTCACTATTGTTGTTTCTTTTTTACTTGATTTGACTCAGGAAAAGATTGAATTCTGCGAGGTAATTTGAGTCATTCAATAATGTAGCAAATGAAATGTTCAATACTGATTACTGTGCATGGCAGTCATTTTTTCTATAGGTTTGTTTACTCTGCTCCTCCCCTTTGCTGTATTCTCAACCTCTTTGATTTATCTTAATATTTTTCGTTTTTTTCTGTCCTATACATTTTGCAAATTCTTTCTGTTCTATTTTGTCAATTCCCTCCTGTATGGAATCTTTAGTAATATAGTATTATTTTTGATATATACTGTCTATTTGATTAATAAAGTTTCTCATTTTTTGTTCTGAGTCTTTGGTTACTTAATCATTTCATTTCTGTCCCAAATTTGTTTTCCTTTCCTTTCCTTACTTTTTCGGTTCTCTCTCATGTATTGAGTCTTTTCTCATGCTTATTATTTCCTTTTTTTGGTCTGTCTTCCTCCCCTTCATTTATACATTGTATTGCAATTTCACTTACCTGCATCTTTCTGCTTCTCTCCAAGTTGGTAAGTTTGCTTTTGTTTTTATTTGCAATTAGGAATTTCTTTCTTTTTAGTTATCCTCCCATGTTTATCACTTTTATATCCTCTGTCTATTTGTGTTTCATTTTCTCTCCCCTCTATTGTGTAGCACTCCTATATTTCCTTTCTTTCATTCACAGTACTTTTTTTGTTTTCTCTCCTGTATTGTTTTCTTATATTTGAGGCATTTTTCTTTTCATGTGTACATACTTTTCAACTTACATGTATATTATAAACCTTTAAAATCATTTTGGCATACCTCTCTTCTTGAATTTAAATTGGCATGCAGACAAAATAACTACTTGCCATTGTTTTTGAAATTTCAAAAAAAAAAATTGTCACTATTTCTGCCTTTGTGTGGCTAAGTCATGACTAGCCAGTTGTAACTGCCTGACTACCTGGCTTTGAAATGAGCTCCCCGACATCAATGCTGCTGATCTCTCAGCTACAAAATCTTTTAATAGTCCACCTGTACCTCTCTCTCTCTCTCTTTACCTGTTTATTTGAGTAAAATGTTTCTGCATCAGAGACTAGCTCACTCTCTCTAACTCGAATTTTTTTTTTGGGGGGGAGCAGGTTTTTGACATTTGTTTGATTTGAATTCTAATATGGGGGGGGGGGGGGTGTATACATAATTCAGTAGAATTTCGATAGAGCAATATAACGATTTACTGATTTAAATCTCTAAATTTCTACAGAGGGATAGATACCTGGGAGATGAAGCAAGGAGCCAATTTTCATACATTCACATTGAAATTTGGATTATTAGGAATTTCAATTATCATTTTTTTCTGACATATTTTCAGTCATGACCAGCCAGTTGTATGTGATGGAGGGAACTGGAGTACCACCACTTAACCCCAATCAAACAATATTTCTCTAAAAAGGGGGCTGCGCTTATTTTAGATCTGTGCGCATAGTCGTAGGAAAACGGTGATATTATTATTTGCATTTCTTCACTCTTAACTTTGAAATAACATTGTTCCGATTGCTGGGGCTACACCTTGATTATTTTTTGTTATTGGTTATTAGACTGAAATCTCCAAAATCTCCTGATTTCCAAATTACTGACTTATTTTATTTGCAGGTTGCACTTCCACTTAGCAGTTGTTGTTTTTTATATTTCATTCATTTGAAAATTCCCTCTCCCAGACTTGCTTATATTCTCTTTCGCATTTAAAGTTCTATAACATTTTAGTATGTTGCCAGCAGGGTGTCTGGGTGTCTTTTTGTACACCCCAATTTTTTTTGTGAGGAATTTCTTAAAATCTTTATCTCAGACATATAATTGATTTTTTTCATCACCATATTATTCCAAAGGCATTGTATTTATAGATAATTATGGTTGAAACCTGAGGTAACCCTTAAAAATTTGGACGCCCAAAAATTTTGCAATTGCCAATTTTGGGCACCCATTTTCTAAATCCTGGCTAAGACCCTGGATGTGGTACTAGCTATCATACAATTGCATAGGAATTCAGAATTTCGATTATCGTCCATTTATCTGCCATATTGCTTGAGGCTGAGACCACCGCCTAACCCAAAGTCACTGACAACTTTCTCACATGCCATAGTTGCAATCGGTACAGTTGTAGGAGCACGATGGGGATGCGGTGGATGTGATCGATCAAAATTCCTTTCTCTCTGCATGTGACCTAGATGCTCTCTCTCTCTCTGATGTTCCCACTCTTAAGAATAACATTGGCATGTTGGTGGGATGTACTTTGAACTATTTATAAAATTAAGGTTCAAACTTTCTATCGATTATGACTAAAATCTCTCTGTCTCCATGTATATGTGTTTGTGAGAGTAGATGTGTGTGGGGCTTGGTGTGGTATTGGTCAAGTTGAAATCGGGATCCTCATAAGCAAAACTCTCTGTTTCTCTCTCACATGTATGTGTGTTCCAGAATCTCGAGGGGGGGGGGGGGGGTAGCGAGGAGCCAATTTACATACAATCTCATAGGAATTTGGAATTTTGATTACCGTTCTGACATATTTCAGCTAAGTTGTGACTAGCCAGTTATAAGTGGTTGAGGATATCGGTGTACCTAAATGTTTTTGAAATAAATGAAGATGAAATAAATGTTGTCTGTGAGGACCAGTAGATCCTCGGTGTTGTTGGTCCTACAGGGTCACTTCTATAATTTTCTTCCCTATCATTGTACTTCCTGTACACATCTTTTACATTCTTTCATGTGTTTCCCTGGATTTTGTATTCTGTACATTTGTATATCTCTCCCCAGGGTTTGGTCCAGGATTTCGGTGTAGGGGTTCGTTCTGTATCAGGACGGGGGGGGGGGGGGGGTTCGTTTTAACAGTAAGGTTATTGTACTGTGTTGGTTTTGAGCATTAGTAGAGAAAAATGACAATTCTCACACAAAAAATCAATTCGTAAAGGGTGTTGCTGAACCACTCAAACTCTGTGTCTGAAACCCACACCACCTTCTTTTTGCATTATCACCCATATGCACTTATGCATCCTGGCAGTATTTTCTTTTGTTTTAGCTCTCGCTCTCTATATCTCTCTCTTATTTTTATATCCAGTCTCCTATATTTCATTTATTTTAAAATCTTCTCTCTTTTGCATTCCATCTCTGCTGTATTTCCTTCTCATTGGCATTTTGTGTATTCTCGCTTCAATTTATTTGCGACTAGCACGTTGTTAGTGGTTGAGAAAGCCAGAGTATCTGGCGAAGACCACAAGTCACTAGCAACTTTATCATGTGCATGGGAAGTTGGGAACCCAGGTAGTTGTGAGAGACAGCAAGCTGTCAGTGTACAACCATACTATGAGGCCACATAGTGTGGTGCCAAGTGCGGCTAACATGTCTGCAGAGTAGTCAATGCTGCACTCGGGTCGGACATGCAGCACTTTCATAATTATAGCATGCATGTTGGCTGCAAGCAAGGTATATAAGGGGATCCCCTCCCTGACGTATACCCCAGGTAGAGATTTGACGACATTGACGTAGATCCAAGACGCCTTGCAGTTGTGAGAGCACCATTTGATTGATGCATTTCATAATAATTTTAATAGTGTTTGTGTCACACAGTTCCTGGTGAAAAAACAAGAGCGAGGTCAATGGTTCAGTAAGGGTTCTATTTTTTTGAGTGGTTAAGGCATTTTTTGTTTTATTATCTGCCTCTGAACTTCCTGAGCTTCATTGAGTATGACTTAGAATCCAAACCCGTGCTGTGCACCCCCAACCCCAAGTCACTGGCAACTTTCTCACATACCCTGTCAGAGATTTAAACACGGTTAGTGGTGAGAGACATCGAGATGTCAGTGTGTGATTACATAACACCCAGTGTGCAGTGGTCATATAGTGTGTTGCCCAGTGTGACCAAATGTCTGCAATGTAATCGATGTAGCACTAGCAAAATTTTAGCATACCTATTGGCTGCAAGCAGGGTATATTAGTGGATCCCCTGTTATAACCCATACCCTGGGGCCCAGGTCAGGTGGCGAGTCCCTTTTATATTTCACTAAGATTTCACTAAGGCCGAGCTTTTTGAGTCTTAACTTCCTGCACATAATTCAATATTGCTTAAAACCAAATCCTGTACTATGCTTGGGGGATGCTAGAAGGTGGCCCTGAACTTTTCAATTTTTTTTGGATTGATGCATTTTAGACTCATTTATAATACTTTTGTCATCACAGTTCCTGGTGATGACTGAAATTTAGAAACTAAAAAAACAAGAGCGACGCCAATGGTTCAGTAAGGGTTTCTATGTGTTGAGTGAAAAAGGTAGTTTGATTGTGTGTTTTTTAATCTCGGCCTCTGACCTTCCTGCGCATCATTGAGTATGACTTAGAATCCAAACCCGTGCTGTGCACGGGGGCCTGCTAGTCTTATATCTTAATTCACAGTTTTGAAATTTTAAATTGTCGAGTCCGAGGCACACACGCGATGCCGAGTTGAACTGCCCCTGTGGATCGTTTGCCAGGGGTGTGTAGATGGGGCGAAACCTTTTAGCTTTTCAAAAGTTTGGCATTTAATGCCTTTATTCTTGAAAAATGGTCCGGTTGCCAATGGCAATGCCTGATACAATGTATTTCATACAATGTGGTAAACTGTATCTTTAAGTATTATACAATGTTGCGCTCCCCCTCTTTCAACTCTACCTGCCTGATACAATGTATTTCATACACTGTGGTAAACTGTATCTATAAGTATTATACAATGTTGCTCTCCCCCTCTTTCAACTCTACCTATAAAATTATACAATGTTGCAAAAAGGTTCCAACTCCACCAATACAGCACTAGGGAGAATGAGTGCATGTGTACTCAGACATGTTAGTGGAGACGTCTCTCTACTCCCCCTTTATTGACTGCCTCCTTGACTATTCTCCTAAATTGTTTTGAGTGAAATTTAATCATCATCTCTCTCTCTCTCTCTCTCTCTCTCTCTCTCTCTCTCTCTCTCTCTCTCTCTCATTATGTATGTGATGTCCAGGGTTCGTCTTTCCCAGGGGCATATGCCCCTAGCTTTTGCTGTGGGCCCCTAGATTCTTTAGACTAGGGGCCTAAAATAGTATGTATAGTATAATAATACAGAAATGCTGTTTTTGACCACTAAATTTTATTAAAATAGCTTTTCGGGCCCCAAGCCTGAAATCTAAGTGTCAGACCCTGGGTGTCACAATATCTTGATTAGTGGGGGCAGGGGTTTGGGGAATTTATACATGAGTTCTATCAAATTGGCTTGGAAAACTGAACGCCTGGCAGGACTTTCTGATCATGGGTCCAACTTGCCCTGCCTGACTACTTGGGTTGGCAGGGTACTGTTGAGCCCTGTCCCCTATGGGGATCTTCTCTCTCTTTCTTTTAGGAAAAATTGTCGCACCCTCTCTCTCTCTCTCTTACTATTATTATTATTTAGGTGGTGTTTCAGTATCTTGATTAGTTGGTGCAGGGGTTGGGGAATCTATACATGAGTTGAATGTTGATGGAATGATATTAATATTTACTTGATTTACATCTCTATTAAACTTCTGGCGAGGTGTAGTTACCAGGGAGATGTTGCAGGGGCCATTTATCATACATGACGTAGGATTGGAAAACTTGATTATCCTTACTTTTTCTGCCATACTGCAGCTGCGACTAGCATGTTGTTAGTGGTTGAGAAAGCCAGAGTATCTGGCAAAGACCACAAGACCCAAAGTCACTAGCAACTTTATCATGTGCATGGGAAGTTGGGAACCCAGGTAGTTGTGAGAGACAGCAAGCTGTCAGTGTACAACCATACTATGAGGCCACATAGTGTGGTGCCAAGTGCGGCTAACATGTCTGCAGTGTAGTCAATGCTGCACTCGGGTCGGACATGCAGCACTTTCATATTTATAGCATGCATATTGGCTGCAAGCAAGGTATATAAGGGGATCCCCTCCCTGACATTTGACGACATTGACATAGATCCAAGATGCCTTGCAGTTGTAAGAGCACCATTTGATTGATGCATTTCATTATAATTTTAATAGTGTACTGTTTGTGTCACACAGTTCCTGGTGATGACTAAAAACTAGAAACAAAAAAAACACAAACAAGAGCGACGTCAATGGTTCAGTAAGGGTTCTATTTTTTTGAGTGGTTAAGGCAGTTTGTTTATTATCTGCCTCTGAACTTCCTGAGCTTCATTGAGTATGAATTAGAATCCAAACCCGTGCTGTGCACGGGGGCCTGCTAGTATTAACTAATTATGCACCAGTCAATTGAATCCCCGGGAGGGAGGGGGGGGGGCGGGAAATTGCTGGGCGATGTCGGGCTTATCCTGTTTAGTGTACCAAAATGCTGCCCCGCAGGGTGGGGACATATTAACTAATTATGCACCAGTCAATTGAATCCCCGGGAGGGGGGGGGGGGGCGGGAAATTGCCGGGCGATGTCAGGCTTATCCTGTTTAGTGCACCAAATGCTGCCCCTCAGGGTGGGGACATAACTAATTAGTAGAGCGACGATATAGACCGGGGCACGGGGCGGGGATAATGAATACCACCCAAATCCTCCTTATGCCAAAACCTTATTTACTTTATGATTAGCCCAATCTGCCGCCTAGCAGTGGATAGACAAATGCCATTTGAAATGGTATGAGATATTGTCATAATGATACGACCGGCACTGAATGTGGCTACTATGAAATTGTCTTTTTTATATAAATACGAGAAAAAACACAAGCATTTTAACAAAAACAAACACATTAATGATTACTGAATCTCGTAAAATTTTGAGGATAACACTTTAATTATAATAAGAATACAAAGCAAAGCTTTAAATGCTCGCGAATCCCGAAAATATTTGTGAAATAACCACACAGTATTATGAGTAGTGATTGACCAAACATTAATGGCATAACAATTGCTACGATTTCAACCTGTCCAGCGTGCAACATAACCACTTGTCCTGTTGCAAGTGAATTCGGCAAAAAACGGCAATCTGGCAAGCAGAACAAGACCCTTACTTGCCCTGCTCGGCAAGAAATGTCTTTTGGCAGAGTCCTCGCAATGTAACTCATCTTAGTTAAACAGGGTTGTGGGACAAGTGGAAGTACCAGCATGGGCAAGTAAACTTTAGAGGCAGCTTGCCATGCTCGGCAAGTGATGTTTTGGAACCTATGTTGCACCCTGCTATCGCAACATCTTCATTTCACAACAGATTTAAAAGAATTAAATGACACGTAGAATGAGTTGTGGAGTTTATAACATTCTAAACTGCATTAAAGTTGACCACAGAGATGCAGATAATTTATCTTTTTTGTGAAAATAGAGCACATTGCCGTGGCAACTTTTCCTGCTACTATAATCATGATGTCGCGTGAGCATTTGTTGCACTGAGGATTTGGTGCGTGGTTGCGCATGTTGCGTGGTCAGTGGCGGTCAAAAGTATGTGCAACGCACTTGTGGTTCCCTAATCATTGTGCATTAACCTTTAAAGCAGTCACAAAGTTACGACGGGATTTTGTCTCACCGTGACGTCATTCTTTCCCTAATTCCGCCGATAGAGGTCGCCTCTTTTGTTTGTACTTTGCAGAAACAACTGCGCACAAAACTTGCGCACATCGCAAATTTCATCCAAATGAACTTCGAAACTGACCAATCTAGTGGAACTTTTTTCAAGGTATCAGTACATATGCTTATGCCAATCATAAACACCTCTTTGCAGTAGGGCTGCACAAGCTTTTATATGCCAGAAATATCTAAAAATGAAATAGCCATTTTAAAATCCAATCGTGGTAGTCTGGAATTGATAGTTTGCGTGAGGATGTACAGTGGCTGGAATTTCTCGCTGTACTAGAGACCAAGCTGCTATATGGACTCTTCAACAAAGACAATCTTCATGAGGTGCATGAAGGCCCTCAATATGATAGTTTTTTTCTAGGATGTTCCTGCATTTGTACAGATCAACACAATAAAAGTTTATTTTCAAATTCTTTAATCATATTTTTGATGGCCACATGGATAGAAAATATGATTTAAAGGGGAACTTGGGAAAGAACAAATAATAGGTTTATATGAAAGTTCATGAACATAGCTCAGCATCTGTCATAAACAGGGAAGCCCTAGAGCTCCACACAAAGAGAAATCTAAAATTGCAATTAGTGAATAGCACCTCCTCTGAGCCAAGGCCGCCGCCATTGTGAATCCGGGTCATCACCCCCTGCTGTGGTCAGTGTTATTGGGTAGCAAAGGAGCTTAGTGGTGCATGAGACAAGCACAGAGCTAGGGGTGATATCTGCCACCCAATTGAAAAACATGGCCGCAGCCAGTGGCTGGGCAGGATGATGGCAATATACTAAAATCTCCCCTCATGGGATCACTGAGAGAAAAAGAAAGGCAGCATCCTGTTCTTGAAGTGTATTACTTTCATATAAGCTGATATGTATGTGAGCCTTTAGGGCCCCTTTAAAAAATGTGCCCTGGGGGCGGGGATTAGTGACAAAAAAAATGTGCCGCGGGGGGCGGGGACTATGCAAAATAGTGCAGAAGGTCGGTGCACTATCCCCGCCCCATCCTGCCCCCCCCCCCTCTCTCTGGGATTCAATTGACTGGTGCATAAAATAAAACTTGGAAATGGGTAAATAGATTGAACTGTTATCATATATATTTGAAACTTTGGGGAAATTTCTATTGATAAGAGAAATATTTGTTTTTGTGGAATACTATACAATAGTATTCAGACTTGAAAGTTATATAGAGAGCAGAAAAAATAGGAAACAGCATAAATAGATTGTTAAAAGCACAATGAAATCAGAAATAGCCAAAAAGTATTGAGATAGCAAGAAAAGTGAACTTTGTCAACAAGGAAAAGTAGGAATATTCAAAACAAAATAGAAAATAGCCTAAAAGATGTTTCAGGGAGCTGTCATTATCAGTTGGCTCTGTCAATAGTACTGGCTTCACTAGTTCAGACCAGTTGTGTGTGTGTGTGTGTAAATATAAACTCACAAAATATCACATCAACACCATAAATGGCCACTGCAATACATGTAGTACATGTATCACTGGCTTCCATTTGGCATTCTATATTTGCATTGCTTTTATGGCATTGATATGACATACATATTCCTTGTCTTGTTTAATTTATTTTCATAAATGTAATGCATATTTCAAATGTCTTGATGATTATATTTTCATGATTTAAATGCACATATCTGACATAGGCCTTGATTGTTATTTTCAAGAATGAAAATCATTGTAACTGTAGCTCTTTTGATAAATTGCTCATTCCAAGTAAATTTATTGTTGTTTTTTCATAAACTAAGTGCACATGTAAGCTATCTTGATATCTGTGTAGTACTAATTTCAACATATCAACATTAATTCTAAGAAATACTTAATCCAACTCACTTTTTCAAGACCTAAAAAAAGTTGTTTGTTTCCTGTAACCCTACCCTAACAAGTTTTTATTCAAAGAAATTCCTACCCTAAAGTTTTTTCTGACCTCCCAACTCACAATCAGCGTAAAACATGCATAAAACACACATTTTTGACCAAAAAAATAATGCAAAAGATTTTTTTTTTACCGACCTACCTACCCTATTTCTTTTCGGACCGTTACAGGAAACAAACAATTTCTTTTTTTAGGCCTAATAAAATGTTGATTTAACAACATTTATGACAAAATACACCTTTTAGCGGATAGGTCTTACTGTAATACTTGATTCTTTTATTTTTATTTCAGCATTTAAGGCACTAGCTTAAGCGAATAAGCTAGACAATGTCTGGAAGGGTATAGGAGGAGGAGGAGGCATGACAGGGATCAGCACCTTATCCTGTAAAATAGTCAAACAGGAATGCTGTAAAATAGTCATACTTGAAGACTTCTGATGACATCTACAGTGGCTATTATTTTCCTGCTGGAAAACTCACCTGTAGACAAATGGCACTTAGATCAATACGGCAGTATTTTGAACAAAGAGAAATGCATATTATTTCTAATTGAATTTAGAGTTCAGGCACCAACATAGGTTTCAGAACTAACTTACTATGCTTGGCAAGTAGTTAATGACTTTTACTTGCCCAACATAATTTTTGGCTTGCCCGAAATAAGTTATAACATATGCTAGACTGGAATGTATTTTTTACCATGGATTTAATGGTTTGAAAACTATTTCTTTTTAATTGCGTTGCATTATTTGCATATTTCTAGGTATCTGTGCTTTTTCCAAATAAAATGTGTAGACCGCTTAGGAAATCAGCATGTCCATTGCTTTTTTAAAAAATTCATTTGACGGGGCAAGTACTTATGTCGGTGCCTGGAGTTAGATTTCATTTTCAACTGCTCAAGAAAAGTCATTGTGAGTGCATATTTTGGCTACAGAACCCATTCATTGGTGTATATTTTTTCTTAACCAAGTAATTGGAAATGTATTTACTTTTTGGCAATGGAATGTATATATGTTTCATTTTCAATTATTTACACAAAATTGCTATAGGGGTGTTTATTTTTGCCAAATAGTGTGTCATTCAGTTATTCTCACAATATTATGTTGTTAACACATATGTTTTGGCTTTGAAATTTTATTGTGAGTTCAATATTCTTCCTATAGAGTCTGAAAAATCACTTTAAAACATGATCTCTCAAAATCATGTTGTGAATGTACTTCAGCTCTGATCTTATCTGTACTCAACCTGGTTGAAAATATCAGATGTATGAATGGTTGTGTTGGTACTTGATGCTTCTGGTGAAAATTCTGGTATTTGGATATTGGTTCTTCACCCATGCATCCCTCTAGCCTCTTAGGAAGACCTGTCTTGATCTTTTATTACTCAATTTCCATTCTAATTATTTTATAAAAAGATCATAGATGCAGTAGACACCAGTTACTGGGCACCTGACCATTCAAGATTGCCCAAACCAGAATCGGGCGAGTAAAAAGAGTCCAACTGGTCCTACAAGGCCAGTAACATTTGTAGTTATCGTTGAGAGTAACTTATTTTTCTAGTCTGCCGAGATGGTCAGGATAACTATTTTCCTCCTTTCAAAGATTTTTTTTTTTAATCTGTAATTTTTGGAAATATTATCTGCAATTTTCAGTATTGAGTTACCTACTTACCTTAAGTTAAACACTCATAATGAAATACAAATATTTCAAATGTATATAGGTCTCAAATTCACAGAGTTTCCAGAAAGTATGTCCTCGTATGCTGGGGTACAATCATCAACTTGCACAGATGTTTAATGTACTGAGGTTCCACAAAAGTGGATGTTTTCTTTTGTGTTAATTTAATTGATGCAGTATTCTTCGAGCTTTAGTATACTATTGCTTTTTTTTCTAAAACCACCACTTTCAACTGATTGTAATCCTCTCTTTTAATTTCTGATAAGAAAGCTGCATATCTGGTATTGCGTGTTGTTTATTTGTGAATAAAGTTATTGAATTATCTATTTCATTTCAATCTAATGAATTTGAAAGCAGGAACTTCTGATTGTTTGTAATCTAAGCAATAAAATGAAATATCGCTACTACTAAGATATCATGTTTAATTCATCTCTTTCCACAGCAAACCACATATCACATCCAAAGGAGAGTTGTTATTAAGGATTTGATGATTTTAAAAAGACAGCAACAAATTCTTTCCAGAAAGGAGATACCTAAGCGTGGGGGGTATGGTGGGGGCCCTCAAAACAAGATATTTGCATTGTTTGACTTGTTATTCAAATTTAAATTAGTAAATTTAGTAAAAGAAAATTGTCATGACATTAAATCATGTTTACAGTTGTTCTCTTTATTGGGATTAAAAGAAAAGGGGGGGGGGCATGTCATTGTCGTTGAAACCTGATTTCCCTACATCAAGCTCTTGATTTAATACTTAAATAGCTAGCTCTACAGTGTGTGTGGTCAGTAAACTGACCTGATGCTGCCTGCTGCTCATTTATATTGGAAATATTTTACTTTTCCACCACGCCCATGTATTAGTAGTGAATATATACAGGGAGGAAATTCAGGAAAATATAGGAGTAGGAAACAACCCTCTTATGCTATGAATTCTTAATTCCTTGCTGTTGGAAATCATTTTGACTAATTAAAGAGCCAACAGGGCATGCCATACAACTCCCGCTTCTGAATTACAGCACTGTTCCTTACATATTGAACAAGTTGATAGGTGAAGACATTCAACCATCACACAGCAGGGCCATTAATGAAGGTCTGTAAGAGGTAAATGGCAATCCAACAGAAGAACTGCACCATGAGTCTGGACAGGGTTGGAGCTAGACCGAAACAGCATCCGAAGTGCGCGAGCAAGTTACTGCCCGTAGGACGTGACAAGTTCAGAATTCTGCCATTCGCCCAGATGGCATTAGACTAGGTGTATAGAGAGAATTGCCTGTATTTAATTCGTCGTAAATAACGGTTTATGGCAGCGAGTTTATTGATGAAACAGAGCGGCCAAAAAACAAAGTCATGCGTGCGATTGGAAGCTTTTCTTAAGATAATATATGGGAAAATTTTGGGGATATTTCTACGCCCGTGTACTTCTAGCTAATATGTCGCAATAGGGGAACGACTTGTCTAACATCTAGACGTACACCTATAAAATAGTAGTCTACGCGGCGGAGAGGCCTCATACTGAGAATATCGTTAAACTGGCCATAAGTTCTTAAACCATGGTACGTGTATGTTATGAATTGTTCAATTGATATTGTGCACATACGTCGGCATACTCGTCAGCATTCAACAATCCAAAATCAGGAGATATCAGGCGGTTTACTACACTGCGGCGTCTTTTGGTTTCATTTTGTTTAGTTTCAATTCTGGCCACTAGGGGCCAGCTTAGTACTTTTGCCTTTGCAGTTGATAATCATGGAAACATATGTTAATAGGATAACTTTAATTTCAGTTTATGTAGCAGATCACAATTGCTGCATGATAATATACACACAGTTATCAAAAACGCGCAGATAGCTTTGGAACTGAAAATGTCGTCATCATCAACATTTACATTGTGTGATCTTTCCAGACATTGTGTGATCTTTCAAGATCAAATACTTCCTATGTTCAGCATATTATAAAATTCTTGCCTCTTGGCTAGAAAATAAATTTATTCTTGAGGAATGGTGGATGATTTTTGAAAGTTGGCAAATCAGTAGCTAATCTGAAGATTTCTGACCAAGTTATATAATTCATACCTGTTAACATTCAACCATCCAAAATCAGGAGATTTTACGTGGTTCCAATCCTGGCCACTAGGGGTCAGGTTAGTTTATTAGTTTAGGAGTGGGCTATTATATTTTACAGGTGTTGGCAAATTGATAACCATACAAGTATGATTATGAAATAATTTTATGTAGCAGATCACACTTGCAGCATGAGGACAGATTCCCAGTTACGAAAAACACACAGAGATTGCTTTTGAACTGAAAATATCATAATAGTCCATGACCCAGAGGGTTGGTCAGTATCATATTGGGGGGGGGGGGGGGGGGGGGAGATTCTGATTAATGTTTTTGAATTCCCCATATCCTCAGCTTCATGGTATTTCGGTAAAAAATATTTTCCAAATCAGACCTTTTTTTCTTTTCCCAAGTGAACTTAACTTTACATATTTACACGATCACTAATTTGCTTTTACTCACACATATTCCTCATATTTCATAACTATTACATCTCTATCCATTCCCCTTAA
This sequence comes from Maea johnstoni, assembly GCA_963942565.1. Classification (NCBI taxonomy): domain Eukaryota; kingdom Metazoa; phylum Annelida; class Polychaeta; order Spionida; family Magelonidae; genus Maea; species Maea johnstoni. The sequence continues at coordinate 16,331,780 of OZ012687.1, read as the reverse complement.
GACATGGATCCGTGCGCCGGCCTACACATTTTGGCGCACGGATCCATTCCTCAACCATACCTGCCTAACCTTTGCACTTTGTTGCGCCCAGCGCCACTATAGCTTCATACTACTTTCCATTCCTTTCATTCCCACTCCTATCACCTTGTATCGGACTTTCTCTGGATTAGGTGTCTAGGTACAGGTGAACTTGGATATGACGGACCACTGTATGACGGATATTTGCATATGACGGACGATATGCTTAGTCCCAGTCCGATGCAAATCAAGTATTTGTCATATGTATACGACGGATTTTGCATATGACGGACCAATTTTCATGGTCCCATTGAGTCCGTCATATCCAAGTTCACCTGTAGTCCCTAAAAAGTTGACATTCTCTTGTGTTAACCAGTCTGTGTATTGTAGTACTAGTTATGGTAGATATATGATCCTCCTATCTCTAGAGGTTACTCAAACTGAATCCTCTACTTCCTTTGTGAGATATTAAGTGTAAACTAATTTGACCACTATGGCCACCTACACTTTTTGCTGCCTTGCGACAGAAAATCATGACAGAAGAAACACATATGAGAGCCTAGAGATAGGCTAGGTTGGAGCTGGTGTATACTATGACATTACTGCTAATTCAAGGGTGTCCAAGAATAAAATCCCAGAGCACAGAATGGTTAACTTGGGGATCAAAACGTTTTAAATGTACAAAGATGCAACTATCTGTTATTACCCTTGAGTGTCAACAATTAAAGCCGGTATCAATCACTACACTATTGAAATTGGATGAGTTTACATTTAATAAAATGTGTTTCAAAATGATAAACAGAAAACATTTGTAAGACTACTGATCACGGTCCTCAACAGTTTTACAGTGCGAAACCTGAGTCTGGCGAAATCGGAGAGCATAAGCCGATATTCATCTAAAGTGAAATGGATGACCTGGACGCACATTTGGAAGATAGCGTTTAATAATAGAGGAAATAGTTATATTAATATATGCTTAACCCCTCCAATACTGAGGCTACTTTCACTCAAAGCAAAAGGATGCAAAGAGTTTTGAAAACCACCTAAACCCTAAAATGTTGGTATTCATTGGATAGCTCTAAGTACTCTCAGATGAGTACCCGTGTGCCAGGGTTTTAGTCATTTTTAGATTTTTTGCATCATTTTGTAATGGCCAATTTAGCCACCAGCAGCATGAGGGTTTAAGCTTTAAAGAATTAACCCCTTTCCACTACCATCAGTTCCAGACAATTGGGTGCACAGATGACTGTACTTAATTTCTTGCCAGAATGTTACCACACTCCTTTTGAATAATCATTACACCATTTCTAAAAATAAAATCTGTTTTACAGGTTTTGAGAATAAAATGCCTCAGCAATGAAATGGAATATCTTGAATTATAATAAGCATGAAATTAAATGCTTATTATATATTTGATGCAACAGCACCAATGAGAGCTGATAATACATTTTGAAGTTTCGAAAGTATTTTCTAAGAACAATTTGAATTTAACATGCCCCAATGATCATATAGTCATTTCCTTACCAATACACAATATTTACAATTAAAATATAGGAAATTGGCATTTCGAAAATTTGGGCCAACACAAGAAATACTGAATGAGGGCAACAATGCAGTGATGAGAATATTAAACCTGAATTGCTAAAATGCAATCAATGACCTACCATTCAATAGATGTGAACCCGTAATAAGCACTCAAAGTTTCATTAAACAATGTCAATAGGGCATTTGACTGTTTTTATGAGATCGTTTGCTGGATATGCAAGGTGATTTCTCTTGGTCGGGGGTGGGGCTCTACATTTTAGAGCAGGTTTATCAAAAGAAACACATAGGTAGTATTCATAATGTTTTATTTTAAACAATATATATCAGCATGATACATTTATCAATTGAGAGGTACACTATTGAATTCATAACAGGACAGGCACCGACATAAGAACTTGCCCCGACAAGTGAATTTTGAAAGAAGGGCTTTCGGGCAAGGACATTTTAATGTGCGCTTGCCCAATTGGGCAAGCTGATATTGATCCCCACACATTTTTTATTTCTTTAAGTAAATGGCACAAATACCAGGAAATGTGCTAGTAATGCAACACAATTAAGAAGAAATTGGTTTTAAATCATTAAATCCATGATAAGAAAAATACATGCCACTTAAGCATATATTATAAGTTAATTAGGGAAGCCAAAAATATGTTGGGCAAGTAAAATTCATTAAGTACTTGACTTGCATGGTAAGTTAGTTCTGAAACTTATGCTGGTGCCTACAGGATTTTTTGAATTACAATATAGTTGAAAAGTCATAAATGGTAAAGGCGAAAACAAAATAGGCGAAAAAAACAAAAAGAAATTATTTCAAAACTAAAGTTTAGAGGGGAACTAAAGGCTCACATACACATTGGCTTATATGAAAGTAATACACTTCAAGAATAGGATGCTGTCCTTTTTCTCTCAGTGATCCCATGAGGGGAGAATTTTGCATATTGCAACCAGCCTGCCTAGCCCCTAGCAGCCCCTGGTAGCAGCCATGTTCTTCAACTGCTATCAGCTGTGACTCAACGAGTGGCAGACCACTTCCTGTCCCCTAGCTCTGAGCAGTGTGTCATAGACTTTAGTGCTTTACACACCAACTCTCTTCGAAAGTTGCATAAAAACTTGTACAAGGTTTAAACAGGTAAACAGTAAAATCATGAGCAGCAATTGGCTGTACAAAGAGACAGGGTAGTAGAATTATTTTTCATATATTTCCTGTTGGTAAAGTCAGACAAAAACAGTGGCTAGCATCACTGAATTCCTGTCCTGAAGCATGTAATTTTATGTTCAGACCACTTCGCTGATGCGTTTTATACGAGGAATCATAAATGCAGTCAGGATTACTCAACAGGATGGTGCTGTGCCATTCAGTGTTTTTATTTTCAACCCTTCTGTATCAACTGCTACAAAGCAAGCACAGAGAGACAGCTATTAGTTCAGTTTATTAGCATACAATTCTAGGTACCTAAACATGGTCATCATTAATCTGTACAATTGAAAATAGACTGTTGGGTTTTGTTTAATATCTAGGTCCCTTTGGTAACAACAAAAGGAAGTAACAACTCCGTAATGGATGATTGGTGATGTACATACTAGTATTGTTTTTATTCAACCCTTCCTTCATAGTCACACAGGTATCCAATCAATTTGCATATGGCAGATCTTGAGCTATGTTCATGAATTATCAAATAACCTTATAATTTACTGTTCCACAAGTTCCCCTTTTATAAGTAATCCTGACTGTAGTGTGTGATTCCTTACATAATATTTACAACTGGCTAGTCACGAATTAGCCACAATTGACATAAATGTGACGAAAAAAACGAAATTCCAAATCCTTACATAATATGCATCAGGGAAGTGGTCGGAACATAGAACTGCATACTTCAAGACAGGTGGATTTACAAGTTTCAGTGATGCGAGCCACTGTTTTTGTTTGAATTTACCAACAGGAAATATATGAAAAATAACTCTACCACCCTGTCTTTTTGTACAGCCAATTGGTGCTCATGATTTTACCATTTACCTGTTTGATACTCATACAAGTTTCAATGCAACTTTCGAAGAGAGTTGGTGTGTAGAGCACTACAGTCTATGATACACTGCTCAGAGCTCAGAGCTAGGAGACAGGAAGTGGTCTGCCACCTGTTGAGTCACAGCTGATAGCAGTTGAAGAACATGGCTGCTACCAGGTGCTGGCCAGGCTGGTGGCAATACGCAAAATTCTCCCCTCATGGGATCACTGAGAGAAAAAGGAGGACAGCATCCTATTCTTGAAGTGTATTACATATAAGCTAATAAGTATGTGAGCCTTTAGTTCCTCTTTGAACATTGTATTGTCTCTGTCAAGGTAAAGCAATGTAATTGCAATAGCATTGACCAGACAAGCTGAAATCCTGGCAGGACTGTCATCTTGGGTCCAAATTGCCCCGCCTGACAACCTATGTTGGTTGGGTACTGTAGAGACCTGCTGTGCATCCACTTCATGGAATCTGCAATGAAACAAACAAAATAGTGTTAACAGAGTAAGGGTTAGCCAGCATATCTGTTATTGGTCAATAAATGGATAGATAGGTAGATAGACAGACTTCAGGTATTATTTGCTGATCGAGGTCCTAAAATATCTAAATACTTTCATTGCAAGGCTAGTAACAACTGAAATCTACTAGCCGTAATCAAATGAATAATGACCTGAACATTTGACATTTGGAATTTTTTAAAGCATTTATCTGATACCTCTTTCTAGTGAATTGAGGTTTTATCTACCTAATATACAGATAATATATACTAGTAACTGTTGATATATGCCCAGGGGTCAGTTAGCCACTAGCCCCATAGCCTGAGACTACAGAAAACTGTGGGGGGGGGGGTTATAAAAACATTTACCTTGGTAGCCTGGCTAGCTGTGGGAAAATGACATTTTAAGATCATGTTCAGAGGAATATCAAGAATATTATCAGTTGGAGAACACCATTTGTCTATTTGCATTTGACATTTAAGTTGTCCTTTAAGTCCAAAAAAAAGTATTATGTTTGTGGTTATCTGACCGACCCTGTTTGGACCACCCAACCGTAAAGTTTTTATTAAGCTTTTTTGGTCTTAATGCAGGTACAAAAAGGAAGTGCATGTACACAAGGGACTTGTTTTAAGTCTTACAGTGCTACAAGGACTATGTTTAAAATCATATTAGCCCAACAATGATACATATAAAGCTGCAAAGCATACATGCACAATACAACCTAACTATATCTATCTATATTGCCACTTATTAGAATACCTGGCAATCAGCAAAAAACACAAAAAAAACATAGCATTTTTTTTTTGGCCCTAGTACAGTTCCAAATTGAGATACCACAATGAAGAAAATAACTTACAACTTTAAAAGAAATTGTTTCTGTGAAAGGACTGCATGGATCTACCAAATCTAGGGCTATGAAATTGTGGTTGGATCTATCGTGATTAGTTTCTAAACAATTGCCAAAAATATTTTTGTAAAAAAATGCAAGGTAAGAATTTGTAATTGCTTCAAATTCCATGCATGGCATACAAAAGAAATTGAAAAAGGAAAGAAAAAAACATCAAATATCGGCATAAACAACTAGTTCAGTGGATTCAAAAAGATCTAGGTACCCCACTACTTCAGATGCTGCTAGTTTGCTTTACATTTACATCTATTGCAGCATAGAGGAAAGAAGAAAAAGGATAAAATAAAATAAATTACCTAGATACCCACCTGTTGCATGGTGGGAAAGGCCCATAGGAAATATTGCTATTTCTGCAGAGGAAATTTTTCTTTTTTCTGAACTCCATTTTCTTTTTCAATGACTCCTCCCCCCCCCCCCCCCCCCAAAAAAAAAGGAAAAAAAATGTTTTCCATCCCACCACTTAAATTGAAACAGTCCTAATACTCCTAAGCAGGGCAATTGGGCTGAGCAAGTCATTAACCCAACATACTTTTGGCTAGCCTGTGCTTGTGGAGCTGATAATGACTGCTCACTTAATTGTTTCAGTTTTTCTTCCTGCCATTTTCTCATCTATAATATTTTGACTATTTTCTATTGGCGTACGGAGCTTCCTTTTTCTGTTGTTCTCAATTTCTCAGGCTATTCCCAATTCCTATGAATGCTTTCTCAAATAAATTTATGCTGTTTCAATGTTTTGTTAAACTTGGGAGGTCCTTGCCCCATATCGGCCACAAGTCATCAAAATATTTTTTTGTCAATAAATCAAAATTCACTTAAGTCGTGAAAGCAGTTAGAATTACTTAAATAGCCATTTTCAAAGTTTTATTTCACTACATCTGTCCGCTCGTATTGTATGAAGAGAATAATGCATGCTCCCTATGACTTTGATAGGGACGAAGTGAGCCGAATGGTTATGTTGTTGTTTTAACAATTATGAGGACACTTTGACACATGATTTCTCTCTTAAATAAAAGCGTACATATTCACTCACCTTTGTAGCATGTTGTCATCCTGGCACATTCCATCACTCCACCAGAATAAGTCGATTCGTAGCTGAGGCGACGGCATCGATTGAAAAGGCCGCCATTGACTTAGCTGTCAATCACGCAAATGCCAGCGCATACCCCTACGTTCACGTTCAGGTTCCTTGTTCCGTTCACGTTCGTCCCAGTTCCTATGACGGGGAGTGTCCGCTTGATGGACACGCCTCTCTAATGATTGACATTTTGACAATTTATATTTTCAGCATTTCCACCTATACAATGCTAAAAATAAACGTTCATGAAGGTTTATTTTGAGCACTTTCCTGAAATATTGCTACAAATAAACGTTCGTGAAGGTTTATTTTCAGCAATTTTATCAATGTTTTGCTAAAAATAAATGTTCGTGAAGGTTTATTTCTAGCACTTTTCTGAAATTTTGCTACAAATAAACGTTCGTCAAGGTTTATTTTCAGCAATTTTATCAATGTTTTGCTAAAAATAAATGTTCGTGAAGGTTTATTTCTAGCAATTTTCTGAAATTTTGCTACAAATAAACGTTCGTGAAGGTTTATTGTCAGCAACTTTATCAATGTTTTGCTAAAAATAAACGTTCGTTTATGTTTAATTAGATGTCACGTATGCACCATGATGGTGCAAATGTGACACTGTATTTAAATGCTCGTCTGGATTTATTTGCAACATTTTTTGACAGTTTTTGCTAAAAATAAATGTTCGTTTATTTATTTTTCTAACATTTTTCTCAATCTAGTGCTGAAAATAAATGTTCGTTTAAGATTTATTTAGGTGTCACGTATGCACCGTCGTAATATACCCTACTTGTGAGAAAACTCATAAGCAGCAGGAGAGATGCCACATACATCTCCATCCTTGTGAAGTCTGTTACCAACTGAATATGAAACCTTTTATTGAACTTCGTTTACCTGTTGCCTGATAATAGTATTCTATACCCACGGGTGGTATGCTCAGAGTGTGCAAACAAATAACAGGGGAAACCAATGGCTGGATAGAGAATAATGGAAATACACCTATAACTATTGCCAAGGTTGATGTTACATGCTGCATATACAGAGGATGTCTGGAAGAAGCAGTGACGTTTTACAAACACCTAAATGAATGCTAATTTTGAAATACTGAAGAGCATAAGTAAAATGATGTCCTGCGGGAATCATGATACTTTAAGTAGCATATGGCGCTTACCTTTACTAAAGTTTGCACTTGCCGGCCAAAACTCTAAATCTTGATGAAGACTACATCACTTCTAAAGCCATTACACTCATTTCAATTTTTTATAAAAAATAATATTTTCCTTCTTGTCAACTACGAACATGATCATGTAAAAACAGTATTCATATATGTATATGTTGCAGCCCAACTTCCGATCCTGGCCCATCTTAAGATGGGCTTGGCCCAACTTACGATCGGAAGTTGGGTAGCCCATCTTAAGATGGGCTTGGCCCAACTTACGATGACCCCTAGCCCATCTTAAGATGGGCTTGGCCCAACTTCCGATCTTTAGATACCAGGATGTAGGTCATTTGAAGTTGGGCTGTCCCATCTTAAGATGGGCTTGGCCCAACTTCCGATCTCTAGATACCAGGATGTAGGTCATTTGAAGTTGGGCTGGCCCATCTTAAGATGAGCTGGCCCAACTTCCGATCATTATAGATACCAGGATGTAACCCTTCATGAATATTCATATGAATTTTTGCACTCTTATAAATATGGAATTTTCAACTCTTTCATAGGGCATCCACTTTAAATTACAAGATAATATTAGTCCAAGAAATAAATTGAAATGGGTAGCAGTAGAATAACCTGATTACTCAAAACAGTATTGCTGAATGTTAGCAAAAAAAACACGAAATAAAAGAATCATGTTTTTACAGCTCATTAGTTCCACATATTTTCACCAGATAACAAATTAAAGAGTCATTTATATGGAATTTAAAACTTTTTCAGATTTAATCTAATTCTAAGTAAATTCAATTAGATAATTTGCACAATACTACCTTTTCTTTGTTATTTATGGGTTGTGTGCTCTTACATTACATAAGCTAGATGATGAATCATTTACAATTTGAATGAAGGAATAGCAATGTATTTTTCTAGTGACTCAAAAAGGGAAAAGTGAAATTTTTCTTCTTGTCTTTTAAGCTTTTTTATTAGTATTTTAGGTATTCTTTAACCCCCTGCAAATTCTTGACATAATTATATAATCATGTGTGTGCCAAAATAAGTGGAAATGCATTAATTGGGGGGGGGTTCATGTGACTGGCAGGACAGTAGAAATAGACAAAAAACTTGTCAGAATTTACAAAAACATTGTGTCCTTTATCAAGATTCATCAGAACAGGGCACTTATAGTATCTAGATGAGGTGAGGTAGTAAGAAATGAACATACATGGTTCAAGTTGTAATTGATATGAGATAAGGTGTATGCAGATTGAATTGGTACTTGTACCTAAACGATACATATATTAAATTTTGGCAGATCCAAATTTAGTAAGATTTAGACATTATGATCTTGGATTGGCCAACTTTATACTTTGGATGAAGCAGTTGAGGAAGTTATCTTTTTGGTAGTCAATAATAAAAGAGGGAAGAGAGAAATATTTATGTTTTAGTTTGAATTATTTTTTTTATTTTTTTTTTTTAAATATTGAAGAGCAATGAGTATATCAGAAAACTGGTCGTTGAACTTTTAAAATTGAGACCTTTATTAAGATGTGTCAGAAAGAAGCCCTTCTTCCTGAATGTAGATAAAGGAAAGTAATATAGAGGTACCATGTTACCTTAATTGGCTAATTATTATGAAATGTTTATACTTTTACAGACATCTATTATAAATAATGGAATAGATACTTATATTTTGTTAGACAGGTAAAACAATTGTAGGGCATATATAACTTTTCCAACTCATTCTAGAAGCCAGAAAAGAATGTAATCAATCAAGGATTGCAATTAACAGGTGCTGGAATCCAGCACCATAAGAAACATTACCAGTGTAAATTAATCTGTTGTGTTTGAATAATTATTTCTTTGTTTTGTTTTTCTAGTCTTTTTTACAAATGGAGAGAATCTGTAATCAACTTATATTCAAATTTCAGCATAATCAGAAGAATTCCGTAGTTTTTAAGTAAAGATTTAACAATAAGATGTGCCAAGTAATTTGTCTCATGAAATTCACATCTTATTTAATAAACAAATAATCTAACAAGGCTATAAACTTCTAGATGAACACTTTATAAAAAATCATTGCCATCGGAAGTTGGGCTGGGCTGCTGTATTATCTGGGTCATCGGAAGTTGGGTAGCCCATCTTAAGATGGGCCAGCAAAATCCAGCCCAACTTCCGATCGGAAGTTGGGCTTGGCCCATCTTAAGATGGGCTGGATCGGAAGTTGGGCTGCAACATATATATATATATATATATATATATATATATATATATATATATATATATATATATATATATATATATATATATATATATATATATATATATATATATATATATATATACGTACATATATATATAGAGAGAGAGAGTGTTTAGTTTCATATAATTATCACTTATCCAATTGGACTCAATACGTAAGTTGTGCTTCCTAAATTACTCTGTATCTAAGTCACGCATTGTTCTAACTATACTCACATTGGTAATGATTTCAAACTGCATTACTTACATTGGTAAGTTTTAGGGGATATTTGACGATAATATAAATGTTTGTAGTATACGTAAAATTGTATAACATCAATCCAGAGGAAATCCGATGCAAGGTGATAGGAGTGGAGATGAAAGGAGTGAATAGAGTTATGAAGATGGTGGCGCTCTGCGCAAACGTTAGGCAAATATGGAAGAAGGGTGGTAATATGGTAATATAAAGGTTTGGACTTTCAGTTATCATCAACTTTCAGACAAAGGTTCATTCTTGAAATGGCTACAGAATATGGGGATATGCGGTATACAATCACTAACTAATCTCAAGTCGCTGGTATCTTTCTTGCTTAGCTCGAAAGAGATTTGAACTCGGTGCCTTAGTCCTTTGGGAGAAAACTGAGGCAGCCAGTGGGCAATGATCAGCAGCATATAAATGTGCCATTTCATTCAAGTGTCTTATCTTCAAGTAATTCTATCCAACTCAAATATACTATATCCAACTTGAATATAATTTTATTCTAATATCTTTTTTCCAATTCACTTAATTCCATTTCTAGGTTCAGAAATGTTACATACACACACACGGAGCTGGACTATTTAGGGGAATACTTTTTGTATAAAATGCCAAATTTGAAATTTCTATTGACAATATAAGATAAAAGGGAAGGAAACGGCATGGATGGACTAGGGTGTGTCACCTACACATATAGCTGCGTCACGGGGTTTACAGACAAAAAGAAGAGAAGAAGTGCAAATGTTTCACTTAGTATGTTCTTTATCTTTCATTGGCACCATCTTGGAATGACGAGCAGACGATAGCGGCGAAAATTTTTTGACAATTACAGAAGTTATAGAAGGGTTTGCTGTGTGTCTTGTGTACTGTCCGTTTTGTGAATAGTTTGTGATTTGTGTGGTGTCAGTTGTAAGAGCGGGAAGAGGATATTTTGGGTGTTTAAAACGGTTTTGGGTGCAAGGAGGATTGGCGGGGGTAGCGTGTTTGGCGGGAAACGAAATTTTGTAGGGAGTTTTGAGAAAAATAAACGAAAGTTGATTGTTTGTTGGAATTTGAATTGTTTGGGAAGGGTGGAGAAGAGTTTTTGGTAGAATGTGGTAGATGTAAACAATGGATTAGTGGGGATAGTTTGGGCCTTGACAGGGAAAAGATAAAAAGGATGAATTTTACGTGTAGGGGGGAGAGGTGGGAGAAAGAAGCTAGGGAGTGGAAGAAAAAGGCAATGGAGGGGGCAAATAAGGAAGGAGGGGATAAAGAACAGGAGTTAGGAGAATGGAGAAGAGAGATGGAGAGAAGAATGGGAGAGTGGGAAAAAGAGTACAAAGGTTGGAAGAGACAGTAGAAAAGGGGGCATAAGTGGGTGAACGACAGAAAGCAGATAGAGCTGAAGAAATTCCAGGGGAAAAGGGGAGAGTAGAAGGAGAGAAGGGGGAGAATGATAGGGCGCAAAGGGATTGGAGGAGAAAAAGAAAGAGAGAAGTGACGGAGAAGGAGGATAAAGAAGGGTAAAAGTGGGGAAATAGGCAAAAGATAAAGATAAAAGTGACAGGGAAGCAGGGCGAAAAGAGAGAGGGGAGGATGATAGGAGGAAAGAGGATGGAAAGGAGGATGATAAGAGGGAAAAGGGGGAGCAGTAGGGGAGCGAAAACAAGGGGGGAGCAGAGGGAGAAACTGGAAGGAAAGAGGGTAGGAGAAGAGGGGTGGGGGAAAGAAGAAGAGAAAGGGTATAAAGAGGGTATTAGTAGTAGGAGGGTCCATGATTAGAGGGATAGAGGAGGACTTAGGGAAGTTGTTGTTGGGAAAGGTTTTTTTTAGGTGAGGGTGGTATCTATGGGATACTAGGCAAGGGCAACATGCTTACATGTTATTTTTCACTGTTTAACAAGGAAACTGGAGCAGGTAGGCATGGAGGATACAGGAGGGGAGATATTCTAGAGGTGTACGGGTGGTGAAATTGTTTTGGAAATAATAAACTAACACAGTTTATATGTGGGGTTTGAAGAGTTGAGGGGTTCATTTTTGTGGGGTTTTAATATATGTGTACTACGGGAAGTCAAGGAAGGGACCGACCAGAGACTTTGTTAGGATATATGTAAAGGACAGGAAGACAGGGGAGGGTACAGACCTGATGCAGGATGCATGACAAAAGTATGGGGGGACAGGGAACATGAAGAAAGTTAAGGCCCGGGGTCGACGAGTGGCCTGGGTGGTAGGGGAGATCTCCGTAGGTCCTCCCTTGGGAGTTGACCCCGTGGGACAAATGCGGTTATGGATCCAAAACAAACAAAAGAAAATTGATATGCAATGTGGTCTGTATGCCGAATGAATTAAAGTGATTTCCTTGGCACCTCAGTGTCAGTTTTACATAGCACTAGTTCAGACAGGAACTCTACCTATTTTCCAGTGTCTGTTATGATATAGACGGTAGGGTTTAGTCCCATCTGATTATGTTAGCAGCCTTCCGAAAACAAAGTCGGAAGCATATTCAGGGAGTCTGTCCTTTTAATCACAACTGAAAAAGCATCTCGTTGTTGTGTTCGTTAGAGAAAAACTAGTTTTTTTCAAATACAAAACCAAATTGAGAGAACCACTTTTGTTTAATGAGTAAAGATGACTTCAAACTCACATTTCACGTTAGTAGTTTGATGCAATTAACTAGGAAGTCAACCAGCAATGCATGATGGGAACTGCATAAATAGGTTTCTTGTATCACCAGAATTGAATTTTAAAACGGGATTTTTTATAAATGCACATCAAACTTCATCATATAATTAGCACCTTTTACTATTATTTATCATTTTTTTTATTAACTTTACTGTTTACTTTTCAAAACAAATCTTGTTAGTAATTACAGTAACATAAAAAATGTCCCCTTTCAAACAGTAGAATTTTGCATCATATAGTAACCGGTCATGTAACGTTACAATAATGACGTCAAAAATTCAAAATGGTGTTGCCCTGAATTCAAAATTAGACAGTGGGTATATGAATAAGTTTTCCCATATTTTTACACTGTGACATACTGTGATGCATGTGCCTCCTTAGGGAATAGTGTTAATGTCGCATATGTATTAACATTAGAGGGGTATATGTAGCACTACATACAATATTTTCTTCATAGGGTATCTGCTAGAAACAGTGCTATGGCGAATTGCCAATATAGCATTGAGCCTTACATCGCATCAAATAGACATCAGTAGTAACAATACCAGATGCACAGTAGGATTCGGTATTGTTGAACCTACATAGCATAGGCTCTGCCAATATCTTTTATCACGTCTTTAAGTACCGTTTTCAAGACGATTAAAATTGGGGATCAAAAACCACATAAAACAATTTGAACTATGGTCTTATATGTTTAATCACCTTCCATTTATCCCACAAATGCGTAAGTAGTTTTAAGCTCTATGTATTATTAGTTGCTCCTTATATATACTTTCATACGATTTCAACATTTGTACAAACGGTCATTGAATTATACTGCCCATGACATTTCCAAGAGTATATCAGTATAACATTCTTTTTCGGCAACGCCATTTATGACTGTTATATAACACCAATTATTATTGTCTATTGTAATAAGTGATACTCACGAACTCTTCAATATCCATTTAACATATAAGATTTCCTTGGATGTTGTTTAAAATTATAACTGTGTTATTCTATTTGTATATTTCGTGTCTTTCGCTTAATATAATAGAGTTTAAGATTATTTAACATTTTGGATTGCCTAATAGTATAGAAACGTTATCAAAGTATATAATTCCCATAAAGCTTTATTATATCTTTTAACCAATTATATTACACACAGTTCCCCACATTTGTCTAATCTGAACGCATTGTTATATCATAGTTGTTATGGTTTTGAGTTAGTGTAATATCCTTTGTAGTTTCTAGTGTCCCTCTGCACGATTTTTTCATTAAAAATATTCTTTATCAAAACCTTAAAAAACTGTGTGGCTGATTTAAATTCTGATCGCACAGAATCTTACTAACTAATTGGTGCGTTACCTTTGTAATGTATGGATTTTGAAGGTCTTTCTATGATACCTAACCAACTGAAAATATAATACCCTTGGTGAAAATTCTTTCCTAGTTCTAAGCTTAAATCTTATGTAGAAATCACCTAAGCCTTTGAAAGTGGGAGAAATCCTGGCAAAACACAAGCTACTAAACGAGTAATGGCTATAAATTTCTTATTCAAAACCCTGCTAAAACAAAATAAGCATGATTTTCTTAGGATTAGCATTCGGATATTTCAGAAACTTACGTTTTATCATTCTATACCAGTTATGAATTAACACATATTTGGTTGACATAACTTCAGTTAGATCAACAGAGGGAATTGGTTAATCATCAGTTTGGTCATGTCAGCTTTAAAGGAAGGCTTTGGTTTCGTACAAAAACTTGTTTGAACTACCTTTATACTACACATAATCACTTCCTGATTGCATTTCCATTCTCCCATGCTAATTTTGGCCTAAACAGCAATTTGTGTATTAAGCCCCTTCCTGCTGGTGTATAGCAACAGGTCCCCATAGCAACCCCAGCAGGAGGTGCAGCATATAGTGAGTGGATACAGTACCCTCACTGGCACCCTCACTGGCTGCTTTAGTACAGGAAAAGAGATTGGGCAAGGTGCATGTTCAGGTAGTTTCCTTGAGTGGGCAGTGTTTTTAGATAAAAAATGGTAAAATACTGCTCAGCCTATGACTGCTATAGCTACTGTGGAACCTCAGGATTAAGTTTTCATCGGATACCTAAGGATGTTGTAAGAAGGAAACAATGGATTTCTGCATTGAAACTGAAAAGGCAGCTGAAGTGGGACTGTGGTGGATTTGTTCAGACCATTTTACACCTGATTCATATGAGAACACTAAACATGAACTGGGTCTGCACAAGAAAAAGAGATTGAAGAAGAATGCAATCCCAACTTTATTTAGCTACGAAAAACAGGAAGAGACTACTGGACGCAAACGAAGGATTGAGGAATGTGAACGTAAACAGGTAAGGATTCTAGATAAATCTTTTCATTTTAAGAATTATCTTTAATACCTCATTTCAGAAATACTTTACTGGTTTCCTTTCATCAATATCTGAATGTTGATCCCAATGCTGCCTGATTTTGTAATGAAAAAGGGAAACCTGTTTGTGAGCAGTTGATGTGAGAAATGCTTCTTTTTAAAACATTTAAAAAATAATTCATGACCTTCCTACCAATTGTTAATGCAAATGGTGTAAATGTTTCTCCAACCCTTTTCTACAATATCCCTTTACAATGCATACTTAAAACTTTTTTTTCATACGCATCTGTTTAACTTATCATTAAATGAGGCAAATTTCTACAGAACAATGAATAGAGTAAATGAGGGAAAATCTTAAAAATTGCTGGATTTATGTGACTTGTTTGTAATAATTATTTGGTGGGTGAGTAACTGCCATTGTCTTCAATTAGCAAATTGCATTTATGAGAAATTTCCTGTTTGGCAGGATGTATCAGATAAACAAAAGGGGAATTCTTTCTATTGCACTTGGAAAGATTTGATATGGTTTTAACCCCCATGATGCCAAGTGCAACTCTATTCACATCATATTTTACATTTTTCAATAAGTATATAATTTCTGGTATATTAATTTAGCATTAACTAAATGTCTTCTTTTATATCAATTTAATGCCTTTGATGTAAGCCTCATTTGGGCTTATTTCCTATTACAGTATCAACAATTTTTTTCAAGATTAAGCCGGCATGAGAAGAGTTAAATTATACAAGGAAAACCTGTAAACAGTTCATTTGAGAAATGACACTTTAATTTGTTTTTAAGCAATTCATGCATAACCTTCACACCAACTCTAAATATAAGTTGTATGGTTGCTAGGCAACCCCTTTTCTTTTTAATTCATGACTACTGTAAACTTCATTTTTTGTTTGCCTTGGGTAACTTATGTTGAACAGGGTTTATACAGAAACATGAATAGAGAAGTATCTGAGTTTTAAGTTTTAAGTATGCATTGTAAAGGGATATTGTAGAAAAGGGTTGGAGAAACATTTACACCATTTGCATTAACAATTGGTAGGAAGGTCATGAATTATTTTTTAAATGTTTTAAAAAGAAGCATTTCTCAACTGCTCACAAACAGGTTTCCCTTTTTCATTACAAAATCAGGCAGCATTGGGATCAACATTCAGATATCGATGAAGGAAACCAGTAAAGTATTTCTGAAATGAGGTATTAAAGATAATTCTTAAAATGAAAAGATTTATCTAGAATCCTTACCTGTTTACGTTCACGTTCCTCAATCCTTCGTTTGCGTCCAGTAGTCTCTTCCTGTTTTTTGTAGCTAAATATAGTTGGGATTGCATTCTTCTTCAATCTCTTTTTCTTGTGCAGACCCAGTTCATGTTTAGTGTTCTCATATGAATCAGGTGTAAAATGGTCTGAACAAATCCAAACACAGTCCCACTTCAGCTGCCTTTTCAGTTTCAATGCAGAAATCCATTGTTTCCTTCTTACAACATCCTTAGGTATCCGATGAAAACTTAATCCTGAGGTTCCACAGTAGCTATAGCAGTCATAGGCTGAGCAGTATTTTACCATTTTTTATCTGAAAACACTGCCCATTCAAGGAAACTACCTGAACATGCACCTTGCCCAATCTCTTTTCCTGTACTAAAGCAGCCAGTGAGGGTGCCAGTGAGGGTACTGTATCCACTCACTGTATGCTGCACCTCCTGCTGGGGTTGCTATGGGGACCTGTTGCTATACACCAGCAGGAAGGGGCTTAATACACAAATTGCTGTTTAGGCCAAAATTAGCATGGGAGAATGGAAATGCAATCAGGAAGTGATTATGTGTAGTATAATGGTAGTTCAAGCATGTTTTTGTACGAAACCAAAGCCTTCCTTTAAGAAGTCG
This sequence comes from Maea johnstoni, assembly GCA_963942565.1. Classification (NCBI taxonomy): domain Eukaryota; kingdom Metazoa; phylum Annelida; class Polychaeta; order Spionida; family Magelonidae; genus Maea; species Maea johnstoni. The sequence continues at coordinate 16,315,173 of OZ012687.1, read as the reverse complement.
GCTTCAATTGCCCTATTTTCATCTTGGACATGTCAGCTTTAAGTGTTAAAAGTTTTCATCCATCATCACTTACCTGTAAATGCGATTATTACTACAACTCCGAGGTAATTCAAAACCCTAAATGTTCCTTTCCGAATATTGTTCTTAAGTATATTAGTGTGGTGTATGTTCTCCCTTCGTTCAATATTTATCCTAGAGTATATTGAAGATCCTCCTTGTGATTATGAGATAATGTATCATTTTTGTTGTTCAATTTCTAATCAATATGAGCTTCTCGTTTCTTACCACGTAATTATATTGACTTATATTTTATTCTCTTTGTGCTATATCATATTTCTTTCGTTCTGAATTTTCTACATTATCTATATCGTATTCCGCACTATTGCATTTCGTATGTTTTTGTATTCACAAGCAAACAGTTCATAACATATGTACATGGAGACAGAGTTTAAGGGGGGTTAAGATGCCTATGCCATTTAAAATTCCGTTTGGTTTTGAATAATAGAAATTGATTGAAAAATCAATATTCAATAGCTCACAAATTGTAATTACTCAAAAAGTAATTTTCCAGGAAATTAGGAACGAGTAGATTAACAAATCAGTTTGCCAAGCGTGTAGTATAGATCCTCATGAGCATGTCCAGTGTCACCAAAGCACAATTTAGTAACAGGCAGGTCGTCAACATCTGTCAAGTTTCCTTCATCCCTGTGCCAGATTCCATCCTCTAACATACAGTTGCAGGTACTCGCAGGAGTGGTTGAACCACAGACATTTGCCTGGCCAGTGTTCTTCCCTCTCCAGTATTGGCGTTTCTCTCCATTCCTGTTCATCCACCATGAATACAATAGACCAGCATCTTTGCATTCTATAATGATCTGCTGTTGACATTTTCCACCCATCATCTTCACCAGGGTATGGAGCTGTTTGATTGTGGCATAAGTGTACCCAATGACCCTTTTGTAGCTACCCTCATCCTCATAGCCTTTAACTCTTGTTCTCAGAAGAGTGTTGTGGGTGACAATCATCATTGGTTGGTTGTTGGGAACGTCCATGCTGTTGCAGTACACAATGAATGGGTCTACACCTTCAAGGGGGCCATCTGGATCTATCATGTATTGGGTATTCTCCGTGAAGCCATGCAACTTAAGCGTCTGGCAATTGTTTTGTCCTGAAAAGGAAAAATGGGTTTCATTTTCATATGTTGATTAACTTGTATACAGGTGTAATGCAAGGCGTATTTACCATATGCTACTGCTTGCGTAAATCACGAATATTCATACACAAGTCTGCACCAGCCAGAAATTGATTTGTACAACTACTGGCCACATAGTGGCAATGCAACATGCCAATTTTATTTGGGTTTTCAACTAGTTTTGTATTTCATGTTAATAGTTTATGAAAGAATGTTTATAATCATTAGAAATTCTTGGCTGAATCGAATAGCACAAAACTTTAACTGAGAAATTGAATAAGCGTTTTATGTTATTGATTTTTCTTTCGATATGTTTGCATTCTACTCCTAGCAGTCACTCCTACATCAGTCCCCATGGCTAGGTTATGTTGCCAATTATTACGGTTGGCAAAGCATGTGCAAAATATGTGGGAAAATGTATGACTTGACTTTTATATCAATACACCTCAGCGTAAAGGAGGTTTCTTTCCCTACCTAGCAAAAACGGCATTGGACCAGGTTAATAGTTTATGTAAAAATAATTGTGTGAAGATAAAATGCAATCTGTGGCGAAGCAGTTGCAGAGATCAAACTCTATCCCTATCCACGCAAAACGTAGTAGCATATATCAAAGTATAAGTAGCATATATCTGACTACATTTGCTTAACAACTAACTCACCTTTTCACACCCTATTTAAAACTATTATCTTCACATATGATGTGCTGGTATATCTATATATTAATACACGGTTTTTGAGACCTATGGTAAAGGATTCAAGAAATCCTGGGGCCTTTGGAGTTCTGCTGCCACCATGGGTTGTTCCATTGTGGTCTGTGGATGGCCCCGAAAGGTTTCTGCTTTTTCAAATTTGTGCATTCACAGTATTTTTTTGCAAAAGAAGCGTTTCACAGGCCCGTTGCCAATGGCAATGAAATGATACAATTGTTAAAAATGTATCTCATACAATATGATACAATTGTTACACAATGTATATCATGCAATACGATACAATGTATCTATAACTCACTATAACTTTTAGGTCATTTAAAGCTGATTCTCTCACTTTTAAACTTCCTAAATTTGTTCTTTCTCCCCCTCACTTGCTTCCTATTTTTTGAAGTCCCATATTTTGAAAGGGGGGGGGGGTGATCATATCTAATTAGCAGAGCATCTTTTATTGTTTACTCAAATATTTTTTGAGCTGATTCCTTAATCCCTTTATGTCCTGTCGCAACATTAGGAATCCCTTTCAACTGTTGCTAGCCCGTATTAAAATTTCAGCTATGTTTATTTATTTCTCCTGTACTTTTCTTTTTCTTTGTATCTATGGTATTGCTTTGCATGATATCCCATTCTATGATATCCCTTTTTATATTGTATATTTCTCTGTATCCTGTGAATTTCTTTTTTCTGCCCATTTTCCTTTTTTAAGATTCTTTCCCTCCATCTCCTTATTGTATATATTTACTTTTATATTGTAATTCTGGCCAAATCAACCGCCTACTCGAAAGTCACTGGCAGATTTCTCACATGCCCAAGCTGGGATTGGAATCATGGCAGTGGTGAGAGACAGCGAGCAGTCAGTGACAATCACATAAGGTCCAGTGCAGAGTGTTGCCAAGGGTGCCTTACCTGTAATCAGTGTAATCAGTGCTGCACTTAGGCAAATAACGGCTACGCTATTAAAGAATATTGTATCCATTAGCAACAGGCAGGGTATATCAGTGGATCCCCTTATTTGGCCTATACCACAGGTCATGTGGCGAGAGCTGCTGGCGGCGAGTCCATTTTATATTTCACTAAGACTTCTGTAACTATTTAGAGTTATGGAGGGAGGGGGGGGAAAGGGAGGGAGGGGGGAAAGAAATCCTGTGAATTTAATGGAAGCTGATTCTCACTCTCTTATTTCTCTTTATCTGTTTATTGCAGTTCTTCCTGTACTTGACTCATCGATTATCGCTTATCCTCTTATCTTTCACTCGATGTTTATTTTGAAATTCCCTTTCTTAAAAATACTGAGTAATTGGGGGGGGGGGGGGGTATACCTTGACATGTTTGTTTTTTAATTTCTAAACCTCCTGCGCATCCGTGAATAGGACTTAGAATCTAAACCCGTGCTGTGCACGGGGGCCTGCTAGTTTACGGTTATTAGTCAGAAAGCTTGCCTGATGTATATTTACCTGACTTCCTGATGCCCAGTGTCCAGCCTGTTGCTATGGTCAGCTGTGAGGGGAGAACACCTGTTTTAGGATTGTAGAACATCAGGTGGCATTTTCGATCCACCTCCCTGTAGTTCAGGCATAGGCAGAGAAGGTTCACTAGACACAAAATCACACATTGATGCAGTGAATGTGCAGTGACTGTTTCATTTACATTAACATCCAAAAATGCGTTAACTTTCAGCCGGAACCGATCCTGAATTTGCTGAGAGCAATATCCTTGCCCTATTAATTGACAGGCCACAAGGAAGAGCAATGCCGTCCACACCTTCATCCTTGTCACAGCTCTGGTCAACTAACTAGATATGTTATAAACTATGTGTCACCAGTAAACCATTAGCCTTTTACATTTCCCATGATGTAATAGTAAACGCTAAAAGCTTTTCCATCAATAGTCACTTAAGTACTTTGCTGAGATTGTTGAGAACATACGAGCTGCGAATGAAACTTTTTTTATTCAGCATTGAATTGTACGTGTGCATATGACGTCAACCTATGTGACGTTTCTTTCAATCAACTGTTTTTTTCCTTGCCTGTGACTTATTTTTCATGAATGAATTCATTTGTCTACAAAGACGAAAAATGAGCTGAAAAAGACCACTCACATACACAATCAGGAAATTACAAATTTGCCATTACAAATAAATAGGCTTGACCACAAAACGGGCCTTTGATTTTTGTACTAACTAAATAAATTTACTGAGAAATCTTTGAAGATAATGGCCTACCTTCAGATAGCTATAAACAGTTGTCTTGGCCAGAGAATGATATTAGCTGCGGCAGATACAGATGGGGAGGGGTTTAAGGCACTCGACGAAACGCTCTTCACAATTCAAAATATTGCTTCTCTGTCTAGGGTTAATTTCCTTCACACAGTTGTTACTCTACCCTTCTTTTATTTGGCAACTAGTCCTTTACAAAGTAAAAATTGCCTGAATGGTATTCTGATGAGGAATACATATAGCATTACAAAAGTACCTTTACAGCAGAATGTCTGATATTTTGTATAAAAACTACAAAAAAACACATAGAGTTCTCTAACGGATTTTCTATCCAGAACTGTTGAGCGGGGAGAGAGTAGAGGGAGGAGAGTGTTTCATAGTTTTTCTAATTTTTTGAAGACCATTCAAATTCATCTGAATTTCTTTCAGACGTGTTGTTGAAAATGAGATTTCGTCCCTAAGATATTCCGGAGCGGAACGAACCCATGTACATAAATAGCATTTGCGTCCCTAAGATGTTATCAATATCTTACACATTGATAGGGGCGGCTAAGGCAGCACTTTTGGCCAGATCGTGTACTTTATGTTAAAAGTGTGAAACATGACAGAAATATGCTTTCATATATACTGATCAATTTTGGATCCACATATTTTTGAGGCATTTTATGCAAGAAACTTGCGCAATGGGTGAAAACTGCTATAAACAAGTATATAAGGGTTTCTTCTCTATAGTCTAGAATAACCAAACCTTCACAGTGGAGTGATAAATGGCAGGAAATTATAGACTGAGCAAAAGTGACATAAAGAGCTGACTTAAAGTCCCCTTATAAAATCAATATTGTCCAGCTTGGATATTAATAATAATAATAATAATAATAATAATAATAATAATAATAATAATAATAATAATAATAGTAATAATAATAATGATAATAATTGATATTTGATATAGCGCCCTTTCCACCTATAATGTTCAAAAGCGCTTTAGAGAAAGTCAGTGGACAGTTTTCATGGTCCATATAGTCAAATAAATTCCTTTCGAAATAGCAATGTTTTCAGCTGTTTCTTGAAGTTTTGCACACTATCAGCAGCCTTGATGTTGTAAGGGAGCTCATTCCAAAGGCGTGGTGCATAGGCACAGAATGCTCTGTCACCAAACCTTTTCAGATTGGTGAGTGGTATCTGTAATACGTTTTTAGTGTTTGATCTTAGAGTCCTTGTATTGGCTTGTTTGACTAACGGTTCCCTCAAGTATAGAGGGGCACATCCTGAAAGCGTGTGTCATATTTCATCCATTTCATTGATCCCAAATGACAAAATAATTTAAGCAAGTTGGTAACGCAACAATTTGTTGCAATATAAAGGCTTGCAAATAATGTGACATAGCTTCTTATTCATGTTGGTTTGACAAGCATTATCATGTCAATAATTTGCATAGAATCATTAATATTTATGTAAAACTTTACAACTTTCAATACTGTATAAAATAACCAAGGTAATAAAGCAAGAATTTGATTCAATATAAAAGCTTGCAAATAATGTGACATAGCCATAACTTCTTATCTACATTGGTTTGACAAGCATTATTATGGCAATGATTTGCATAGAATCATTAATATTTATGTAAAACATTGAAACTTTGAAAATACATGTATAACAACCAAGGTCCTAATATATTTAGGGTTATTTCGAGGGGAAATTAGAGATGAGGATCAGCGTGGATCCGATGATGGATTATCTGTTCATCTAAAGCTGTCTGTGATACTGCTTTTTTCCTTAGTGTAGTCTCAGCACTGGACCACCGGTGATATTCACTTCCTTTTTATCACCTACCAATTTTGGTACATGATCTTATCACTGTACTATAAACTATCCTTGAGTAAAATGAGGCATCAGTTAAAGTAAACAAAGGTGGTATTAGCATGCAGAGGTAGCATGCAATGATGCCATCACTACATATAACTACGCTGGTGGCGTAAAAGTAATGATGTTTACTGTACTGGGCATATATATTTTAATCAAGTGATTTCTCATGGTGATATAGTTTATGATGACATACCCTGAAAGAAACTGTTTCTCTACGTTAGGTTATAGTACTTGACACTTACTTTCCAAAATATAGCAAATCTAAAGACCTCATTAGAATATGATGATAGTTAATTGCATATACATAATATATATTTTTAAGTATATCTAAACCTATGTAGTACATAACAGATATGCAATTAAACCAGTATATGTTTAAACCAGTATGTGTTACTTATGATGTTTTCACCACGAGTATCAAATTAGTTTTAATGGAAAAATATGGGGTATACACTTTATATTCATATTCATTTTAAACAGTAACATAGTTTAAGGGCTTTGATCTTAAATGTTTGCCTAGGTTGATAGAATAGCCTGGTGTTCCATTGGAGTACTCAGTAGACGTGCTTGTTTACATATCTTCTCCTGAGGGATTATGTAGTGCATTAAGGGATGGGAGTGAACATTTTTCAGATACAGTGTGCCTAAATTCATTTTCCAAACGTTTTTTGACTCACAGATGCTACTGGGCAAAGTAGTACTGTATACATAGAGTTGGCAATTTGTAAAGGAAAGAGCAAGTTTTCGTCAATGAAGTCAAATAAATATAGAGACAAATATGATGGGGTAGTGTGGTCACTTCGAATAACGTCTTCTAAAACGATTTATACCAGTTAATCTTCATATATACACATGACAGGAGAAAAGTGAGAAATGTTGGGGCCTGTATGTAGTGTTTTCAAACGAATTACAGTATGAAACAATAGATGCTTAGCATATGGCATCTGAGTTGACTCGAGTTTCAGGAATTAAATGCGTGGGAAGTCTGGGCATAATACACGTCCATACACCCCTTTTGCCACCCAGAATCCTGGGCATGGATGCATGAATGACCTAACAACTGAACGTGGGTCATTGATGTACTTGGGTTATTTTTTTTTATATCTTATCCATGGGTGTTTTTACAATCAGCCACTGGCAGATGTCCGGTCGACTAGTGCAGGAATTGAATATCTCTTCTCTACAAAGGCTGTTTCATATCCCCCTCTTCACGTCTCTGGTAAAATCTCTGGTGCCGGGCACCTATCGAATTATTCTCATCTACCTCTTGCGTTCACAATGTCATATAAAACAAGTACGGTTGTAGATGCAAAGCATCAATAGTCAAAAGGCGGGGCCAAGTTATTTATGAACTTGTGAGGGAACCGAATGTATAAAGAACATTAACATTATAGACTTTCTCATGATTTACCTATCACTGAGACCGGCCAGGTAATAGTGCACTTGATGACCTCAAATCTGGCATGAACAATTCTGGTACGTACAACTATTGTATTCGCCCCAGAGTACACAAGTACTCATAAACCCCTCATAGGGTGTTAGTATATGTTTCAGTATTACATGCTACTAAACTAGTCCCTAGGCAACAGTGGGCATTATTGGTGCACCGTGCAATTACCCGAGTGCTATTATGTTACGTACATCTAGAGTACTTCTTTTATCTAAACACACAAAGATAAACAAGATGGGTATCAGCAGAATATAATCAGTAGCTGTAGCTGGAGGAGTTAACGCTTGAGAGACTTCATTGGGAGGGGTTTTTAATGATCGTTTGTGTGTACCTACAGAGTTACACAGGAGGGCAACTGAGTAAACAAAGCGATTAGTCCAAACAACTTATATGACAAGAACTATTAAAACATATTGTGGTCGAGTTACATCCGATCAATGTGTATGTAGTGTCTGGTCCTCTCACTTTCTTCATATAATGGCTGGAGGCTGTTGATACTTAGGGTATGAAAACATGTGGCGCAATGTTGACTTGCACAGCTTGTTCGTTTTGGATCAAATGTAACATATTTAATCCCCAAGAGAGAAAAGTTGCCTGCAGGGACTTTTTGTTTAATATGAAATTCTTGAAGGGAAATGGAAAAACTTATCTGTGCTTGTACAGGTAGTCTGGTACATAGTTTTCTTTTGAGTCTCTAAGTAGGCTTTCATTTACACAAGCTCTCTGTCTGCTTTAGTGTATAGCTTATTGGGTTATCTCTTTTAACTCAGTGTTTTCTCCATCTTGTTTCAATTAACAATAAGGCCGATACCAAGTGTACATTTTCTTAAAGGTCTTATGGTGAGTAGGATATGTAGATGTGATGGACCTTTTTAAACCAGTCAAGGTGATTTCAAGCTGAGCTTCTCCCACAATTATGGATTAAGGTCTCAATTCCCACAAACATAGGACAAGACGGTGCAAATTAGTTTCAAATTAGTCAAAATCGAAAATTTACATTTTATCCTAAAAATCCTTACTATAAATATTCAATATTCAGAGAAATCTGTTTATACAGGTGAACTTGGATATGACGGACTCAATGGGACCAGGAAAATTGGTCCGTCATATGCAAAATCTGTCGTATACATATGACGAATACTTGATATGCATCGGACTGGGACCAAGCATATCGTCCGTCATATGCAAAAATCCGTCGTACAGTGGTCCGTCATATCCAAGTTCACCTGTATTTTAAACCCAGAATGCATGGCTTGAAATAACAATGTTTTGAAAAATTCAACAACGAATAGAGCCAACTCTCTCTTATGCTCCTATGCAAGCCAATGAGGTTTTGATATTTTGTTCCATATTCTGTCCAGTGATGGCATGTAATATCACAGTTTGTCTGATTATAAGAAGGGTGTAGAAGTCCCATATACAGCCCTACATTTACCTTTTAAACCACATAAGCCATATAAATGCCACTAGGTAGTTTGGTGAATGGTGATTGTATAAGCATGAGCCGTTATGTGGTCTAAAGGATACCATTGTATAATTCTGTTATCTATTTCCTGTGCAAAGCATGATGGGTTGATACTATACTACACCTGCAACAGGCAGTCTCATCGGAATCATGTGACAATAAGAGGAATCTCATGTTCTTCAGTAGATATGTCCCTACTGAGGTAGTAGGATTCAGTTATCTAATTGTGTGTGAAAAAAACGAAATCATTAAGATTTTGCCGAAGACTATTTTCGGCCTTCAATCCATGTTATAGCAGTCATTATTTTTGAAGGTCCTTCAGGAAGGCAGAATTGGAGCATTTTAAAAAGCCTCAAATATATTGTAAATTGAGGCTTAAGAAACATATTAATATTTTACTAGTATGTCATTCAGGCAACATTTCAGAGGGGAAATCTAGGCAGGAAAGGGTTGAAATATTTTGGGCTAACATGACCTAGATTCTGAGAGGGAAATCCTAATCAAAGCAAGAAGCGGACATAGTGTAATTGACTCCACAAGACTACTTAGTCCTAATAAAGGGTGAAATACCTAGAGGGGCCATTTCTGATAAATTTGTGGTACAAACTACCCCTCAAATACCAAGGCAATGTACTGTCCTCCCACTCATTTTGATGATTATTGAGGTCTTGAATGCTTTACCCATTTATGCCTAGACTTCCTTAACAAGAGTGGTCTGGACATACTTATTTCAGAATTAATCATAAATTGGAAAATATTTTACGGAGAGGTGTAAGCTTGTTCAACATTACTCCAAAATATGTTTGAATATTGCTTTTGTTGGAGATATATGAACAACATTGGCAGTTATGGGCGCTAGGCATGAATGGATTAAAATTTCACCAAGAATTCATATGCAAATGATGGATGAGCGCATAATAACGACTAGAAGAACTAGCTAGTTTCTTTTTTTTTAAATTTCACATCTTTATACAAGAATGTTGGATCTCTACTTGAGAGGGATGAATCGTGAGGAGTGAGTGGCACCAATACCGGGTCTACCATGCTTTACAGGCTTGTAGGTGATGCTGAATTCTCCAAGATAGTGACCAATCATGTCAGGCTGAAACAGACAAAAAAGAGAATGTGAGAATACTTGTATACAATTTATAATAATAATAATTATAATTGGAATTTATATGGCACCATTTCCATTCATAAAATGTTCAAAAGCGCTGCACATTGTCATAGTTTGAGTCATAGTCAACAACGCCTCAGTGGGCGAGCCTGAAAAGGTGTGTTTTGAGACACCTCTTGAAGGCCTGACACTATGTAGAATCCAGATAATATATACTGTGTTTCAATATTGCACCTTTTCTAACAGTGATGTGAAAATGCTCAAGATAAATTACCTTTCTCTGCTATGCGAGAATGTGGATACAATATATTTGATTGTAAAAGATGTAAAGTAAAAGATTCCATCTCACAACTAACAAGCATCTATCATTTTTTACCGCAAGAAGGACCATTGTGCTTGGTGTGTTATATACCAGGAATGCATCAGGGTTAAAAAGCTCATTAACATGACCTCACTAACAGTAGGAGTTGGATCTTTTTCATCATTTGCATTTCCTGGTAGGACTATCAAAAACAGATAACTGTTTTTTGAAATTCAGCTATCTTAATAGACTAATTCTGGACACATGAGCACCCAGAGGCACACTGCTAAAAATCTATGATCAAAGGCAATTTATCATTTAACCCAATTGTGTTGTCAATGCAATATACATGTACTTCCTGATGTTACCTAGGTATAAAGCTTCACATTGCAATATACTAGGGATGTCATCGATAGTTGACAAATCGATAAATCAACATTTTCACTTTGTCAATGAAATCGAATTGAATGGTTGGGTATCGAATCGAAATAATCGATATTCTCTACACTAATAATGACGTATGATTAAGGGCTGTCATTGTTTAAAAAAAATTGCCGATTCGATTAATTGATATTTTTTTTTCGATTTCGATTATTTCGATACGATACATTGGTATATGCCCATGAATTCTTTAGCATGTAATCAAATAGTAGGTAGTAGATAGTAAGTAGGTAGTTTGAAATTCAAAACAGTATGACATATGTATGATTTATTTCAAGGTTTAAACCTATGATCTTACACCCTGCAGGGAGGGTACTTTTGTAAAACTGCATAACTTTATCCTCATTAGGAGACTATTCAGGCAATATACTTTACTAAGGGCTGAGTATTCAAATACACACACAGAAGAGAGAAAAAATTCATTAAAATCAAACCCATAATCTTTATTTTGAAAATCAAATATTGGCAGTGTTTGAGGTTTTATAAGAAAGAAATATCTGTATGTATATATATATATATTCGTTTATATTACTTATTATTTAATACCCAGCGCCTGCCAACATTTAATTAACATCATTTCAACATTTACCTACATCAACAATCACATCAGCCACATTGTTTATGAATGGTGAATTATGTACCATAGATCGTAATAGTTCGTCATTGCCATAGAGAACAAAACGAGCAAGTGCCGTGCAATAAACAGTTTTATTGAATACCTTAAATACTATACATGCATAAGCGAAGCCAACCGCGAAGCCCTACTCCAAGTGAGCGAATTGTTTAATACAGAACAGAGTCTGGGTCCGCGGCTGCCTAAGTAAGCGTAAACCGTCATGCAATAAATATACTATATACAAATTGTGAATAACAATACTTTGTAGTAATTGAGAATTTGCCACAACTCTATAGTAACACGCATATTGGCCGTATTGCCTATAATTTATAGAGTTAAGTTTATCGGGCGGGACGGGTGGGAAAATATGATGAGAATGCTGCCAACGAGTCTGGCGAATTTGGAAAATGGCGGAGAAACGCTGCGTTGTAAACAAAGCCCCTGATTGGAGCAGAAAAGTCACGCGGTAGTTGTGACGTCACAGAGCTGCGCGAGGCAATGCAGAGTGGGATAGAACCACGTAAGTTGCTCTCACAGACAATGACATACAATTAAATTGTCTTGACATTGCCATAGAGAACAAAAGGAGCAAGTGCCGTGCAATAAACAGTTTTATTGAATACCTTAAATACTATACATGCATAAGCGAAGCCAACCGCGAACCCCTACTCCAAGTGAGCGAATTGTTTAATACAGAACAGAGTCTGGGTCCGCGGCTGCCTAAGTAAGCGTAAACCGTCATGCAATAAATATACTATATACAAATTGTGAATAACAATACTTTGTAGTAATTGAGAATTTGCCACAACTCTATAGTAACACGTATATTGGCCGTATTGCCTATAATTTATAGAGTTAAGTTTATCGGCAAATATTATATAAGGCCAAGAAAATAATATAACAGTTTTGTTTTAGTTTAATCTGGAAAGAGTTTCGGCCACCCTAACTCTAGCAGGGTTTGCGTTCAAGTAGTTGAGAACTGATTCACTCTTCCAAGCACCAAAAATTTTAATATCTGCTAATGGCGCACCCAATTTAAAGGCAGCTGAGCAAGAGCCCTTCCTCAATGAATATAAAGTGACTCGCCTGCCCGCCAAAGGCGAATTACGCACAACCAACCTCAGCCATTGGCGAAAATACGATGAGAATAATGCCAACGAGTCTGGCGAATTTGGAAAATGGCGGAGAAACGCTGCGTTGTAAACAAAGCCCCTGATTGGAGCAGAAAAGTCACGCAGTAGTTGTGACGTCACAGAGCTGCGCGAGGCAATGCAGAGTGGGATAGAACCACGTAAGTTGCTCTCACAGACAATGACATACAATTAAATTGTCTTGACATACCAAACAATCACATCAGCCACATTGTTTACGAACAGTGAATAATGTACCATTGATCGTAATTGTTCGTCATTCCATACCTCCCGCCAATTCCGTTGCAACGGATATTCACGAAACTGATCGTGAATTTCCGTTCTTTCATTAGTGGCTTGCCTCACTATAAACACTTCCTATTGCACTGCAAAAGGAAAGTGCGGCAAGTCACCACTATGTTTCTTTTGTAAACAACATGGCGGCTCCCACACGTGGGGACCGATCAATGGCCGCAGCACTCTTCGCAGTTTTGTGGCCGTAAGTATGTTAGTTTTTTTTCATTCTAATGGGAAAGGGACTTCTCTCCTAGTTCTAAGCTTAAATTTTATGTAGAAGTCACCTAAGCCTTTGAAAGTGGGAGAATTTCTGGCAAAACACAATCTAATTAACGAGTAATGGCTATAAATTTCATATTCAAAACCCTGCTAAAACAAAATATACATGATTTCCTTAGGATTAGCATTCGGATATTTCAGAAACTTACGTTTTATCATTCTATACCAGTTATGAATTAACACATATTTGGTTGACATAACTTCAGTTAGACCAACAGAGGGAATTGGTTAATTATCAGTTTGGGCTTGTAAGCTTTAAAGGTTGGCTTCAATTGCCTTATTTTTATTTCCGACATGTCAGCTTTAAGTGTTAATAGTTTTCATCCATCATCACTTACATGTAAATGCGATTACAGTATTACTACAACTCCAAGGTCATTCGATAACCTAAATGTTCCTTTCCGAATATTGTTCTTAAGTAAATGTATGTGGTGTATGTTCTCCCTGGGATCAATTATTGTCTTAGAGTATATTGAAAATTCTCCTTGTGATCATGAGATAATGTATTATTTTTGTTCTTCAATTTCTATTCAATATGACCTTTTTTACAACGTAGTTATATTGACTTATATTTTGTTCTTTTTGTGCTCTATCATATTTCTTTGGTTCTGAATTTTCTGCATAATCCATATCATATTCCGCACTATTGCATATCGTATGTTTTTGTATTCACAAGCAGACAGTTCATAACATATGTACATGGATACAGAGTTTAAGGGGTTAAGATGCCTATGCCATTTAAAATTCCTTTTGGTTTTGAATAATAGAAATTGATTGCAGAATCAATTTCCAAAAGCTTAAAAATTGTAATTTAATTAAAAAATAATTTTCCAAGAAATCAGGAACGAGTAGATTAACAAATCAGTTTGCCAAGCGTGTAGTATAGATCCTCGTGAGCATTCCCAGTGTCACCAAAGCACAATTTAGTAACAGGCAGGTCGTCAACATCTGTCCAGTTTCCTTCATCCCTGCGCCAGATTCCATCCTCTAACATACAGTTGCAGGTACTGGCAGGAGTGGTTGAACCACAGACATTTGCCTGGCCAGTGTTCTTGCCTCCCCAGTATTGGCGTTTCTCTCCATTCCTGTTCATCCACCATGAACAATAAAGACCAGAATCTTTGCATTCTATAATTATCTGCTGTTGACATTTTCCACCCATCATCTTCACCAGGGTACGGAGCTGTTTGATTGTGGCATAAGTGTACCCAATGACCCTTTTGTAGCTGCCATCAGCCTCATAGCCTTTAACTCTTGTTCTCTGCAGAGTGTCGTGGGTGACAATCATCATTGGTTGTTTGTTGGGAACGTCCATGCTGTTGCAGTAGACAATGAATGGGTCTACACCTTCAAGGGGGCCATCTGGATCTATCATGTATTGGGTATTCTCCGTAAAGCCATGCAACTTAAGCGTCTGGCAATTGTTTTGTCCTGAAAAGGAAAAATGGGTTTTATTTTCAAATGTTGATGAACAGGTGTAATGCAAGGCGTATTCAACATATGCTACTGCTTGCATAAATCACGAATATTCAAATTTATTTTCATATTTTGGTAAGCTCGTATACAGGTGCAATTCAAGGCGTATTCAACATATGCTCCTGCTTGCATAAATCGCGGATATGCATGCACAAGTCTGCACTAGCCAGAAATGACACACGGGAATCAGTACCTCTAGTGGGAAAGTGTAGATTTATAGTGTCTATCTTTTTCATTGACGTGATTTGTACAGCTGCTGGCCACATAGTGGCAAAGCAACATGCCAATGTTATTTGAGTGTTAACTAGCTTTGCTTTTCATGTTAATAGTTTACGAAAGAATGTTCATAATCATAAGAATTTCTAGGCTAAATCAAATAGCACAAAACTTTAACTGATAAATCGAATAAGCGTTTTCTGTTATTGTTTTTTCTTTCGATAGGTTTGCATTCTACTCCTAGCAGTCACTCCTACACTAATCTCCATGGCTAGGTTATGTTGCCAATTATTACTGTTGGCAAAGCATGTGTAAAAAATGTGGGAAAATGTATGACTTGAATTTTATATCAATACACCTCCAAGCGTAAAGGAGGTTTCTTCCCCTACCTAGCAAAAACGGCATTAGACCAGGTTAATAGTTCATGTAAAGATAATTGTGTGAGGATAAAATGCAATCTATGGTGAAGCAGTCGCAGGGATCAAACTCTATTCCTATCCATGCAAAACGTAGTAGCATATATCAAAGTTTTAGAGGCATATCTCTTACTACATTTGCTTAACAACTAACTCTCCTTTTCACGCCCTATTTAAAACTATTGTCTTCACACATGATGTGCTGGTATATGTGCGTTTATTGGTCAGAATGCTATGCCTGGTGTATTTTTACCTGATATCCTGATGCCCAGTGTCCAGCCTGTTGCTATGGTCAGCTGTGAGGGTAAAACACCCGTTTTAGGATTGTAGAACATCAATTGGCATTTTCGATCCACCTCCCTGTAGTTGAGGCATAGGCAGAGAAGGTTCACTAGACACATAATTCCACATTGATGAAGTGAATGTGCAGTGACTGTTTCATTTACATTAACATCCAAAAATGTGTTAACTTTCAGCCGGAACCGACCCTGAATTTGCTGAGAGCAATACCCTTGCCCTATCAATTGACAAGCTACAAGGAAGAGCAATGCCTTCCACACCTTCATCCTTGTCACAGCTCTGGTCAACTAACTTGATATGTTATAAACTATGTGTCACCAGTAAACCATTAGGTTTTTACATTTCCCATGATGTAATAGTAAACGCTAAAAGCTTTTCCATCAATAATCACTTAAGTACTTTGCTGAGATTGTTGAGAATATACAAACTGCGAATGAACCTTTTTTTATTCAGCATTGAATTGTACGTGTGTATATGACGTCAACCTATGGGACGTTTTTTTCAATCAACTGTCTTTTTCCTTGCCTGTGATTTATTTTTCATGAATGAATTCAGTTCTCTACAAAGACGAAAAATTAGCTGAAAAAGACCACTCACATACAAAATCAGGAAATTACAAATAAGTAGGCTTGACCACAAAACGGGTCTTTGATTTTTGTACTAACTAAATAAATTTACTGAGAATTTTTTGAAGCTAATGACCTAGCTTCAGATAGCTAAAAACAGTTGTCTTGGCCAGAGAATGATATTAGCTGCGACAGATGCAGATGGGGAGGGGTTTAAGGGGCTCGACGAAACGCTCTTCACATTTAAAAATATTGCTTCTCTGTCTAGGGTTAATTTCCTCCACACAGTTTTTACTCTACCCTTCTTTTATTTGGCAACTAGGCCTTTTCAAAGTGAAAATTGCCTGAATGGTATTCTGATGAGGAATACATTTAGCATTACAAAAGTACTTTTACAGCAGAATTCCGATATGTTGTATAAAAACTGAAAAAAACAACATAGTGTTCTCCCACTCTGAGGTGTGTTTTACAGTTGAGGATAAGTCGTCCTGAATGGTTGTCTTCAATGGGGTTAAAGGTCAAAATAGTGTAATTGTCCAATCAGATCCCTCAATTTCAATCAAGGGGTCACTGCTGCTGGGTGAAAGGTAGACCTAACAGTAGCGCGCGTGAATTTGAACAAGTGTCATGTACGTGATCTGGCGCCAGTTTCTAGGGAAAACAAACGGTGCACGTCACAACAAACGCGTATTACCATTGTTGAACTAGTGCACAGGTGACCTTTGGCTGACCTATAGTCTGTCTGACTCGAGTTTGGCAATCACTTTTGCCACTTTTTTGTGACACAACGTTCGAGTTTTCCATCCAAACTTGGCAAACATGTTAGGAGCACTACTACGTATATGTGTAAACATATTTTTTGTCTCAACTCCGCAAAATGTTGATTTTGCTCATTAGGTCCCATTGTAAAATGTGTCCATTGCCAACATTCGCAACAATACGATCTCGCGTGTGTGTATGTATGTATATTTATTTACCATGCTCAATTGCATGAAATACGATACAAATATTACAAATATGTGGATATGCATGTAACAAGAATGGTACTATTATTCCCATAACGCTAAGGTTATATTAGAAGAACATATTTACAAAATGACCAAAACGAATATAAAGGTCAATGAATTAGACATGATAGGAAAACAAAATAAGAAAATTCACATATTATTATCGCAGATGGGTGCCGTACCCCAAAAAGTTGGTAAGCGTAGGTCCTTTATATGCTTAATTCGATACCAGCTAAAATCTGTCCGACTATACAGATCAATCCTATCCTATACCCTCCTTGATCCTCCTGTTATACATCTTCGCAATATACCTGGCTGATATTGACCACACAATGACCATTTGTTCATATGAGCACACATTCGTGCCCCTGCCCATCAGCACATACAATAGATCGATCTGAGACTCAAGGAGAGCTTGGCCGGAACCATCTGGAATTATAGAAATCTCACGCATCATCTCAGTTCTCTCTTCCTGCCAAGCCGGACACTGCAGTATGAGGTGTCTGGCGTCATCCATAGCAGCGTGATCGCACATATTACAGAATCTTGCTGCAATGGATGACCCCTTGAGTCTCACATCGTCGGTTTTAAGCAAACTAGCATGAGATAGCAATCTCACCATTACCTCACAGCACTTCATCAAACTATGATTCACGTCAGAAATCTGCCACCATACTAAGTATCCCGCCCCCCCACAGACATTCGCCAATAGATCCAGACTGCGGTGACAAAGAGTTTGGATTGCCCAGAAACATCCATCCATATCCCATGCCCTCTTCCAAATTTTCTTCTTCCACATATCCTTACTCCATCTATGCCCCAATCGTGCCATACTCACCACATCATGTAACACTCCGAAATCCGATGCAACATTCAACATATCAAACACATTGCTGCCATACAAATTCGCCACACCAACATCAACATTACCTAGATAATCCTCCAGACGACTACAAAAAACCCTCCTAGAGGGCTCATCCAAGCCTAACGAAAGAACCGAACGCACGAAGAGGAGCTTCTTTACCTCAATGAAACGCTCAAGACGTATCCATCCTAAACCATAGAAAGAACAAATCCTCGGAGATCTACTGAACAGTCTCTGGATCCTCCTACCAGCGTAGGTCTGGAAATCCTCAAAGAGCTTCATGCTCTTATTATTCAGTACCAGTAATTCGCTCCCATATAGAGCAATGGGCGCCACTATAACCCAAAAGATCAGGCAGCATGTAGCCGCTGATAGGCCATTCCGTCGTATGCCCAGGCCTGAAATCGCGTTCAGAGCCCGTCGCGCTTTCGACAACCTGTCCTCGATACCGGACATATCTTCTTCAAAAAGGCACGAGGTCACTCCGACATGCTCATATGAAGGCTTTTCACATATGCGGTCCGCGCCCAGCCTGAAATCCCGTCTCGCAGCGTTGTACTTCCCCACCGTGACGGACTCACCAAAAATCATTACACCGCTCTTCTTAGCATTATATTGATATCTCCAGGTACATCCGTGCTTATAGACTACCTGGAGGGCCCTATCCAACTTACGTTCTGACAAGCAGCATGCAGCCAGATCGTCGGCATAGCCGACCGGCGAACTCGGCATTCGACTAATGCTACAACAGAGGTCAGAATTTTGCAACTGTACTATTAGCGAATTGATAAACGCGGTATACTTGATCAAGGACATGTATCCGCCCTGATGAATTCCGCATCTAAGACGGTACCACCCGGATACATGCCCTTGAACCCTCGCTACACAAAAGAAATCCAAATAACAGCGGTACAGCAACCGCCACGTTCTACCCCTAATCCCAACATCCCAGAGCTGAAAAAATAACCCATCAATCCATACAGAATCAAAAGCTTTAGCCACGTCGAAGTAGGCGACATAGACAAGGTCGTTCGCCTCCATCGACGTGGCTATTGATTCTCTCAAAACAAACGCAGTATTCAGACAAGAAAGACCTTTTCTGCAAGCACTCTGCAACCCAGAAACAGCACCACTAAGAACCCACCAAGCTTCTAATCTGTGCCACACCAATATCTCAAAATTTTTATTAAAAACGGAAAGTAGAGTTATCCCTCGATAACTGTTGGGATCTAGGGGGCAAGCACCTTTACCCTTATGCAAAGGTACTTGCACACCCACCCTAAAACACACTGGAATATATTCTGATAACCGCACATGGTTATACACACGACAGAGAACCACCAACATACCCCTCCCCGCATAGCACAAATGTTCAGCAGTAACGCCGTCCTTACCACTAGCCTTGCCCTTATGTATATTGTGTATTGTTCGCAACAGACAAACACGCGAGATCGTAGTGTCGGCAATGTGCACACTTTACAATAGGAACTAATGAGCAAAATCAACATTTTGCGGAGCTGAGACAAAAGGTATGTTTGTACATACACGTAGTAGTGCTCCAAAGAGGTTTGCCAAGTTTGGATGGCAAACTCGAACGTTTTGTCACAAAAAAATGGGAAAAGTGGTTGCCAAACCCGAGTCAGACAGACTATAGTTTAGATAGCTAACTAAACGGCAAAACGTGCAAAATTTCTCATTTTTATCGTGGGAGAAACAGGTTCCATCACTCGTGGATGGAAAGAGGAGGTATCTTGCACTCGTGAGTGATTTTGTGTCTTAGGACTCGGCAAGCCTCGTCCCAAGACACAAAAACACTCACTCGTGCAAGATACCTCCTCTTTCCATTCACTCGTGATGGAACCTCTATTTCTCTAACGGATTTTCCATCCAGAACTGTTGAGCGGGTAGAGAGTAGAGGGAGGAGAGTGCTTCATAGTTTTTCTAATGTTTCTAAAACCGTTCAAATTCATCAGAATTTCTTTCAGACGTGTTGTTGAAAATGAGATTTCGTCCCTAAGATATTCCGGAGAGGAACGAACCCATGTACATAAATAGTATATGCGTCCCTAAGATGTTATCAATATCTTACACATTGATAGGGGCGGCTAAGGCAGCACTTTTGGCCAGACCGTGTACTTTATGTTAAAAGTGTGAAACATGACAGAAATATGCTTTCATATAAACTGATCAATTTTGGATCCACATATTTTTGAGGCATTTTATGCAAGAAACTTGCGCAATGGGTGAAAACTGCAATAAACAAGTACCGGTATATAAGAGTTTCTTCTCTATAGTCTAGAATTAACAAACCTTCACAGTGGAGTGATAAATGGCAGGAAATTATAGACTGAGCAAAAGTGACATAAAGAGCTGACTTAAAGTCCCCTTATAAAAACAATATTGTCCAGCTTGGATATTAATAATAATAATAATAATAATAATAATAATAATAATAATAATAATAATAATAATTGATATTTGATATTTGATATAGCGCCCTTTCCACCTATAATGTTCAAAAGCGCTTCAGAGAAAGTCAGTGGACAGTTGTCATGGTCCATATAGTCAAATAAACTCCTTTCGAAATAGCAATGTTTTCAGCTGTTTCTTGAAGTTTTGCACACTATCAGCAGCCTTGATCAGATGTTGTCAGGGAGCTCATTCCAAAGGCGTGGTGCATAGGCACAGAATGCTCTGTCACCAAACCTTTTATGATTGGTGAGTGGTATCTGTAATAAGTTCTTAGTGTTTGATCTTAGAGTCCTTGTATTGGCTTGTTTGACTAACGGTTCCCTCAAGTATAGAGGGGCACATCCTGAAAGCGTGTGTCATATTTCATTAATTTCAGGGTTGTTGTTTTACTAAGAAACTAAGATGAAATGCATTATTGAGATAACAATAGTAAGAAATCTTCCTTGTGGTCTAGAATAATCAAAACCTTTCACATAAGTGTCAATAGCAAAAGCAGCATCTTAGATTGATCCCAAATGACAAAATAATTTAAGCAAGTTGGTAACGCAACAATTGGTTGCAATATAAAAGCTTGCAAATAATGTGACATAGCTTCTTATTCATGTTGGTTTGACAAGCATTATCATGTCAATAATTTGCATAGAATCATTAATATTTATGTAAAACTTTACAACTTTCAATACTGTATAAAATAATCAAGGTAATAAAGCAAGAATTTGATTCAATATAAAAGCTTGCAAATAATGTGACATAGCCATAACTTCTTATCTACATTGGTTTGACAAGCATTATCATGGCAATGATTTGCATAGAATCATTAATATTTATGTAAAACATTGAAAATACATGTATAATAACCAAGGTCCTAATATATTTAGGGTTATTTCGAGGGAAATTAGAGATGAGGATCAGCGTGAATCTGATGATGGATTATCTGTTCATCTAAAGCTGTCTGTGATACTGCGTTTTTCCTTAGTGTAGTCTCAGCACTGGACCACCGGTGATATTTACTTCCTTTTTATCACCTACCAATTTTGGTACATGATCTTATCACTGTACTATAAACTATCCTTGAGTAAAATGAGGCATCAGTTAAAGTAAACAAAGGTGGTATTAGCATGCAGAGGTAGCATG
This sequence comes from Maea johnstoni, assembly GCA_963942565.1. NCBI lineage: Eukaryota > Metazoa > Annelida > Polychaeta > Spionida > Magelonidae > Maea > Maea johnstoni. Next base: position 16,293,645 of record OZ012687.1, on the reverse strand, counting down.
CAATGATGCCATCACAACATATAACTATGCTGGTGGCGTAAAAGTAATGATATTTACTGTACTGGGCATATATCTTTTAATCAAGTGATTTCTCATGGTGATATAGTTTATGCTGACATACCCTGAAAGAAACTGTTTCTCTACGTAAGGTTATAGTACTTGCACTTACTTTCCAAAATATAGCAGATTTAAAGACCTCATTAGAATATGATGATAGTAAATTGCATATACATAATATATATTTTTAAGTACAGTCAAACCTCTGTTAAGCGACCGCTCAAGGGAAAAGTCTAAAGTGGTCGTTTAAAGAGGTGGTCTCTTAAGAAGGGGTTGAAGGTCTGAGTGAGGTTATGAATATCTATGTAGTACATAACAGATATGCAATTAAACCAGTATATGTTTAAACCAGTATGTGTTACATATGATGTTTTCACCACGAGTATCAAATTAGTTTTAATGGAAAAATATGGGGTATACACTTTATATTCATTTTTATTTTAAACAGTAACATAGTTTAAGGGCTTTGATCTTAAATGTTTGCCTAAGTTGATAGAATAGACTGGTGTTCCATTGGAGTAGACGTGCTTGTTTACATATCTTCTCCTGAGGGATTATGTAGTGCATTAAGGGATGGGAGTGAACATTTTTCAGATACAGTGTGCCTAAATTCATTTTCTAAACGTTTTTTGACTCAAAGATGCTACTGGGCAAAGTAGTACTGTATGTACATAGAGTTGGCAATTTGTAAAGGAAAGAGCAAGTTTTCGTCAATGAAGTCAAATAAATATAGAGAAAAATATGATGGGGTAGTGTGGTCACTTCGAATAACGTCTTCGAAAACGATTTATACCAGTTAATCTTCATATATACACATGACAGGAGAAAAGTGAGAAATGTTGGGGCCTGTATGTAGTGTTTTCAAACGAATTACAGTATGAAACAATAGATGCTTAGCATATGGCATCTGAGTTGATACGAGTCTCAAAAACTAAAACAGTGCCGACATTTAATTCCTGAATTAAATGCGTGGGAAGTATGGGCATAATACACGTCCATACACCCCTTTTGCCACCCAGAATCCTGGGCATGGATGCATGAATGACCTAACAACTGAACGTTGGTCATTGATGTACTTGGGTAATTTTTTTATATCTTATCGATGGGTGTTTTTACAATCAGCCACTGGCAGATGTCCGGTCGACTAGTGCAGGAATTGAATATCTCTTCTCTACAAAGGCTGTTTCATATCCCCCTCTTCATGTCTCTGGTAAAACCTCTGGTGCCGGGCACCTATCGAATTATTCTCATCTACCTCTTGCGTTCACAATGCCATATAAAACAAGTACGGTTGTAGATGCAAAGCATCAATAGTCAAAAGGCGGGGCCAAGTTATTTATGAACTTGTGAGGGAACCGGATGTATAAAGAACATTAACATTATAGAGGAAAATGATTTATAATGACTAGATTTGTATCATTTTTGTAGAAATGAAACAAATATCGGAATTCTAGGCGCAAGCTGGAGACTTCGAAATATCTTGGGTGCGAAGCTACTAGGGTACGCATCAGTTTGGTTACGAACCAGTTTGGTTACGAAGTCTCCTGATTTCATTCTATACACATAGTAGACTAGTGGCAGTCCTATGAGCCGCTTCACGCCAACAATAGATGATGGGCGATACCAGTCCCTAATCCGTGACGTGATTGTGAGACTGGCGCTAGTCTATACACACAGTAATTTTTTTCTTAGTAATTTTCCTTCCTATACTGAAAAATATACTTTATGTCCGCTTAAAATATTTTATATATTTGAAAACTTCATGCTAAATTAAAATAAGGAAGGCACGATTTTCCGCGGCAAAGGCAACATTTATATTATAACCAATCAGAATAGAGAATTATATTCAGTCCGGCCTCAGGATTTAGAGCATGTGACGTCTGCCCATGAACATCTCAAAACAGCTTCCCAGGTAGGCGCGGCCTGAGGGCCCCGCCAATAACAGTCTGCGACCACTAACGAGTGAACATAAGTATATACAGCTCTCTTTCCAGGTACCAACTTTCCTTGCCGGGCATGATTTCTACTTGCCCAACATGATTTGTGACTTGCCCGAAGTAAGTTATAACATATTCTAGAATGGCATGTATTATTTATCATGAATTTAATGATTTGAAAACCATTTTGATTTTGATATTTTTATGTATTTGTGCTGAATTTTCAATATAAAAATGTGTGGACCGCTCAGAAAATCAACTTGCCTTTTCAGGCAAGTGAAAACTAAAATGTCCTTGCCCGAGGGCGTTTTTTCAAAAATCTACTTGCCGGGGCAAGTACTTATGTCGAACCCTGCTTCCTCATGATTTACCTATCACTGAGACCGGCCAGGTAATAATGCACTTGATGACCTCAAATCTGGCATTAACAATTCTGGTACGTACAACTATTGTATGAATTTAAAGTACTAGTACTTTAATTCGCCCCAGAGTACACAAGTACTCATAAACCCCTCATAGGGTATTAGTATATGTTTCTGTATTACCTGCTACTAAACTAGTCCCTAGGCAACAGTGGGCATTATTGATGCACCTTGCAATTACCTGAGTGTTATTATGTTACGTACATTTAGAGTACTGCTTTTATCTAAACACACCAAGTTAAACAAGATGGGTATCAGCAGAATATAATCAGTAGCTGTAGCTGGAGGAATTAACGCTTGAGAGACTTCATTGGGTGAGTTTTTTAATGGTCGTTTGTGTGTACCTTCAGAGTTACACGGGAGGGCAACTGAGTAAACAAAGCGATTAGTCCAAACAACTTATATGACAAGAACTATTAAAACATATTGTGGTCGAGTTACATCCGATCAATGTGTATGTAGTGCCTGGTCCTCTCACTTTCTTCATATATTGGCTGGTGGCTGTTGATACTTAGGGTATGAAAACATGTGGTGCAACGTTAGCTTGCACAGCTTGTACGTTTTGGATCAAATGTAACATATTTAATCCCCAAGAGAGAAAAGTTGCCTGCAGGGACTTTTTGTTTAATATGAAATTCTTGAAGGGAAATGGAAAAACGTATCTGTGCGTGTACAGGTAGTCTGGTACATAGTTTTCCTTTGCGTCTCTAAGTAGGCTTTCATTTACACAAGCTCTCTGTCTGCTTTAGTGTATAGCTTTTATTGAACTTCGTTTACCTGTTGCCTGATAATAGTATTCTATACCCACGGGTGGTATGCTCAGGGTGTGCAAACAAATAACAGGCTGGATGGATAGAGAATAATAGAAATACACCTATAACTATTGCCAAGGTTGAAGTTACATGCTGCATATACAGAGGGTGTCTGGAAGAACCCGTGACGTTCTAGAAACACCTTGAAGAATGCTAATTTTAAATTACTGAAGACCATAAGTAACATTATGTCCAGCAGGAGTCATGATACTGTAAGTAGCATATGGCGTTTACCATTACAAAAGTTTGCACCTGCCAACAAAAAAAATTCAATCTTGATTTAGACTACATTACTTCTATAGCCATTATACTCATTTCGATTTTTCCTTCTTGTCAACTATGAACATGAACATGTAGAAAACAGTATATATATATATATTTGTATATATATATATATATATATATATATATATATATATATATATATATATATATATATATATATATATATATATATATATATATATATATATATATATATATATATATATATATATATATATATATATATATATATATATATATATATATATATATATATATATATATATATATATATATATAATATATATATATATATATATATATATATATATATATATATATATATATATATATGTATATATATATATATATATATATATATATGTATATATATATGTATATATATATATATATATATATATATATATGATATATATATATATATATATATATATATATATATATATATATATATATATATATATATATATATTATATATAAATATATATATATATATATATATATATATATATATATATATATATATATATATATATATATATATATATATACATATATATATATATATATATATATATATATATATATATATATATATATACATATATATATATATATATATATATATATATATATATATGTATATATATATATATATATATATATATATATATATATATATATATATATATATATATATATATATAAATATATATATATATATATATATATATATATATATATATATATATATATATATATACGTCTATATGTTATTTGCAATTAAACCACTCTCGGTTGTTTCCCTGCCCATTCAATAAGTGTTTAGTCGTATGTACTTCAGGGAAATTGCCCTTTAAATTATGACTGGGAAACATCTCGTTTTTGTATTCAGTAGAGAGACACTAGTTTTTTTTACAAATACAAAACCAAATTGAAAAAAGAATGTTTGTTTAATGAATAAAGATGACTTCAAACTAACAATTCTCGTTTAGTATTGTGATGCAATGGACCAGGAGGTCAACCAGCAATGCATGATGGGAGCTGCATAAACAGGTTTCTACTTTCTAGTATCACCAGAATTGAATACGGAATTTTAAAACAGGATTTTCATAAATGCACAGCAAACTTCATCATACAATTATCACTTTTTACTATGATTTATTTTAATTTATTAACTTAACTGTTTAGTTATCAAAACAAATCTTGTTAGTAATTACAGTTACATAAAAAGATGTCCAATTTCCATTAGTGGAATTTTGCATCATATGGTTACCGGTCATTTGACGTTACACTAATGACGTCAAAAATTCAAAATGGTTGTGCCCTGAATTCAAAATAAGACAGTGGGTATATAAACAAGTTTTCCCATAGTTTTACACAATGACACACTGTGATGTGATGCATGTGCCTCCTTAGGGAATAGTGTTAATGTCGCATATGTATTAACTTTAGAGGGGTATATGTAGCACTACATACAATATTTCTTCAGAAGGTATATACTAGACGTAGAGCTATGGCGAATTGCCAACATAGCATTGAACCTTACATCGCATCAAATAGACACCGCCAGTAACAATAAAAGATGCACAGTAAGGTTCAGTATTGTTGAACCTACATAGCAAAGGCTCTGCCAGCGATTTTGTAAACGAATGGTACTTTTCTGTACCCAGGTACGAAGTATGGGGTGAAGATCCCCTTACAATCCACAAAATATACGCGGCTCTGACGCCGAGTGACTCCCGAAGTGACTGGGCTTCCGAGTTTGCTGCCGCCACTTGCTGCCGCTAAACAGGCAGAGGATTCTAAGATCTAAAGTTAAAATACGTGTTCCCGTTTATCCAATGTCAGTGTTTTGATAAAAGAAGGGGTGTTTATTTACTGGAAAATAGGGGTGTTTTTTTCGCCAGAAATCAGTGCTTTAGGGGTATTTTAAATATTGAGTGTCCCCCCACACCCCACCGGGCTGCCAATATATTTTATCACGTTTTAAGTACTGCTTTCAAGACGATTACAATTGGGTATCAAAAAGCACATACTAGTAGAACAATTTAAACTATGGTATTATTTTTAATCACCTTCCAATTATCCCACAAATGGGTAAGTAGTTTTAAGCTCTGTGTATTATATTGGTTGCTCCTTATATATGCTTTCATACGATTTCAACATTTGTACAAATGAATCATACTGCTCATAACATTTCCAAAAGTGTATCAATATAACATTCTTTCTCGGTAGCGTCATTTACGACTATACTATAATACTGATCATTTTTGTAGAATAAATTGTCTAATGCAATAAGTGATACTCACGAACTCTTCAATTTCCAAACAGTATCTGAGAGATCCTTGAACGATCTTTAATTATAACTGTGTTTCCATTTGTACTAGCAGCTCGCACGGTTTTGGATTCTCAGTCATACTCAATCATGCGCACTGAGTAAAGAGGCAGAGAATAAAACGAAACACAATCAAACTACCCTTACCACCCTAACATTAGAACCCTTACTGAACCATTGGCATCGCTCAGGGTTAAATGAGTGATCGTAAGGTTCGCTGGCTATGAATGGATTAGTAAACCATTTTCTGATGAAAATAATATGTACTTACCTTCATGCTCTACATAATACATTCATATAATAGCAATGATCAACTTGAAGAAGAAAATGTGTGTGTGTGTGTGTGTGTGTGTGTGCATCTTGACTTTATTTCAACAATTCATTGATATTCATTTTAATAAATCATGTTTATAACATTTTCCAATAGAACACATACATTTGATTAATAAAATAATAAAAACATTTAAATGATAGTGGGTTAATGGATTCTAAGGTGCCCTGGCCATGAATGGGTTGAGAAATAACCCTTAACTAATTCAGCGTGGCAATTAAAGGGTTACATGAATAAATTAAGGTGCTTTGGCCATGAATGGGTTAATTTAACAACTTTTAAGTCATATTCCATCACGCGCGGCAGAGGCAAAGTAACTTTTGATAGATTCTTGGTGGGTTGAGGGTTAAACAAATGGTCATCATGTTCTCTGGCCATGAATGGGTTTATTCAATATACCTTAACATTACCTGGGTTGCAAAAGATTAAACGATTGATATTTAGGTGCATTTGTTGTGAATGGGTTAACTTAATAACCTTTGGTATATTCTTGGTGGGTAAAGGGCAAAATGAATAGTCATCCGGTGCTCTGGCCATAGATGGGTTAATAAAATAGCCCTTAAATAATTGTGGGTGGCGAAAGTTTACATGAATTGTGATCAGGTCCTCTGGCCATAAATAGGTTAATAAAATGACCTTTAACATATCCTGGATTGCAAAAGGTAAAAATGAATTATATTAAGGTGCATTGGCCATGAATGGACTATTGAAATAACCCTTAACCAATTATGGTTGATAAAGGGTTAAACGAATATCATTATGATGCTCTGGCCATGAATGAGTTAACAACCTCTAATATATTTTTTGTCATCAGGTGCGCTGTCCATGAATGGGTAAATCAAATTACCCTTAACATATTCTGGTTTTCAAAAGGTTAACTGATTTGTTCGAAGGCGCATTGGTCATGAATAACTTTACTTAAGAACCTTTAATATATTATCGGTGGGTAAAGGGTTTACTGAATTGTTTTCGGATGCTCTGACCATAAATATGTTAATAAGATAGCTCTTCACTAATTCTGGGTGGCAAAGTGTTAAATGAATAATCTTAAGGTGAATTGGCCAAACATGGGTTAACTTAACAACCTTTGATATATTCTGAATGGGTAAAGGGTTAAATGAATTACCCTAGGATATTACATAGATTCATGTTTTACATAATAAAACATACATGTAAATAGCAATGATGAATTTGAGCAACAAAGAGTGTGTCTGTGCATGTGTTAAATACAATACCAACTATATTGCATTCATTCATTCCACCAAAAGAGCGTAAAAATACCGCCTCACTTAAAGGAAATATGAGAAACACAAAACTATGATGAAATAAACTTAAATTGTTACTATGATATGAAAAGGATTAATTATTACAAGTCGGTAGTTATTTTTATAATGGTTAATGTGAGCGTTTTTTAGGTGAGTGGATCTATGGCATAAATACCATCCGAACCATAGCAAAACAGTAGTGAATAAAAAAAAAATCCTACACCCCCATCGCGATTCGATCCGGGTCCTACTGCTGTACAATTCAGTACGCCAAGCTGCCTAACCAATACCCTAACCTGCTGTTCGATATCAGTTCAGTCAAAATTAATTTAGAATAGATGGCGCTGTAAGTCAAAGATGTCGGCCATGACATACTCTCTACTACAAATTCTTCCCCCATTAAATTCGAGTCTTACGGGAGAGGAACGTAATTAACGTAACCCTTTCGTGCCGACTGACGAAAACAGCCATGCAGGAACATATTGCAGGGGTCAAACCCTTGCCAAATGACACATGCTCCTCTAAAAAGGGATCCAACCGTCGCCCGAACTCGGTATTAATATAATAGACTAGCAGCTCCCCGTGCGCTGCACGGTTTTGGAATCTCAGTCATACTTAATCATGCGCAGTGAGTAAAGAGGCAGAGAATAAAACAAAACACAATCAAACTGCCTTCACCACTTATAACATTAGAACCCTTACCGAACCATTGGCATCGCTCAGGGTTAAATGAGTGATCGTAAGGTTCGCTGACTATGAATGGATTAGTAAACCATTTTCTGATGAAAATAATATGTACTTAGCTTCATGCTCCACCTAATACATTCAAATAATAGCAATGATCAACTTGATGAAGAAACAAACACGTGTGTGTGTGTGTGTAAATCTTGACTTTATTTCAACAATTCATTGATATTCATCAATAAATCATGTTTATAACATTTTCCAATGGAACACATACATTTGATTAATAAAATAGTAAAATAATTCTTAAATGATAGTGGGTTAAATGAATTCTAAGATGCCCTGGCCATGAATGGGTTGAAAATAACCCTTAACTAATTCAGCATGGCAATTAAAGGGTTAAATGAATAAATTAAGGTGCTCTGGCCATGAATGGGTTAATTTAACAACTTTTAAGTCATACTCAATCATGCGCGGTAGAGGCAAAGTAACTTTTGATATATTCTTGGTGGGTTGAGGGTTGAATAAATGGTCATCATGTTCTCTGGCCATAAATGGGTTTATTCAATATACCTTAACATTTCCTGGTTTTCAAAAGATTAAACGATTGATATTTAGGTGCATTTGTTTTGAATGGGTTAGCTTAATAACTTTGATATATTCTTGGTGGGTAAAGGGCCAAATGAATAGTCATCTGGTGCTCTGGCCATAGATGGGTTAATAAAATAACCCTTAACTAATTTTGGGTGGCGAAAGTTGAAATGAATAGTGATCAGATCATCTGGCCATAAATAGGTTAATTAAATAACCTTTAACATATCCTGGATTGCAAAAGGTTAAATGAATTATATCGAGGTGCATTGGCCATGGATGGGCTTATGAAATAACCCTTAACTAATTATGGGTGATAAAGGGTTAAATGAATAGCATTATGATGCTCTGGCCATGAATGGGTAAATCAAATAACCCTCAACAAATTCTGGTTTTCAAAAGGTTAACTGATTTGTTCGAAGGCGCATTGGTCATGAATGAGTTTACTTAAGAACCTTTAATATATTATCGGTGGGTAAAGGGGTTTACTGAATTGTTTTCGGATGCTCTGACCATAAATATGTTATCAAGATAACCCTTTACTAATTCTGGGTGGCAAAGTGTTAAATGAATAATCTTAAGGTAAATTGGCCAAACATGGGTTAACTTAACAACCTTTGATATATTCTGAATGGGTAAAGGGTTAAATGAATTACACTAGGATATTACATAGATTCATGTTTTACATAATAAAACATACATATAGATGGCAATGGTGAACTTGAGCAACAAAGAGTGTGTCTGTGCATGTGTGTGTGTTAAATACAATACCAAATATATTACATTCACTCATTCCACCAAAAGAGCGTAAAAATACTTCCTCACTTAAGGGAAATATGAAGAACACAGAACTATGATATAATAAACTTAAATTGTTACTATGAAAAGGATTGATCATTTCAAGTCGGTAGTTATTTTTACCATGGTTTATGTGAGCGTTTTTTAGGTGACCGGATCTACTTTCTAAATACTATCCAAACCATAGCAAAACAACAGTGAATAAAAAGAAAATACGGCACCCCCATCGAGATTCGATCTGGGTTCGACTGCTTTACAATTAAGTATGCCAACCAGCCTAACCATTACCCTAACCTGCTGTTCGATGTTCATGCAGTCAGAATTAATTTACAATAGATGGAGCGGTAAGTCAAAGATGTCGGCCAAGACATACTCTCTACTACAAATTCGTTCCTCATTAAATTCGAGTCGTACGGGAGCAGGAACGTAATTAACGTAACCCTTTCGTGCCGACTGACGAAAACGGCCATGCGGGAACATATTGTAGGGGTCAAACCCTTGCCAAATGGCACATGCTCCTCTAAAAAGGGATCCAAACTCGGTATTAATATATAAGATATTTCGTCTCTTCCGATCAATATCATAGAGCTTAAGATTATTTAACATTTAGGATTGCCTAAAAGTATAGAAACGTTATCAAAATATATAATTCCAGGAAAGCTTTATTATATCTTTTAATCAATTATATTACACACAGTTCACCACATTAGTCGACCCTGAACGCATTGTTATATCATAGTATTTATGGTTTTGAGTTTTTTTATTTTTCAAACCTCTTTATTCAGTTTTGCATGGTAAATCAACAGTACAAATAATAATAGCTTTTTAGCTATATAGAGAAAAAGTTGGAAATTCAACTTAGGTAACAAAATTGAACATATAAGACAACCAAACTTGTTATAACAAAATGCACAATTAGACCGTGGGCAAGAAGTGTTTTGAGAAATACCTGTTTGTTACACTGTGTAAAATATGAAACATTTTAATGAAAGCATTGAATGTTGTATTCCTACAAGTGTAATTTCTATATCTGTAAATGTCTGTAATTGAAAAAATTGAGTAATAAAGACCATTTCTTTTCAAAGAAAGCAATTTTGTTGTTTATTAACCCTTTGTATTTTTCATGATCATAGCATGACTTGATACTTGCTTGTACCCAAATCAAAGAAGGTATTTTTCCTTCTAATTTCGCCAGATAAATTATTTTTTTAGTATTAAGAATGATTATGTTAACAACATTTTGATTTTCTAAGTCACCTAGGATTTTCCTTCGGTCACTTAAATTATAGTTAACCATTCCAAGATTACGAATCCAAGTTTCTACCTGATCCCACAAAGCAATAGATAAATTACAGTACAATAACATGTGAGTGTTGCTATCTTTATCTGTTTTACATTGGGAGCATATGTCTGTATCTGAGATACCACATTTAAGTAGAAGGTCGTTAGTGTAAAATCTGTAATGGAGGGTTCTAAATTGAATATATTTTAGGTAAATATCATCTAAGAGCACATTTGTCTTCACAAAGGAGTTTTTTACTTCATATGGATCTAGAGTTAGTTCAGCCTTTTCCATCCATTTTGCACAGATCCCTGCAATAATTGAACCATCCTTTACATGCAGACATCTGTACAAATTGGATACACCTTTTTTGTCTTTGCTTAGGATTGTGTTAATAAGACAATTTGTAGGCCGAATCAAGTTATATTCTGGTTTTTCTCTAGTGTCCATGTATAACTTTATTGTTAATATGAAGCCTCCATATTCAAGGAAGTTAGTTTTTAAACCAAATTTTAGTTGAAAATCTTCCAAAGATATGAATTCATTGTGCTCGCCGAGGACATCACCAATAATACTTATCCCTTTTTGAAGCCACTGATATTTTAAAGGAATTCTAAGTATCGGGTTATACCAAATAGGAGTTAACCCTGTTACAGACACATCCTCACAACATTCACTTTTTAACAAGTCTTTTAGATAACACAACACATTATTCCAGAACGGAATTTGTATAATCTCAGACATTCTTTCAATATAATCAATACCATAATTAAAAATGTCATGAAAATCTTCTAAATCTAAGAAAATCTTCCATTTACCATTTGTTTTAAGGTACCTCCTTAACCATCCTAATTTTAAGGATTTATCAAACAATACAATATTGTGGAGTTTTATACCCCCATCACCTATTTCAGCTTCTAGAATTTTTCTGCTGAACTTAGCAGGCTTGCCACACCAGACAAAAGTCAGAAATATATTTTCAATTTCCTTAAACAATGCATGTTCAGGACTTGGTAGGGACAGGAGGATATGGGTTATTTTGGAGAGTAACAACGATTTCACAATAGTTACTTTCCCATAGGGTGTTAATTTTCTCGTACTCCAGACTCTGATTAGGTTCTTGATTTCAGCCATTTTAAGGTTTATGTTAATTGTGGTAATATCGTGAAGTTTAAATGTATCATAGTGTATTCCTAATACCTCAAATTTATGAGTCCATTTTAATCCAAATTTACCTTCCCAAGTAATCCTCCTGTCCCTTGAGGCCCCGATTTTTATGACCTTTGTTTTGTCCTTATTAATGTCAAGTCCGGATATTCTATTAAACCATCTCAGTATGTCCATGACACATCTTAGAGAATCTCTATCTTCATCCAAGCATAGAGTTGTGTCATCGGCATACTGAGACAATTTCAATTCTGTATCCCCTATTTTGATACCTTTAACATCCTTGTTTTCTCTAATAACATGAGAAAGCAGCTCGGCACAGATAACAAACAGATAAGGTGAAATTGGATCACCTTGTCTACAACCTCTAGACAGATTTATTTTCCTAGAGAAAAAACCATTTTGCTCTATTTTAGAAAAGGAGTTTTTTTGTAAAAGTTTAACAGAGTTAATAATGAAATCTCCAAATCCAAATTTCTTGAGACTAAATTCAATGAAGGGCCATTCAATTGTATCAAAAGCCTTGGCGTAGTCCACAATAATCATTAGGCCCCTGACTGAGTTAGCCTCACAATATTGTAGGGTATCCAATAGCAGCCTGGTATTCTCTCCTATGAACCTATTTGAAATAAAACCTGTCTGATCTGGATTGATAATTAACTCTAAAGTGTTTTTTATTCTTTTGGCTATGATTGAGGAGATAAATTTGTATGTCGAATTAAGTAATGTTAGAGGTCTCCAGTTTTTTAAAAGATTTCTCTCTTTCCCAGTTTTGGGTATACAAGTAATCGTTCCTTCAATTACTGAGTCACTGAAAGATCCCTTTTTTTGTGATTCAAAATATACCCTTAATAACCAGTGTTTTAATTCATTTTGAAAGAATTTAAAAAACTCATTCGAGAAACCATCAGGCCCTGGGGCCTTGTTTGTTTTGCTGTTTGTAATAGAAAATTCAACCTCAGAAATAGTGATAGGTTCCTCAAGATAATCACTCACCGAGCCAGACAGTTTTGGTAAATTTTTCAGGAAGTGTGTATATCTAGTATGATTATTTATATTGATTTGTTTAGTAGAGAAAAGTTGTTCATAGAAACATGCTTGTATCTCAAGAATACTTTCTGGATTGTTAATTATCTTATCATTATCGTCTTTCATGGTTTTGAGTTAGTGTAATATCCTTTGTAGTTTCTAGTGTCCCTCTGTACGATTTCTCATTAATACTCTACTTTATCAAAACCTTAAAAACTATATGGATGATTTAAATGCTCATCGCACAGAATCCTTTCTAACGAATTCGTGCGTTACCTTTGTAATGTATGGATTTTGAAGGTCTTCTATGATACTTAACCAACTGAAAATACCCTGGGTGAAAACTCTAATGGGAAAGGGACTTCTTTCCTAGTTCTAAGCTTAAATCTTATGTATAAATCACCTAAGCCTTTGAAAGTGGGAGAATTTCTGGCATAACACAATCTACTTAACGAGTAATGGCAATAAATTTCATATTCAAAACCCTGCTAAAATAAAATAGACATGATTTCCTTAGGATTAGCATTCGGATATTTCAGAAACTTACGTTTTATCACTCTAAACCAGTTATGAATTAACACATATTTGGTTGACATAACTTCAGTTAGACCAACAGAGGGAATTGGTTAATTATCAGTTTGGGCATGTCAGCTTTAAGAAGTCGGCTTCAATTGCCTTATTTTTATTTCGGACATGTCAGCTTTAAGTGTTAATAGTTTTCATCCATCATCACTTACATGTAAATGCGATTACGGTATTACTACAACTCCAAGGTCATTTGATAACCTAAATGTTCCTTTCCGAATATTGTTCTTAAGTAAATGTATGTGGTGTATGTTCTCCCTGCGATCTATTATTGTCTTAGAGTATATTGAAAATTCTCCTTGTGATCATGAGATAATGTATTATTTTTGTTCTTCAATTTCTATTCAATATGAACTTTTTTACAACGTAGTTATATTGACTTATATTTTGTTCTTTTTGTGCTCTATCATATTTCTTTGGTTCTGAATTTTCTGCATAATCCATATCGTATTCCGCACTATTGCATATCGTATGTTTTTGTATTCACAAGCAGACAGTTCATAACATATGTACATGGATATAGAGTTTAAGGGGTTAAGATGCCTATGCCATTTTAAATTCCTTTTGGTTTTGAATAATAGAAATTGATTGAAAAATCATTTATCAATAGCTCACAAATTGTAATTACTCAAAACGTAATTTTCCAGGAAATTAGGAACGAGTAGATTAACAAATCAGTTTGCCAAGCGTGTAGTATAGATCCTCACCAGCATGTCCAGTGTCACCAAAGCACAATTTAGTAACAGGCAGATCGTCAACATCTGTCCAGTTTCCTTCATCCCTGCGCCAGATTCCATCCTCTAACATACAGTTGCAGGTACTCGCAGGAGTGGTTGAATCACAGACATTTTCCTGGCCAGTGTTCTTCCCTCCCCAGTATTGGCGTTTCTCTCCTTTCCTGTTCATCCACCATGAATACCATAGACCAGCATCTTTGCATTCTATAATGATCTGCTGTTGACATTTTCCACCCATCATCTTCACGAGGGTATGTAGCTGTTTGATCGTGGCATAGGTGTACCCAATGACCTTCTTGTAGCTGCCATCAGCCTCATAGCCCTTAACTCTTGTTCTCTTCAGAGTGTCATGGTTGACAATCATCATCGGTTGGTTGTTGGGAACGTCCATGCTGTTGCAGTAGACAACAAATGGGTCTACACCTTCAAGGGGGCCATCTGGATCTATCATGTATTGGGTATTCGCAGTAAAGCCGAGCAACTTAAGCGTTTGGCAATTGTTTTGTCCTGAAAAGGAAAAAAACGATGTACATGTATAAGATGACTACTTTCCACGCCCACAATATGTTGACAGATGGAGGCTTAAATCAAAGAAATACTTTTCGAGTGTTCCTACCGAGATATCGAATTGTCACCAAGACAAAGCCCTTTAAGGCTGTGATGCTGGTGACACATTTGAAATAAGACAACTCCTAGTTTAGCACTCCTGTACCCTTTCGAACAATAGTTATCTAGTCCCTAAGGTCTTGGTGTTTCATATAGGTTTTCTCTAAATTAGCTGTTTGAGCTGACATGGATACAAACACAGTTTCTATTTTACAGTGTTTTACCTCAAATGAGGTTTTCTTGATCAATAAAGGTACATTTGATTTGTGAATACCGTACATGTCTGCTAAATATACTAGGCTAGGGCAACTAGCCTAATCATTTTGAGCGTGTCACCAGCATCACAGCCTTAATACTGAGATCCAAATACTTGTCTGGTGTATATATTTGCTTACCTGACTTCTTGCAGCCCAGTGTCCAGTCTGTGGCATTGGTCAGATGTGATGGGAAAACACCTGTCCTAGGGTTGTAGAACATCACTTGGCACATTCCATCCAGCTCCTTGAAGTTAATGCATCGACAAAGACGACTCTCTAGACACAGAAACAGGCATCGCATCAGGGAATAGGCAGTAATTGATTCATTTACATTGGTGTTCCAGTATGTGTTACGTTTTAGCTTGAAGAGACCACTGTAATGCTCTGAGCAATGTACCGTACTTGTGAGAAAGGTCATAAGCAGCAGGAGAGATGCCACATACATCTCCATCCTTGCGAAGTCTGTAAGCAACTGAATATGAAAATGAACCTTTTATTGAACCATTTTTACCTGTTACTTGATAGGAGTATTCTATACCCTTGGGTGGCATGCTGAGAGTGTGCAAGCAAATAACCGGGAAAACCAATGGCTGGTTAAAGAGAGATTGAAATACACCCATATCTATAGCCAAAGTTGGTGTTACATGCTGCTTATACAGAGGGGGATCTGGAAGAACCAGTGACATTCTTCATACACCTTTGGGAATGTTAAGTTTGAATTAGTAAAAAACAATAAGTAAAATGTGCTGCAGGAATTAGCATTTGGCGCATACAATTACAGAAATTTTAATTTGCCGGCAAACACTTGAGATCTTGACTAAGCCTATGTTACTTATTAAGTCATTACACTCATTTAGATTTGTTTTGTATAAAAAAAGATTTTTTCCTTTTTTGTCAAATACAACCATCGCATCAAAAACAGTATCACATCGATAACTATGTAATATAAATATAGATAACTTGAAACCAACTACTGTAAATCACTTAAATATGGCATTATATAGCGCAGTTACGGTACTGCCCTGGATAGCGTGATCTAAGTATAGCGGTGAACGGGAACAGCAGCAGGAAGTTCAATTAAGAATATAACAAAGACGGGGATTTTACAATAGCGCATATGGGCAGAGCACTATTATTGCTATCTTATTGTTCTCGCTATTAATAAGTGATTTACAGTATATCAAGATTAGAACATGTTAATTGCGATTAAACCACACTTGGTTCTTTCTTCATCCAATAAGTGCTGAGTTTCATAAAATGTACACTTATCCAATCGGACTCAATTCAATAAACTGTTTCTGAAATTGCTACGTATCTAGGTCATGCGTTGTTCCATCTCAGCCCACATTGATAATAATTCCAAACTACATATAATTTTAGATGTTAGTTAACGATAATATAAATGTTTGTAGTTCTTATAATATTGTATAACATCAATTTAGCTAGTCAGAAATAACCTAGTATGATTTTAGATCATTCAGGTCCCAATGTCGCTAACTAAGTGATGACTATATTGTATGCTTTGATTAAGGTTATGTAGGTCCTTACATGGCTGATCACAGCAATAAGTGTAATAGACTACGCACCAAAAGAGAACCAATGTGGTAAGATAGTACACAACATGTAGAAGTTATTTTCACCAATATATCGCCATGGAATTGTGAAACCCTAATATGAAAATATGTTGATTGTTTATTCCATGAAATTGCGCTTTAATAACTATTGTGATCTAACTGATTAATGATAATGCATATGTTTGAGCATTTTTCACAACTCTCCCACGGAGGGAGTATTTTAAAGTGTATGGATTATATGAACTAAATCTCTTGAACAATAAAAAACCCATCTATTTGGGAATTAGAAAATTCATTCTCACCACAATCAAAAATGTATATATACTGTGAATCAGGAAATAAGTGTGTGTGTGCGTAATTATTGCGTTATTTGCATCACACACGATACGCACTTATTTCCAGTCGCCAAAAAACAAGTTTAGTTCAGTATTCCGAAATGGTGATAAACGCAAAAATAAGAAGTAGCAAAAATCTACAAATGATAACAGTAACAGAACGATAGTATATGAAAGACACAGTGCAAAATATCCAGTGTTGTGAAGTGGTCGTTTAGTCTGAAAAACAGCCCGGAACTGTTAATTGTTAAAGTTAACAAACTCGCCGTTCCATTGGTGTAGGGCTTGATGTTTAACTATGATAAGTATCAGTTCCTTGATGATTCTCTATAATGGAATATTATGTTACATTGACTTACTTGAGTAGTTGGCATATCTATCACAAGGAGATACTGTAATTCATTTCACTTTATTTAACTTATTGTTATTAACTTTATTTAACTAATTGTTATCAACCCTTGAAAGGTTATTATAAATTGCATAAACGAAGAGATGTGCGTTTCCCCATTCTAAGCTATGAGGTATCTTATCAGAGCACCGGTCTGTGCTATCCCATGTTTTGCTTGGAAAGGTGTCACGCATAGCCAAAGATGAAGCACGGCATGTCCCAATGCATCTCTTCTGACGACACTGATTAAATTCATCCTAACATGGGCAAGATATAGGAGGAAGCGGCGACGTGCCTCCTGCTCTCTTTTAAAACATAGCTTCTTCCAATCTATCAAAACATACTATAATCTGAGGGTATCACCTGTTGCCAAGCCTATAAGAGGTTTTGTGCTAATTGGTCGCTTTAACTCCTCTCAGTGATGGCTTAGACAGTAACAATTGATTTTATGACGGGTAAAACTTTCTTTTTGTCCTAACTCATTCCTAAAGCCCGTCTCACACAGGCAAGACAAGTGTAAGGACAGTGTTAGGACATGCCACGATCAGGAATTTCGTTCAAATAATTCGTTCAATTCCTGATCGTAACACCGTCCTAGGTCATGTCCTAACACTGTTCTGGGTGTCATAGGTGCATCGCCGACAGAGGGCATGTCATTCACGACAAATTGCCTGTCGTGCGTGTCCTAGCTCGGAATTGAGACGTCTCAATTCCGCGCTAGAACATCCAGAAAACGCAAGACAACGATTTTTGCCGTGGCCTAATCACGTGACAGGGGGGAATCCCCAAACGAAAGCGAGGCTAGATCCATCATGGCGCGCACAAAAACAAGTCGACGAACTCAATCAGCGAACAAGAAATTGGTAACTCCTGCACAAAAGAAGAGGATAGAGGTGGAGATACATCGTGCCCCGGATTCGGCAAGTGACGTAGAACAAGTAGATAGCGATGATGCCGCCGTTCAAGCCATGTCTACGCCTACAGTGAGTTTAACAGATATTAACTTTCGAAAATCAACACCCAAGCTGAGTACAAGCACACCTCTGATGCAGCGCCAAAGTGACTCCGAAGAATCAGCAATAGCAGCAACCCCCACAAGCAGCAGGAAATCCCTCCCCCCCACCTCGGGATCAGTGGAAGCACCAGTTCAAAAAAGGAGGCAACGCTGCAACTCCCTCCTGGAGGAGAAGGGTTCCACCATGCATCCTCCCTGCACTTGTAAGTATTATTCTCATAAATGTCTCAATACCAACATGTAATAAATACCAATAATTGCTCCTATAGTTCTTTGTATCAACATTACACTGCATGTACTATTTCATGAATAATTATATAACTACAATCAAAAATGCTTTCCCATGTGCTGTTACAGATTATATTGAAAGTTATATATGTGTGTACTTTCTTATGTTATGATTATAACCTGTATGTATCACATATGCAGTGTCACCTATATGTAACTCATTACTTAACTAGTTTCATTCACATTTCAGTTATGCAAGTCAAAACGTTCTTCGAGACTTTGCGCACGAGGTTCGGGAAAATCAGTGCAAAGAAGTCGGGTCAGGGGCTCAAGAAACTCTCTCATAGGGAGCAATTCATCTACTCGAACTTTCGCTTCCTATGGGGTCACATCAGACGTACTGCCAGCAGACAGTCGGACACGGTGAGTACATCTGACTTTAAATATGTAATTGTGTAAAAATATTCTACATTTCAGAGTGTATTGTTTTATATTGGTGTTTAATCATCATTTCAATATATGTAATTTATATTTGTGCATAATTTCTTGGATGTCCTTTGTATGGGTATGTTGCGAACCAATATGTCATTATATGCCCTCTATGTTTGGAGAAAGGAGATGTTTTTATACAAATATTTCATTAGCTACATTTACTCATTACATAGTCCATTTAAGATAATCCTAATAGTCCCCTTCCTACTATCATCAATCAATATAAATGTTGCTTCATATATGTTTTTTACCAACATTAATTCAGCATATTTATCACCTGTAATTGAATGTTTGTTAGTCCTGAGTATTACAATATTGTTTCAGTATTGAAGTGATCCTCCTAACAGTATCATCATATATTTCCTACTATATTAGAATCTCTTTATTGTTATCATTTTTAAGGTATAGATATCAATGTATGTTAGTGATGCATGTGGATGTTTAACGCCCATTAATGTAATATAGAATATTCCGACAGTTAACAACAACTCTTACACCATTTATTATTTACAGTTCTCCAAACCCAGTGCAGTAACCTCCGAAAGCGAGAGTGACATCGAGCAGGAGCAATGTTTGTCTGATGAGTCCAGCCAGCCTGAGGATCCTACAGTCAGTTCTAGGAAGACTCTCTTCAAGGGGAAGGGCAAAGGTGTAGGCAAGACGTCGGAGAAATCATCCAAGAAAGGAGGAAAACATCTGGAGATTGCTCAGAAGGTAAGGAAATTATTAAAGTATAGTGGATGTAGTAGTTACATGTATATGTATGATGTTTATCCTGTAACCACCCATATGAGAAATTAGATAATCAAAAGAATTTCATTGCACACCAATTTGCCCTAATATGCTATATAAAATTTAAAAATACTACAACAGGCCTATTGCAACACATATATCAATATATAACAATATTTCTATATAGAAGTATTTCATATAATTATTAATTATTACTGTTCCATTTTATTATATTTAATGTGTATAGTGTATGTGGGATTAATTATATAGTTAACACTTAATCGGCCTATAAAATTACCATGTAATGCAACAATCAAATTTGGATTGTAAATAATAAACAAATGTAATCCTTACATGTATATATTGGTTGAAGTTGAACATCAACTTATTT
The DNA here is from genome assembly GCA_963942565.1 of Maea johnstoni. NCBI lineage: Eukaryota > Metazoa > Annelida > Polychaeta > Spionida > Magelonidae > Maea > Maea johnstoni. The sequence goes on along the minus strand of OZ012687.1, from coordinate 16,273,306 downwards.
TTATGTGTTAGAAGCTGGTTAGTGATCATTACAATTGTCAATTAGCTTCATACACATGTATAGTTTTTATATTTTGATTATGTTGTCTATTGCTAGGGCACACATTTATTTTCACATGCTTCTAATCTTTCAATTACCCTCAAACCTACTATGTACCATTTCATTTGTTTCAGATACTGGATCGAGTTGAGAAGTCGGAGCAGGAAAGAGCTGCCCCATCTAGTGCTGCACCATCGGAGCATGATGTGGAGATAGACCACTTCTCCAACTACTTGAAGGCACAGATGAAAAAGATTCCCAACCCCAAGTGGATGGATTTCACGATGGACAGCATGATGTTGGTCAAGAAGTTCGTCCAAGGAGAAGAGCACCCGCCTCCCATTCCCACAGCATCTTCATCTCCCATAAAGTAGATGACAAGGACGAGGTGGTGGCGCCTCAGCCTACAGCACAGGTAACAACCATGGCGAATTTGAATGTGGTCCCTTCCTCAACTAGCCACAACCTCTCCTCGTACCTTGCTTCTCTGGGAACTCCTGCCATACCACAACCACTGTATGGAGATTATCTATCACCAAGGATGGCCTTAATGGGATCACCATCGGTCCACCAACTTATGAGGGGTGATGTCCATGGACCGCAAGCGGATAAGATGAATTGAACACTATTAGAATAAACACAAAAAAGATGTTTTATTATGTTCTGTCTATCATTTCAGATTAAACCAACCTAAAGTATGCATAGTTTAATATATATTTCGAATCATTAATATATGATTCCGCATGCACAGTATTTTTATGGCCAGTATTACAATTGTATTAATAACATTTCTATCTTCACACACTTATCATTGGTAGAATCATGAGTGATGTATAATTCTTCTCTACCAATTTGCAATGTTATGTACAAATGTTTCATTTAATACAGCATATTAAAGATGTGAATACTCAGGTATATATATAAAACTAATGCAAGGAAAGTGTTGAACTACATATGTTTATTTGTATTTTTATAAGGACGATTTCTTAGTATTGTTTAAGTTATTATTTGCTTTGTGTTACATTTTGTCATCCCAAACATCATAAGATATAATACATAATATCAGATGCATATGTTAGAATATACAAATGCTTCATTTTATTTTTAATCAAACATCCATGTTATGATGAGTAACTTATAAATATGCCAATATTTAATCCATCCACCATATGTATAATACCATTGGTTACATACATAAGTACAACTGACAATTATGAATGTTTCACCAGAGCACTTGTTGCCATGTATTTAATGTAAGCACTGTAATCATATAATCATTAATCTGACTTGTTCAACAAGAGAAAAATTGTTGTAAAGGACTTTATGTGTGCTTCCTGAGACAAGCACTTATAGTTGTATAACACAAGTCCCAAACATTTGTTAATTTATATAACATTACAACATAGTTATGATCATGTTATTATGTCTGAAACTAAGAGGGACATGGTAATTTTATTTTGTATTACATGTTGACAAGATTGTCAATTTTCTTTTAGAAGTTATGTTGCCATTTATGACGGGTAAAGTCATATACAAGTTTGTATGTTAACCTGTTGATGAGATGTAAGGTTGGAAGAGATGTTAATAAAACTTTGTTTATTTAACTGCATAAATTCTACTTGTTTTGGTTATTTTACACCATTTCTTTCTTGTAGTCTATATCATAGCTTCTTGCCATGCCACTGAGCCTGCATCGGAATTGTAATAGCTAGTTAGGTAGTGGCGAATTAATTTCCCAACCTTATGAGATGTAGGTCCACCTCTTACATTCAAATCAATCATTCCTAGTTCTCTCCTCCATGCTCCTGGTCTAAGTTCATGGTTGACAGGGTCTTCCACATCTGCTAGTGCCTGAGCTCCCCTTGGGTCCATGTCTATGAGCAAGTTGTGCAACACACAACAGGCTGTGGATATAGTTTGCACATTTTCATGCCTCTGGAGCATAGGTGAGATTAGACATCTGAATCTGTAAAACAAAATTACATAGGTATAAAAAGCGCAAATGTAATACTCTAACATACATGTGAACAGGTATTGAGTACAATACATAAAGTATATAAATAATTGGAGATGTGGACAGACATAATGATTTAATATTTTATTTATTTAATACCTTTGCGCCAGGATGCCGAAAGCATTTTCAACCACTCTGCGTGCCCTAGACAACCTATAATTGAAGATCCTTTTCTGTTTAGTTAATCCTCTACTCGGGTGTGGTTTCATCAGCCATGGGCGAAACCCAAATGCATCATCACCGATGAATGAATAGTTCACTGGGCAGTCGTCATTAGGTAATGGCTCTGGGTCGGGTAATCCTGCATACTCATCCATCACTGCTTTGTATAAGTTGGTTTCCTTGAACACACCTGAATCTGCACAGGAGCCATTTGCTCCAATGTCAACGAACAGGAACTTGTAGTCAGCAGCTGCAACTGCCATCAATACAATAGAGAAGAGTCCCTTGTAATTATAAAAGTTAGTTCCGGATTTCTTTGGCTTCCTTATAGCAATGTGTTTGCCATCAATAGCGCCCAGGCAGTTATGAAAGTTCCATAGGCTAGAAAACTTCTCTGCCACTTCCTTCCATTCCTCAAATTTTTCATTGATTGAAAAATCTTAACACACTCTCAGTTCTGTCATAAGATGTCCTAAGAACATTCGTAAGAATGAATAGAAAGATCTACGACTACTGGGAGTAAGTATAAGGCAACACATGACTTGCCTCTGAGCAAATATTCAAATTGTCCACGCAGTGGACGTCTTTGTAACCCAGCATCTTTTAGGTCTGTCGACAATCTATTTAGTGTAGCGGCAAATGTTCAGATTTTGCAATTGACCCCCAACGGCGGTAAAAGAAGCAGCATCATACATCAAATGTATATATTTCCTGAAAGGTCTTCTGTTGTGGAACACATTTAAGCATCACAAATGTACTCTCCAACTAGGGTGTGAAATGTTCAAGAGGAAGGAGGACACCAGAGTATCCAGCAGAAACCACTATTTTATCCAAAGTCACTGGCAACTTTCTAACATACCCTAGACAGGATTCGACTGGCTGAAAATAAACTCATTTGACTATTGTTCAAATGCTATTTTTGTTTTATTGTCCTTTGGCCTTAAATAAGTCTAGGCATAGTTGTGATACAGTCCTAGGAAGTTAGTAAGAGCTTCGTAGGCGTTTCTTATGTTGGTCGTGGTAAGTTTCGAAATGTCTTATAAATGTCTTATATGTTCTTAAATTATTCTCAAGATATTCTCAAGAATATTCCGTAGACATTCCTAAGACAGTTCTTAACAACTTCTTATCAAGGTATTAACTTGTTCTTGCTCATTTTCGAGGCGCAATTTGGCAGAGGTCTACTGCAGAGCTGACAGAGCTGGCAGCATCCGCTCAATGCTTCTCTTGGTCCAGTGGGCAGTTGTGCTGAGGCTACCTGCTCTGCAATCTATCACTGAATTACAGACTTAATGTAATCTGATATACTTTCCCATGAAGCGCCTCTTCCGTGTCTTACCTCAAAGTGAGATAACAGACCAGGTCCGGCTGCGTGCTGTGTTGTATACAGATCACCTCAATGCACACTAGTATGTCAGTTGTATGACATTATGTTGCAATTGGTCATTTCCGATTAAGTATTTGAGATACATTACAAAAGATAATTATGCGTTCCATATACAAAGATCAATGTGGTAAATTTGTATACTCATAGGGCTAAGGTAAAGGGTTGCAATTTGCTTTATATTGTTCCTCTTCCGGTCACATTGTTCACGAAAAATACTAGTATCCAAGATCGGCATACTTTGTCCACATTTTCTGGCATACAGATATATGTAAGAAGTAGGTTAACAAAAAATGAAATAACAATTTGAAACATTAAGGAAATTCATCTCATGGATATATGACCTAAGCTGTTTAAAGCCATCTTCATCCTAATATAGAAACAAACCAACGAAGAGAGGACTGTTAACGACATTTCTTTATTCAAGAGCTTGTTACAACAAGGGAGGTCACATTATCTTTTGAACTGAAATAAACCATTTGTTGTTTTAGCAAACCTTTTTTAGTGAATAATGCTTCCCGGCCACTCCATATATTTAGATAGCATAAATAGAATAGTATGACATATGCCAGATATACCTGACGTTAGATTATGACTCATTTAGGTCCAGCTACGTGAATTAACATGACCTTAAAGTCATACTATGTAAATACTTTTGAAAAGTCAATTTATCGCAACTGTGAAAATCTATGATTTATTTCATGTGCAATATTAATCCTGGACAAATCCATGTGGATTACAAAAGAATTGTCTATGTGCATATCTACAAAGACGAATTGTTATGCTTATTAGTAAGTTACGATTACAGCTTCATAAGTCTGATTATAAGAATGCTTCCTTGGAACTGGAGCTAACTAGTCGGTAGTATATATGTTTAAAATTCATTTCTATTCACCTTTTTCTGTCTGATTAAGGTTAAATTTTGAAAAAGACTATAAAATATTAAGAAAAGCGGTTTCCAATGACCAAACAATCCCAGACCCATCAAATATAGCTGTGTTTTGGGGTTTATAAACACTGAGGAAAAAAGATATACAATATGATCTGGATGTCGAGTGAATTAGCAAGAGAAACTGTATTTCCATGCACCTCTGGCTGAGCATCAGCATTACATAGCAAAGGCTCTAGCAATATCTTTAATCACATTTTTAGGAATTAGTGTTATGACAATTAAGGTATGCATTCTCGCTAATATACTTGGCGATCACAAACCACAGAACATAATTTTAACTGTTCCTATATTAAATCACCTTCCAATGATCCCACAATCGGGTAAGTAGTTTGATAAATGACAGAAAGTTAGGAACAATCAGATTAACAAATCAGTTTTCCAAGCGTGTAGTATAGATCTTCAGGAACATTCCCAGTGTCACCAAAGCACAACTCAGTAACAGGCAGGTCGTTAACCTCGGTCCAGTTTCCTTCATCCCTGTGCCAGATTCCATCCTCTAACATACAGTTGCAGGTACTCGCAGGAGTGGTTGAACCACAAACATTTATCTGGCCAGTGTTCTTGCCTCCCCAGTATTGGCGTTTCTCTCCATTACTGTTCATCCACCATGAACAATAAAGACCAGAATCTTTGCATTCTATAATGATCTGCTGTTGACATTTTCCAGCCATCATCTGCACCAGGGTACGGAGCTGTTTGATCGTGGCATAGGTGTACCCAATGACCTTCTTGTAGCTGCCATCAGCCTCATAGCCCTTAACTCTGGTTCTCTTCAGAGTGTCGTGGTTGACAATCATCATCGGTTGGTTGTTGGGAACGTCCATGCTGTTGCAGTAGACAATGAATGGGTCTACACCTTCAACGGGGCCATCTGGATCTATCATGTATTGGGTATTCGCCGTAAAGCCGAGCAACTTAAGAGTTTGGCAATTGTTTTGTCCTGAAAAGGAAAAATGGGTTTTATTTTCATATGTTGATGAACAGGTGTAATGCAAGGCGTATTCAACATATGCTACTGCTTGCATAAATCACGAATATTCAAAATTTATTTTCATATTTTGGTAAGCTCGTATACAGGTGCAATTCAAGGTGTATTCAACATATATGCTCCTGCTTGCAGAGATCGCGGATATGCATGCACAAGTCTGCACTAGCCAGACATGACACACGGGAATCAGTACCTTTAGTGGGAAAGTGTAGATTTATAGTGTGTATCTTTTTCATTGACGTGATTTGTACAGCTACTGGCCACATAGTGGCAAAGCAACACGCCAATGTTATTTGAGTTTTAACTAGCTTTGCTTTTCATGTTAATAGTTTACGAAAGAATGTTCATAATCATTAGAATGTCTTGGCTAAATCAAATAGCACAAAACTTTAACTGATAAATTGAATAAGCGTTTTCTGTTATTGTTTTTTCTTTCGATAGGTTTGCATTCTACTCCTGCCAGTCACTCCTACACCAATCTCCATGGCTAGGTTATGTTGCCAATTATTACCGTTGCCAAAGCATGTGTAAAAAATGTGAGAAAATGTATGACTTGAATTTTATATCAATACACCTCCAAGCGTAAAGAAGGTTTCTTCCCCTACCTAGCAAAAACGGCATTGGACCAGGTTAATAGTTCATGTAAAGATAATTGTGTGAGGATAAAATGCAATCTATGGTGAAGCAGTCGCAGGGATCAAACTCTATTCCTATCCATGCAAAACGTAGTAGCATATATCAAAGTTTTAGAAGCATATCTCTTACTACATTTGCTTAACAACTAATTCACCTTTTCACGCCCTATTTAAAACTATCACTTCACATATGATGTACTGGTTAATGTACGTTTATTGGTCAGAATGCTATGCCTTGTGTATATTTACCTGACATCCTGATGCCCAGTGTCCAGCCTGTTGCTATGGTCAGCTGTGAGGGTAAAACACCTGTTTTAGGATTTTTAGAACATCAGTTGGCATTTTCGATCCACCTCCCTGTATTGAGGCATAGGCAGAGAAGGTTCACTGAACACATAATTCCACATTGATGCAGTGAATATGCAGTGACTGTTTCATTTACATTAACATCCAAAAATGTGTTAACTCTCAGCCGGAACCGATCCTGAATTTGCTGAGAGCAATATCCTTGCCCTATTAATTGACAGGCCACAAGGAGGAGAGATGCCTTCCACACCCTCATCCTTGTCACAGCTCTGGTCAACTAACTAGATATGTTATAAACTATGTGTCACCAGTAAACCATTAGCTTTTTACATTTCCCATGATGTATTAGTAAACGCTAAAAGCTTTTCCATCAATAGTCACTTAAGTACTTTGCTGAGATTGTTGAGAACATACACGCTGCGAATGAATCTTTTTTTATTCAGCATTGAATTGTACGTGTGTATATGACGTCAACCTATGTGACGTTTTTTTCAATCAACTGTTTTTTTTCCTTGCCTGTGACCTATTTTTCATGAATGAATTCAGTTGTCTACAAAGAAAAATGAGTTGAAAAAGACCACTCACATACACAATCAGGAAATTACAAATTTGACATTACAAATAAATAGGCTTGACCACAAAACTATGGCATGCCAAAATGATATTTTTTCAACTCACAAAATATCATGCAACTTTCAAAATATCGTTCAACTTTGTTAAAATATATCATGCAACTCTCCAAATAACATACAACTCAGGAAGGGTGTATATTTTTTGGGAACATGTATAATGAACTCAGAAAAGTTATGGGTGTTGTGACCAGGTCAGGCACTTGTAGTGGGGAAGGTCACTGGTAAAGGGGAAACGCTTCTGGTCTGATAGTCATTTTGTGTTAACCACTATGCTGCTGCAGACTAATTTGGCCAATACAAACTAATTCAAAAAACCTGAAAAATGACTTAGATCCTAGCACATGGGGACTCATTTGAGAGTACTCTGTGAGAGCTATCCAATGAATACCAACATCACAGGATCTAGATGGTTTTCAAAAATCTTTTCATCCTTTTGATTTGGACCTCAGCATTAGAAAGGTTAACCTGTGACTCACTGGACCCCAGCACTTCAAACCTTTATGAATGCAAATTGCCATGGCCAAGTGGGTAAGCACTCAAGCTGGAGAGGTCATTTACATATCTAGCTCTGTGATCAGCTTGACCGTAACCTATTAATTCCAGACAACAACCCTTCCAAGTAATTTATATCAATGAATAATCCTGTGACAACAGACACAGTCAGTCTAAGCTAAGGGAATCAGTAAATGCTAATTATGACAACTTGCGTACACAGGGGCTTTTTAAAATAGTGGATGTAGATGATAAGGGTACTTTTGTCACATTACTCTCAGAGTTTGCTATATATATACATATATATATATATATATATATATATATATATATATATATATATATATATATATATATATATATATATATATATATATATATACATATATATATGTATATATATATATATGTATGTATATATGTATATATATATATATATATATATATATATATATATATATATATATATATATATATATATATATATATATATATATATATATATATATATATGTATATATATATATATGTATATATATATATATATATATGTATATATATATATATATATTTATATATATATATATACATGTGTATATATGTATGTTAATTGTATGTATAATTGTATGTATAACTGTATGTATGTATTTACATATATATATATATACATATATATATATATATATATATATATATATATATATATATATATATATATATATATATATATATATATATATATATATATATATACATACATACATACATACATACATATATACATATATATATATATATATACATATATATATATATATATATATATATATATATATATATATATATATATATATATATATATATATATGCATACAATATGTTGGTATTCATTGGATAGCTATCACAGAGTACTCTCAGATGAGTACGCATGTGCTAGGATTTTAGTCATTTTTCAGTTTTTTTTAATTAGTTTGCATTGGCCAAATTAGTCTGCAGCAGCATAGTGGTTAACATAAAATGACCAGTAGGTTTTCCCCTTTACCAGCGACCTTCCACACTACAAGTGCATGACCGGGTCACAACACCCATAACTTCTTCTGAGTTCATTATACATGTTCCCAAAAAATATACACCCTTCCTGAGTTGCATGTTATTTTGAGAGTTGCATGATATATTTAACAAAGTTGAACGATATTTTTGAAGTTGCATGATATTTTGTGAGTTGAATAAATATCATTTTGGCATGCCATACAAAACGGGTCTTTGATTTTTGTACTAACCAAATAAATTTACTGAGAATTCTTTGAAGCTAATGGCCTACCTTCAGATAGCTATAAACAGTTGTCTTGGCCAGAGAATGATATTAGCTGCGGCAGATGCAGATGAGGAGGGGTTTAAGGCACTCGACGAAACGCTCTTCACAATTCAAAACATTGCTTCTCTGTCTAGGGCTAATTTCCTTCACACAGTTGTTACTCTACCCTTCTTTTATTTGGCAACTAGTCCTTTACAAAGTAAAAATTGCCTGAATGGTATTCTGATGAGGAATACATTTAGCATTACAAAAGTACCTTTACAGCAGAATGTCCGATATTTTGTATAAAAACTGAAAAAGAAACACATAGTGTTCTCTAACGGATTTTCCATCCAGAACTGTTGAGCGGGAAGAGAGTAGAGGGAGGAGAGTGTTTCATAGTTTTTCTAATTTTTTTAAGACCTTTCAAATTCATCAGAATTTCTTTCAGATGTGTTGTTGAAAATGGGATTTCGTCCCTGTCAGTGGACAGTTGTCATGGTCCATATACTAGTAGTCAAATTAACCCTTTCGAAATAGCAATGTTTTCAGCTCTTTCTTGAAGTTTTGCACACTATCAGCAGCCTTGATGTTGTCAGGGAGCTCATTCCAAAGGCGTGGTGCATAGGCACAGAATACTCTGTCACCAAACCTTATAAGTTTGGTGAGTGGTATCTGTAATAAGTTCTTAGTGTTTGATCTTAGAGTCCTTGTATTGGCTTGTTTGACTAACGGTTTCCTCAAGTATAGAGGGGCACATCCTGAAAGCGTGTGTCATATTTCATCCATTTCAGAGTTGTTGTTTTACTAAGAAACTAAGATGAAATGCATTATTGAGATAACAATAGTAAGAAATCTTCCTTGTGGTCTAGAATAATCAAACCCTTTCAAATAAGTGTCAATAGCAAAAGCAGCATCTTAGATTGATCCCAAATAACAAAATAATTTAAGGTGGCCGTAAACGTTTCGTCCTCAGGGAAGCCTGTTTTGAGATACATGTATTATGTTAATGAACCGGGCCTTACCCTCCTTATGAAAAAAAACCATAGCTCTACTCCAATCCTAAGTTCATAATTTGTGCAAAATTTGGATTTGACAGGTATGAATAGACAGACAGGACAGAGAGCATGCTGCAGTGTTATGGTCATGTGACCCCAGTTAGCTGATAAGCCCATCCCACCTCCTTATCAAAGCTACAGGAAATGGATGTGTATTTGGATTGGTAACTGATTAGAGCTGGCATTTAAGGTCAGCCAGTCTTTTCTCTGTATGCATGTGTTGGTTAGAAAGGATGTCTGTTGGGTAAGGTGGGCCACTTTAGCACCACAGACAATGATGTTTTAATCAATTCAAAAATAGTGTATTAGGGATTAGTCTTAATCAAAATGTGGCTCCGGCTGTCTGAGAAAAACAGGAAACATCCCAGTTTTGGGGCTTCAAGTAAAGAAATGTGTGTATTTGATGGGAAAACCTTGACTTTTGGGAGGATGTTGAGTCAATCCGTCTCATACCTTCAGCTGGAACAGACACTCTATGCTCTATGGATAACTAACAATACTTTAGTATTTATCAACTTGGTTTCATTTTCAAACACGTTTTTCTCAAACAATAATACAGCAATCATGATATAGTTACCCAAAGTACAATTACACCCATATAATTCAGCTATTAACTAATTAAAGCCTGGATTGTATTTTTCACAACAATTGTTGTCAATCCAGTTGGAGACACAAAGGAGATTGAAATTGCATGTGAATAATTGGGTTTATTGATTGATTATCACTGTGGCCTCAGCTCTGAGGAAATAGATACAGGTATGTGTGGTGTCATAATCCCCTCAGGACAATGAGTGTGGTGTCACTCATAATCCCCTCAAGGATTATGGGAGTCAGGAACCAATGTCTAAAAATAAGATTTGCTATGGGTATAGAAAGGTCACTTCCTCTAAGCATTTCAAGCAGTGTAGTAGTGAATGTACAGTCTACTCATATGGGATTCATTAGTCAGACCTCAGGGAAAGTTGCCATTTCTGCTGCAAAATATGTATGGATTACTCATTCTGGATTATGTAACTTGGATCACTGGAGTGGAGATACAGCAATAGAGGTTTGTGAAATTATCTTTCTTTCAAGGCCCAGAATGTAAAAGCCACCTTGTCAGAAAGCTATGCTTTGGAAGTTTGGATAGCTTCAGAATTGGCCCTGCAACATGTTTGTCTTAGATAAATGAAGCTAAAAACCCATATAGAGCATTACAAGCTTTTATTTGCCAAATCAATATGCTTGCAGTCAAAGAGTCTGCCAGCATAACACACCAGATAGCTGAAAATTGATTTTGATGGCACAGTTCTTTGAATTATTAAGAATTCAAGAGCTATGATGCATTACATTAATTAGCATGCAAACAAGATGCCAGACTACTAAGTAGGCGGGGCGTGGGTGATGTCACATGCCCATATATGGAATCCAGTTGACAGGGATGTTAGGCAGGTTGCAGAAATGTACTCATTTATACTTTTTTTTGAGGTAATTGAGAAGAAAAAATGTTGACAGTTGTGAAATACAATGGAAGGTTACTTTATCTTTCCACTTAGACAAAAATAAATACATTAAAGTAGTAGCAAAAAGTTGCACAGTAACTTTAACTGGGAAATACACAAAACTGCCATTTTCTCAGCTTAGTTTTCTATAGTTTTACTCTCACGGTTGACGTGAATTTAGACACAAATCTTAATCAATTAGCTTCAAACTTTGTATATAGATTCTAAAACATGTCCTCCTCAAATCTAGACGGGGATATTGCAATATCTTATCTGGTTAATTTTTTATAGTGAGTCAAAAATCAAGAAACCAAAAAAGCATTTTTTTTCCCTAAAATGTTGTTAGATAAATGGCCATAAAAAAAGTTAGGGGCCATATTTGACAAAAGCCCCGTCTAGTTTTCAAGAGACAAAGGTTTTTTCAATGTTTTAAAAAATCAGGTTATTATCCTAGATCCTGCTCTTAGATTTGCGTCAGCCGTGACATATGTACTGAAAATTGATTAGTCAAAGTTTTGACCCCAATTTCTTCAAAATAATTGGAGCACATACAACCTATCCATATCCTATGTATTCCTTAGAATCTCAGCTTTCTAGTTTGCTAGGGGTTTAGTGTACAAATAATGAGAAATCAGCCATTATTTGAGGGAAAGTCTGCTCTCCACCGGAAACGTTTACAGCCACCTTAAGCAAGTTGGTAACGCAACAATTTGTTGCAATATAAAAGCTTGCAAATAATGTGACATAGCTTCTTATTCATGTTGGTTTGACAAGCATTATCATGTCAATAATTTGCCTAGAATCATTAATATTTATGTAAAACTTTACAACTTTCAATACTATATAAAATAACCAAGGTCCTAAAGCAAGAATTTGAGGCAATATAAAAGCTTGCAAATAATGTGACATAGCCATAACTTCTTATCTACAGTGGTTTGACAAGCATTATCATGGCAATGATTTGCATAGAATCATTAATATTTATGTAAAACATTGAAGCTTTGAAAATACATGCATAATAACCAAGGTCCTAATATATTTAGGGTTATTTCGAGGGGAAATTAGAGATGAGGATCAGCGTGGATCTGATGATGGATTATCTGTTCATCTAAAGCTGTCTGTGATAGTCTTAGCACTGGACCACCGGTGATATTTACTTCCTTTTTATCACCTACCAATTCTGGTTCATGATCTTATCACTGTACTATAAACTATCCTTGACTAAAATGAGGCATCAGTTAAAGTAAACAAAGGTGGTATTAGCATGCAGAGGTAGCATGCAATGATGCCATCACTACATATAACTACGCTGGTGGCGTTAAAGTATTGATGTTTACTGTACTGGGCATATATCTTTTAATCAAGTGATTTCTCATGGTGATAAAGTTTATGATGACATACCCTGAAAGAAACTGTCTCTACGTTAGGTTATAGTACTTGACACTTACTTTCCAAAATATAGCAAATTTAAAGACCTCATTAGAATATGATGATAGTAAATTGCATATACATAATATATATTTTGAAGTATGTCTAAATCTATGTAGTACATAACAGATATGCAATTAAACCAGTATGTGTTACTTATGATGTTTTCACCACGAGTATCAAATTAGTTTTAATGGAAAAATATGGGGTATACACTTTATATTCTTTTTTTTTTTAAACAGTAACATAGTTTAAGGGCTTTGATCTTAAATGTTTGCCTAGGTTGATAGAATAGCCTGGTGTTCCATTGGAGTAGACGTGCTTGTTTACATATCTTCTCCTGAGGGATTATGTAGTGCATTGAGGGATGGGAGTGAACATTTTTCAGATACAGTGTGCCTAAATTCATTTTCCAAACGTTTTTTGACTCAAAGATGCTACTGGGCAAAGTAGTACTGTAGGTACATAGAGTTGGCAATTTGTAAAGGAAAGAGCAAGTTTTCGTCAATGAAGTCAAATAGATATAGAGAAAAATATGATGGGGTAGCGTGGTCACTTCGAATAACGTCTTCTAAAACGATTTATACCAGTTAATCTTCATATATACACATGACAGGAGAAAAGTGAGAAATGTTGGGGCCTGTATGTAGTGTTTTCAAACGAATTACAGTATGAAACAATAAATGCTTAGCATATGGCATCTGAGTTAACTCGAGTCTCAAAAACTAAAACAGTGCCGACATTTAATTCCTGAATTAAATGCGTTGGAAGTCTGGGCATAATACACATCCATACACCCCTTTTGCCACCCATAATCCTGGGCATGGATGCATGAATGACCTCACTAATATACGTGGGTCATTGATGTACTTGAGTTATTTTTTTATACCTTTAATATCCATGGGTGTTTTTCCTACCAGCCACTGGCAGACGTCTGATCGACTGGTGCAGGAATTAAATTATATATATATATATATATATATATATATATATATATATATATATATATATACACACAGCCCTCTTTCGCAAGATTTTCCTATCACCGAGACCGGCCAGGTAATAGTGCACTTGATGACCTCAAATCTGGCATGAACAATTCTGGTACGTACAACTTTTGTATGAATTTAAAGTACTGGTACTTTAATTCGCCCCAGAGTACACAAGTACTCATAAACCCCTCATAGGGTGTTAGTATATGTTTCTGTATTATCTGCTACTGAACTAGTCCCTAGGCAACAGTGGGCATTATTGGTGCACCTTGCAATTACCTGAGTGCTATTATGTTACGTACATCTAGAGTACTGCTTTTATCTAAACACACAAAGTTAAACAAGATGGGTATCAGCAGAATATAATCAGTAGCTGTAGCTGGAGGAATTAACGCTTGAGAGACTTCATTGGGAGGGTTTTGTAATGATCCTTTGTGTGTACTTACAGAATTTCACAGGGTGGCAACTGAGTAAACAAAGCGATTATTCCAAACAACTTAAATAACAAGAACAATTAAAACACATGGTGGTCGAGTTACACCCGATCAATGTGGATGTAGTGCCAGGTCTTCTCATTTTCTTCATATATTGGCTGGAGGCTGTCAATACTTTTGGTATGAAAACGTGGTGCAACGTAAGCTTGCACAGCTTGTTCGTTTTGGATCATATGTAAAATACTAGTATTTAATCCCCCAGAGAGAAAAGTTGCCTGCAGGGACTTTTTGTTTAATATGAAATTCTTGAAGGGAAAGGGAAAATTGATCTGTGCTTGTACAGGTAGTCTGGTACATAGTTTTCTTTTGAGTCTCTAAGTAGGCTTTCATTTACACATGCTCTGTCTGCTTTAGTGTATAGCTTATTGGGTTATCTCTTTTAACTCAGTGTTTTCTCCATCCTGTTTCAATTAACAATATAGCCGATACCAAGTGTACATTCTCTTTAAGGTCTCATGGTGAGTAGGATGTAGATGTGATGGACCTTTTTAAACCAGTCAAGGTGATTTCAAGCTGAGCTTCTCCCACAATTATGGATTGAGGTCTCAAATCCCACAAACATAGGACAAAAAGGTGCGAGGGGTACCACATTTGTTTCAGACTAGTCAAAATTGAAAATTAACCTTTTATCCAAAAAATCCTTACTATAAATATTCAGAGAATCTGTTTATATTTTAAACCCAGAATGCATGGCTTGAAATAACAATGTTTTGAAATATTCAACAACGAATAGAGCCAACTCTCTCTTATGCTCCTATGCAAGCCAATGAGGTTTTGATATTTTGTTCCATATTCTGTCCAGTGATGGCATGTAATATCGCAGTTTGTCTGATTATAAGAAGGGTGTGGAAGTCCCATATGCAGCCCTACATTTACCTTTTAAACCACATAAGCCATATAAATGCCACTAGGTGGTTTGGTGATTGTATAAGCATGAGCCGTTATGTGGTCTAAAGGATACCAGTGTATAATTCTGTTATCTATTTCCTGTGCAAAGCATGATGGGTTGATACTATACTAGGGAAGGGAAATGAACTTAGCATGAGAAATTCAGTTGCAAAATCTTTAACAATAACCAAACGGAAAAGTTACTTAGTAGTTAGAACCGGAACACAATTACATAGGGCATGTAGAATTCAATGCACCAGCTAGAGATTACTTGCCCTGTAGGACCTTGGAAGTAATTGTAGGCCGTCGCCTGGAACAGGTAGTCTCATCGGAACCATGTGACAATAAGAGGAATCATGTTCTTCAGTAGATATGTCGCTACTGAGGTAGTAGGATTCAGTCATCAAATTGTGTGTGAAAAAAACGAAATCATTAAGATTTTGCCGAAGACTATTTTGGGCCTTCAATCCATGTTATAGCAGTCATTATTATTGAAGGTCCTTCAGGAAGGCAGAATTGGAACATTTTAAAAAGCCTCAAATATATTGTAAATTGAGGCTTAAGAAACATATTAATATTTTACTAGTATGTCATTCAGGCAACATTTCAGAGGGGAAATCTAGGCAGGAAAGGGTTGAAATAATTTGGGCTAACATGACCTACAGATTCTGAGAGGGAAATCCTAATCAAAGCAAGAAACGGACAGTGTAATCGACTCCACAAGACTACTTAGTCCTTACAAAGGGCAATATACCTAGAGCGGCCTTTTCTGATAAATTTGTGGTACAAACTACCCATCAAATACCAAGGCAACGTACTGTCCTCCCAGTCATTTTGATGATTATTGAGGTCTTGAATGCTTTACCCATTTATGCCTAGATTTCCTTAACAAGAGTGGTCTGGAGATACTTATTTCAGAATTAATCATAAATTGGAAAATATTTTACGGAGAGGTGTTAGCATGTTCAACATTACTCCAAAATATGTTTGAATATTGCTTTTGTTGGAGAAATATGAACATTGGTAGTTATGGGCGCTAGGCATGAATGGGTTAAAATTTCACCAAGAATTCATATGCAAATGATGGATGCGCGCAGAATAACGACTAGAAGAACTAGATAGTGTCTTTTTTTTTATTTCACATCTTTATACAAGAATGTTGGTTCTCTATTTGAGAGGGATGAATCGTGAGGAGTGAGTGGCACCAATACCGGGTCTACCGTGCTTCACGGGCTTGTAGGTGATGCTGAACTCTCCAAGATAGTGACCAATCATGTCAGGCTGAAACAGACAAAAAAGAGAACGTAAGAATACTTGTATACAGATAGCATATACTGGGTTTCAATTTTACACTTTTTTTAACTGTCATGTGAAAATGCTCTTGTTAAATTGCAATCAAGAATACTTGTACACAGATAGTATATACCGTGTTGCAATTTTGCACCTCTTCTAACAGTCATGTGAAAATGTTCTTGATAAATTGCAATCCTCTGCTATGCAAGAATGTAGATACAATATATTTGATTGTAAAAGGTTCCATCTCACAACTCACAAGCATCCCTCATTTTCAACCGCAAGAAGGACCATTGTGATTGGTGTGTTGTATACCAGGAATGCATCAGGGTTAAAAAGCTCAATAATATGACCTCACTTTTTTCAAAAACAGATAACTGTTTTTTGAAATTAAGCTGTTTTAGTAAGCTTATTCTGGACACATGAGCACCCAGAGGCACACTGATAAAAATTTATGATCGTAGACAATTTATCATTTAACCCAATTGTGTTGTCAATGCAATATACTTCCTGATGTTACCAAGGAATAAAGCTTCACATTGCAATTTACTAGGGATGTCATCGATAGTTGATAAATCGACATTTTCACTTTGTCAATTAAATCGAATTGAATGGTTGGGTATCGAATCGAAATAATCGCTATTCTGTACACCAATAATGACGTATGATTATTAATAAAAAATACACTTTTCCTAGACATTTTCCTGTTAAACTAATGCAAAGTGAAACTCTGACCAAGACACAGGGTATCCAACCACAATAGAGGGATATCAATGACATCCCTATGAATAATTGTGCCCTACGAGCATGTTACGGCGTATCGAATCGAAAAATATATCAATTAATTGAATCGATAAAATTTCATATCAATGACATCACTACAATATACATGTACTAGAATAGGAGTTCTAGACAGTCCCAACTGGCATTTCCCATTCAAATATTGAAATTTGTTTTGAAAAGAAAAACATCAGAGAACAAGTATAAATATCCATATCTGACATACTAAACTTCATCTTATCAAAACCTTTCCTCGGAGATAAGTGATCTGCAAGTGAGTGAAATATAAAACCTGCATCATCAAGTCATTTATTTATGTTGACCTGTTATAAAATACTTATTTTGAAAGAAATGTAAGTATTCATGACAAATAACTTAATTTTCATTATTTGGAAATTATGAACAGTGATCATTTAATATAAGCTGTCTCGGCAATACCACAATACTTCAAGCTTTAACAATTTACATATCATCCCAAAAACGTGTGCATGGCTAAAACCTGAGAAATTTGTCATATGGGACACACAAATAATGTCTTCAACCTCAAGGCTTTCCTATCTTGAATTGTGGGTAATGTATATCAGAAGTGCATCAGGGTTAAAAAGCTCATAAACATAACCTCACAAACAGTAGGAGTTGGATCTTTATCATCATTTGCACTTTCTGATAGAACTGTTCTACTATAGGGGCATTTCACGATTTGCTCCGGTTCTACACCAGGGGTCAGGCTACGGCAAGAAACTGAGGAAGACCGCCGGGCTATAGGTTCCCAAAACTTCATAGCCCGATAGAAAATTTCATAGTCCCATTAAAAAACAAAAACGAGCTGCCTTGGTTATCCTAAATTAAACACACACACATATATATACATATATATATATATATATATATATATATATATATATATATATATATATATATATATATATATATATATATATATATATATATATATATATATACACATACACACACACACACTGCTTATAGTATTGTTATTCCTCTGAGCATGACCTAAAAATGTCAATCTTTTCTTATAGCCAGCCGGGCTACAAAGGCAAATATTCTTATAGCCCGCATCAATTTTCTGTAGCCTCGGGCTATCGGGCTAGTGTGTAACTGGACCCCTGTACACGGGACAAAACACACACTTCAGAGCTAAATAGCTTTTAAATGGAATTCATTTCAATAAATATTTTTGCATCAAGCAAATATTGACACTTTCCTCTATTGAAATATATATTTATAACAAATATTAAACTAATTATTTTGCCAGAAATTAGGAAAAAAATCTGGTTCTACACGGGACATCAAAGTGAAGTGACTTTTTGATAGCTTCATTACATCTTAAATTCCTCTTCTTGTAGAAATCACATGTTAATCAAATTACATTTGTATGAAAGCAGTGAAACTCTACTTCATGAATTTGTTTCTGTCTTGTTACATTCTCATTTAAATTCTAAGAAAACATAGTTTTTAATGAAGAAGGTGGGTTCTACACGGGACGGTTCTACACGGGACACTTTTCACTTATACTTTTTCAGTGCTTTTCTAGCCCCTAGAGCATAAATAAGAAGTTCTAGTTTAACAAGAACATAACCTTAACCACTAGAGTTAATATGAATACACTCTTTCTTGTCTTTAAGATAAGTTAAGCAGATCAATTTCAATAAATTAAATTTGCTTTTCGATAGCTTCATTTCATCTTAAATTCCTCTTCTTGTACAAATCACATGATAATCAAATTACATTTGTTTGAAACCAGTTAAACACTACTTCATGAATTTGTTTCATTCTTGTTATATTCTCATTTAAATTCCAAGAAAACAAAGTAATTTATGAAGAAGGTGGGTTCTCCATGGGACGGTTCTACACAGATGTCCCGTGTAGAACCAGATTGTCCCGTGTAGAACTTTTTTTAAGGTTCACATTTTAAAGACTTCCATTTACAAGAAATATAAGATAAACATGTCAAAATATCTCTTTCTATGTGTAGGGAGATATTTCCAAAAGAATCTGTGATAGGTCTACTAGATTTCAAGAAAAATAAACTTTTATACGTAAAAAAGTTCTACACGGGACAATGACAATTTTGACATGCATTTAAATTACTCATTTGATTACTATTTCATTTGGAAAAAGTTGAAACAAGGTAATGAAGGCTATTGTGATGCATTCATGGAAGTTCATACACTTTTTTATATCATCTAATAGGTTTTCAGGCACAGATGTCCTGTGTAGAACCAGATTGTCCCGTGTAGAACCTTTTTTAAGGTCCACATTTTAAAGACTTCCATTTACAAGAAATATAAGAGGAACATGTCAAAATATCTCTTTCTATGTGTAGGGAGAGAATTTCAAAAGGATCTGTGATAGGTCTTCTAGATTTCAAGAAAAATAAACTTTTATATGTAAAAAAGTTCTACACGGGACAATGACAATTTTGACATGCATAAATCACTCATTGGATTAATATTTCATTTACAAAAAAAGTGGAGACAAGGTAATGAAGGCTATTGTGATGCATTCATGGAAGTTACTGATGGATAAAATCAAAATTGAAGAAAAAAATCGATATTAGTAAATGTCCCATGTAGAACCCACATAAGAGTTTTTCAAAGTTCAATTTGCTATATCTCGCTAACTAAATAAGTCAGGAAAAAAATCAAAGTTGTTCTAGAAGGTTTAAAATGTCTACTTTTATATTCAAATTTATAAATCATGATTTAAGGCTTTTGAAATTCAACAAGCCACTTCACTTTTTTGCTGAAATGCCCCTATAGTGATTCATTTTGCACAACAGTATTTTCCCCATAAGTACAGTTGTGTCTGATAAGTGATATTTAGAGGACTTATAACTGCCAATTTTGGCTTACTGCAGAACTTCCAATATATATACTATCACAACGGAATTAAAGTGTAAAGTACCCTAATAACAGAGGACACTAGTTTTCTGTGATTATCCATTTGAGCCCAACTAAAAATTCTGGCAAAGTGTCCTTTGGGCCAGTCAGATCTAGAAATAGTCCTAGACTGCTTAAGTTATCCAAGTTATCCGTGTTTAAAATATATTTACCATGGCCATGAGGGAAGTACCTCAGGTGGTCTGATCATGTTTTACTCACTGTGTGGCATTCACATAGAATAGCAATAACACCACTTAAGTTAGACACATGGTGCCACCTATAAAACCATAAGAGAACTACTCTGTTATGCCATAGATACCAAGTCACTGTTTGGTCAACTCCAAGGGAAGGACCACTTTACAGGGGCTAGGAGCCCAGTGAAGCCTCAACCAAACTACCTACCTTGATTTCCACCTGGTTGTAGGTTTTGCCTTGGTACACTCCCACCATGCTGCCGATCATTTCTGGGACAATGACTGCGTTACGGATGTGCGTCTTCACAACCTGAAAATAAATACAATGTGTTAAACTTTGAATGATCAGCCTTGATGTACTCTTACATGAAACTTGACAAAATATTTCAACGGGTTATTCCATGGCAACCTTTAGACATGAATGGGTTAAATCATGCATTAGAAAGCAGTGCTACCTGAATGATTAGGTTGGTAACTATCATATAGTGAACTAACCACAAGACCGAGCCAATTTAACCAATCAAGTGTTAGGATTAGGAAGGGTATCAATATTCAGTTCTAAATCTTTCATCAGGGAGTCTGGGTGCCATTTGGACACCCAATCCCTCAATGAGCACACCTCAGGATATCCATTTTTTGTTTGAGAGCAATTTCTTAAAATGTCCTTTCCATATATTTTATCTAGATAGAATAGGTCATAGAGTACATACAGATATTTCCTACGCATGTTAGATAAGTGTCGCCTGGATACTTCTGGGGGCAGCTGAATGACCTTTTAAAATACTAAATATATGGCGCTTTAATCGAGAAACAACTTTTCCATGGGTAAATCAATGGACTACTTATTGAACATTTGAGATTCTTGTACAGACAGCAGGGCATTCGTCAGGATTAAGAAACTGAGTGTCTAAATCAGCAGTAGTAAAATTTATGGGCTTCCTATTTTTCAAAGTAGAAGAGAATGTACACATATTTCAACCACAATCACGTTTTTACCTATAAATAATGAAATAAGGCATAATATTCTTCTACTTAAGGGAATTATGTTTAGGTGATAAAATCAATGAAGCACTTGTGCACTGCCGGCTGAGACTATGACAGACAGTCCACGAACAAAATAACATCCAAGTGACTGGTGTAAACTTGTAAAATAAAGTTTGATTTCTCATAAGATTTGAGCAGTCGGATAAGGCCTAAAAAAATTGTTTGTTTCCTGTAACACCCCAGGAAAAATTAGGGTAGGTAGGTAGGAAAACGTTTTTATTTTCAGAAATCTTTTTAGTGATAAATGGTAGCCTCACAGTGGAGCTGTTCATGTTTTTCATTCGGAATACCATGTTTTTGATTCAAAATGTCATAAAAAGATTTCGGGTAGGGCCAAAAATATAGGGTAGGTAGGGTTACAGGAAACAAGCAATTTTTTTTAGGCCTAAGCCAATTTACAGGGTAATCTTTCAATATTGCTCTTGCTTCATAGAGTAATATATATTAGTTTTACCATGCAGCTTTCATTAGTACTGATGGCAACAGTCTTAGCCATCAGGCGTCATTTGGATCAGGATGCTAAAACCTTCAACGAATACCACTCAGGTTAGGGCCATATCAAGCTATTCAAATCGTTGCGGACGGGAATTTTAGAGAGTTTAATTCAATATTTTTCCTTAAACTCATGTAAACTTTCTGATTTGGCTGTTTTATCTTATAGATATATCATTCTAAAACACTATTATAAAAAAAGTTTGTTAATTTTTTTTGACCAAATAGTAGATTTTAATGAATTTCTTGCTGTTGCGGACGGGAAACTCTGCGACGGAGGTTTTAGATACCTTCACAAAAACAGAAATCCTTCTTCAAATACTGAAGAAAATTAAAGTTTTGCATATGTGCAATGTAGCCAAGACCCTCAAGTATCTATTTCTGCATGTATTTCAAATTTTGATCATCCCATTCAAATTTTGGAGAATTATCCAGTGTTGCGGACGGAAAATGCATACTGTTGCGGACGGGAAATTTTCGTCGCAAGTACATGAGAGGAAGTATTCAGTACGTAAAACATTTGTAAGGGGTCAAAATTTGATAACATCACTCAAAAATTGAAAATAGTCATTTGGAAGACTGACATAAGAATGTTTTTTACAACATTATTCATAGAGCAGTAGTCTAAATGCTGAGCTACAGATAGAATGATTCCTGAAACTAAATTTCATTGGATTTAGCTCAGAGACTGATACTCTCAATTCTAGGTTCTTAAATTATTGTGGCTTAAACATTGAAAACACTTAAAACAAGAATTCTATATTCTTTCTATTAGAAAAGATAACTATATACAGCAATTTAAGCAAGTTAAGAGAGGATTCTTATAACCAGGTTGTGGAGAGATGCTGGTGCTCCAAATTGCAATAGGGCTATATACCCAGATCTTAGCACGGAAATCTTAAGTGCAATTTAAAACATACTAGCAATGCTAAATTACAAGTTTAGATAAACCACTGATTTTCATGATATGTATGTTTGGTTAGGACTACAAATCCAGTTCATATCCAATACTGAATATCAATGCACACCTACATTAATTCTCCATTCACCCAATAGACATGTTAGATCTGAGCCCCAAAAAATAGCCAACTGTCAAATATGTATGAATGAAAATATCACATAGGTATTTTAAAGTATTTAGGAAACTGGACACTCAGTAACTACACATATTCCTAAATCATTCAGAATACAGATACTTTGGTATCATTTAAAACAACTTTCTCAGGATCCTTTCTGTTTTTCTCAACTTTTTCTAGAATGCTCTGTACCTGATGCCGTGTTGATGATGCAATGAGAAATGATTTAGCTTTCTACCTGCTCATCTAATTTGCTGATTTAGCTTATTTATTAATTTTCATAATGAGTTCTCATAGGTTCTAGCATAGGTCTAATAATAAATGATCCAACCAATGTACAGGTGTACACATTCAGCACTGTCTAGACATGAACCTTCATCCTGTCTGCAACCCTACATCCTTAATCCTGAAGCCACCTATTCAGTCAATCAGGGTAAATGCAATTTCCCCCCCCAACCCTTTCCTCCCTCCCACAACTGGAGAATCAGAGGTAAATGCAATTTCCCCCTACCCTATTCTTCTCCCCAGACGGGAGAATCAGAGGTGTGGATGAGAGGGGGAAGTGAAGGTAAAACAGAATCCACATCATTTGGGCTATATACCTTGATTTGTACAGGAAGTGATTAAAACCAGGAAGTATGGAATTATTGTTCCTGTTAAAACTGACCAGATGGTGAGTGAAATCATCTACCTCTGAGAACATAAACTAAATTATGCTGTTCATAACTTTCTCTGTTTAATGTTCTAAAGAAAGCATCACACCTAAGTCAGTTGGAACTATTATGCTGAGTATGTATGTAAGAAACAGAGTGGTACTCAAACTTTGCTCATACCTCCAAGGCCCATTACCTAAGTGTAATCCTCCTTTCTGTTTATTATACCATTAAAACAACAGAGATCTTTCTTTTGAAAATTCCCCAGCCCATAGAAGGAAGATGGATGTGCCTTGAATCTTTTATTTAGATGAAAATCCATAGATGTCATTGATCACCTGACTTTTGCCTTCCAGTCATACTCCAAGTTCCTGTCCCAATCACTTTCCCGTCCGAAACAGCACTAACTGTTGCGGATGGAAAATTTTCAAACTCCATTTTTACAAGTCATGTGATTTATTTTCTTCAATTTTTTTTACATTAATAGATATGCATTATAATGAAGTAAGAGGATTCCAAAAATGGTTACACTATCACTTAAAATGAATTTTTTATAGAAACTTTTCAAAGTTTTTTGTTGCGGACGGGAAAATGGCTATCAAACCAGTTCAATACCTCATTGATCAATGATCACCAGATCAAATATGTTCAGTGGTAATGTACTTCAGCCTCACACCTACAAAAAGACACCAAAAAAGTGTACTTCTGACAACCCTATCAAAAATAAAATGATTTTAATCACTTTTCCCTCCGCAACACTAAAAAAAATATTTCTAAGGTAAAAAGTCAATTTTATGTGAGGTGGAGGGCTTTAAGTTCTGCTTTTTTTCATTTTTGTACACTTTAGGATGTCTATTTTCAGTACGTCTTCAATTCATATTGGTAAAATGAAATTATTTTTTAAAGTTCTCCGTCGCAATAATTGTGATATGGCCCGTTACCCAATTTTTGTGAGTAATTTCTTAAGTTTTTCACACTTAAAACAATTCCAATGTCCGTGTACAATGATATTATGTCTTATTGTGTGTAAATACATGTTTATGGTTGTTTAACATTCCTTGAAAATTCAAAATAGGACACCCAAAATTTTACCCATTGCCAATTTTGGGCACCCAGTTTCAAGATCATTGCTAAGGCCCAGAATGGCGGTCTTATTACTGAGCATGGCTTCACTCACCTCTGGTTTCTCCAGTGGAGGGGCCTCCTTCTTGGCTTTCCTCAGACGCTTGAGCAGATACTGGTGCTGGCGTTTCTCTCCTCTGTGGAACTTACGGCGGATTCTGCATGGGTACATCTCAATCATCTCCTCACTGAAAACAGGAATGAAGAATATGTTAGAACATGTCTACAAGTAAGATGTCCATGTCAAGCTCGGTGCATGACTTTTGACTGTGCACTGAAGGCCAGTCCAGCCACCTGCATGACTATCCCTTTACAACTAGCAAGAAAGTGCATCAGGGTTAAAAAGCTCATAAACATAACCTCACAAACAGTAGGAGTTGGATCTTTTTCATCATTTGCACTGATTCAGTTAAGATTTGTGGGGGAGCTGAAAGTTCTCTGAAAATCTAATAAACTTTCCCCTTCAAAACCTTGAACTATCATTTGAAATACTATGGTGAAAAAAAGATATCTGCAAAATAGTTGGTCCACATTAAGTCATATCATTCAGGGATTCTATATTTATCATGAGTGGGTCTCTTCTAAAATAGGGCTCAACGTGAATGGTAGCTCCACACAGGCTCTTAGCCAGAACCGATGGTGGTACTACAAAATCTTTGGACGAGTAATCTAACATTTAAGCTAAGACAAATGCTGGGTAGAGTGCTTGCACAGCCTTTGGCACTGACACCACCCTTCAACTACAGCAGATGAGTCGTTTGAGACAGGTTACTATTCTTGTAAAGAAACATAAAACATCAATTAGTATTTTTCAAGCCTTTACATAGCCAAGGTCTGACACTTAGATTTCAGGCTAGGGGCGCGAGAAAAGGTCTTTCGATAAAAATTAGTGGTCAAAAACAGGATTTCTGGTTATTTTTCATCTATTTTGGGCCCGAAACTGAAAAGACTAGGCGCCCACAGCAAAATCTAGTTGCATATTCCCCCGGCCCCTGGGAAAGTTGAACCCTGGTAGCCCTTGTACTCACGCAGAGAAATCCATGAGTGCATCCAGATCAACACCACGGTAGCTGTACTTCCTGAAAGTACGCTTCCTCTTCTTCTCAGCATGTTCGGCTGCGCTGATTTCCGCCTAGGTGGGAAGAAAAGAACCAACATTAATGACATATCACATTGTGTGAAAGAGTTGAACAAAGTAATATTAACAATTGTTTAATCCACGTTTTATTCCTTTATGAACTCATCATGGAATTAAGGATGACATTAGCAATAATAATGAATGTTTAATGATGTATATTATATACCATGAGTGCATCAGGGTTAAAAAGCTCTTTTAGAATAACCTCACTAACAGTAGGAGTTGGATCTTTTTCATCATTTGCACTTGCATGGTCAGTATTTCAACAAGAATGTATATAACATACACCAACTATAGATTATTTTTTGTCAGGCTGTGATCAAAAAGCATTAACAAGTGAATGAGATATACCAGATAACTTATAACCTGCTTTCCTCTTGTGCAACAGGAATTCAGGTAGAATTTCCAGACCGAGAAAAACAGGCCTAGAAAGATGGTACATGACTTGTTGATTATAAATGCTGATCTGACCTAATAACATCCAACCCCTTCAAAAACGTATGATTGATTTACTTCTAAAGTTTATACTTAGTCTAAACAGTCATATTGATGCTCAGTTAACTTCGAGCAGACGAAATTTGGTAAATGGTGTTGGTGGAGGTCTCTTATCTGACATTTTTTTCTTCTCCCGAGTGATAATACGAAAGTGTGTCCAGAAGCATTTGGCTGAACTGCTCTTCACTTTTCCTCATAAACATGAGGAATGAAGGCATGTCACCTTCTTCTTCTTCTTCCGTGTGACTTGACAACTTCATCAAATTGAAGGCTCTGTCAAGGGGATTTCGCTAGCGCACCGCACGGTTAAGACTGCATTAAATAAAAGGCCAAAGCCACGGCTACCCTGGGTAGGGTTGCGACGCCCTATCGCTCATGCATCAGCGGGGTAGCCTTAATGAATGAATAACCGTTCATGTCAATCTGTTATCAAAGGCATTACCGCGTCAACTGATGATAATCCTACGGAATATTCACAAAGTATGTGATTAAGAGAATAAGCCAGTAGTCAATGACAGACGAAACGAAAACAGCAGCGCAATCGCACGGACTAGACGGCTTACTCAGTCAGATTCCGGTTCGAGCTCACGATTAATCATACGAATTATAGCGCTCCCTTAAAGACTGCCAACACCGCTTTTACATGTTTAAACAAATACAGTATCACACTTCATTCTGGAGAAATGTTTATTTCTGATGGCTAATAAAAACGGAGATTGTGGACGATTTTGATAACTTCATGCTGTAAATTAGTACCCACCATCTTGGATTGTGTTGGATAAAAGGCCGAGAAGTACCCGGATGTACAACACTTGCTGCAGATAGTAAGGAAAAGCACCGCTAGGCGGAGTAGACAAACAGCGAAGGCGAGCACCGGTTCATGTTTCTAAGCTTTATAGCGCACATAGAAACTATGAAAATGGTATCACCTACATGACTACAAGATTAAATGTTTTCCTGTTTGTATAAAAAATCCGTATTTCTCGCCTTGGGTTTGCCATAAGCTTTATAAGGTATTCAGTCTGTATGAGAGACTGTCCATACAACGACTGTGTTGGGCAATCTCTTCTGACACTATCATTTAAAAAGTCTGCATTATTAAAAAGGTTCCTTCATATAACACCTAAGGCCCTTACATAAATGTGGTATCACCATGCTAATCTTCGGGCAAAGCGGCGCTACCTACGGGGTGTTTTTATAAAGTGCGGTACAGACCTTTACTCGATCAGTTCAAACCTGTCACTAGCATGTTAGTAGCTTATGGGGTCCGTCAATTTCCTTGGCTCGGTTTTTCATCTACTCTGCTTTTATTTGACAATTTAGCCTATACAAAGTATATATAATCTGAAAGATCGTGTAATGAGACGTACATTAAATTTCACAAAAGAACCCTGACAGCATGGTTTAATATTTATGGGGTACAAACTGAGATACATGCCTGTTGGTTTTGAACGGAGTTCCTACACACAATTAAAGACAAGGGAATTTTAAATTTCACAAATGTAGTGGAAAATTAATACAGAGGTAAGGATATCAAAGATTTTTTTTATAATTTTAGCCCGTTCAAATTGTATGACCCTTTCTTTCTTGTTTGTCGAAATTGAGAAAAGCTAACATTTATCGACTTTCACATTCCACAACTTTTGAACAAAGTCAAGGTGGAAAAACTATGTATTACCCTTTCATCCTACCTATGACTATGCCAAACTACAAGCATGTACGTCTATTACATTTCATACTCAAAATGCAAGTCTAAAACTACCATATTTTTGGGTAAATTTTCGATATGAAGAAAATGGCCAAAAACATTTCCTGCTTGTGTTCAAGCATATGGGGAATTATGCTAAACTAGTAAAGGGATCGCCTAGACATTTTATTCACAATTGATCTCATTATAAGTAATGGGGTGTAGACTTTAACATAAGTAAACATCCCTAACTTACCCTATGTTCACAAATCAACCTCTTAGGATTAATTTCTTTTGACTTATATTTTCCTCTGCCCTCCTTAGATTTGGCAATTACGCATATACAAAGCATATATTGCCTAATACCTGTCTTCTGACTAGGAGTACATTAAGCATAACAGAAGTTCCTTCCCAGCATAATGTAAGAGTTTGGTGGCAAATCTGTTAATAGTTTATACCCAACATGAATATTTTAGCGACCATGTTTTAGTAAAATAAGATATAGAGAAAAGGCCCAAAACCTTTTCTGCTAGAGCTATCGAGGCGCCTGTAAGGGTTAGTCTCTTACTCTGGCAGTGATGGCCTAGACAGCTGATATGATTATGAGGAAAGTTTGTAGTCTTTAACAGATGTAAAAATCTCAAAATGACCTTACATTCACAAACAACCCAATAAGCCACCTTAAAAGATGTGCCTTTGTTAGTTGTATGTCTCCCAGAGTATATATATATATATATATATATATATATATATATATATATATATATATATATATATATATATATATATATATATATATATATATATATATATATATATATATATATATATATATATACGTATGCATAAATACATACATACATACATACATACATACATATACATACTGATAGACAGATAGATAGATAGATAGATCCAAATCCATGGCTTCCAATTCACCGAACCCAGACACTGTTCTTGAATTGATAGATGCTACATAATAAAGCAAGTGAATTTACGTCCAACATTCATATACTACATGTTTACGTTTTAGACCATGTTGTCGAGCCCATGATCACATCGATCAAAACCAAAATGTTGACCAGCCGACACCCCTACCACTTACACCCCATGGTATAAGCGGGTTAGTAAACCATCGGGCAGTGGCGACATCTATTGCTTGTGTAAGTTATTAAGATCGATCACAGGCACTGAAGAGAACATATTAGCATTTTTTATTGGCTTCAAACTGATGAGATACCGGCATCAATAGTAGAAGTAGTAGTAGTAGTAGTAGTAGTAGTAGTAGTAGTAGTAGTAGTAGTAGTAGTAGTAGTAGAAATAGTAGTAGTAGTAGTAGTAGTAGTAGTAGTAGTAGTAGTAGTAGTAGTAGTAGTAGTAGTAGTAGCAGCAGCAGCAGCAGCAGCAACAGCAGTGTTTCCAAATAAACTTATAATATGCCTTACTGAGTTCTCTCATGAGTAACCTATTTGGCGTTGGGAGTGAAACCAGAAAATAAACAATCTTTGACAGAGCCAGTGATTTGATTACAGTGACTTTGCCCAAAAGTGATATATTCCTTTTACTCCAACTCAAAAATAATTTATCGAAATCTATCCTTTTGTACTAAGTTGTTTTCAATGATATTCACCGAGTCTCAAGCATCATATTTTATGCCTTGGGCAGTAAATTCATGAACCCAATCAAATTATGCACTGTAAACGAAGAAAGTTCCAGAGGACTCAGTAAGTCCAAACTTAGATCCAAGGTAAAAATAGAAATTAAAAAGTGTACAACTTATGCAAATGGTCCAAATTCTCATACTTAATGAAATCAAGTCTATTGCCTTTATAGGATACAGTTCAGCATGCTAGTCCGAACAAGTCTAAGGTCTCTCACAAACCACGCATGAACTAGTAACATCATCGAAGGGCAAAGGTCATAAAGAACAACCACACATTCTAATCAATGACGGTACGTCTGCTAATCGCGTTAGAATGCATTTGAAATATTCGTCATCAGCAATACGCCACAGATGATGCATTTCGTCGGAGTGTATGCCTAATGATCTCATGACCAAGAAGGAAAGAGGTAACTTCTCCGGGTATCTTATTTAATGTGCGTCCTGCATTTGGGCATTATGAAATATTTCTTTATACATTCTGTCTCAGTTAATCTACCTGTAGAACGAGGCACTGCTTTACTAGTTGTACAACATCCTCAATCACTGACGGATAACACAATTAGTACACATCTTATGTGAATGTGATGTACTTTAAACTCTGTTGTCATTAATTTTCAGCACACTACAGTGAAACACGAAATACGCCATGGTTTCACACATTTTTATAAAGTTAGGGGAAACATCAAATGACTTACACCAAGTCAAGTAACACCTCTGACCTAGGGTTTTAACCAAAAGAAATACTTACTTTAAATCAGGTGTCTTTCGACACAATAATCTCATCGATCAAAACCGAAATGTTGACCTATCGACTTGTCGGGTATCGACGACATTCCACCAGGGACCTCCAATTAATAGATTCTCCCTGATTCCACTAAGTTCCGTGGGATGAACTGGTATTAGTGAACCATCAGGCAGTGGCGACATCTATTGCTTGTGTGAGTTACTAAGATCGAACACAGGCACTGAAGAGTTCATATCAGCATCTGTCATTGGCTGACTTCAAGCATGGTGTCACATTTAACACACACAGTTATACCAATGGAACTGTTTATCTCAGCCTTTTAACACAGGCCAGGATGTTGACATCTTGGCCATCACAAATTTTAACACTGGTGCTACATCCTTTGACGATTTGTGTTCTACAGGTCTGGCCGAACTATGAGTGGGTTCAACTAACATGGGCGGTAGCATTATAGCATGGGCGTTAACACAGTAATTGAAATTCCGGCAAGATGTTTGAGTTAACACAAAAGCTGTGTGTAAAATTCTGCGTTAATGTCACACACACACACACACACACACACACACACACACACACACACACATATATATATATATATATATATATATATATATATATATATATATATATATATATATATATATATGTGTGTGTGTGTGTGTGTAAATCCAAGTTCTGAAGGTTATGATTGCTTAATCGAGTATGACTATAGCACTAGGATTGACTCATTCGTCTTACGCGCATTCTTTCCATTGAACTATTTTAGAAAATCAGATTTCTGTAAAGATCCACCTGCATATTCGATAATATATATGATTTGGACAATCTACGATTTTATAGCTACTGGTATTCTTACAGGTCTGCTGACGCACAAAATGAAGTATTAGGATGGCTCATTAACCTATCATAATTGCTTTAAGGATCTTTCCTGTTGATCAGCAAATTAGCCATCAGGAGATGGGAGACGAGCCGCTATCCCTGCCTTGCTATCACACATCAAATTGAAGGCTGAGATTATGGGGAATTCAAATATAATGAATACCACCCCCCCCCCCCTTCCCCGACCAACCCCTTGACTCATTAAGTATACGGGACGTACGTTCAAAACTAAGCACTGATAATCTCAACCTGGCCTTGCATCGCAGAAAGGGTAAAAGCTACACAAGATTCATTCCCATTTCATTGCAGCTATGTATTGCAGCCCTGAGCCTGAACCATCTTAAAGTACATACACCGGTACTAACCTACTAACACGTTTTACATGCCATCCAGCATAAAGATACAAATCTATTGTTAAGGTCTTATGAAAATTTAATATTTCAGTGCAAATATCCTGATATTTTGAATGAATAAAGAAAAATTACGTTTAAATGACATTTTATTCAGTTGGTTTCTGACCCACAGATATAGGATGTTTTTGAAGTGGTACCTTTTGGTAGAAATTTGTAAAGAGGGTACAAAGGAGTTACAAATTGGTGCCTTATTACCCATTCTTTTAAGAGATATTGTTTAGTATGGGAACCATTTTATGACACAATTTCTTTTTCTTTAATATAGATATATTCTTTATTTACTGTAAGCGTGTTACAAAAGGTATATACAATCTTTTTTTCTCCGCCAACAGTCATAACTTGGCCAACAATGAACTAAATCAAATATAATGTAATACATATCATAGGGATCACTCACTCTAATACAATCAACATACTAGATCCCCTTCATGGCTCTAAGTAATAAAACATACAATAAGGGGGTCTACAATAAGAGGTGCCCGGATATGAAATCAAACTAAATAGAAGAAACAAAGAGGATGAACAGATCCTTATAAATTACAAAATGGAAACTAAACGTGCAAAGTTTAACTAGATAAACAGAAACTTGTGATGAACTAAACAAAATGTTCAAAAGAGACCAAACAAAAGTGACGCTACTCGCTTCATAACGTGGCTCGGTACTGAAAAGTATCAAACAAGAGTGACGCTCTTAAGCCCCTTTCACACCAACTGACGACGTCTGGCGATGCACTGGCGCCGTCTTCACGACTGCTAATTCATCAAAAATCGCCAGTGCATCGCCAGTACATCGCCAAATGATTTGCTTGACGACGTATTGACGACCTATTGACGCCCCAGTGGCAACACATAAACGTACATATGACGATCTGCTGACAACTCGGTCACGACCGCTGGCGATCGCTGACAACTTCCTGACGATGCACTGACGACCACTGGCAACGTCATGACGACCACTGGCGTTTTCTTGGCGAATTGGTGAAGACATATTGGCAACATGGCGATGTGTTGAAGACGTTGTGGCGACCGAGTTGTCACGTGATCAAAGAGGTATATAAGGAGAGCAAAACTTGTCCCTCTATCATAATAATTGATATTGCACTCACCCAAGTGCCATCTTTGTAGAATATTCACCCCCTGATAATAATATGTTGAAAATGATGGAAGGCCAAAGTGGACAAAAAGAGCATTTTCTAATATTAATAAATCATTTATTAATATCAACAAATCATTTATTAATATTAATAAATGATTTATTAATATTAATAAATATTAATTAATATTAATAAATATTTATTAATATTAAGAAGTATTTATTAATATTAATAAATAATTTATTAATATTAATAAATAATTTATTAATATTAATAAATGATTTATTAATATTAATAAATGCTGAGGATTTATTAATATTAATAAATGATTTTATAATATTAATAAATCATTTATTAATATTAATAAATCATTTATTAATATTAATAAATCATGCCATTTATTAATTTTAATAAATGATTTATTAATAAATGATTTATTAATATTAATAAATGATTTATTAATATTAATAAATGCCCTTTTTGTCCACTTTGGCCTTCCATAGAAAATGGAAGTATTTGATCTTGAAAGTATACATAATCTTTTTATGATATTTTCTCTGTGTGTTTTTCATAACTGTGAATATATCAGCTTTATGAAATAAAAGTTACTTCATTAATATATGTGTATGGTTATCAACTTGCAAACTCCTGTGAAATATAATAACCCATTCCTAAGCTAAACTTATAACCTGACTTCGGTTGCCAGGATTGGTATTAAACAAAATCCCACAAAATAGGCCCCAATAGTGAACTGCGTGAAATCTCCTGATTGTGGATGGTTGAATGTTGACAGGTATGCCATTCAGATGATTCTTTAGTCATAGTCCAGCAATTTAAACACTCATACACTTATGAAGGCATAGTAATGTGAATTCCTAATCATTAGATATGAAAATGGCACCCTCTCTTTCATCATTCAAGAAAATATACCTTGAAGAACAACTTTCACAGAAAAGCAATAATCTTCTAACTCTATTTCATCATAGAGATATGCTATTATCAAAGTATGTTAAATCACTAGTGTCCCTCCCCTTTTATCAAAGATGACACCAATGACATTCTTCATTTACTCTTGTAAATGGACCTCCAAAGGCTGATGAGGCCTGAACAAAAATGTTTGTCTTCTATTACATGCTAGAAAAAGTAGGGTAGATAGGTGGGGAATTTATCTTATTTTATATCATTTCTTTTCTCTCCTCCATGCTGCATTAGATGTAAATGCAAAGTAAAATAGCAGCATCTAAAGTAGTGGGGTATGTAGATCTATTTAAATCCACAGAACTAGTATTATATGCTGATATTTGATTTTTCTTCTTTCTTCTTTCAATTTCTTTTGTATGCCATGCATGGAGAGAGATAGGGTCCATTTATCACATCTTCAATTATAATTTTGACAATTTAATATTATCTCAATATTTCCTATTACAATATCTATTGAGATTCACCTTTGGAGGTCCAAAAACACTGACGATCTGTTAACGACGCATTGGCGAGCTGCTGGAATAGCTTGGCGATGGTTGGCGAAGCGCTGACAAACGCTTGGCGATTTTTTTGA
The DNA here is from genome assembly GCA_963942565.1 of Maea johnstoni. NCBI lineage: Eukaryota > Metazoa > Annelida > Polychaeta > Spionida > Magelonidae > Maea > Maea johnstoni. The sequence goes on along the minus strand of OZ012687.1, from coordinate 16,238,838 downwards.
ACATTCCAAAAAAATCGCCAAGCTTGACGAGGCGTTGACGCCAGCTGACGACCACTGACGATGTAATGGCAATGTACTGACGATGTCTGGCGACGTCTGGCGATGCATTGGCGATGTGTCCAAAATTGTTGGTCGCCAGTGCATCGCCAGACGTCGCCAGTTGGTGTGAAAGGGGCTTTAGTTGTGTTACATCGGGCCCTTAATACACAACTAAATATGTCATTAATAATGTGCCAGCAGACTCCTCACAGCTTGGTACATTTCATTTTATCCTATAAGGTTTGTTTTTATACATTGGCCAATGGCTATCTATAGGGTTACTAAATCACAATTACCCACCTCAGAGTATGCCCTCAAATCACTTTCCAAGAATGTGTTGTAAAGTTTTCCTTTCGTTCATTATTGATATATTGTGGCAATTTTCCAAAATAATGCATCAAAAACATAATCTTTTCATGCAAATCATCATAATAACTGCAATGCATGATTAGGTGTTCTACATTCTCTTCCTGGAAAGAGTCATAGTTTACACATGCTCTTAATGAACAAGACCAATCACAAAATGTCTGCACATCCCGATTTAGCTATTCTGCTACTTCAAATCTTTATACCAGCTACTTTTGATAGCTTTCTGTGTCAAAAAGGGAAATTTACACTTCTACTACATCGTAGAGGATGGTTCGTTAGGTAAACTTTTTTCCTGTCTGAAAAGGAGAATAATCAGAAAACTGCCTGTCCATAAGACATACTGGATGGGTCCTGGCTGATTCGTGAATAGAAAATTATGTAGAGTAGAGCTAGGGAAATGGCTGAAAAGGGTAAATAAAGCACTATTTACAATAATACATATTTTCAACATCGATACAACTTTACCGAATCTGGTATCAATTAACTCTCAACTACTAGTGAATGATTAAAAAAAAATCAGAAAGTGGGATAAAGTAGGGCTAAGCGTGGTCAAATGGACGATTCAAATCCAAAGAACAACTTGAGTCAGACTTTGGAATAACATTGAATTTTGTTGACCATGTGACCCTGATACGATCTAGCCCACAAGAAAATTAGCTTCTGTGTTATTTTATGAAGAACAAGAGAGACAGCAAGTTGAATAAAGCAATTGAAATTATTTTAAAGGAAAATGATAATGAACGTACAACACAACAGCACAACAAGCTAGCTTAAGGATGTTCAATCGAGAGGCACAGAAGTTACATGCAAACATATACATATACAAAATTCCACATATGTAATATAGGGATGTCAAACTCAGATGTTGCAGTATAAAACCCTTCATGGGATCCTTGCTACACATAAAAAATATATTGAAGTTATATGGAATAAAAGATGCAGACATTTGTGACTACTGTGGTCTTGAGGTGGAACCCATACTGCACCTCTTTTGCGAATGCAATCTTTCTCACACTAATATGGCATTACATCATTGTTCACAGGGTCTCAATTTAGAGCACTATTATTTGGAGACAAAAATTAGGATCCAGTGATAAACTAAGTTATGATCATTACTAAACAGGCCATCTTTAAGAATATTCCGATAAAAACTCCTTCCATTAATTTAGTTATCACGTCATTAAAAAGATTATAATGGAGCAATATATATTGGTTTTTGGGCGCCCATATGGAAGAAGATTTAGCCAAATGGAAACATCGCAACTTAATAAAAACTTTTGTATCACTAAAACGGTTTACTCCTACCAAAAAACATCTGTACTTTCTAGTGTGCGCGTGCACCTATTAACATATACCTGGGAGTAGTAGACAGGGAGTGGGTACTGTGCATGCATCATCAAATATCGCTGCCTCTCTGAGTCATAGATAACATGTGTACCCCCAGGATTGGCTGCCTGCTGAGCCCATCTCCTTGGCAACCTATCTGACCTAGATAGAGGCAGCGAAAAGAGATAAGGTTCTGGATTGCCAACTCACTGTCTACTACTCTCAGCCTCTTTCTGAAAAAATCACGTCACCAATACTTCCCCAGTCTACACCGCGTAACTCGAGGCGCACACACTCTAGGTACTAGCATGCTGTGCCTATGGGGTTGCGGATCAAGGGGATGTATCTCTCTGCATATACGTGACAATTTGCAACACTGTTTTTACATGTTTGTGTTAATGAGAATCAAGTACAAAATACTATATTGATTACATTAAAATTAAAATTGTTCATTAGATTATATGCTGGTGTACTAGTAAATGGACAGTGACATATGTTTTGAATGTAATTAAATTAGATCATTAGCATAATTAGTTCCATTTACAAACCATACCCACTGTAGAGCTAAACAATTGCTCAATTACTAGGAAAATCCTCGAGGTCTTTTGTCCAGAGAAGACGCAGTTGTTTATACTAAGTGTAAAACCTAAGCCTTTTACAAATTAAATAGCCAAATGAAATCTGAAGAATATTTGTCTCTTCTATCAAATGAAATAGATTTATCTTTTTTGGAAATGGGGAAAAAATGCAAATTATCTGTACAAGATTCTTATTGTATGGATACATGATGATTCCGAGAGAATCGACAGGGAAATGAAAAGAGAATATGTTAAGAGAATATTCTTTTTAAATGCCGTTGTTCCACAACGCTCTTGTTTTCTTTATCTCCGTCACGATGTACGAGTTCAATGATATGCAGTTTTGATAATGGGCCTCGTTTGTGTCACACTAGCTTTTTTCAAACATCCTAACTACTGTCGTCAGGTATCAGATCTGTACACCATATTAGGAACTTAATGTATAACGAAAAATTGCTAGGTTTCTTGAGGACACTTTGCGCTTTTCTTATAAATGCGATCTTGAATTTCGCATTTAAAAACAAAAAAAGAGCTTGTTCGCAACGTATGGTGATCCTGGGTTAAATTGCCACCAACATGACAACCTACGGTGACAGATCGTTTAGTGCCTGTGCCCCAAAAATATGGAATCAGCTCCCAGATAATATTCGGGCAGCTGGGAGCGTGGCAATCTTCAAACGACAACTGGAGACGCATCTGTTCAAAGATGTATATATCAATTAACTAAGTGGATATCAACATCTATCCTTTGACACTGGCATGTAATGCGCCTTTGAGCATGTTTATATGGAAAGGGCGCAATATCGAATGACAATATTATTATTATTATTTATTATTATTAATGTCTACTACATACGCCTATCATCCGTTAGAGTTGAGATACGTCCGATTGTACCTACCCCTAAAAGTTTTATCCGGCTTGATGGTAGTATTGCATCCTGCTGTTACATTTTTCTTGACATATTACCAGGGACAGATTCTCAAGGATAGTAAGGTTTTCTGATAGAAAGGTGTTGTGCACATCCTCAGGGTACTGAGACTACCGGATACTAGACTGCGAGTATCTGTCAATTTGCATTATTGGCCTAATCATCATATTAATTGATTAGGTCAAATCAGGAATTAATGCAGATTTCCTTTAATAACCATTTAGATAATCTCCCAGTTGTGTCGAGATTTTGTATTTCAGTTTATGAGGTTGAAGATACATCCATATGGTATAAAGATAATTTTGATACTAGTAATTGCAAAATAGAGCTAATTTGAATATTGATTAGGCCACAACTACCGAAAACGCCAGTTGTAACATACGGGCATTTGTAAGCAGTCCCGGCTTATCTAAACGTTGCAAAACGTTCTATCTAATCTTGTGGCTACTGTCAGATACTGGTATGTTCCCAGGAAGACTAAAATGTGTGAAGTGATGGCCTTCCTAGTGTGTGACACAAGTCAGCAACAGATACACGTCTTAAAGGGAAGTCTATCAGCCATAAGGTATGTGCTAAGTGCGATCTAGGTATACCTGAAAACATAAACCACTTGGTGATGCAGTGTCCATACTATTGCAAGATTAGGAAGGAAATATATCAAGAGCTAGATGAGCTAGACAACGACGATATAAAATATATCATGGATGAAGGACTCACAAAATATATTCCATGCTCTGATGGGAAAGCGTCCTGATCATATATCAATGCAGACTATAGTAGACATGTAGTTAATATCAGGGAAGCACATTGCCCGCATGAACACATGCACAATTACAGGCACACAGTAAGATTTTAAATAAACAATATTAATTGAGGCACAGTAAGCGGGCCTAGCACTTTAAAAGCTTATTTGTGACCACAACAAGAGTTTTTGTGAAGTCACTGTCTCGTTTTCGCTACTAACACATAGGTTGAAACTTAACCCCTAGTTACAGACAGTCTTTATCTGTGTGTGTTACGAGTAAGTGTTAATCTAGTTATTAAGTGCGCACACACTCCACTATTATATAGTATGTATAAAGATTATATCTCTCCCAGGTTTGGAAGAGGCTTTCTTATTTGAGTAAAATGTCACTTTTCTATGTTTTATGTTATATATTTCTATCTCCTTACGGACATGAGTGTTGTATACCGTGTTATTTTGTCCATATGTAAGTACAGTCAATAAGCATACAATACAAACAATACAATATGTTCCGAGCATATAGACGCACAAACTGCCTAGAAATATAGCATCAAACTTCAGTACAGTGCAAAACTAATGAAATTATTACTTCAATTAAAGGGTAAATGACAAAACCCAACCCCTTTCATTTGATGTTCAAATAATGCAGTAAGGTTTTTGAAGTAAAACATGAGTTAAATATGGGTTTATGTGTGACCATCAGGAGCCAGTGGAGCCTTAAACTTGAGCTATCAATTGAATCATTAGCTAAATGTGTAGTTTGTCTGTGCTTGGTACAGTCAAGTAGATGATAAGTCATCAATACATACATTTCGAGTTGTTTTTGTCTCATAATTGTAAACAAAAC
>OZ012687.1:16209005-16229005 GCA_963942565.1 Maea johnstoni | reverse complement strand
CATGTCTGATAGAAACTCTCTGAAATAGATCCTCTAACATCCCTAATATTGTGATTTTTGTGAATCTCGGAATGCTTAGAGACTTCCTGTTTGTTGTTTTCAAGATTAACAGAGAACTTAAAGACAAAAGAAAAAAGCACAAATGAAAAGTGAAATAAGAACAGTAGAAACTGAACAGAAAATCAAAGTAAATACCAAAATAAATAAAACCTGCAAGATGGTTTGGTAATGACTTTTTCAGGAAGAGTAACATTGGTTATGGGTCGACCACTGTTACGAGAAATTACATTTGTACGAGGGTATTCTTAATATCCGCCGTAACTGTATATGAATTAGCCAAATGACCAATTTGTTCTTTTCATCAGTATTCATCTATCGCTGACACCGATAGTCAGTGAAGTATATACTACTATCTATATGTTTTGTTAAAATTGTTTGTATTTTTAATCAATATTCAGCAATGACACTGGCCAAAGACAATTCTCTGGCAAACCCCATCAGTGCTAAAGGATATATGTCACTGAACACGCATGCGCATCCGCACAGGTAGTGTCTGTTTGTAAGTGATATCCTTGTCGGGTTTGGCGTTTTGGGCTTTCTCTGAAGATTGGCGACAGGCGCAGAGGTTCGACATAGCAAGGAAGCGGCTCGGAAGCTAATAAGGGATCTTCTACTAGGTGGACGAGTCGGTGGACTTACTCCCTTACTGCTGTCATCAAGAGGTAAGAATGGCATTTATAGCATGCGAATTTTACGTCAGTTTGTTTGCATAACTCTTTAGTGTCATGGTTATGACGTAACATTGCATCCACACACACACACACACACACACACACACACACACCTTCTTGCAAAGACGTCTAATATAATATAATACGAGAAACATATATAAGATATGTCCCTGCACTATCTATATGTAATCGTACACCCTCAATGCTTTTAGCGCCAAAAAAGACCAAACAATTTAAGTGTTATCTATCCAACGAAAGCGTGTCCTCGAAAGTAATTGAAAAAGAAGTGTAGTTTAGAATGCAATTTAGATTTACTCCCTCTAGTCAAAGATATTTTGATTTCATTCTCCATCTATCGTTATTTTCAATCAATATCTTGTATCTAGTCGACACATTTCAAGGCATACTTTAGATTTAAATGTGTAAAACCACTAACAATTCTAGAAATTTACCCCGCAGAAATGTTCCCATTCTCTTAACATTCATTGCACTGGACTCTCATCTCTCTATCATATTTTGAACATTGATTATTCATATCATGCGCCTATGTTTTATTTTCTTATATATCTGCAGTCATTAACATTGGTCTGAAAATTGGTATTCACTTACTGGTATCGAATTAATGCTGGTATTTATTCAATTGAACGACATTTGGAAAGAAAACTTTAGATGAGGGATGGAACATGCACAGCAGCTTTCAGACAAATATTTGTGTTTCAAATTTTTACTTTGTTATTAACATACTAAATGATCCGAGCATACATTAGACCTTATATGGGAATCGGTCAAAGAAGTTTCAACTAGCATCGCCGTCATATTTCAAATTCAAAAAATGTGACATCGTTATATTTCACTCGAAAATACAATGCCAATCCTTTAAGTGTTGGTTTTGCCATGTTTAATAGTACTGTACAAACCTCAAACGTCGACGTATGGCAAATCAAAACCAATGATAGAATTTACTGATTTATATAGCGATGAGAAGTGACAGAATAAAGGAGTATTGACGAAAGTGTTGGATATCGGGTGTAATCTAACAATCAATCGTTCTTTCACCAAACCCGCTAGATTATCGATTTAATCGATTATGATGTGGCTCTTTATACTCAATATTTGGTAATATATATATATATATATATATATATATATATATATATATATATATATATATATATATATATATATATATATATATATATAGAGAGAGAGAGAGAGAGAGAGAGAGAGAGAGAGAGAGAGAGAGAGAGAGAGAGAGAGAGAGAGATTTATATACATGAACATCTTAATCTACCATTGGGTTGAAACATTACCTTTCTGGCTATTTCCTGTACACGATATGGACACCACTCATTGACGTCTGCTTTCAGTTCTTCGTGCGTAAAAGAGGACTTTTGCTTTGAAGGGTAGAATATAGTGTTGATATATATGACGCTATCGTGCAGGCGATAGAATGTCAATAGAGTATTACTGCCCTATCACCCTCGCGACTATAATCCATAGATCACGGATTAAGACCATATGGTCACATCAACAAGCGTCTTATCTCTCGGGTTACCAGTGGAAGTCAAGTAATGTGAGCGACTAACGTAGTCTTGTTTCAGGTTGAAGAGGATAAAGCTAAGATGTTGGTCCCTGATCGGCTTTAAGATTTTAAATCAAATGCACAACATGAGACAAATAAGTTCTTCTTTGATAAAGGTAATATTTTGCGCAAGACATGTAAATCAACGTAAATTGATTCTGCCATAGTACCTAGAATTAACCCCAAATACATTTATTTAGAAATCAGAATCTGTGAAATTTGAACTTACCCAACGAAAGATATTATGGTTTGATCTCGATTCCATAAATCATGTCGTGATCAGGCTAGATAGGAGCCTGATGTAATTTGTATTGCTAGGATGTGATTATGATACTGTATGCATTGATTCTACCCAACACTAATAAGGGATCTTAACGAAGACGACGGTTTAGGATGATTGGACCGATTGTATTGCATTGTATATTTATTGACTGTCCGTCAAAGGACAAAAGATATACATACATATAAATGTGCATAACATATAACATCAACAAAGGAAGCAAAATACAACTAACCTCAAATACTTAATGAATCCCGAGATTCAGTGGAATGTACCAGTGTGATGTACAAAACACCCCCTTCCAGGTCCGTTAGTATCTCCTATTAATCAAAATAACTTAATAGAATTTAACTCAAACAACATAAATACAAAGGGCCCTCGCTTAGGTAGAGTGCTTCTCACCCTTACACTGAGAGTAAGTAGTTTATGTTGATACACGCTACATCATTGAAACCTTTATCGTTAGAACTCGGTCTGCAAACCTTTGTGCTATCGTGAGTGCATCTCTTGGTAAATGACTGATATAATTGCTAATGAAATTCGAACTGGGACGTTTCCTCAAAATATATGGGAATGTCAGCTTCATTCTTAAGTCGTCTCTAAAACTACACATACCCATACGTAGGTTCTAAGGTGGTGTCTCTGCTTAGGTAGTGTTACTTACCCGAAGCTACAAATATCGTCAGACGTTTTAGAAGGGGTCTCTATGCACAGCTAGTTAAATCTTTCCATGATTTGTTGAAACTATTGTATAAGTCAAACGACCTAACGTTTTAAACACACGTTGAATTTCGAAACTAGTGTGTGCACATGCTCAAGAGTTACAAAATAACACGGTTCATGTGCATATTCATTTCATGGTTACGATTCAAATATCCGCGCATATTGTTTATTTCGTTTTTTCCACACTTGTAATGTTTTTAAAGGTAAAAAAACCTAGACAGATATGCAATTATGATCCATTGTAGCAGATCGGCCCAAGTCTATGCCTTGAATGTCATTCACAATTTCACGAAGGAAACTTATTATTTCATTACATACTAATTACTTATTAGTTACTAATTAGTTATTGATAAAAGTGATATGATAATCAGGAAACGTGTTTCCTGTGGATAAGAATTAATGAATGCCTGTGCCGCGCCCAGTTGTGCCTATGTTGCCGCATAACCATGTGCGCCTATCCTACGGGATATGGCTACTGACCTGGCAATCAACAACAAACATATCTTATTATGGCTGAGGGGATTTTTATTTTCTACTTTCAAATCGACAACAATACAAACATATATTACGGGGATGCCAGCATGCTTCTTAACGTTTATTATTCAAAAGGCAATAAGGCAAAAGGATTTCACAGAATTTTCTTTTATAGTTTATTGCTCTATAAACATGTAAAACAGTGGTACAAATAGATGTATATGGAAAGTCAATTAATTTCATATTTAAGAAATACATATATACAGTACATATAAATAGCAATATATTATATATAACCGAAGATATTTGTATCACAGGGTGCTCAGATGATCAGCTATTTACATAATTAAATCATTATACATAGAGGCCCATTTGCCGAGGGATTTTGGTAATTGGTTCTTTGTAGTACCAAGGTAAATTTCTAGTTGCATTTGGTTCTTATATAATCCTTTAAGGTATTGTATACTGAGATTCCTTTTTGTCCATTTCCTCTTATATATTTCATGTTTTGTGATTATTATTATTACAGCATTAACCACTAGTTCATTTGTAGTGTTACCTAGAATGATGGATTCTTTATCTAGAATTGGATGTAAATTCAATTGTTGTAACCACCTTTCTAATGAGGTCCACACAGGTTTTATGATTTCACAGAATTGGTAGACGTGATTCTTACGTTTATGAACGGCAAAGAATACAAAACAAATGTAACAGGCATGATGTTTAATTTTCATTTTAAATGGACAGACTATCACAGAAAGGCATATGTAAATATGAAGGAATATGTAAATCAATAGTTCATGTCAATTAAATGGTGTTTCAGTTATTATTTTCCTTTTCTCGGGTGTGATATGTTTTAGAATAACCTGTTCTACAAAGTGGCTGTTAGATTCTCCCCCTCTGATATTAAATGTAAACAGACTGATAATAGAGAAATGTTTTTGACATACTTTTAGGAAAATAGAATAAAAAATATGTCAGTGACATAATCGGGTTATTCATGTGTTATTTTCCAAACTTGAATGTTTTGCTGTACCAGTGTAGCCCCTCCGAATTTGGCAGCAGCATTTCTATATGTATTTTGGTATGATTTTTAAAAATTTATTTAATAAATTTGTTTCTTTTTTGGCAAGTCTTATATGTGTTTGTGGTATTGTGATATGTGATACAGTGCCTTTTCAGTCTTGAATCTTTCAAGAAGTTTCTTAATACACACGATAGCCACGTATTCTTTATAAATGTGTGTCCACTCTCATAACTTAATGCAATCCAATTACAAAGAATTCGTACTGGCGAGTTCTGTTGAAATGAATATCGCTGAAGAACACGGGTATACAGGAGATCAGCTTAAGAGATCAAACAGGTCAAGGAGCTAAAGAAGTGTTGTGGATAATATCTTTTAGCTGTATTTTTGTCACGGAAGACTTGTTGAGAAATGTCATATTGTGTGGTCAAATGAAATGAATAAATTCATCAGTCATCAATCATGCCATACTGGTGCACAGAAATGGGCCATCATCGGCGCCATAGTATGAACATGTGGTAAACTGAAATAACAAAAAGAGCATTCATCATTCAAGGCGAATAATGGTTATAAACAGTGCACACACTGACTACAGTAACTGATAACGTAAATGCAAACAAAATGTTAGACTTAATAATGCTGCTGATTTCGATGCTGGTTCTAATGGTATAGCTTTAAAATGAGAAATGTTTTTTAACCATGCAACAAAATTAAAATAGGAAACGTTGAGATACTCTTTCATGCTCTTATTCTTATCACTAACCGTACGAAAGAGTCATCAAATCCATGGTCACCGTTATCCAAAATGCCTGTTTGAATAGTCCTGGTTTCGAGTCTTTCACTAACGTGAAAATCCTTTGTTGCTTGTAAACAAGCATATGAGAAACTTGATGATACTTACTCTGTTAATTATACAAAGTCTAGTTAAGGTACATGAGAATGATAATTCTTTCCTACTGTAGTAGTCCTAGTTATGAATGTACTAAATCATGAACATTTAATGCTGAAAATTTGGTGAAATTCAGGATTAAGTAGAGAAAACTCTTTACTGTTAGGTTAAAAGCTACACGCCGTCTCAACGTGAGACAAAGGGCACACTCTATTGGAACATGACGTTGACCTTAGTATTCACGTTGGTGGTGTCTTATAAGGTTAATCATTCAGATGAACATTTACACACTTTGACATCCCTTGCAGATAAAAGTGCCAGGTGTAAACATAATCTTCGATGAGTTGTAGGATCACCTATGACATAAGCTTTAAATGAATCATATTACGCATGTTAAATGGAAATTGTGGCTCTTTAGATGCTAATAAGTAATTAATTATGATACTGAGTATTGCTCAAGTCTGATGAAAGAATTGACCTTCAAATGACCTTGAACTAGGAAAAAAACACAACAATATTTTGGCCTTGTTTTTCAAGCATTTAGCAAGAGAATATCGAAATTCTAAAATGATAGCATTACCTTATCAATACTGAAGTTCATATTTTCAAAAATATATTTTTGAAAGAGGCAGTTTTGAAAAGGTTAAATGGAGAATGAAAAAAATAACCTGATTATCTCAAATAAAAAGACTACCAATATTAACAGTAAAGTATAACCATGCACATTTCAAAGATCTTTTTAAGTAGATATGATTTTTAAAAAAGACCAGGAAAATATCTCCATTCTGAACAATGTTACGGTCAATTTTAGAGATTAAAAATGTCCTCAGACTATGGCAGCCATTTTGCATTTAAGGGTTGGCAGCCATTTTGAATTCACAAAATCAGCCACAACTTTGCCCAGAAAGAAGATATTGCCCTGGTCTTTATTTAAATCGTATCTACTCATAGAGCACTTTGCAAGGGACATTGTTCCACCTAACTGTTATTATCAGTTGTCTTGTTATCTAAAATAATGTGGTTATTTTTTCATGCTCCATTTAACTTTTTCAGGAATGCCTTTTTCAAAAGATTCTTTTTGAAAAAATTAACTTCAGTATAGATAAGGCAATGCTATCATTTTAAAATTTTGATTTTCTCTTTCAAAATGCCTGAAAGAAAAGGCAACAATATTATGTCATGTTTTTTTCATAGTTCAAAAGTCATTTGAAGGTCAAATTATTTTAACAAAAAATTGTTTTCCCCTCATGGACTGCCCATTCCAAGTATCAAAAGGAATCATTATGGCATCTTAGACATGGAAAAGTGTCCATTTTTGAGGCTTTCTGGCTTGTGTGTTTTGAAAATTCCAAAACCTTTTTGAATGCTACAGTTGTAAACCCTTCTTTACATTAGTGTAGATTTTCTTTCGTTATTGTTGATTCTTCGTTGACTTATTCTTGGGTAAATAATTCTTCATGAAGTTGCTGTTGTTGCCTCATGGAAGGCACTTATTCTCGAAAATCTACAAGTAACAAGGGGAAAAGTCAGAAGAAACCACCAACAAAGGATGCGATACATTCCCAAGAACCCAAGGTTACATCCAGAGGTGAGGTGGATGTCAAGATTACTTTCAAATTGCCAAAGCAGGTTCAAGAAAAAGAAAAACAACCCAACTTCCTTATAGCCAGTGCAGATCAATACAAGGTTCTTCAATTATGAAATTCAGATGAGGACTTTGAATTGACATCTAAAAGAAAAGTGAGTGAATCACAGAATGAAGAGCCGAAGTCAGATCTTCCCTCAAGTGACCCAAGTGAAGATGATAATGATGGCGCCAGAAATGCTCTACAAATCATCCTAAATGAAAACCATGATTAAATTGTTCATGATCAATGTGATCAAGATGGCCGTTTCGATATCAAAAGAAATGACAACTTACACGTTGAAACCCCTATGGAAACTAACATTGTAACAGTACTAGTAGTATCTAAAGACACTAGATCCCTCACCAAAATAACTACACCCAAGATAACCCCTCGAAATGTCAACAAGTCTCCAACTGAAATCCTTCCAGTCATTGAAATCCAATTGGATGCTCCTGTGGTGGACCTGAAAAGAGCTAAAGAAAATAGCTAAAATAGATTAGGATTTGATCAAAAATCATCACAAGTAATAGTGAGTGATTTATGCATTTATTTTAACATTATAATTTTACCTTGCAATCACTAATACTTGTCCACCTGTGTTTCTGCACATAAAACATGCAATGGCCAATGATACAATTGGTGATGTGAATACTTTAAATTGGAATATATATGACAGCCTATTGATAAGGCTGATTATAAAGTTTTATTATGTTGGTATTTGTTGTACTTCCTACCATGCGGGAGGCTAATGCCTTGTTTTTAGTAAAAAGAAAACTGATAGACCTATAGAAACTTCTCTACCACATGCGAAGCAGATATGACAAACTTATCAACAAGAAGTCTTGTCAGGTTACTAAGGAGTGTCCATAGAGGGGGAATTTTTATCCTGAGTGTGTCCTCATACCTTAATTAAACTTATTGTTCAAATTCTAAGTCGCCAGACATCTAAGATTTTTGTTCGGGGTATACAATGAGACGACGACTGAATAATAAACCTTTTTTTGTGGTACCCATGCATTGAAGACAAACTGTTATGTTCACTACATATCTACTAACCAGTAAAATAATATATCCATGTATCTTAATGCAAAATACATTCACATTTAATCATCACTGCAATAGGAAAATACAGTATTGAACTTTTATTTTCATGTTTGTATTATATTGATAGTCAGGAAATGATTTGATTTCCTGCCAAAATTATATATAATCTAATGCCATGTGCTTGCCTTATGATACCACAAATGTTTTCTGTAAATACTTTCTATATTATAATTTATCTAAATAACATTCATTCAGTTTCAATGTTTTGGTCAGTGTCAATTTTTTTAATCATTTTTTGTTATCAGCCGTCTACCACCAAGATCCAGGAGAAACCTAATATCATATCTGATGATAAGGAGAGTGTGTCACTGGATGGCAGCAATGGTGATGTTAATATTGATTTTGGTGTGTGTCTCAGACAGTGAGGTCTGGGCTAGTAGTTGCAAATCCCCCACCCAGGACAGAACTCAAGTTAAACATTCGAAGCAATCATCCAAATAAATGAGTGAATCCAAACAAAGTAAACTTGTTAAAGATTTGCTGGATAAGGCTGAGAAGATATCCAAAAAAATAAAGATCTGCAGAAACCAAAATCAGAAGATGAAATGAAAGTAGAGATGTTCTCTTCTTACATGAATGTGGAGTAGTTTAAAATTAACTCTAAGCTATGGTTTGATTTCACTATGGATTAGTTATGAAGTCTTATACCATGGAAACAATTCAGAGAGAGAAAGAGCAAATGAAAGAGCAAATTCCAGCAATATTCTCAGCCTGGAACTAGAGCAGGCATTTGTGTTCCACCCACTAATTTGACCTATACACCCTTGCCTTTACACGCTTCACACTACTCCCAAGGTCACACATCAGGTTATCCTGGAAATAATTTATCAAGTGTTAGTCAGGTTTTGTCCCTCTCTCAGTTATTGTTAGATAGTTCGGTTTGTAATAAGATGTGATACTGACCCTTTTCATCATTGACAGGTCAATTGAGGACACGCAAGTTTAAAACTCGCTTAACAGTTTGAGTTAGTTTTCTATATTTTGTAAATATGTAAGACTTTTCACAATACATTTTTGTTATCACACAATCAGGTTGTAATGCAAGCAGTAAATCAGGTGTTGATGAGACTGTGTCTAATTCTAAATCATTTAAAGATAATTAGGTTTGAAATAAGAGGGGATACTGAACCTCATATGTGAGGATGAGCTAGTGTAAAACTTGCTTAACAGTTTCAGTTAATATTTCATGGGCGTATCAGCGCCCATGACTATGAGTCGCTCCTCAGAGGGCGAGCTAAATCTCGTAGGCCGCTTCCGGTCTCGCTCAGAATCGCGAGATCAGAAGACGCTCCCCGCACGCAATGTGATTGTTGCGTGTTTCTGAACGTGCAACAGTCACACCACGTGAACTAGTCACAGCTTGCCGTAATTGGGTCACGAATCACAAAGTGCAGTATTACGTTGACCGTGACCCTGAGCGGCAATAACTTGATGCTGGCATGGCAAAGAAGCGAGCGCGAGGCTTTGGATGATTTTATGTTTTTCCGTTCTGGCCAAGAGATAGCATAGATTGACGTACAATAAATGGCATATACATTACTAGGATTTCAATCTGTCGCGAAATCTACATTTTGCGACCGATTTCAAAGCAAATTTATGGTCAAATGGAATAGATTGTGGCGGTTCTAACGACTTAAATTGCATTAACATTGACCCACTGCATGGCTAGCATTTTTTTTTATTGTGAACGTACATTGCCGTCTGTATGCGTATCTGAGAAAGATCGCTCAGTTGAGCCTGTCAACTCATCAGCTTTTCCTGGGACAAAACTATAAGTATCTGTTATCGCGTTATGGTCTTGTGAAATTTGAAAACGAAAGATAAAAGATACTTGAAATAGAGAAAAAAAATTAAAAAACAATGTGAAATGAAATTGGGAAAAATAAAACTAATGAAAGATCAGCTACAATAGGGAATGTTTCATGCAACAAAGGCTTTTTTTAAAACAGGAGACTTGCCCCCTTAGGCTGTCCGTACCATTTGCTGTAGGTGAGGCCCGTCAGAGCAACAATAGCATAGGGCCGTAACGTTACGGCAGGGAGGGTCTAGGCTTTTTTAGTCTATAGGCAGAGAACTGAATATCGGGAAAAACGAATGTGGAGAATTTTTCAAAACTATAACATGTGGTAAGAGCAAAAAGCAAACTTAGTTTTTAAAAACTCCCCGCCCATGACTTTGCCCCTTTTCGAAAGGGCAAATTATTACATATTAGGTTGTAGCCTCTGTACTTCTGTGAGGGTTTTGTCATTCCTCCACACACCAGGTGTATATTGTCGTGTTTTGTGATCGTCATTTGCAGCCATCTCAAGGTGTAGTATTGTTTTTTTGATAACCAATTATGTATCACACAACAGGCCTACACAGATTTCTCTATATCTGCAGGATACTTTGTGCTGAGATGGATACGGTTTCATCAAGGTAGGCTGTAATGATGAATTCAGCCACTTAAATAATGGATATACTAATTGTATTCCGTGCTACTTTGTATCCAAATTGAAGTGACGAATATTCATTTCCTGTGGCAATAAATTTAAGTGTACAAGCTCTTTTGAGTCCAGGGTACAGGGTTTTATGATATAGGGTGTCCTTAGTGATGAGAGGACGAAAACCTCTCAACCAGTTCAGTGGACAACTCAGTTTTCATATTGTTCAACTAAAGGACAACTTTAAAACTATGGCTTCAGCCAGTACCTTCTGGGAGAAAGAAGTCAACCTAGGTATATTCTCAGGGTTAGGTTGTTCTGGGAATAAAGGTGCAGCAAGTAGGAGGTAAGGTTCCTCTTCAAGTGTCAGCCGATGTTCCACATCACCCATAGTTGAATGCGAGATGGCTTAAAAGTATTTTGCAAATGGCGAAAGTGGAAAGGAGGTCAGTGTATCACGCGACTTAATGGCAAATGAAAAGAATAAAAGAGTCGAAGTTCATTGAATCTTGTAGATCATACTTTATTTCTAATATAGTCTCACAACAATCGTAATATAGTTTTGTGTCTTTTTATATATTTTTACAAGATTATTCTTATGGTCTTAGTACAATCTTTAGAGTCCTACTTTGTTCTGTATTATTTGGAATACCTTCTTAACAGTTCTTAAAATAGTCACCACAAGTTCTCCATATATTCTTATATAGTCTTTGTACAATCGTTAAACAGTCTTGTATCCTTCCTAGAACATGCACGGTTTGGTCTTATGTCTTTCGGCAAGCTCCAATGTCTAGTGTTTGCTAAGAATTGACAAGAATTTTGGCAAAAAAAATCCGCGAATTCTTAATATGTTTTTTCACTTGGTTAGTGGCAGTGCAACTATAGCATTGAGGTGCAAAATTTCGCATATGGCTAGACTCATATACATCGCAACCAGACCAACTGAATGTTTAGGCAAGGTCGCTTATGTCATTTCCATTGTATATAGGAATCTGGATAGATAGTATTTTGGCCATTACCTTCTTGATAATGTGTCCACTCCAACTTTGCCGAGATATTTAAAGGTCTGTGAAATAATCTTAATGCCTTTTTAACACGAGATATATTCAAATACGAAATATTGGCTTGTAAGATAAGCTATTCCAATGAAACAATCTCTTGAGAAATGTTATCAGTATGATAATCATATATGACAAATAGGATATTTCAGTTATGTATATTTAAGTTTTAGGGTAAGTGACCGCAGCAATCCACACCAACCTACCCTCTTTACATTTTCCTAAATGGTTTTGGGGAGTAATTTACATGGTAAAAGGTGGGGATAGATTTTGTTTATTCATGGGACATCTCTTAACAGGTAGTTTTGATTAAACATCTCGCAGTAAACATATACATATTAAGTGGAATTAATTTTAATGATATTATTAGTTCTAAGAATCCTATTCCAATCATTACTACAGCTAGACACCTCCACTTAGCTTGATAGGTTCAACATATTTATGAGATACAGAGTATTTAATGGGTACTTCAATAGTACACAGAATAATGGAGTAGACAGGATTTCTCCTAGATGTTCACATCGGACAAAAAGCATAAAATCTCACACATGGGTGTGTTTTTGTGCCCTAAATTCAACGGCTGCCAGATCAAAGACATTCAACTTTTGGGTAGGCCACCATTTTGAATTCCAGTAGGACTGTTATGAAGAATTGTCAAAACTCGTTATCTTAAACTCTAAAGCACAAGGCACAGAAATTGGTAGGACTATCACCGATATCCAATATATATATATCAATTAGTAAAAAGGCATGTGTTCGATATATGCCAATGACCTTTTAATTCAATTGACATGCGTTAGTCAGTCATATTTTCTGTTGTTTAAATAAGGTAAAATACTACTACTAAAATGCTATTATATCACTAGTGTAACATTCACGTTTTTTATTTTCCCAAGTGCATTTTAAGACCAAAAATATATAAAGAATTAGGTCAAGATTTACATCCATTCAAATGACGTTTAACTCTTATACTGATGCATATACATGTGTGAAATCAAAATAACATGTCGTTCATAAAAAACGATTTATAGTTTCCTGATTTCACTTAAATGAGGGAATTAGAAACAAAACCATTTTCATTTTGGTGCTTGGATAAAGACGTCTCTTTTGTTACGTCTGATCACCAACTGAGTGCGACGTCTTAATCGTACGAGTTTTTGCTTAAAACCTCAAAATACAGATGTGAACTGCAGCTGACGTATCCTGCCTCTGTGATTGCAAGCGAGTGTTCAGCATTGCAGATATGATGCCGTCATTTTTTGCTGTCCAATATTTCCTGTGTTCTTAATATACTGCGACAAAACAATTGCGTCCTGATTCAGAGAAAATAAGTAATAATTTATATTCAGAGACAGTTCCATTGTGACTTTCATCCGAATGTCAGCGTGAACGTATCGTGTTTGCTTTTCACGCCATTCACATCATGATATAATGAAAATAAGATACGGTGCAAGTAGATCAGATAGATAGATGAGATGGCACATGGATGTAAATCAATCACGTGAGGGCAGAACCCCCTTACTACATGAAGATCATCATATAACATAGCCTGATTCTCGGGCTGTATTAGGTATAAGGCCCCCACCACTATGATAATAAGCAGATTTGATGTCTCTCTCAAACTATAGATGGAAGCACTGTTTTCATGTGTTGCAGTTGATAATGTGATACAGACTTCAGCTTAGGTGTGTCCCCCTTAAGGATTTATTCAGAACTAAACCTGAAGAGAAATCAACTCAGGTCAGATCAGTTAAAGAGCCAGATATCACAGACTTGTAGCAAGTCTACATATAACAGGCAGTAGAAAATGTTATAGGGATTGGGTTAGCGGTGGAGAGCCGGGTGACGAATTAAGCTGAGCATGGTTGTCAGCAGGTCCGAAGCTTAAGTCGCCACATGGCTCTCCATCGCTAACCTAATCACTATTAAAGCATGATGAAAGGAATACACTTTTTTTAATCACATCAACTTGATTGCATCACTAAAATCACTGTCTAATTCTTTAAAAATGGTTTTAAAACTCTGAGGTGGAGCACAAAATTCCAAAATCTCAACCCGGTCCTAGGACCGGGTTCGCAACCCGGATCAATCTGCAGCATTGTACTCAATAAAGAGCAGCTTTTTCTATGCCAGAATGCTTTAATGCTACACAAGCTCAGAGGAAATGGGCATCGTGAGACTAGCATAACCATTATGAAGCCATAATGATTACAGGCGTGTAGGGGTGTCATGATAGCAAATAGTTCAGTGTCATCTTACGGTCTCGTGGCAAAAGACGATCATCACATGATCGTCAATACATAAGCCTTAACGGGTTTGGCTGGAAAATGGCCGTACAGGCATTATGCAACGGGCCTATAGGGCTATCGTGTGACACCGGCGTGGGGGATAATCATTTTCCCTGTGTGAGACTATGATAGGCGAAACTAAATACATCCCCTTGGACAGTGCACGATTTAAGGTACATGCATCTTTGAGTTCCTGCTGTACGTTTCTGGCCGATGTCGAAGAGGATGTCTTTCAAAATGCAATCTTGTAAGTCCTTTGTTTGTAAATCCTGCGAGGCTATTTTCATGGAGATCTTGTATTTCATATACTGAGAATGAATAAAAATGCTGATAACGATCAAAAAACTAATGCACATGGTCCATTTTGCAAATGCCAATGATGCACACTTGTATTTAAGCCGTTTTGGAATAGATTCGACAGTTTGTCGATTTCGTGATGTTTTAATAGGGTCATATAAATCATTAGCTTCTAGCGTATACTTTTTTCTGAAAAAATGGTTGATAAAATACATTTCGAAAATAAGTAGAATGAAATAAATGAAGTTGGAATTTATTCATTATAGAGCAGATTTCGTCACAAAAAATTACAACATATCTATAGTTTATGGGAACCGGTCATTGGTTACCAAAATTACCCCAGTTAGAAATAGACTATATAGGGCTGCATCTCTGTAGTAAAATCTTACCATTTTATTGTATTTTATGTTTATTGACTGAAAAAACAATGTTCTTACAAAATCATACTGATACGTAATATATACTATCTTTATCATAACAATTGTTTTTTAATACAAATTATCAAACTGAATGAAACTCATAACTGAAAGGTACAAAAGTAGATTATACAGGAAAGTAAGGAAAACTGTTATAAGGTTATAGAAGTTCTAAAATGGACGCGTGTGCTAGAGAATGCTATTTCTTACACGAGGGGACAGAATTCTCATCTTGGAACGAGCCTTTGGCGAGTTCCATGATAAAAATTCTGTCCCGAGTGTAAGAAATATCTTACTCTAGCACACAAGTTCAAGAACCTATTTCTGCCACGTCCCATAGATAAATAATCGGGGAAACTTCATATATAATGAGCTTGCCTGAGCACGTGCCTGGCATTTCTAGGTCACGTTGCCAAGCAACGAACGTGGTGCATTGTTCCATATATGGCAATCTTTACCAAATATGGTAATAAAATCATTCCAAATGCCCATTGGGAATGGCCCTTGGGAATCGAATTTCTTCAATGGGTATTTCAGCCCCATCGTGGTAGAAATATAAATTATGAACCTTGCTCATCCATTTAGTATTATCCTGACATTGCCTGAAACCATTATATGATTCTCAAGAGCGGGTTGGCTGAAATTTAAAACAAGTTGTTGAAATGCTCACCGTTATCAATAACAAGAGGTACGTTAATCCAAATCTGCGAGATCTCGCAAGTTCCTCCCTACCCCACCTATAACGTATCTCATACCCATATCTCTCATGTATTAGTCGGAGGAATTCGGCGCCCTTTTTGCAATCACCTACACTGCTGGCTGAGAAACTGACACTGCATTCTAACCAACTAACGTATGACAAATGGAAGATGAAACATACTATTATTGCCATATTGTCTCCACATACACAACCGTCTCCATGTATAGAGCGTGGAGTGATGGTTTCAATGTGAAACATAGGATTCTAGCCATATTGTTTCCATATAAATAACAGTCTCCCTGTATACAGGGCGTCCCAAAAAATGCAATCCTCCCCTTTTCCCATTATTTCTTCAAAATAGCTTAGGTAACTTCAAAAATGACTTCATGGTTGAAGAGAATGATATCTGAGAGACAAACTGTTATAGTTTCAACCAAATCCGATTATCCATGTCAAAGTTGTGAGGCAATGTTTGACACCTATATCATTTTACTCCAACGCAATGTAAAACCTATGGTAAATTTCCAATGCGTGCCTGCATACTAGGCACGCATTGGAAATTTACCTTGTGTTGGAGTGCAATGATAGAGGGGTCAAACTTTGCCTCACAGCGTTGTCATGGATGATCGGATTTGCTTGAAACTGCAACAGGTTATCTCTAAGATATCATTCTCTTCAACCATGAAGTCAGCAGTGATGTTACTAAAGCTGTTTTGGAAGAATATTTGAAAACGGGTAGGATTGCATTTTTTGGGACGCCCTGTCGAGCATGGACTGGATAGTTTCAACATGAAACAGTGTTTAACCAGATAACTCCATATACACAAGTGTCTCTTGCATGGACTGATGGTTTCAATATGAAACAGTAAGTGTTCTAGCCAGATTGTCTCCAAATAAACAACAGTTCCTAATATAGCATGGACTGATGGTTTCAACATCAAACACACTGTTCTAGCCAGATTGTCTCCATGTACACATCAATGAGATAAAACTGATGGGTTCAGCATGACACCTTTCCTGATAGAGCCAAGTGACGTGTCTCTTTAAAATATGATACCTACATGTAGGTTCACCCATTGAAGATGTTAATGAGCGTATGCACAGAGATGAAAAGTGAACTCTTTTGTCGTATAGTGATAGAACATATACACCGACTTTATCAATCTAGGAAGATATCTTACCGATGTTACATCCCTGTGATAGAGATATTACTATGTCGTTATTTTTACAGTGTGTGTGTTTTGCCATTTTTCTTTTTAAGATTAATGAATCTTTATTGACTGTACTAGAGTACACAAATGGTTCTATACATATCAAATGACAAAACAACACTTTAATAGATGCATGGTATGTACTTAACATAATCGGTTAGCATTACACTTATACGTAGAAAAAGACTATACTTAAACAGTGAAGGATTTTCGGATATTGAGAGGCATGCCTTGCAAGGTCAGATATATATTACATGCAAAGAGGCATGTAAATTGCTACCTTGCTATATGACAGGCACGACACACCTATCTAAGCTAAGTATAACAGAGAACTTAAAAGTGTCATAGTTAACAAAGAGCAAGTGTTAATATATATATATATATATATATATATATATATATATATATATATATATATATATACATATATATATATATATATATATATATATATATATATATATATATATATATATATATATATATATATATATATATATATATATATATATATATATATATATATATATATATAAATATATCCTATCGTGATATATATCAAACTCTACGGATAAATATGTTGATGCAATTGGTCAGCCGTTATTCACAGAGGATCGTCGAGATTTAGCTCTGTTTGCGGAATCAAAACACACGCATGGGGCGGCTTGAAAGTTAGCCTATTCCTTCCCGAGCAGCAGCGCGATTCATATCTCGCTTCTATGCTGCCCAACTAAGATGTAAACCTGATGTAATCGTTCAACATCTTCATCTTCGGGAAACTTTCCCCTCAAACCAAGCAAGGACGATGGAACAAGTGTGAAAGAGAAAATAAATTTAAAAAATATTTTCACTCCCGTTTAAAAAAAATTATCTTCTCTCCCCAATAAACGGGAGTGAAAATAAATTTAAATTCATTTTCTCTCCCCAATAAACGGGAGTGAAAATAAGTTTTGATTTATTTCTCTTTCAAACTTGGTCCATCGTAAGCAAGACATCCGTGATAATATTTTCAAGGAAAACAACACCGGTGCCATCATCTATTCTGCTGATTTAATCAATCATTTTGTCTCTCTCAAATTGACTTGCCGGACATCGTAAAATCATATGTTTTGCATCATCAATAGCATACATATCACACAACGTACAAGTACGTTCACTTCTCATCTAATCCGTTTACGTTACATCATCGTCCTTAAGTTTCGATGCATCACATATGAATGTAACCATTTTATTCGCACATTCTTGTATGAATAGGGTGTAAGTCAGACATTAAATAGCATGGCGCTAGGACAATCTTGTAGGTTGTATCCAGACTTTAATGATCATATATCATTGAAAACAAATGCCCTTTAGGATTCACATCTATATAAAAATGTTGGCACGACAACTTGCCAAAAGTACTACTACACGTCTTCAGGGTTTATCATGATCTCCTAATACAAATTCCCGTGAAAATGTGAAAGGTTCTCCAAGCTTTTATCAAATCTTTCACTGACGCAATCGTTATCATTCTCATAAATTGACACTCTAATTCCTACATGCTCATAGAAAGTTCGTTCCTTTACAATATCATCCTCTAGTCTCAAAGGTCCCTATTTTGAAAAGTGTGTATTCTTACGATGTTCTCCATATATCAAACAGCGCTTTTCGCTGCGCACGACTTTTGCTACATCACCTACATTATCCATTTCCTACTTATTTATGCAACTAACCGCCGTGTAGTCAGCATACCTCATAGGCGTACTTGGGGAAATCTTGAAATATCAATTAGAATTCCTAGATGCTGTCAACAGTGAGTTAATACATGTGATATGTTTGTGGATTGTTATCCTTAATAAGGTTGGAATCTGTGCTGTTGAAACAACCATTTCTCTTAACATTCACTGTTGTGTTTTGTATGTGCAGCAGGTATCACCTGGATGTTACATTTTAATAGGAGCGATGAATGCACGGAAACAACAATATGAGTACAGTATCAAGAGTTCAGTAATCAGTAAAATTCAGTATCAGATTATATGATTACATGCCTTATCGCGCCCAAATGGATATGAGAAGGCTGTTGGTTGATGTCCATTGGTCGCGGATTAATTGAAATTGTACAATGATATTGCTTATTGCAATGATATTGCATATTTCTCCTCCTCTTATCTCCTACGCTTTCTTGGCATATCATCTTTGCCATCACGAAATCACCTCTTTCTAAAGAAGCGAAAACTCATTAGAGTTTGACTTTCATTTTTCAGCTAATTCAAATGTTTTTAAAAAGCGCAAACCAGCAAATTGTCTTTTTGCATAAAGGGAATATTTTAACAAAATAGCGTTCAGTTTTCGAATAATGGAAACAAAATTATACAAATATGGCACTTGGGTGAGTGCAATATCAATTTTTATTGCACTCTAAAAAATGATATTGCACCAGGCGCTTGCGCCTAGTGCAATATCATTTTTCAGAGTGCAATGACAATTGATATTGCACGAAACCAAAGTGCCATATTTGTTTTATTATATGCCTACTGCTCATTCAAATTAAATAATTTACTAATTTAAAGAAGTATGGAAATGTAAATATTATTGATATGTTTTTCCATTTCCATGTTTTACCACAAACCATCGGGTTATTGTAAATTTCAAAGCTGTAATATACTTTTTGTGTTAATTCAGTAATATCGCAATCAAAATGCTATAAATACATGGAAAAGTCACATGCATTAGTTCAGAAATGTAATGATTTATCTATTTAATTCAAAAATGTGTTTTCCCAATATTCCCTTCCTAATCATGATGTTACAAGAAGCCCAAACTCTTCTATGTTCCTTGTCTCAATTCACTTCTGTTGGGTTCCTTTTCAAGAGTCCAAGTTGAGAATTGAGCACATGAACCTCACTGCCCTGAGTCTGAGTGTTGGAAAGTAATATTGCAGCCCAATATAAATTTTGTGAGGTGGTCATGTGACCATGATCTGACCAATCACAGCATAGAATGAGCAGTAGGCATATACTAAATGGCTTGATTTCTACTAACCCTATCCCTCAGCACTGGCTAGTGATGTGGGGAAGTAATAGCGACTTCGGATTAAGCGGAGATGGTCCCAGTTCTGTTTCCAGCACCATTAACAAGTCATCATTTAACGGGAAGGATATACCACCATTAATGGTCTATCTAAAAGTTGAAC
>OZ012687.1:16035039-16208805 GCA_963942565.1 Maea johnstoni | reverse complement strand
CTACAATATAGTTAAAGTTGATAGGCGTGAGATTCACACATCACAAAAAAACTTAGACAAAGGACCCCTACCCCCCCCCCCCCCCCCAAAATAAAAATAAAATGCCATGACTGTTTTCTGGGGAGTTACATGTTATGAAATCTGTGGTTTAACCCTTCCAATGCTGAGGCTACTTTCGTCCAAAGCACAATGACATAAAGATTTTTGAAAACCATCTAAACCCAGTCATGTTGGTATTCATTGGATAGCTCTTACTAAGCACTCTCAGATGAGTACCCATTTGCCAGGGGTTCACTGATTTTTCAGGCTTTTTGCATAATTTTGTATTGGCCAAATTGGCCACCAGCAGCATAAGGTTAAGCGCACGCTGGCAGTAATTACCTCTCACCCATCTCGTTATCTGGCAGCACAGCCAATTAGCCGGCAGCATGATAGAATTCCCTCTCCCATCAGAGCTTTCATAATGCGCACTCAGTCACATGAAACCCAGCTCTGCAGGAACAGATTGGTGATCTTATATTAATCAACCTTGTCATCACTTTCACCCACCCTGCATGATGTCCAGCCACTTAACCCTTCCAATGCTAAGGCTAATTTCGTCCAAAGCACAAGAACGCAAAGATTTTTGAAAAACAACTCAACCCTGTCATGTTGGTATTCATTAGATAGCTCTTGCTGAGTATTCTCAGATGAGTACCTATTTGCCAGGGTTTCGGTCATATTTCAGATTCTGCATGATGTCCAGCCACTTAACCCTTTCAATGCTGAGGCTACTTTCGTCCAAAGCGCAATGACGCAAAGATTTTTGAAAACCATCCAAACCCTGTCATGTTGGTATTCATTGGAAAGCTCCCACTGAGTACTCTCGGATGACTTCCAATGTGCCAGGGTTTCAATGATTTTTCAGGTTTTTTGCACCACTTTGTATTGCCAAATTAGCCACCAGCAGCATAAGGGTAACACAATCCTGTCATAGATACAAAACTTCTGATTTTTTACAAGTGTAGGATCTCAAATGATAGGTCTGTTTGCATTCTGACTGAGATATTGGGCTCCTAGAAAAGCAATATTTCCATAATTTCCTAAGTATGGCGGTATATGTTCTGAAGGGAGGGAGGGAGGGGGGGGGGGGGGGGGGGGGGGGGGGGGGGGGGGTGGGGAAGAAACATTTTCAATGCTGGGTGGCATGAGAGGGGGGTACGAGGGGACTTGGGATCTTAAAGAAAGGTAAATTGTTTCTTAATGGGGGTGCCATGAAAGGCCACAATATCCATATACGATGTGAGGCTGAGGGCAATTAAGTATTCAAGTTGAACTCTGTTTTCTATTTTTCATATCAAGAATGGGGGGGAATTTCAGACAAAATCGATACCGTAGTTTCACGTGTACAAGACACACTTTTTTACACAAAATTTTCCACTCAAATCGGGGTTGCGTCTTATACACCAAGCTAGAGATTTAGGTTGTTTTACATTGAGTACCCAGGCCACAAGGAGATCCAGCTGATTACCTGAATTCAACTCTACCTTGATTCATACAAACGGGCGGGTTATTTTGCCTAATTACAATATTATTATAATGTGGCAAGGACAATGCCCATCAATGTTTGCCGGGGCAGCTATGAATTGTTATTACGGTACCACCCTCCTTCAGAATTTATTGATTACAATCTATATCATGCCTAGGACAATGGGTATCAGGCAATGACACAGAGTGATATGCATTCATGTCACATTTCACACATTTCGATATGTGTTTTACCGTCTTTTTACCTTTATTCACGAGGAGTTGATCTGCCACAATGTTTCCGAAATGGGGTTGCCCACTATACACAAAGCTAAGTCTATACATCCTTTTTAAGGCCTGAACAAGGGGTGCGTCTCATATACAGGCGCGTCTTATACACACGAAATTACGGTACATGGAGCCATCCCTGAGCAGTTGAGGCAGCCAGGCAGGCAATGCCTAAGTCATATTCCCCTAATTATTAGAGCATTTAGTGTCTTACCCAGCATCCAGGCATTATTTAATAGTTATTGTACATTATGGCTGAACTGATTTACGTTCATAGAGACTGATGAATTATGACGTGTAGAGCTAATTCCATCACATAAACATTGTCAACATTATGGTGAAATACCCATCTATCTTTATAAATGTAGAACAAGTTTATTGACATTTCCTAGTAAGTTCTTCCAACATGACCCTATTTATAAATATGAGACAAGCATTGAGTATGCTAGAGACAGCCTCCACAAGTAAATTAACGCTCACACTCAAACCCCTCGCATACATAACATAACAAAGCTAGTAACTTTTGAGCCCAATGGTTTTTACCCTGCTAAATTTTGTTATTCGACAGATTAGCCAGTTACAACTGGTGGAGAAAAACTGGAGTACCTGGGGAAAAAACACAGCCTAACCGCAAGTCACTGGCATCTTTCTCACATGCCCACGTTTGAGTTCAATCCCGAACAGTGTCGAGAGACAGCTTGCAGTCAGTGGCAATTCCAAAGACCACACGGCTATCAGGGCAGGCCCTCAGTGGTGAGAGACAGTTAGCAGTCAGTGGCAATGCCTAAGACCACACAGCCATCAGGGCAGGCCCTCAGTGGTGAGAGACAGCTAGCAGTCAGTGGCAACGCCTTAGATCATGCATACAGCCATCAGGGCAGGCCCTCAGTGGTGAGAGACAGCTAGCAGTCAGTGGCAATGCCTTAGACCACACGGCCATAAGGGCAGGCCCTTTTACCCTGTAGAATCACAATGCTATCTTAAGCGAAGATCCCAGACTGAAGTGAACACGTTCACATAGTCAATACTATTTCCCTGTACTAGAAAGCAAGCAATCAGTTGCTTTACATCTTTCACAACAGGTGAGGCTAGGATAGATCTATTTGAGGGTAGGAACAAGAAAGCCCATCAATAGATGAGACAAGTAACGGTACTTTTCAAAGAAGCAAAATAAGTAAATAATCACGCTTTTAACTTAAAAAATGATCAAATGCTTTACTAGTTAAAATCAAGAATTCCTATGTATGAACTATAAATATATATGCATGGAAAACTTAACGAATCTTCAATCAACAGACAGCCTCGAGTCTCTCAGCCTGCAGGACTATGAGAAATTCTATCATTTTGCCCTCAGCCACAGTTTTGCATGGAACTGTAGCCATGAAAGTGTTAATTTGTCAATAAGTAATTAGTAATTAACAATGTGTGGGAGGTTTCTGTGGTCTACCTATGTAATGTATGCTACATCATTTATGATAAGTGATTATCTCAAAGTGTTACCCAATCATATAGTGTGGGCAGATGAGTTCCCCTTACAATTGTTGACTACAGCATCAAAACATTTGTAAAATGATTCTTAAAGGAAATTAATGTCTTAATAGCTCCAAATGGCATTGCCCATTCAAGTTTTTTTTTCAAAATACGCATAAGTAAAAATTTGCATGATTCAATCTAACTCTTGATATCTAAGGGGAAAATACAATCAAATCTTAACATAGCAAGTCATGTCTATCTGCAATACAGTTTGATTTATTTCTTAACCCTTCCAATGCTTAGGCTATTTTCATCCAAAGCACAAAAATGCAAAGATTTTTGAATCCATCTAAACACTGTCAGGGTGGTATTCATTAGTAGACAGGGTTGGCAGTTCCTTCTGAGGGGGCCGTTTTTTCCGTGGAAAACGGCGTGTTTTTTTTCGTCCTGGAAGAAATAGATTTCTTCCGTTTCTTCTCAGAAGAATCTCTTCAAGTCTTTTCAGTAGAATTGTTTATAGATGGATCAGAATGGTATGAGACCAAAGCAGTATTTTGAGAAGAATCCAGAGTACCTTGCTGCAGCAATAGGATTTCAAAGCCAGGCTGATCCCTTTCCAGCATCCTTGTTCAAGGTGGGCAGCATTAACCCTGTGACCTGGTGGAAGGGCCTGAAATATGCTGCTTTGCCAGATGGACTAGTTAAACTTATGATACAGTAGCCTAGATTTCTAGGCTGTCATATGTATTTTTTTTTTTTTTTACCAAGCACCAAATAGTCTAGGTGCCACAGTGGTCAATTTAGTTTACACCTATCTGACACCAGGGGAATACGAGTATCCAGTTTGAGTATGACACCTCTAGAGGTCAGAGGATCAGGTGGTGCCATCTATCTACATACCTGGTACTTCACCACACTGCTTGGTGAGTACAGAAGGGAATGTCAACTTTTTAGGGAGTAGGAACCTAGTCTAATGATACAGCTGCACTCTGCTTGTGTAACATCTGCATTTATGGACAGAATCTAAGCGAGAGCTATTCAATGACATTGGAAAGCTCTCGCTTAGTATTCTCAGATGAGTGCCATATGTGCCAGGGTTTCAGTCTTTTTAAAAACTTTTTTGCATCATTTTGTATTGGCAAAATTAGCCACCAGCAGCATAAGGGTTAAGCTAGATGTCTACAACTTGTACCATGGCATGATAATTGTTATTTAGCGAATCACTTGCATGTGTTGCCTGAGGCTTTACTGTAGAATAGGAAATGATTCCGAGGCATGTAATTGACCCGAATTTACCTAATTAGAACATCTCGGTATAATTAAATACGGATTAAAATCTGCCCCCTATCTATATTAATGTGTAATAACACTGTTCTGTAAAATTAAATTTGGAAAGTTCATTTTTGGTCAAATTTGGTATATTTGCACCCGGGATTAATTTCATATTCTATAGTATATATCTTGTTGCCTCTTATGTATCTAACCTAGAAAACATTGTCAAACTTCCACTGTTATCTCATAAATTGTTGTTGTATGTACCTTATTCAACATAATGAATGAGCTTCACATAACATACATCATTTAAACAAGGTCAATGAGTGATGAATTATGATGATTAGTGCTATTTATTGGTAATTGCTGGGCAATTGCATGATCACGCTCTCATTAAAGTTGAGTCCTATTATATTTCCAGGTAATCTAATTGATTTGCTCATGTGCAAGGGGGAGCTATGAATTATTCCAGAATCTAGCAATCATAGGGAAAGAGTATCAGCTTGCATTGGTTTTGATCCTGGCATACAGGATGTGTTCACACAGACTGCAGTTTTCTTTTTGCATCATCTTTAATGTCACATTACCTGATTTCTTTAAGATATTTTCCCCTTCAATTTTCAACCGACATATTGATTCCTTTAACCCTTCCAATGCTGGGGCTGCTCATGTCCAAAGCAAAAGGATGCAAAGACTTTTGAAAACCATCTAAACCCTGTCATGTTGGTATTCATTGGATAGCTCTCACCGAGTACTGTCAGATGAGTACCATGTGCCAGGGTTTCAGCAATTTTTTCAGGTTTTCTACATCATTTTGTATTGGCAAAATTAGCCACCAGCAGCATGAGGGTTAAAAGATTGGCCTTTAGAGTTGAACAGTATATAGCACACTGTCCAGAGAATATGGAATTAGGCTTTTTGATTATCATCACTTTACTTCTTCTGCAATACTCCGACAAAATCATGACTGAGCCAGTTGCAAGTGGTTGAGGAAATGGAAGTGAATGGTGAAAACCTCCGCCTAACCCTAAATCACTGGCAACTTTCTCATGTGCCACGGCTGGGATTCGAACTGGGCAGTGATGAGCGACAGCGAGTAGTCAGAGGCAATGCCTTAGACCTCTTGGCCATCAAGGCAGGCCCGTCCTATAGGGGTGTCCTGCTGTATAATTCCCTACACTAGATGCCACGGAGGCCTCACAACACTCAGCAGGCCATGCCCTAGAACTAGAATTGGAAAGCAGATCAAACCATTAGAATAAATGCTCAATTGGGCATACCAGATATTTCACCTACATATATTGTTGCCTTTGTAGCAGTTGTGGACCATTGCTCGAAGGTCTACATACATACATATCAAAGTGTAAAAGATGTTGGTGACCAGGCACTAATACCCAGGCAGGAGTCGGGGAGTCATTTTGACTCCAAAACCACCAGATCTTTGGCAAAATGACACCCAGTTGTATTTTGTAAGATTTTCTGTATTTGTTGAGTCCAAGGAAATACTTCAACAGTTTAACTTACAGAAGACAATAGGTACACTAAATGATGTAGAAAAGCATACGTTGTTTTGCTATGACAATATATAAGGTTGCTTTGAACATTCTTGTAAATTGGGTAAGTAACGTTCGACCCCCTAAATTTAAAAATCCTCAATTTTGACCCCTGTTTCCAAATGCTGGGTAACACCCTGTTGGTGAGCTGCATCACAGGTGGTTCCAGGTAACAGTAGAGGTGATAGAAGAAGATGCAATGCTAATCATGGCTGGTCTTGTATGAACAATAGGCTAGCTACCTGTGTAATCTTTAGTATGTGCGGTAAAACCAACAGCGCACTAACACCTCCTCTATGGCAATATATCTACTAGACCCTACTACCATGATGGATACACGCACCTTACACAAGTAGATTTGATGCATTGAGACGCTGAAGACTCCTAGTTTATCATTCATAAACAGGCAATTTCATCTCCTCTGTCCCTTTTCCATCCACAATAAATCACTCACACTGCCCACTCCAGCCCCGCAGCAAGACATATCTTTTTTTCATCTCTAAGCTGTCATGGACTGAAAGTGTCACGGTCAAATTCTCACTACTAGTATCTCTCATGGCGGCCAGACTTGACAGAAGCATCTCTAACAAAATGCGAGACATTTGATTCTCACCACTGCTTGGTTTCAACATCAGTTTGTGACTTGAAGTTAGTTGGAGGTTTTAATTGGGTACTCTGGTTTCCTCCACTACTTAAAACTGACAAGTCATGACTTAGCAACAATTTGGTAGAGAAAGTGACAATATACCTTTTTTTTAAATTTCGAAATTATTTCTAAAAGGGTTGCGACTTGAAATCTCTTGACATGGACTGAGAGCTTTATATACATAGGATGACCCAATAAAGCCTGGAGATTGTCATCTGTGTTTATGATACTTTGGAAAATAACTTCGGAATAGTTAGGAATAG
The DNA here is from genome assembly GCA_963942565.1 of Maea johnstoni. Classification (NCBI taxonomy): domain Eukaryota; kingdom Metazoa; phylum Annelida; class Polychaeta; order Spionida; family Magelonidae; genus Maea; species Maea johnstoni. The sequence continues at coordinate 16,201,804 of OZ012687.1, read as the reverse complement.
TTGTATAATGGCTTTTAATTGGAATTTCCACTTTGATTATTACTAAAAAACGCATTGTCCAAAATGATATCATCAAAATGATGTTTTTGTTATAGATGGGTAAGAATTGGTTAACATGCATTTTGTAAACCATTATTCCCTGGGGTCCAATGATCTTAATTATATATTATATATTATAAGAGTGGCTTCCGTCGCTGGACATTGAGTGACTGTAGTCTTGGACACTTGCCATCCCCTGGGCAAGCTGACCACTCCTTGGCTCAAGTCTCTCGTTTCATGTTGTGCATTCAAATGTATGGTACCCATGTTTTCCACTATGAACTGTAAGACATTCTGGTGCAATATCTATATTCAAATTATTGTCATTATTCATTAAGAAACACAAGTCCCTCCAATAGCAATGTTGGGTGAGTACTGGAAAGTGGACCTGATGATTTTCTAATTTTCCAGAAATTTATCACGGCTTGAACTTGACTGGTGCATTCTTTTTTTTTTTATCTCAGGTCAGACTTCTAAGGCTTTTCTCAGATATGAATTTTCATCACCATATTGTATTGGCCAAATTAGCCACCAGCAGCATAAGGGTTAATATAAATAGAATCTACTTTAAATCCAAATTGGACAAAAATGCTCTTGGAAAAATTGTGCTTAACTATTTCTAATTCTAATAACAAAAAAATCTTTACTTATGTTACTCATGACACTAGAGCTGAAAATCTAATCTTTTAATCTCCCTGGACTCACAAAACACTATTCAAAGATATCAAAATCATGGGTGATAGCTATAATAATTCTAGCTTGATATCCTCTTGTGTCAATGATATTCATGTCCAAAGAGTTGCTATATAATACACAGAGAAGGATAAAGAGTATTGCTTATCATTTTATAATTATCTCAACAGTGTACTAGAATCACAAGGATATTCATGAGGGTCTTAATTTCTTTGTTTGAATTGGTGATGACGCAAGCGTTTTACATTTCATTGTCTAGTTATTAAGGTGACAAACTGCACACACAACACACACATTGCACTGAGGTATATGACGCACTAGTTAATAGCAACCAGGCTAATTTCATGGAAACTGCTGAAAGACTTAATTCTCCTCCAGCAACTGCAGCCCTACAGTAAAAATGCTGGTATTGAAATAAATGAAAAAGTATACACATACATATTCTCTCTCTCTCTCTCTCTCTCTCTCTCTCTCTCTCTCTCTCTCTCTCTCTCTCTCTCTCTCTCTCTCTCTCTCTCTCCTCTCTCTCTCTCTCTCTCTCTCTCTCTCTCTATATATATATATATATATATATATATATATATATATATATATATATATATATATATATATATATGTATATATTTATATATGTATATGTGTATATGTTTGTGTGTATATGTTTGTATATATATGTTTGTATATATATATATATATATATATATATATATATATATATATATATATATATATATATATATATATATATATATATATATATATATATATATATATACATATATATATAATATATATATATATATACATATATATATATATATATATATATATATATATATATATATATATATATATATATATTATATATAAATACATATACATTTATATATATATATATATATATATATATATATATTTATATATATATATATATATATATATATATATATATATATATAATATATATATATATATATATATATATATATATATATATATATATATATATATATGTATATACATATATGTGTGTGTATGAAAATTACTGTGAGCTGAGTAGGGATACGTAGCAGAGCGTGATCCTGTACTATGTGTCCATGATGTTGACACTTTGATGTTCTCAGCTAGCCAGTAACATCATAGTGTTCCTCTAGATTGCTTCTGGATAGAGTTCCCCCCCGCCCCACGTAAGATTGGAAATCAACTGCTGGTGCATTAGGGAGGTAAGCACCAGCTCTAATTCCCTCACAAATTACTATCAGGCTCTACCTACACGAAAAGAGATGTCGCTTAAATGCGAGACAGCCATTTGTCGTAAAGATCGCAACAGGTTTTGCTATTCTTTAACTCAAGGCTTTTTTTTTTTAAAGAATAAGCATTTAGTAGCTTATGTTGATTGAACAAAGTCTCGCTCGAGTTTATGAACCAATAGGTATTAGATACAATTATACATTTGCCTGTTAAAATTTGTTTGATAGAAAATCCTGAGTCGGTTTTCTGACATACAGACTGCTAATGTATTTGTCTTACTGTATTTGTCTTACTTTGTGTTTTGATCCCCACTTGAGGTACAAAAGTTGCAATTGCCTTTTAAAAGCTAAGTTTGAGATTAGCTATGCTACTCAAGTTTCCTGTACAATTGTAGGTTCAGCCACCTTGAAATAAAGTAATACAAGGACTATGTATTTAAATGTTACGAGAAATATTGAATTAAGTGAAAATAAAAAGAATGATAGAAATATAGTGAGTTTTTACAGTCTGGTTCGACTGCTAACCTATTTGTCATGCCTGGAGATTTCTCCAACATACATAATGCACCTAATGTTAAATAAATTTGTAAATTATACCAAATTATAAACAATTTCATAGAGTATAATTGTGTCTTAGAGTCTGATCATTATTTTTCCATCAAAAAATCCTTTAAAATAGTCGTCAAATTTGTAAATTATCCCAATTTATGAATAATTTCATCGAGTATAATTGTGGCATAGAGTCTGATCATTATTTTTCCATCAAAAAAAATCCTTTAAAAATGGTCTAGTCAAGAATATAATACAATATGTAATATAAGTAGTCAGGGTAATTATGAGTGCTATACAGTGTTCACACAACCCTTATCCATTTATTGCTAAATTTGCAATACATGCATAATACAAATATTTAACTCTTTAGCTGCTGGTGGCTAATTCGGTCAATACAAAATAATGTGCAAAACCCCCAAAAATGACTGAAACCATGGCAAAAGGGTACTCATATGATAGTTCTCAATAAGGGTTTTCCAGTGAATACCAACATGACAGGATTTAGATGATTTTCAAAATCTTTTGAATTCTTGTGCCCTAGACGTAAGTAGTCTCAGCATTGAAAGGGTTAAGAAAGAATAATCCTATGAAAAGTGCATTACAAAAAGGGTAAGGATGTTAAGTGTCCTACAGGCCTGTCAATGGGTTAAACATGGCAGAAAACTAAAGTAACAATAACCTGTAGTCTATTCCTTCCTTATCCCTCTTTCCCTCCAAATGCTTTCAGCTACTGACTTTTATTTTGAGATGTTCTGGAAGTTGTTAGATGATACAGACATACTATGTTAGGTAAGATGAAGTTGAAACGGTTTTCCCCAGTGGCCTTTACAATATTACCTATATGATATCCATTCCAACCATAATCTTGAGTTATTGCATACTGAATGCCATAGCATTTGATATTGGCTGCCTTCTCCAAAAGTGAGTATGGTTATATTTCCCATATGCTAAAAGTACCTTACATCATCCCCATCATAAACTGCTCCATAATAGTTCTATAACGAGAAATTGCTTTTTCATGCGAGAACCCATTAGGGCCTGGAGTGCCACAAAGGGCTGAAAAGACACCAAAATCATCAGGCTGCATCACATGGCAAGTTGGAACCAAAATCAAGTTGCCCCAGCAACATATCTGGTTGCCCGGTTAATCCTAGAAATAAAGACTATGGCAAAAGTTATGTCTATACTGCTGTAAATAATCGGTAAAATTCACCACTGATATGAAGCAAACTAAGTGCTGCTTTGAACTATAAAGAGTCTTGCCCATGCAGCATGAGCCTTTCCATACTTACCTAATAAATGTGTGTATATACATATATATACATATATATATATATATATATATATATATATATATATATATAATATATATATATATATATATATGATATATATATATATATATATTTATATACATACGTATGTATGTATGAATGTATATATATATATATATATATATATATATATATATATATATATATATATATATATATATTATATTTATATTATATATATATATATATATATATATATATATATATATATATATATATATATATATATATATATATATATATATATATATATATATATTCCCACAGTCTGTTGAGAAGTACATGAAGTATTGCAAATTTGCTGAACTCTTAAAAAAGTCTTTATGGCCAGGCGCCTGCTGACATGAATGAATTACTTGCCTGATGTACATAGTTACCAAGGAGGCCACCTGCTGCGCAGCAAGGGGACAATTTTCCACTTAATGTCACTGGCAACAGTAAAGAAACAAAGGGTAACAACATTTCCTGCTGGGCAATAACCCTTGCTGAAAGTAATCCAAGTTCACTTTTCACTGAATCTTAAAAAAAACCTGCAATTCAAATTTTGTCCTCATGACTGGAGTTTATCCAGACTTTAAGAAAATTCAGAATCCTTGTAGAATCCTAGTAGGATCCTAGGAGAATCCTAGTGGAAATCCTAGTAGAATCCTAGTAGAATCCTAGTAGAATCCAGTGGACTCCTAGTGGACTCCTAGTAGAATCCTAGAAGAATCCTAGTAGTCCAAAAGGACCAGTCCTACAAAGTCTAAAAGTGTAGAATTCTTGTGGAGTGTCTTTGTTATTATTTTGAAGTTAAAACTTTTTAGAAATTTAACTTGGAATTAGTATTTATGAAAAAAATATACCAAAATGTCTTTTTACCTAAAATCCGGTATTTTTCATGAACTTAAGGGAGTCCAAAAGACACCCAGACACCCTACTGGCTGAGACCCGGGCCTGGTCTAGCTTTCGATTCACTGTATGCAGCAAAGCTTATTATCACCATAACACTAGCTGAGAGCATGCAGTCTTTACTAATGATGGGAGGAATTTGCTCATCATTACGCCAAGGACAAAGACACTCTCCTGTATGTGTCACATGACACCCCTCTTGAGCAAACCTATCACAAACGCTGGCATCGCGTCATGAATCACACCCCGACTGCAGGATCGTCGTGGCGGACGCTATACATATGCACAGAGATGGAGTTTGACGTAAAGCGTGTCTCTTTCACAATCTTTTGTGCCGTACATGCTCAGTCAACAAAATACGAGGCAAATCGTCAAGCAACGTGTTGGGCGTTCAATAATGATAATTACAGGTAGACAATCAAGCGTTATGTAGTCCACTAATTCAGCCGGGCTGCCGGGCAAAAAACACCTGACTATATCAGCAAAATCTTTCCTATAAAATTAGTGGAAAATGAGTATTTTGGATAAAAACTCAACCTGCATATCCTTTTCAAATATTCTCTCTAAGTAACTGCTAATTCTTTTGATATTTTTAAAGTTAACCCGTCCAATGCTGAAACTACCTACATCCAAAGTACAAGGTTGCAAAGATTTTTGAAAAAACATCAACCCTGTCATGCTAGTATATTCATTAGAATGCTTATGCTAAGTACTTTCAGATAAGTACCTATGTGCCAGGGTTTCAATAATTTTTCAGGTTTTTTGCCATATTTTGTCGTGGCCAAATTAGGCACAAGCATGAGATAGATCCAGACCACACCTTCCAAATGGTACTCTGAACATGGAATGGGTAATTAACAAAGTGAGTGAGTAATGCAGGAAAAACCTTACATAATTAACCCTTATGCCGCTGATGGCTTATTTCGCCAACACAAAATAATGCAAAAATCCTGTGAAAATGACTGAAACCCTGGCAAAAGATTACTCATCTGAGAGTAACTCGGTGAGAGCTTTCCTATGAATACCAACTTGACAGGGTTTAGATAGTTTTCAGATTTTTTTTCATCCTTGTGTTTCGGACGGAAAGTAGCCTTAGCATTGAAAGGGTTAAAGATCCAATACAGACAGTATAAAAGAAGAACACCCCCTTATTTGCCATTTGTTGTCTCTAATCAGAGTTATATTATCATTGGCCATGCCTTTTCCTGGTACTTCCACTCAAGACGGCTGCCGATATATACCATTAAGTTTTTAACTAGATTATTGGGTAATCTCGGAGATTTTTTCTAGCTGAAGGACAGATCCATAGAAATGCATATACTTGGCTGCAGACCAAAGAAACCCCTCATGGAAAAGCCAATAAGTTTCTACGCATCCGCCGAAAAACAAATAAAGAGCTCTGCAGCTTAAACCAGATGAAATACAGACTAGCTTTGATCACCGAAGCCTCAAAAATGAATATGGCCACTTAAGGCCACGTTGAGGAAAACAAGAGGCGGGCTTTTAATCCCGTAACTCGATAGAAAGATCTCCTCTCCCGGTTGTGCACCAGTAGGCCCAATTGAGGGCCCTCCACTCTGCCCACACTCTCATGTAATTTGCATGTGAATCGGCCCGCCTCGGTTTTAATGACGCAGAGGGGTGGAGATCTAAGTAAGAGGCTATAATTGTCAGGGTCCCCATCACTACTTAGCACCAAATCAATAGCAACAGAGAAAGAAACATCTATTTAACGCATCCAAAGCAACAGGAAGTATTGAGTGCACTTTGGGTAAGTGAATAATTAGCGGCGTAGGGATACAAAGTTTCTGGTTGGTTAAGGAAACCCTCGCAAAATGCTCTTTTCTGCCAAGGCACCGGTAATTTAATCACCCAGTCATAACTAATGTGATTGATCTAGGACTTGGAAATATAAAACAAGCTTTTGGATTTGATGGACTTCAGATTGAGAAAGAAATAGCTACTTGCATCATCATAATAGGGGGACAACTACGATGCTAGGTTAGAATGTTATGTGAACAAAACAATCAATTGAATTCTCCTCAACTGAAAGGATACTTAGCGATCAAAGAATGTAACCCTTCAAGTGGAGAGTGCCCTTCAGAGAACTAACCATTTTTACAAATATTTTGAAAATAAAGTATCAAGAAAACCTTTGACTGAAATTCATTGCACTTGTTCTACCAAATATCTACATATCATTTATGTTCACTCAAATACAACTACATTTTACTGATCACAGTTGATTAAAGAATGAAAGAGAAATTAATGCTAATCACTGAACCCATTCATCCCTACAGTGGCCCGAAAAGGAAATCATCTTTCTGGCAAAAGCATCCCTAGGTAAACATCTAAAGGAGATACATCAATCAGAATCAGAAAAGATCATTCACTTTAAATTTATATGCTACAATTATTACTGTAGAATAGGAAATTAATCCGAGGTGCAAATTAACCAAATTTGTGATTTTGGATTTTTCTGAGATTTTTTTTATTCTGAAAAGCCAGTACTGATAGTATTCTAATGACAGGAATGATAGATCCTACTTTCATTATACCGAACAGAGCGAACTGACCCCACCCGGAAAAGTTTGGAAGAATAAACCACTAAGATACTTAACTTAGATATAAAATGATACATTCATTCTAAAAATATCTAAAGGATCATTGTAGTGTGGGTACCTTCAGTAGTCATTATTCCTAATTCCTTCCAAAATATAAATTTGTCACAGTGATACCATTAACCCATTCATCCCTAGATTTCTCCTTTGAAATAATCTGGATTAATGATACTTTAGAAAATACATGTAACTTAAAAGTTACCTTGTTAGATTGGTTCTAATTCACATTTCTCCTTTTAATACTTATCTTGAGATGTTCCAGAGAAATATCAAACCATTAAGTTATGGGCTAACACAGGCATGAATAAGTTATAATAGTCAGTTCCTTCTTGAGTTATAAGAATCATTGCATTTTTTTTCACTAAACATGTTTAAATAACAGTGCTGGAAAAAAGGAGTAGTTCACAGGTTTTTTCTGCAAGTTCCTACTTGTGTTAAAGTTATTGCATTCCCATAAAAATCCTTCAAGCATTACTGATTACTGATTTTGCAAAATGAAAACTTATTTTCTATCATTATGGCTAAAAGCGCAATTGTATGCTTATAAGTTGCTTAATGAAAACATCAGAGCTTTTTATGTTTATCTATTGATTTATTGAAGTAAAAGATATTTTTAGATTCAGTTCATCCATACTGAAATTGCATCTCTTTTGTAATAGGATAAATATAATCAAATAACAATCATTCCTGTTCTAAAGACATTCTAGGCGTTTCTTTGAGAACATCATATAACTACTGGTTTCACATTGGTATTTAAAGGTTGTTGCTTAATATCAGTCTGGTCAAAACTTCAGTTCATTGACTAGCATATGGAAGAGGAATCTCTCCCCCTCTCCCTCTCCCTCTCTCTCTCTCTCTCTCTCTCTCTCTCTCTCTCTCTCTCTCTCTCTCTCTCTCTCTCTCTCTCGCAATTCTAGGACCAAGATGGTTACAGAAATTGCTTTAAGCTGTTGTGTATGGGCGGACAGAGAACTCTGCCCCGCCTGCTGAGTTCCTGCAGATTTATAGGGACACCTGGGCAATTAGGAAAATGTATGGTTTGATACCTGGCTATTGCCAGAAGGCGTAAGTTAAATGGTGGCATTTTAGCACCTGTGCACATATCATTATCAAGTGGCCAGCGCATCTTCTTTCCAAGAGCGGAAGTAACAAATTCCTTGGAGAAATTATTGGGCAGATCTTTAGACTCTATTTCGTTAAGGCCGATAACTTCTCATCTGTGACGAAACCTATATATATATATATATATATATATATATATATATATATTTATATATATATATATATATATATATATATATATATATATATATATATATATTTATATATATATATATATATATATATATATATATATATATATATATATATATATATGTATATATATATATATATATATATATATATATATATATATATATATATATATATATATATATATATATATATATATATATATATACAGTCAAACTTCTATTAAGTGACTGCTCAAGGGAAACGTCAAAAGTGGTCTTTTAAAGAGGTGGTCTCTTAAGAAGGGGTTGAGGGTCTGAGCGAGGTTATGAAAAAACAAAGAATTTCCAACAATGACCTGGAATTATTGAGCTTGTTATGTTTAGATGCGTTTGTTGAAATTTCTTCATTAATATTTAAAGAATTAACAATTCAGAAAAATAAAAGTTGAACTATATCATTGATTTAGGACCCTCAGAAATGATATACTTTCAATTTTTTACTGATTATTTCATTAGTTCATTGTGCCCTTTCCAATATACAAGGCGTCTAGGCGTTCAAGTGGCCGTTGAATGAAGGTCCATTTACTCTTAGGGACAAGATTCCATGGCCGTTGGTCGCGTCAAGCAAGTGGTCGCTTAAGCAAGGTAAAATATACAGGGAATAGCCTTGGGGGGATTTGAAACGGCCGTTGAAGGCAAGTGGTCGTTTAAGAGAAGTGGTCATTGAGGCAAGTTTGACTGTATATATATATATATATATATATATATATATATATATATATATATATATATATATATATATATATATATATATATATATATATATATGTATATATATATATATATATAGATAGATAGATAGATAGATAGTTAGATAGATAAATAGATATAGATAGATTATTAATAGGCAGACAGATATGTCTTCTGACTGTTGGAAGATAGATATGGTTCCAGAGTGTCCAATATGAGACAAGTAAACAAGTACACATTTGAGAATTTCCTAGAATTTACTCCCAGCTTAAATAAATAAGAGATCTTGCTCACTTGGGGAGAGGGAAAGATATAGGCGGTAAGTACCTCTATTCAGCTGTGGGAATATCTAAGAGACATCTATCATTCAGTCTTGACACTCTGGGAGAAAACCAAACTCCACAAGGAAATGAACCTCATTTCCTAGAACTTTACTTGTATCAATCAGATTGTGACAAGGATTCTGGAAAGTGACAAATATTGGTGAAATCTGGTATAGTACTGTTAAGTTCGAAACACAGAATTCAGTATACCTTTATTTTGGTGGTAATTGAACTTTTATAATATAATTCGTATCTGCTGGTTTCTGTCCTTGTTACTTCTATCTCCTAACAATAGATTCATACATATACACACACTCACACACAAATGGTATGTATGCATTAATTGCACTTCATTTTTTGTCAAATATTTACATAATGAGAAATCTACACTTTGTAATAAATATTACTGTGTTGTCCTTTTCTAAAGCCCACGGAGGATGTCCTGTCTCCCTAAATCACATGTTTTAATATTAGGAGCCAGCCGGCACTCAGTGTTTTAGTATCACCTTGAACCCACATCCTGCTATGCAGGTAGAGTGATGCTTGATTAAGTTGGTAGTAATGTTGGCGTATGATCACCCCGCCGTAAGACGAGACACATCTCCGCGCTCACCTCTACCCTCTCTCAAGCTTAAGGAAACATTTGCAATTAATTGGCACCTGAATAAGAGCCGTGCTATTGCTTTTCAGCACACCTTATGCGCTCGTAAAGGGCTCATGCTCATTACACCAAGCCCACTTCCCGCGTGTGCATTTCACAACTGAAATTGACATAAAGGCATAAAAGGCAAAACTGGATTTGTATCAAGTATTTGACTTGGCTTGCTGTGTGGGGTTGGAATCGGTGGCGCTCCTCCGATGGGCTCTAAGTGGCACTTCCCTGTGATCCCCCTATGTAAATCAGCCCCTCTCTGCAGCCAAGCATCCATACCCCACATTAACCCCTAATAGGACTAAAGGGGCTTTCACTTGCAGAGCTACATTTGTTAGTGATAAGAAATGCTGTTAAGTAGCCTCTCCATTACGGCAAGCTGTGTGGAAACAGAAGACAAACATCTTCAGAATTATTCAACGCCATGGCGGCAACCTTTAAAAACGACGAGTGCTAGGCCTGTCAAGTTCTTTCTGAAAAATGCCCCTGATGAATTGTTTTTTCAGGACTTATCCACAACTAAAGTGGACATGGCAAAAGGGGACAGCATATGTTAAAGATTGCCAACAACATGATTCACAGTAAAATCCCTCTTTTAACCAAAGAGACATGTTTTTATTATGCACATACTAATGGTAGATGCAGTTATTGTATATATATATATATATATATATATATTTATATATATATATATATATATATATATATATATATATATATATATATATATATATATATATATATATATATAGATAGATAGATAGATAGATAGATAGATAGATAGATAGATAGATAGATAGATGGATAGATAGATAGATAGATAGATATCTATCTATGTATATATCTATATAGATATATACATACATACATACATACATACATACATACATACATACATACATACATACATACATACATACATACATACATATATATATAGAGAGAGAGAGAGAGAGAGAGAGAGAGAGAGAGAGAGAGAGAGAGAGAGAGAGAGAGAGAGAGAGAGAGAGAGAGAGAGAGAGAGAGAGAGAGAGAGAGAGAGAGAGAGAGAGAGAGAGAGAGAGAGAGAGAGAGATAGATATAGATAAATACACACACACATATGTGTGTTTAAAAGAACTAAGAGAAAGCCTCACCTGAGCACTCCTTTGTGGAGCCCCCTTGCTTGATGACCGGTAGATGAGAAGAGGCCGAAGCACTTGTTGATTTTCGTGAGCACACTGTGGTCATCCAGCTTAGTTTGGTTGAAATACACCTTGTAGTTCCTCCTGAAACAAAAACAGCAAAACATGAGCATCATCAACATCACAAGGCACATTTTACAAGAATTTCTTCACTCTGCCTTATTCTAAGTAAAAGCATTAGTAGTAGTACCTTTATTGACCGTAGCAACAGGGTAATGCATGATTGACTCATATTGCAAAATTCCAGCAGTTAACCTCATTTTGTCTCAGTCCACCCACCAGTAAGGTGACATACTGGCCTGTGGGCAATATATGTTTGATTCAATATCAGAGTTTCCCTGTCTTTCCCTCATATTACCCAGAAGAAGTGGCTACAGACCTGGGGTGATATGTGTTTTATTCAATACCACAGTTTACCCCCCTTTGCCTCAGATCACCAAGCAGAAAGGTGGCTTACTGGCCTGTGGGCGACGTGTGTTTTATTCAATACCACAATTTACCTTACTTTGCCTCAGATCACACAGAAGTAGTGTGACTTACTGGCCTGTGGGCGATATGCGATTGACTCAATCTCAGAGTTTACCCCTCTTTGCCTCAGATCACCCAGAAGTGAAGTGGCTAGCTTACTGGCCTGTGGGCGACATGTGTTTTATTCAATACCGCAGTTTACCTCACTTTGCCTCAGATCACCAAGAAGTTGAGTGACTTACTGGCCTGTGGGCGACATGTGTTTTATTCAATACCACAGTTTACCTCCCTTTGCCTCAGATCACCCAGAAGTGGAGTGGCTTACTCGCCTGTGGGCTACATGTGTTTTATTCAATACCGCAATTTACCTCACTTTGCCTCAGATCACCAAGAAGTTGAGTGACTTACTGGCCTGTGGGCGACGTGTGTTTTATTCAATACTACAGTTTACCTCCCTTTGCCTCAGATCACCCAGAAGTGGAGTGGCTTACTTGCCTGTGGGCGATATGTGTTTTATTCAATACCACAATTTACCTCACTTTGCCTCAGATCACCCAGAAGTGGAGTGGCTAGCCTACTGGCCTGTGGGCATCAATGTGTTTTATTCATTCCCACAGTTTACCTTACTTTGCCTCAGATCACCCATAAATGAGGTGGCTCACTGTGGGTGATATTAATAAGATGACAGAGTCAATCTCAGAGCCAAGGAATCGCTGATGAATTCCCAGGGGTTTTGACATGGTTCTAAGAGTGAAGAGATCGGTAAAGTACTAGATGCCCAGGGTATGAACACCCTGTAAAACAAGACTGTTCATATAACTAATAGGTAATAAACATAAATGAAAGTTATATGAAATTGATATGTAATCACTGAATGGATATATCAGTAAATGCCTTTAGTTGTTCGTTTGTCCTCTACTAGATTTACTCACTTGCACGTGCTTGATTTTCAAAGTGCTATTATGCAGCTTTCAACATGAGAAGTAATCTTAGTAATACACGAATGGATGCTTTAACGCAAAAAATATCTTTATGAGTTTACCTTGTAGAGGAAAGTGCATCCCAGAAAAAGTCCAAGCACTTGATGCAATTCAATAAATCACATTTTCGGAATATTGTCATGTCACTTCCCTCTCTAGAGAGATAATCTTAACCAAAAGATATTCATTTCCAAATTCAATTTTTCTGCATTGACCGGAAATGGAAGATAATAATAGTATTTTCAGTAGAGGCTTGGATTGAAGATTAAAAGGATTTTTCTAAATAGATAAATTTAATTTTCAAAATATACTTAGTAAGGCCCATTTATCCATTAGAATAACAGGAGTACAACGTGTCCTCTGGAAATGCCTTTTTGTTGCCCCCACCTTGACTGATAATAATTGAACGGGAAATATTCAAATGAATAAAATCAATTTATTGCCAAGCATTTGTGCTGTTTTTACACATAATATGCAATATTGATGGTGCTATACGTGTGCCTTTCACCTGCTATCAAATGAAAGCACTGGATTTAAAGTGAAGTCTCTCAGAAATCAAGTATATCACATCCATAGCATTGGATAAAATCTGTTCTCAATCTAGTACTGTCCTACTTTTGCTTTGCATGATACAACAACAATGTATACTCACTGAAAGTTAAACACATTATTCATTTAGGCACTTTCAGATAAAAAGTTGTCATTTAAATCCTTTCCCTTTCATTTGCAGCTAAAGAATTACAAATAAGGGGAAAGCATTCCTCTCCCTGCATTTGCCAAAAATATTTGATATTCATGGTGAAATGTTTAGCACCTTTTTGAAGTAAATTTACACAGTTAGACAAAATCTTAGTGAATCCAAATACGGAATAAATATCCAATATGGTCATTTTTAATACTAACAAAGTTATTTATAAAAAAGAACAAAAAGTTTTGGATTAAGATTACATGACATACCCTGGGAATTGAGTCAATAAATGTATGAGGAGGAAAACATGGCTGAAATATTTATGGACGCTGACTTATTCATAACAAAATATGGAAAAGTGTATCATCATCTTAAAGACATGACATAACTTATGATATGATTAAGAGTTATTGCACTTGTGCAATATTCGAATATTAATCAGAACCCAACTGACAACTGAGCTCCATCATACAGGAGTTCATGTATTTACACTTAACCCATCATAAATGTTTGCTGTGGCCAAAAGAAGTCTGAGAATTTTGGTAAAATCTTTCAGCCAAAAGCATATTTGGGAAAAAATTGGAGGACAAATGTCCAGCAATACACTGCAATTAACAAAATACTCTCCTTCCAATATTTCAAAACATCATAATTAATTTCAAAGATATTGTCAAATGTATCCAAAATCGACACAACAATTTCAAGAGTGACTCTACCTAAATTATCTTCAAAATCATTAAACCACCAAGGTTTAATGACTGTATGTATTTCTTGGCATGAATGGGCTAATGATGAAATGACTACAATCACATAAAAGTTCATGGAAATTCCATCAATAATTCCATGAATTAATAAAGCAGAATCAACGCCAATGTCCTGAAGATTTTTTAGTGCCCATTCCGTCTGCTGGAAGAGCGATGCGAGGCGCGACATGAAATAGTCATACCTCTCCCATTCCCAACTGTCATCTACATCCTTGTATGATGAAATGAAGTGAGTTTGCTATCCTTGGAGTTATCAAAAGTATGGGGGCTAATAATGGCTATTTACAGGGTTATCGATGTCAGTTTGACTGCCGCCAGGGGAGAGAAAGGCGTAAACTGACATGCACGATTCTCCTGCGATAAATTCACATGAGCCCCTTAGATACCTCATCTCCCTTCCATTCATCATTAAGCCACATGCTAAAATGCTGCGATAAATTAAGTTTTTATCTGATTACATATTGTGTCAATGGCAGCCCGGGCCTAGCGTGCAGCATCTATATATGGCGGCAAACGTGAGCTGTATAATGTAATGCACATACACACATATAGTCATCATAGCAGTGAAACTGACACCACCAGAGCCGCGCTTCTGTGATGAAATATACGTATAGGGGTAAAATGGCTGCCGGTGGTGATAGATGGTACTTACACATGAGAGGAAGAATAATGCATATTGTGCATGAAGTGTCACTTTACATTAACCCCCAATATTGCAACAAATCAAAACTTGTGAAATATCTCAGAACAAACAAACTAGAAGTAATAAGTTGCCTACTACTTCAAATACGTAGCATGTAGAGAAATAGTTGGTGTGAATACATATGACATATATATGTATGTGTGTGTGTATATATATATATATATATATATATATATATATATATATATATATATATATATATATATATATATATATATATATATATATATATATATATAAATATATATATATTGGAAAGGTGAATATCACTATATCAATTTTTTAGATGTGCACACTCATGTTTTTTTTATAAATTTTTGTACTTAACCCTTTTGATAAGAAGGTTACTATAAGTTTCAAAAATAATGTTTATGACTACATATAAGCCATTATGTTTCTTCCAAGCAAAATATAAGACATATTTCGCAAATCAAACAAAATGACAAGGAATTCAAATAGGAGTCAAAAGTCAATCTTATACAGCCTATAGATGCAAAAATAGGGTTTCGGTAGAGTTTCAGTTGATATAAATTTAGCAAAGCTCAAACCATGCACATGATGCAATGTTTTGTTAGTTTAGTAGGAGAAAGCAGCAACTTATGGCCTTAACACACAAATAAATAAATAAATGAATGAATAAATGAATGAAATAATAAATAAATAAATAAATAAATAAATGAATAAATAAATAAATAAATAGATAAATAAATTCAAAAGATGTCATGCCATGAGGATAATTTTTACATCAGTGTTATACCTGATATATGCTGATATATCCTATGCTCTGATATCGAAGAGAATTTCAATGAAAATACCCTCAACATTAGATTATATGATCTCTTCATATTTTGACCTCTTTGACTTCCACTAACTAACTCAATATCTATGAGTTTGAATTAAACAATTAAGTAAGAGTAACAATTATACCATTCTTCAGGGGACATTCTTAACCCTCCTTATGCTGAAGCTACACTTTCGTCCAAAGCACAAGAACGCAAAGACTTTTGAAAACAACCTTAACCCTGCCATGTTGGTATTAATTGGATAGCTCGCACCAAGTACTCTCAGATGAGTAGCCATATGACATGGTTTCAGTCATTTGTATAGTGTTTTTTTTACATCATTTTGTATTTGCCAAAATAGCCACCAGCAGCATGAGGGTTAAAGCAGAATCAGATCATTGGATTTCTCAGAGGATTCCACAACTACAATTATCATCTTGCAACACATAAAAGAACAGCTTTAATTAAATAATAAGCCTGAATGAGCCTGCCCCATTAGCCAATTAAATGTTCTGAGGAATTGCCACCTACTGCTTACTGTCTCTCACTACTGCCTGCTTCTGAACAAAGGTAATTGCACAAGCTAGAATGTTGCCAGTGGTTTGGGGTTAGGCAGTAGTCTTTCCAAGGTTAATATTGTTTTTTTCTACATTTAACAACAGGCAAGTCATTACTTTCTAATCAAAAAAATAAGTGATAACAACCTAAGTGCCAGCAAACAAATTCTTCCCAGCATCAGATCAAGCCAGGCGGTTACTTTGAGCTAGCTCCATTAAATGCTCACAGAATTATAGTAGTTGTCAACAATACAAAGGAAAGGTCAGGATTGAGTATATCAGGGAAAGTTATAGCTACTTTGAAAACAATACTATTTATTTGTTAAGCTCAAGCCAACTACGAGTTGTATAATACAATCATAAATTATAAGACAAGATATTTTGTGGGCTTTCTGGGCCATGGGTCCAGCCCTATACGTCCATCAATGGCATTCAAAGCTAACTCATGTATGTGATGTAATATCACTTAATCAATTGTCCGAAGAAAAACAATTCTTGTACCTATTTGATTTAACTTATGACTTATCGTTTCACAATATACTTAGCTACCTGTAGGTACATTGGACTGAAGTGCAGAAAAAAACATCAGGCACTAAGTACTAGAGCTTGGTGCTTAAAACCTAATCAAAATCCATTGCATGAGTGGATGAAAGCAAAGAGTACAGAGAAAGATTAAGAAGTCTCGTGTCATTCCTGAGAAACTATGAATGCCTTAACAAATCAGAAACTATCTGTAAGTATGTATGTAAGTTTCAAGCTAGACGTGCTGTTATCTTAATGCAGTAGAAAAAAAATGCAATTGTCCAAAATGCTGTTGGCAAACAATAACTTACGGCCTCCAAGAGGGTTTTAGGCGAGACGAAACATTTGACGCAGTTCCGAGAGGGGAACGGTCAGTACGACGACTGAAAGAGAGGCAACAGTTGCTCATCATAAAATCAAACCAAAAATACAAAGCTGCCTGAATAACCTTTGTTTATCCCTTCCAATGCTGAGGCTACTTTCGTCCATAGAACAAGGATGCAAAAATCTTTGTAAACCATCTAAACCCTGTCATGTTGGTATTCATTGGATAGCTCTTGATCAGTACTCTCAGATGAGTACCATATGCCAGGGTTTCAGCCATTTTTCTGGTTTTTGCATCATTTTGTATTGGCCAGATTAGCCACCAGCAGCATAAGGGTTAATGCAAAAAATATCTAAAGAAACCTTTTTGGATAACAATCTTATAAGAAGCACACTAACTTGAGTTCCACAACAGACAAAATAATATTTAGTTTATTGAAAAGGAATATGCTTAAGTCATTGTGTCTCGTAACATAAAAGGCTTTGAAAGATCAAAGCTCCTCAACTTTGTCTCTCTCACATTTGTCCTTCCATTGAGTGATACTGCTAGCCCTTCCAAAGAACAAGGACGCAAAGATTAAAAAAAAACCCATCTAAACCCTGCCATGTTGGTATTTATAGGGTATTTTGCATCGTTTTCCATTGGCCAAATTAGCCACCAGCAGCATAGAGGTTAACCCATGCATGTCCATAACTCTACACAACCTCCTGACTAATTTGACAATACCATTGTACGTAACTGGGGCATTTTTCATAAAATATTTCAAGAGAAATGATTATTAGAACTGAATCAAACACTTGTCCTTTATATCCAGATAATATATATGCAGATTTATGATTAATACCAAAATGACTTAACCCTT
The DNA here is from genome assembly GCA_963942565.1 of Maea johnstoni. Taxonomy (NCBI): domain Eukaryota; kingdom Metazoa; phylum Annelida; class Polychaeta; order Spionida; family Magelonidae; genus Maea; species Maea johnstoni. The sequence continues at coordinate 16,183,629 of OZ012687.1, read as the reverse complement.
ACGCTGCTGGTGGCTAAGTTGACCAATGCGAAATAATGCAGAAAATCCTGAGAAATCACCGAAACCCTGGCAAATGGGTACTCATCTAAGAGTACTCAGTGAGAGCTATCAAATGAGAACCAACATGACAGGGTTTCAATGGTTTTCAAACATCTTTGTGATCTTGTTCATTGGACGAAAGTAGCCTTAGGATTGGAAGGATTAATTAAAGAATTGCCAATCAGGTCCATGCATACTAGTCAAGAGGATCATCCGCGGGCATGCATCAGGTTTAAGTGTTTGGAATTTGACCATTAATTTGACCGGGAGCACCTGTCTCTGTGACCATCTGCATGTAGAATATCGCTGACTGTTTGATTGAGTACTTCCTGTTGCTGCTGATGGGGGATATCTCTATTGAGCATCCTCCTCCTCCTCCTCACAGGGCGTGGCAGATGCTATCTGGAGGCTGACAGGAGGAGGTGGAATCATAAAATCACCATAAGGAAATTCACGGCCAGATCTGGAGCCAGCAGCTAGAGGATATGAAGATAACCTGTTGAGTTTCAACGGCAACTTCAAACTTTCACTTTCTTTCTTCCTAGCAAGATCACTATGGGCGATCCTGGTTAACCCATCCAATGCTGAGGCTATACTTTTATCTAAAGCACAGGGAAGCACTGAGATTTTGGCAAAAGAACATCTAAAACCTGTCATGTTAATTGGTATTCATTGCATAGATCTCACTGAATACTTTCAGATGAGTACCCATTTGCCAGGGTTTCCGTCAATTTTCAGGTCTTTTGCATCATTTTGTATTGGTCAAATTAGTGACAAACAGCATTAGGGTTAAATGCGTGAAACTAAAAATTGTCTGCTGAAACTGCCACATTCCACTGAATCTGACTATGAATTCACCTGCGGTCTCAGCTTAACCCATTTGGGTCTGTGAATGCCAAAAATGGCATTATTTTCAAAATATCTTTCAAATGAAATCATCTTTGGAAAAATATCAAAATGAAATTTTTCTCATATTCTGCAAACCTGACTAACAACTCGTATGAACTCATTTGTAAAGTAATGTAGCCAGATGAAGAAAAGGACTCTATTTTAGGAGTAAGTTTAACCAGAGAGCAAAGACAATTCCATCGGTATCATGATTTACGGGTGGTTGGCTACTGTGCTATTAATCTATTCTGAAATGAATTTCCTGATGATGTTCTGGGGGATAGTTTGAGGGGGCCCTGTAGGCATGAGAGCATGCCCTCATCCATGTCTTGAGCACATGTGCGCTCTGACAAGCTAGGGCATAAGTCGTTAAAAGATGCTATAATTGAAAAATGGCTGATGGGGGTTTTAGAGCTAACATCAAACGATAAATTTCAGTTGAATATTTTACAAAATATTGTTTCATGTTCCGATTTGTCAGGCTATATCTATGTTTCAGATTTGAATGGTTTTAAAAGGAACCTGATTTTCTCAAATCCCGTACCCACCCATGTGTATATAGCTGCATTGTTGAGTCATAAACTCTACACTTTATAGGTGGAACTCCTAAAGAAGGGAACTTATAGAACTATATATCCCCATTGACGAACAGAGATGGACCAAGATAAATGATTGATACTCTTCCATATGAGCTTACCTTGTGACAAATTAACAGAGTCCTTGAGTCCCAGTTGTGCCCTGCACTAAGGGCAAGCGGAGAGGTTTTTGTTGTTTTTCTAAGGTGCTTTCATTGCGCGATCAGAATTGTTGGCAGAGTGGGCAGGATGTGGGGATTTATCAGTGGCGGCGGCCCTCGGGGGACGTGTGGCTATGAATAATACAGGGCCCGGAGTGACGAAGGCGACTTTTATTTAAGGTCTAGCACATTTCACTTGCACTTTGCATGTCAGATAGAAATATGTTAAGAACTATCACTCTTGTTTTTTCTACTCGCTGATAAAACAAACATGTACATCTCTCGGATTAGAAGATTGCAACAAAAAAGATTGAGTCGCATGAACACAGACAATAAGTCCTAAAAATGGTATACTCATTGCCAATATATAGTCCCTCTCTCTCTCTTGCTATCTCTCTAATTCCCTCTCTTGCTCTTTTTCTCATTCTCTCACATTTCCTCTTTCATTTTCTCTCTCATTCTTACTTGCTCTCTATCTTTCATTCTCTCTCTCTTAATCTCTTGTTTATTCTCTCATTCTCTTGTTTATTCTCCCTCATTCTCTTGTTTATTTTCTCTCTAATTCTCTCTCTCTCTCTCTCTCTCTCTCTCTCTCTCTCTCTCTCTCTCTCTCTCTCTCTCTCTCTCTCTCTCTCTCTCTCTCTTCCAGACAATAAATGTACTTAATAATTGAATGAAATTATTTTCACCCCTTGAACTTGAAGGTGAATAGCATGACTGTTTATAAAAACAGCAACAAGGATCTGTAAGCACTTATCGAGACATATATAACCTTATCAACATGACCTTGGGTACCTAGGCTTCTAACCTTATTCAGAAATATTTGATTCAATTCATTCTTGAAATGCTTGTGTTACCTAATAAACTTTTCCTACAAGAATAAAATTTCCTTTTATTATAGTAGGATGCCCTTCCCTCTGCAGCTGGGGCCCCTGCAATGACTTAAGGGCTTTAACACGTTTGGCCCTAAGACTATATAATGCTTAAATGATTTCTTTCAGAGAGTAGATTGGAATATGTTTGAAGGAGAAATGTCAATTGCAAAATAGACTAGAACATTCAGGCAAATAGTTCTGCAATAATGCTTCATTTCAATTATTTTCATTAAGATCATATCGAATGTCACTTCTATATTTTGGCAACACACTAACAGACAAACTTTCTTCCTCACTTTAAGCCATTTATAACAAATAATAACCTCAAATGAGAAATTTATTTTGGCTTCTGGCAACTAGATGTGCGAAGGTATAGTACTGCAACGCAAATTATGCTGCTGAAAGCACAAATTTAAGGGAAAATAATACACTAAACTTGGGATGAAAATGTAATGAAAGCATTAACATCAATGCATTTTAAGTTAATAAGATCAAGGGATTAAATATGCGGCCATTACCCTCAAGGAAATGATGGGAGGAACATAGAAAAAAATGAGTTACGCGCCCCTAGGAACTTGCTACAGGCTTACGAATATTGAGGCTATATGACACATAACACTTAAAGTGGCTTTGCTGGAGAGACATATAAAGGAAATAAGGGGTGCTACAAAGTGATAAAAATGCTTTAGCCTTTCAATTAAATTTCTTCGTAACTCAAGTATATTGGTGTTACGACGTGAAACACTTAAAGCGATTGTCATGAAGGTACGTGTGTGTTGTATGTACTCTGCAGGTATAACAGTCTGTTGATACCCTTCCTATTCAAAATGGCCGAGCAGAGGGCTGACTTAATATTTGATGAGATACTGTAGAACACACAATGTAAGCGTCTGTTTATATATAGCGTACATAGCGTGTGGTTCCGCTTCGCTATATATGAAAACGCTGTACTTTTTTCTCACTGCACTGGTGTTGTCAACGGCGGCTACCGTCGCTAACATAAAGATACGCTATGATGCGAAAATTCCTCAATTCGCTATATTTGGGACACGCATCATATATGTGTTCTACAGTATTGCTCATAGAAGCATCTATTAGGAAATATTTGAATAGATAATATTGACCAGAACCCAAACGTGTTTATTAGTTAGATTTCTTACTGCATACCTATGAATCATTTCAAAGTTTTAAAATGCTATAACATCCACCTGCCACACCGGCTGAGGGTGACTGGGTTAACCTTACTTTGAAGGTGGCTTATGCAGGGTTTATTTGTGAATAGAGTAGGGTAATATTGAGATTTTTACATATGTTAAAGCCTACACCTTTTCCCTCATAATCAGATCAATTGTGAATATAAGGGCCATCACTGAGCATAGTAAGAGACACGTATTACAGAAGCTCCCATCAGATTGCATACAGGTCAGAAATCTCTTTCTCCATATCAAATTTCTCCATAGCATAGTTGCATAATTCAAACATGCATTTTGGGTATTAAATGTTAAAAGATTTGCTTGAAATTTGGCATAATTATAATGGCCAAGAGTATCACAGTTTCTCCAATTTTGAATTCATTCAAACGTTATGGAATCAGAAAGTAAAAAAATACACTTTTCCTCATTTTCAACAAAAATTCAGAAAGAATTGGTTCTAAAATTCGATCAGAGAAAAAAATTAAGAGAAATGTGAAACCCTTTCTTCCATATACATCATTCCCTCACATTTGTGAAATTTGAGGGTCCCTCGTTCATAAACGTGGGTAGGAGCTCCTTATACCCTGCTGTAAGGGCACTTTTGTGATGCTTACTGCGTTCCTCATAAGAAGGCCCTTCAGGCAATATATACCTTGTACGGCTAAACATCAAGTAAAAACAAGGAATGAAATCAACCCATCAAGCTACCTTTAAATGCCACTGTACCCAAGTGGTAGGACAACAATGGCAATGTCTCAAAAACGTAAGGAAATTACATCCAGAATATTTGAAAGAGAAACTACAACTTTCAATGTCAGGCATGTACAAGGGGTTGCTATTTGATGAGGGGTTGTTATAAGGGGTTGTTATTTGAAAGAGAAACTACAATTTTCAATGTCAGACATGTACAAGGCGTTGTTATTCGATGAGGGTGTGGGTCAATTTATTACCATTAGTGTGTCAACTACCGTCTTCCAAAACAAAGTTCCTAACTAGACCTTAGGCCAAGGTGGCCATTAGGTGCACCTGACAATCTCAAGTAATTACAGGTGAAAAGCTGATTACGATGCACCTGTATCCATCTATCACAAGGTGCTTTAACAGGGGCAGAAATAATGGGCAGGTTGAGAGTTTTAAACAACACCCCCTCCACAGTCCACACCCCTATGATCACATATAAAATATGCTCACCTCTTACATATTTCAATGAAAATGACACTTAATTACTTAAAAATTACCAATTTATTACTTCCTCCTTCAAATGAAAATAAAGATTATAAGATCCTATAGATATCCCTGAGAAGGCAGAGGACATTATATATATAGAACATTTCAGTGTGGCAATTACGGCACCACATTATCAAGCAAGGTAAAGATTGGAGAGCAAGGATCTGTTGAACCTAAATCAAAGATAATTGCATTATGATTTTTTTGGAAGCTTCACACATTTGGAGAGGTCATTGAAACAGTCAGTCACCTAGCTTTAGGCCTAAAGGTTCACCCTTACACTTAAGTCATGGGAGTTAATATGACCAGTCATCCCCAAACTATGATCGCCTTATAATGACTACTTATTCTTAAGAGGATTAGTTAAAACATTCACCCCGTACACAGACCCCCCAGACATTCTTACCTACAAGTACTCATGTGTAATTTATAATCATACCATCCTTTCCATTATCATCATTACACCTGTGTTTATTTCAAATTTTCATCAATGTCAATACCTCTCTTATTAAACTTCTTGGCCCTCCCTCATTGAATGACAGCCATGTGATCACAGAGGACTTTAATGCCATCATCAGGGCTCTTAATCTACTTCCTTGCCGACACGCTGGGACATTATGTCCTTTACAATCCTGTACCCACTGTGACTTAATTCACACATGGCAGATCCTTCATAGCATCACATGTGCAAGGCTTGGAAGCAAGACTGCAACTGTGTGACATGTCACAAGTTAGGCATCACCAAACAAGATTGCAACAATGTGACATGTCACAAGATAGGCATCACCAAACAAGATTGCAACAATGTGACATGTCACAAGTTATGTATCACCAAACAAGATTGCAACAATGTGACATGTCACAAGTTAGGTATCACCAAACAAGATTGCAACAATGTGACATGTCACAGGTTAGGCATCACCAAACAAGATTGCAACAATGTGACATGTCACAAGATAGGCATCACCAAACAAGATTGCAACAATGTGACATGTCACAAGTTAGGTATCACCAAACAAGATTGCAACAATGTGACATGTCACAAGATAGGCATCACCAAACAAGATTGCAACAATGTGACATGTCACAAGTTAGGTATCACCAAACAAGATTGCAACAATGTGACATGTCACAAGATAGGCATCACCAAACAAGATTGCAACAATGTGACATGTCACAAGTTAGGCATCACCAAACAAGATTGCAACTATGTGACATGTCACAAGTTATGTATCACCAAACAATATTGCAACAATGTGACATGTCACAAATTATGTATCACTAAAAAAGATTGCAACAATGTGACATGTCACAAGTTAGGCATCACCAAACAAGATTGCAACAATGTGACATGTCACATGTTAGGCATCACCAAGCAAGACTGCAACAATGTGACATGTCACATGTTAGGTATAGCCAAGCAAGACTGCAACTGTGTGACATGTCACAAGTTAGGCATCACCAAACAAGATTGCAACAATGTGACTAGTTCAGACATAAACGCTACCTATTTTCCCGTTTCTGATATCTATGACTGTAGCGTTTAGGGTAAAGCCTTATAAATTACGTTAGCACTGTTCCGCAGAGATTTTGGGCGGAAGCATTTTCATAAAATTTTATCATTTAAACACGACTCATACACGTTTCGTCTCTCTATTTGGTAGAGAGACATTCTATTTCAAACATTTCGCGAATAAAATTGAAGAATCATATGTTTATTTGATCAATAAATACGAGTTTATACTTACATGTACGAGTTTGCGAGTTTTAAGAACTCAAAACCGAAAACGAGGCTTACTACATTATGAGTTCATTTTAAAATGGCGGCTCACGTACTGCAATCTCGGCTGTAGGTAAATAAATACGTCTTTCCACCACTTTTTCACTTATTGATATACTGAGAGGTATGTGCTTCGTAAGCGAGTGGTGTATATTACATATTTATAAACTTTAGAGGGTCCAAAATTGTTATAGGCACACGGTTTCAGTAGAAGTTTAATGATACATACAGTGCTATAGCGAATCTACCACTTTTCATTGAACCTTACATGCATGAAAAAGACGTCGGCAGTAAAAACATCTCATGCATACTTAAGGTTCAATATTATTGAACTACAATGTGACATGTCACAAGTTAGGCATCACCAAATAAGATTGCAACAATGTGACATGTCACATGTTAGGCATCACAAAACAAGATTGCAACATTGTGACATATATATATATATATCACAAGTTAGGCATCACCAAACAAGATTGCAACAATGTGACATGTCACAAGTTAGGCATGATGACACCAACCAAGACGTCAACAATGTGACATGTCACAAGTTAGGCATCACCAAACAAGACTTCAACAATGTGACATGTTACAAGTTAGGCATCACCAAACAAGACTTCAACAATGTGACATGTCACATGTTAGGTATCACCAAGGAAGACTGCAACAATGTGACATGTCTCACAAGTTAGGCATCACCAAACATGACTGCAACAATATACAAATTTGATATCCCTGTGGGTGGCCAACATGATGGTCTACCCTAGTGAGTATTGTGACCCTTGGGTACACCCTCGGGTGACAATTCTCATGAGGGGTAGACCATCATGTCGGCCACCCCACAGGGATGTCATATTTGTTTTCTTATACCAAACACCAACACCCCATCCCCCCCCCCCCCCCTCCCCCAACCCATACCCCATAGTGTTGAAACTTACAATAATCACTTGGGCAGGGCAATACCTGACTTACTTAGACATACTTTTGTTAAATTTGTTAAATATAGCGCAGTCAACTTTAGAACATCACTAATAAATAATGAACTGCCTTCTTGTGGAGATATCCAGGTGGCAGTTAGGTCAATTTTAAATTGTTAAGCAGTATCATGATAACAGATCTTAGATGAAAGAATACTTTTTCCTATTCAATATCGATATTTGGTATTGTATCATTAGTTCTGGTACCATTCTCTATTAAGAAACTTTGATAATTGTCACACCCGATATCTATCATTTTTGGATCAAATATTCTGCCTTACCATCCGACAAACATCGACAATGAAATGTGGTGCTGAGGAAATACTAATTAATATACACATATATGACAAGCAATGATAGGTAAGGTATTATGTATTATATTATTACAAGACCATCAATGCTGATTAGTGTACCTTTAAATCAATGCCTTAGTCAGTCCTAATGGCCATGTTACATGATACCCCCTTTTCAGCCATCCTTAAATACCCAATGCGACGTGATTTAGGCCCAGCCCATTGTTATTAACGAGGCAGGAGTATTGTACTACAAGGTACACCTGACCTCCCCACTTCCCGTCCCAATAGTGCCGCCTCGTTACCTGCTAATTAGCATGCATCTGAACACAACACCTCAGTCTTAACGGGCGCGGTAATGCCTACCTTTCCTGACGTAGCTCACTGGTAGACTACCTGGCTAGTTTGCATCGTTTGCATCACGCACTCGTTACCTGCCTCTCACAACAAAGGAACAATAGAAGCTATTGTTATGCCTATGCATCAGTATCTACAATATCGTGATTATTCTGGAGTCATCAAAAATGCTGATATTGCAGTGCTAGGGATTGGAAAGTGGAGGTCTTGTAGAATCAGGAGAATTACAGCTAGCTGTTAGGGTCTGATCACAGCAAGTGCTGCTCTGATTCCTTGAATCAATCTCACTGATGTAAAAGAGTACGAAAATGAAAGGTCAGACTGTTGTAGAATTATAAGTGCCCCCCACGCACCCATATACACATTACAAGCAACTTCAACTATTGAGCACCTTTCATTGATAACTGGAAACATAAACATTCTCACAACATTCAAACACCACAAATGCATGTCTTTGATTATTGTTGCCCCTCAACCTGAGAGGCAGGGATTGACCTATGCATTTTCAGACAGGAGCAGATTTGGCTCCCAGTAGTGATACAAATCGGCTCGAATTTCCATGATCGATCATCAGTTGGGTACAACCAATCGATGATCGATCATAATCGTATGCGCACACTTTTATCTCAGCAGCACTTATTAGCATGCACTCCCCGGCAGGATATCTCTCAAAAAAGGGTGTCAAAATGGCCATAGTCAAGAAAGTAGGGTGCGGTTAATAGGCCCTACTTACCAGGTCACAACAGTCCAACTTCCACCTGTAATTTCTTACTGATTCAATATCTATTTTTGATAATAAAATATATTTCAAAACATTAAGTGTGTATGAACATCAAGGTATGTCTGGCTTAAGACATTACAGTGTTTTCATCGCTGTAAACCTGCAAAATGCGGCAGTGACTATACTGTAAACATCTAATGATATTTCCGCCGCTAAGTAAGTAATATTTCAGACATTTTCTGTTTCTGTTTTGGGCTCCTATAATTTAACATCTAGTTGCAAAATCACATGATCCAGGGGCAAATGCCCCTATAGAAAACGACCATAAAGTCAATCCCTGAAAGGCACATACCGGTATGTATGCATGCCCGACAGAACCCTGCGAAAAAAAGTCATATACATATCCCTCACCAGTAGAGAAAACCTTGATCAGAGAAGTGTCTGGTGATGAACATAGAAATGCCACAGATACATATTGTTCCCCTCCCGACTCATCATGTTAAGTGTTTCCATCAATTTATCAGGTATGAAGAGATACTAGCCATATAATGGTACATTACAGGGCTCACTATAGCACCTAGAGCAATATGAGGAATCACAAATATGTCACACATGCGTTTACAATATTCCTAGGTAAAAGCACACCACACACAGAGAGAATTTTAGAATTTGATACAAAGAGTAAATCATCATGTAGCATTTACATATTTCACCAAAAAGTAAATTTATTAACTTTAAATATTCAATTAGAATACTAAGAATACTAAGTTAGAGAGAATTTTAGAATTTGCTAAATAAAGTAAATCATCATGTAGCCAAGGGGTATTTCACCAAAAAGTAAATTTACTAACTTTTAATATTCAATTAGAATACTAAGAATACTAAGTTAGAGAGAATTTTAGAATTTGCTAAATAAAGTAAATCATCATGTAGCCAAGGGGTATTTCGCCAAAAAGTAAATTTACTAACTTTTAATATTCAATTAGAATACTAAGAATACTAAGTTAGAGAGAATTTTAGAATTTGCTAAATAAAGTAAATCATCATGTAGCATTTAAGTATTTCACCAAAAAGTAAATTTACTAACTTTAAATATTCAATTAGAATACTAAGTTTAGTTTCATCTTTTTTCAGACTGGATACTGAATCAATATAATTTTCTTAACCCATTTATATTGGAAATGCACAACCAGTCTGTCACTAGTGAAAATAGATTAATAACAAAGGAACACTTCAATAAATATTTAACAGAAAAGTGTTCCTCCAGTTGGGTTATGAATAAACTCGCTCTTTAGATACTGTAGAACACATATATGACGCGTGTCCCAAATATATAGCGAATTGGGGAATTTTCACATCATAGCGTATCTTTATGTTACCGACGGTAGCCGGCGCTGACAGCGCCAGTACAGTAAGAAAAAAGTACAGCGTTTTTGTATATAGCGTAGCAGAACCACACGCTATGTACGCTATATATAAACAGACGCTAACATTGTGTGTTCTACAGTATGTTTCAGATATAACTCTAATTGATGACTAGATTCAAGGTTGTAAGACCATGTGTGCACCCCAGGTGCTAATGGCTCAAATGTTGAAAACATGCATTTAAGGTGCTAATGGCTCGAGTATTGATACTGTAATACACACCCATGCTCATCAGCCAGGTAGAAACCAAAGCCTTTTCCTGCCAGGCAGTCGTAGGAGTGTCTCGTGTCCATCTCTACAGCATGTTCTATGTAGCTCTCCACATCTTCCTCGTACTTGCTCTGGCCTAGCAGCTCCACGTTCTTTAACTTGGCTTTAGAGTCTCTGAAATCACAGGGAGAAATTGACATGTAGAATTGTATTTAGTCTCTGAAATCACAGGGAGAAATTGACATGTAGAAATGTATTTAGAGTCTCTGAAATCACAAGGAGAAATTGACCTGTAGAAATGTATTTAGAGTCTCTGAAATCACAAGGAGAAATTGACATGTAGAATTGTATTTAGAGTCTCTGAAATCACAAGGAGAAATTGACATGTAGAATTGTATTTAGAGTCTCTGAAATCACAGGGAGAAATTGACATGTAGAATTGTATTTAGAGTCTCTGAAATCACAGGGAGAAATTGACCTGTAGAATTGTATTTAGAGTCTCTGAAATCACAGGGAGAAATTGACATGTAGAATTGTATTTAGAGTCTCTGAAATCACAGGGAGAAATTGACCTGTAGAATTGTATTTAGAGTCTCTGAAATCACAGGGAGAAATTGACATGTAGAATTGTATTTAGAGTCTCTGAAATCACAAGGAGAAATTGACATGTAGAATTGTATTTAGAGTCTCTGAAATCACAGGGAGAAATTGACATGTAGAATTGTATTTAGAGTCTCTGAAGCACAAGGAGAAATTGACCTGTAGAATTGTATTTAGAGTCTCTGAAACACAAGGAGAAATTGACCTGTAGAATTGTATTTAGAGTCTCTGAAATCATAGGGAGAAATTGACATGTAGAATTGTATTTAGAGTCTCTGAAATCACAAGGAGAAATTGACCTGTAGAATTGTATTTAGTCTCTAAAATCACCGGAAAAGATTTATCATGTGGAATTGTATTCAGATCTGAAATAGGAAGAAATTGATTTGTTAAATTGGCTTTAGAGGAGACTTTGAAACACCAAGGAGAAATTGACATATAGAATTGGCCTTAGAGTCCCTGAAATCACAGGGATAGATTGAAATATAGAATTGGCTTTTAAGTCTCTGAAATTACAGGTTTCAATTGTCATGTAGATTTTGTTTTAAGAATTTCTGAATAACAAGGTGAAATTGATAAAAGATTTCAGAGACTTTTAAACAAATTCTACAAGGAGAAATTGACATATGAAATTGGCTTTAGAGCCTCTGGCTCTGATATAGGGGGAAAAAGACAAGTAGAATTGGCTTTAGAGTCTCTAAATCACAAGGAGAAATTGACATGTGGAATTGACTTAAGAGTTACTGAAATCGGAAGGAGAAATAGATTTGTTGAAAAACTATAAAGAAAAGAATGCAATTTAAAGGAGGGTGGATATTCATGATTGTTTTACCCGTAAGATAATTTCCAAGAATATTAGATCAAATAGGCATCTAGATTATAGAACAAAATGAACCAACAGTAGGTCACCTGTGACTGTAGTACCCCAAAACAGAAATTTAGACAACTTCTAATAATCATATTACAATAAATACAGATTACAGAACAGAATGGACCAACAGTTCACCGCTGCATGCATGTAGAGCACCAAAACAGAAATTCCATCAAGATTGTAGGAGATGGCTTTGAACTGATTCACCTCCTTGTAAGGCAACAACGTTTTGGAATTTTATTTGTGATTTACAAGACAATATAATGCATTAGAGTTTGTAACCAGGCCTGAAGTATGTATCAAATGGAAGCTCAAACTGAATTCTTTTCAATGAAAGCCCTGGCCACCATATAGTATGAATATGTGTCTCAGTGAATAGACTTTGTAAACAGTCACAAAAAGTGCACATCAAAAGAGTCCTTTTTACATGTATGTGTCCACTGAAATCCATTGTCCGTGGTTGAGCTGCTGTCCTTCGGATTGAACATGATTTTGGGAGATATATTTGAATATTACAAAAAAAATATTACAACTTGTTAATACGTAAGTCTAATAGACTGCTTATGGAATGAACGATTTTCTCAGATAATTTAAGGGGAATCCCAACCTCTCCTCCCCCCCCCCCCCCCCAAGTGTGCACCTATTGAGTGAGCATGATTTTGGGAGATATATTTGAATATTACACAAGAAAATATTACAACTTGTTAATATGTAAGTCTAATAGACTGCTTATATGTAATGATGGTTTTTATCAGATGATTTAAGGGGGATCCCAACCTCCTGCCCCTCCCCCCCCCCCCCTAAAGTGTGCACTTGTTGACCTGCAGTGCAGTTCAATCAATGTCTACTTTATTACAGTAATCACGGGTGCACCACGAAGAATTGAGCTAGGAGTGTATGAAATCTATAGCATCATCTCAGGCCTTCCACACTTCAAGACAATCACTGCGTCAACATTTGCATGGCAGGGTGAAATATAGCGAGATTAATGCTTAATTTCCTTAACTTCCAGCATGAAGACAGATTCCGTCTAATGAAATCAGTCAGCTCCACTGGGGAGTCTTTAACGGGATTCATATTGAGGTGTGCTCAGGAATAAGTTGCGAGTGTTAGTCTCGTTAGCCGAGGGCCCATTGTTCTATTGTTCCAGATCAGCGGATTCTCGCAATCAGATCTTTGTTTGCTGGCGACTATGCAGGATTAGAAATAGAAGGTATTGGAGGAGGAATGATTGCTTTCCTTGACGGAGCAGCGCGCATTGTCGGCGGCTGCGGCGTCGGCACGGCACTTTGATTGTCGTCGCAGCAACGCACAGAAACGGAGACTGACACACTAGCTTAGATTGGGGCTAAAATGAGAAAGGCAGGGGTTGCAGATGAGTGGTTGCTATGGTACGGTGACAGCAAGCTGTCAATGAGCTGTCGCCACAATGAATGTTTATAGCAAGCTAGGCGAGAGGAACTTGAAGCATAGACCCTGCAGCACCAAAAGGCTGTCAATTGAAGTGAGAAGTTGTTTAAGTGATGAGGATGGATGAGGGTGCTCCTCCTATGAGTGATTATGGGGAGAGCTGGGGTTCAATATTAACATACAAGTCTTACTCTGCTACGTAGGGTTCAACATAAATTAGCTCAAGAGGCTAATTACTAGGTAGGGCATCGGTGAGCTTGGAAAGGCTGAAAAGATCAGGTAGGGCATCAGTGAGCTTGGAAAGGCTGAAAAGATCACCTTGCAGTCTAAGATCATCATCACTGTCCAGACCATGATAATGGCAATAAGGAGGATAATGAATATTTGGAATTTGAGAATATTTTGATGGTTACTATTTGTGCCATTTTTATGTCAGATAGCGACATCTGTTGTTTATTGTGGAGGAAACTGGAGTACCCAGAGGAAATCACCAACTAACCCCAAATCACTGGTAACTTTCTCACATGCCTCAAATCATCATCACCATCATCATCACCACCACCACCACCACCAACTTCATCATCATCATCATCACCATCTTCATCATCATAATCATCATCACCACCACCACCACCACCATCATCCTCATCATCCTTATTATTTGAGGCACGTGAGAAAGTTACCAGTGATTTGGGGTTAGTTGGCAATTTCCCCTGTGGTGATGGTGGTGGTGATTATAATGATGGAGATTACGACGACGATGATGATGATGATGATGATGATGATGATGATGATAACGATGACGATGATGATGAGGATGGTGATGATGAGGATGATGGTGGTGGTGATGATGATGATGACGAGGATGGTGGTGGTCGTGATGATGATGATGATGATGATGATGATGATGATGATGATGATGATGATGATGAGGATGGTGGTGGTGGTGGTGGTGGTGATGATGATGATAATGATGATGATGATGGAGATTACGATGATGATGGTAAAGGTGCCTGATGGGAGATCAAAAAGGGCTAGACATACAAATCCAACCTCAAGACAATCCCTCCTGTATCTTCCCACAACATTAATATTTAGTGATTCGACAAATGATTACACATTTTGAATCTCAATCAGACATTCAGGAAGGTCCTCAATTTCCTGTAAGTCAAAAGCTGGAATAATGAAGTTCCACAATGTTGGCCGTTTCAGTGGAGAATTATCTATCTAACACAGGTACTGGAGGGAGAAGACAAAAGACAAATCCAAGGCTCCCATATCATCATACAGTTCAACATTTTTTATGATTGAAGAGTATTTCTAATGCCAACCCCATCTGAGCTGGAGTTACACAAATAAAAATGGAACTATGTGGAAAACAACACATGGCTCTTGTTAATAAAATATTAAAGTGTTTATGTCAAGCATCCAGAAATATGTAGTTCAACAAAAAATCATACATATACAAATTCCCTGATACATAGTTGTTTTTTTAAAACAAAGTTGAAAATATTAATTTTTAAAACATATAATTCTGTTTGATAAGATGTTTTGTTCAATTGTGCAAGACTGAGTGTTTTATAACATGGGATGTTTTAAATTCTCTCTAAAGTGTGTGAACTGTTAAAATGCACCGATAAATATGTGATTCGACCTTACAAAACTGTTATTCTCTTTTCCTGTTGTCTTGAAATTCTATGCTCACCGCGTGTGAACTTGAAAGACTTGATCAAGTGCAAATACTGAACATGTAAGCTTTATATTGATACCACCCATCCAGCATCTCCGTAAAACCTCGATATTGGGTGCCTGCATCTTTAATGCTTATAGAAATATCTTTGAAATTAGGCACTGATTGGAAAAATACTTAAAGGAGAGTTGTTAGTAAGATTCTTATCAAATTTCTCCTTCAATAATTTGCTAAAAATGACTTTCGTTAGAGAGATATTAGCAGCTAGAATGGTCGTGCTGTTTTGGCCGATACATGCACGAATGAGATAAATATTTAAAATCTAGTTTACATAAATATTTGAAAGCTAGCTTGTAGTTCCCGTGGAAATTCGTCCATCTCCCAGTGTACATGGCGTTGCACATGACATATCCATACAATGGGCTTGATTCCTTAACCCTCACGCTGCTGGTGGCTAATTTGGCCAATACAAAATAATGTAAAAATCTGAAAAATCACTGAAACTCTGGCAAATGGGTACTCATCTGAAAGTGCTCGGCGAGAGCTATCTAATGAATACCAACATGACAGGGTTCAGATGGTTTTCAAAAATCTTTGCATTTTTGTGCCTTGGATGAAAGTAGCCTCAGCATTGGAAGGGTTATTAAGAGGGGAGGACTGAGAGGACAATCATGCTGAGATTTATGATCCTAATTAATCTCAGAATGGCCCCTTTCAGCACGGAGGCTTTCTGCTGCTACAGTGGCAAAAGGCCACCCTATACATCTTGTGGTTAAACCATACATTGCAGGAGAAGCAGGAGAAGGCCTATGTAGGCAACGACATCTCTTGACTCAGAAGCATTTTGCCAAAATAATTCAAGGAGAAATGTTGTCAGAGTTTCACCCCTCATTCTGTTAAGAATAATTTGTGAATTGATGACTACTTGACCCTTTGGCTGCTGGTGGTTAATTTGGTCAGTACAAAATGATGCAAATAAGTTGGAAAATGACTTAAACCATGACATATGGGTATTCATCTGTTAGTACTCATCGAGAGCTTTCCAATGAATACCAACATGACAGGGTTTAGATGGTTTTCAAAACTTTTTCACATTTTTCTGCCATGGACGAAAAGTAGTCTCGGCATGGAAAGGGTTAATATGTGCTGCTTCTGCTGATAATGATGCTGTTGCTTCTGCTGATACTACTGTTGTTGATGCTGCAGATACTGCTGCTGCTGCTGCTACTACAGGTAAAAGAAACTTGCCAAATTGTGTGAGGCATTACCATTATTCATAACTCCTCCTGTTTTTCACCACTGCCCAGGTTTGGATCCAGATCGTAGAAAATGGCGTGCAGTTAGTTGCTAAGTTCCTGAAGTTAGTTAATAATTTCTAAATGACGTACGCTTAGTTGGTAGGTTACCAATAACTTGGGGTTAGTCAGAAATTTCTGAATGATGTACACTTAGTTGGTAGGTTACCAATGACTTGGGGTTGGTAATTTCTGAATGACCTACAGTTAGTTGGTAGGTTACCAAAGACTTGGGGTTGGTAATTTCTGAATGACCTACAGTTAGTTGATAGGTTACCAAAGACTTGGGGTTGGTAATTTCTGAATGACGTACAGTTAGTTGGTAGGTTACCAATGACGTGGGGTTAATTGGTAGTTTCCCAATGATCTGAGGGTAGCTGGTAGTTGCCCCAGATACTCCAGTTTCCTCAACAATTAACAGCTGTGTGGTGTCATCATGTCACCTTATTATATGGCAGATAAGTGCTGATATGCACATTTCTAGATCAGTCCATCAATGACAGATTACAACCTCCAAATTATCTGCCTTCATCCATTTACAAGTGGAACATACATACAATCTGACACTAATGAAAAGAGCATAATATCAAAGCAATATTTGAGATATACTTGGATGAAAGTTGTTGTCCATATTACAGGAGGGTCTGTCCTGATGGCCGTGTTGTCTAACGTGTTGTCACATACCGCTAGCTATCTCTCACCACAGTGTGGGTTTGAATTCCTAGCAGGGCATGTGAGAAAGCCACCAGTGACTAGGGGTAAGGCAGTAACTGATCTATGTGGTCAAACAATCCCAAATTTCTGCAATGGGGAAATGTGCCCGTCAAGTTAAAATGGATTTACTTATAAGGCCTAAAAAAATTAATTGTTTGTTTCCTGTAACGGTCCGAAAAAAATAGGGTAGGTAGGTCGGTAAAAAAAATTTTTTGCATTATACTTTTGGTCAAAAATGTGTGTTTTATGCATGTTTTACGTTGATTTGGAGTTGGATGGGCGATAAAAAGTACTTTAGGGTAGTGATTTGTTTGAATAAAAACTTGTTAAGGTAGGGTTACAGGAAACAAACAACTTTTTTTTTAGGCCTAACATATATTTGAATGTTTTTAATGAGCTCCGTCCAAGGTGACCAGACTATGTGTGCACTCCTGCTACAAGTGGGTGGAGTGATAAAATGGTCAGCCATCCAAGTTTGCTGCCGTGTGCTGCCTGTTGAGGTGAAGAGAGATGAAGAGAAACACCTCTAGGTGTGTTGTGCGTAGTGATACAATACTTACAGGTTAGTTGTGCGCTGCCTGTTGAGGTGAAGAGAGATAAAGAGAAACACCTCTAGGTGTGTTGTGCGTGCTGATACAATACTTACAGGTTAGTTGTGCGCTGCCTGTTGAGGTGAAGAGAGATGAAGAGAAACACCTCTAGGTGTGTTGTGCGTGCTGATACAATACTTACAGGTTAGTTGTGCGCTGCCTGTTGAGGTGAAGAGAGATGAAGAGAAACACCTCTAGGTGTGTTGTGCGTGCTGATACAGTACTTACAGGTTAGTTGTGCGCTGCCTGTTGAGGTGAAGAGAGATGAAGAGAAACACCTCTAGGTGTGTTGTGCGTGCTGATACAATACTTACAGGTTAGTTGTGCGCTGCCTGTTGAGATGAAGAGAGATGAAGAGAAACACGTACTCTAGGTGTGTTGTGCGTGCTGATACAATACTTACAGGTTAGTTGTGCGCTGCCTGTTGAGATGAAGAGAGATGAAGAGAAACACGTACTCTAGGTGTGTTGTGCGTGCTGATACAATACTTACAGGTTAGTTGTGCGCTGCCTGTTGAGATGAAGAGAGATGAAGAGAAACACCTCTAGGTGTGTTGTGCGTGCTGATACAATACTTACAGGTTAGTTGTGCGCTGCCTGTTGAACATAGAGGTGAAGAG
Organism: Maea johnstoni; assembly: GCA_963942565.1. Lineage (NCBI taxonomy): Eukaryota > Metazoa > Annelida > Polychaeta > Spionida > Magelonidae > Maea > Maea johnstoni. The sequence continues at coordinate 16,165,119 of OZ012687.1, read as the reverse complement.
AAACACCTCTAGGTGCGTTGTGCGTGGTGATACAATACTTACAGGTTAGTTGTGCGCTGCCTGTTGAACATAGAGGTGAAGAGAAACACCTCTAGGTGTGTTGTGCGTGCTGATACAATACTTACAGGTTAGTTGTGCGCTGCCTGTTGAAGAGCTCCTTTAAGAAGTCGGCGTTTTTGGCCACCCCCTCGTACGGCCTCCTGAAGACACGTGAGACGTCTGGTATTATCATCTCCTTACCGACCATCTTCTCTGTCATCCAGCCTTCCCACGCTCTGTAAACAACAACAACATCAACATACTGAAAACAACAACAACAACAACAATAACAATATATCTCATCATCTCCTTCCACACAATCTTCTCTGTCATCCAGCCTTCCCACCTCTGAAAAAAATCAACATTACTGAAAACAACAACAACAACAATAACAATATATCTCATTATCTCCTTCCACACAATCTTCTCTGTCATCCAGCCTTCCCATGCTCTGAAATCAACAATAACAACATCAACAATATATCTACACAAAGTCAGTCAGCATTAGTACTTAGTATCCCCCTCAGTGATAGTCAAAAAATGTTTGAATTCACTACTAAAAATGTTTTCAATGACTGCTTCTGAAAGCCAAAAAACGATTGATCTAATAAATAAAAATAACAACATTTTTACACATGTCTAGAAATATTCAGTTACCAGTGGTACATTTGTACGACAGTCATACATATATCCAAAAATATTTGAGTTGAGTAAAAAAAAAGGTTCCCAATGAGTCAACTTTTTGTCTCAAATCTATACAAGTCCATTTCATTCAAATTTCAAAATCTGTGTATGTATTACATATTTAGACAATATCTATATACATAGATATATCTACATGGGCACTTTGTTTTAAAGGAAAGGTTGCCCCAAAAAGCTCACTATAATTGTACACATTTCTAGAAGTATTCAGTTTTCAGTGGTACCTAGTTTGACATTCTATTTTATCCAAAAATACTTCATTCAACAAAAAGAAATACTCGATTTTATGCAATTCCATACTGTTGAATTCCTAATCTATGCATATATTTCATAAGCTGGATAACCTCCCTAATTGAAAGTGAATACTCTTGATTTGAAAAATGGTTGCCAGCAAAGGAAAATGGAAGTTGTTCCATCCTTTCAACTGCCAAGCATGATTATCCTATTGTACTTTAAAAATGCAATGACTGCTGTACTTGTCACCATACCTTTCCATTTCTTATGTATATTTCTTCTTAAATGTCAATGAAATTACTGTAATAATTATGGAGTTCTTACGGGCAGTACTGGCTAGTCACAATTTAGTCTATAATCATGGCAGAGAAAAAATTCAGAATTCCTAAAGGGCATTACAAAATATTTTCCCTGAATCTGTGACTTTATTCATTTCCATAAATATGCAGCCAATCCAGAACTTTTTACAGTCTGATATTCAATAAAAGCATGTTCAATAAATTTCCTGTATAAAGGGACGAAAAGGAATATTTGAACTGTTTCGTATTCATGAATACATTAGTCATATTTTTCACATCATGTTGATGAATAATTTGTCTAATATGAACTCGTAGGCGGGGCTAGAAATTAAGGGCTGGTGTTTTCAAAACTGCTGCTAAGGGAGGCCAACTTGGAGAGATCATGATTGCATAAATAATCCCCTTATCCCTGGATAATAACTTAATCTCATTCTCATCCTCCTGTTTATATTCTTTATTTCATTTCCACTTCAGTTTAAAATCTAATTGCAAAGTCAACATAATAAAAGATGAATCATAATAACAATAATCTCTATTGCCAATAATAATGTTAAATGAACCTGAGGCTCATTCATTTGTACCGCAAAGGGCTTAATTCCAATCCAGTTTAGTGCTTCATAGCTCCGCACTTGAGATGAAGAGTGTGTTTAATTGGCCGAGACATGACAGGTGCCCAAGTGGCCACTTTGATGTGGAGAGCATGCAAATGCGAAGCTGACAAATTACAAGAGAACCATTCCTGATTGCTGATTGGTCCAATTAGAGAAAGTGACAGTTTGATGGGGCACCTCTGGTTATAGCCAGAAAAACCATTAATAGAAAGGCATCGCCACGTCCCTTTAAGGTCTTACAACACTTTACAAAATTTCAGTTTAATTTTCCTGAAACATGAGTAAAGAACAAAGCACAAAAATCTTCAAAACAACTTTAAATCATGGGATCAACGACTTAAATTCTTTTTCACAGATTTTTGAAAAAATAATACAATTTATGTCATGAACATATATTCTCATTGGGTTTCTTTCTTTCGAAAATTCATCCCTTCAGAGGTACTGTCACTGCCTATATATTCTTTTTCTTTGTTGAAATTATTTATTTGCTGAAATATAGAATTTCTGGGGTAAAATCAGCCAGATATTTTTATATGGCCTCCGCTCAAACCAGACCAAAATACTGGTCCCATCTATATAGCATTTAAGGTCTAAAAACCTGCACATGAGGATTTCAGTCTTCCCTTAATACCCATTAGCAGGTTGGCCTGATCTTTTTATAAATGTGCAGCATTGTGAAGGACTATCTATGGTGCCTTTGCAACTGGAAGACCCCTTGGGACAATTCATAATGAAAAGGGAATTTTCTTACTGGCTCCATGTTTCTCTGTAAGTCACATTGTGTGGTGAACTACTGAGGGTTATGTAAACTCTAACAAACCAAACAAAGGCCAACTCAAATTGACAGAGCGCCCCCTGGATTTGTGGAAGTAGCAGTTGCGTGGTATTGATAGGACCATGCGCTGCTCCGGCAGGGAGGGAGGCATGGCAGGCAGCGCTGAGTGCTGGGGGCGTGGCCCAGGAAGCCGCAGCACTCCACTGGAGCATGGTGTAAATACCACACAGCCACAACGCATTAGGAATATCAATACCTCCCCATTGATCACGCCCAATATCAATACCCACCAAAAACAACAAAGCTATGGCCTTGCACCCTCTGTTGGCTTCTTTCTAGCCTTCAAAGACATATATCACGCTTAGTTGTTAGAAGTGCGTTGCATTGAACAATGCATATTAATTAAAGAAGAGGCACTGTGCACAGTACTTAAAGGATGGGCACTGTTTGTCACGATCAACTGTGAGCAAAACTCTATTTGTTTCTCATAAGGATGTGTGTTACGCATCAAATCTTTAGAACGAAATACCAACACTTTCAATTCAAATCTGAATACCGTCTGCCATGGAGATACAGATTCGTCAGGCTCTTCAAATTTGCTTCTCTCTTTCCAGTTATTTGTTCTCTCACAAAGATGTAGATTGATCATGACCTACACACTAAAAATTGGCAACATTTTCTACATCCATTTATGCTCAAACTTTCTCAAATATGTTATCAACACCCATGATATTATAAAAATATCTTCAGAATCAAGCATGAATTTATAATCTATCCCTTGGAGACTTGCTCATTTGATTCTTTAATCATTTCTCTTTCAAATATTTCCCAAAATATGCTTTGATGATGAAGGTATGATCAAAATCGCCAGTCAGTCTAATTGACTGCTTCATGCATAGCGTATTCGCTTGATTAAGTGCAGTCCCGAATAAGCATCCCCCCTATTTTTCGTGGAAATTGGGGGACCAGCAAGCGCCAAAGATCGTCTCCTTATGTTAAATCTCCCCCAGAAGTAACCAAAACCAAATCACATACCTTTCCTATTGCCGTGCCTGCAAGCCAGTGCTGAATTCCGCCATTTCAGCAGTCCCTTCGCGCTCTGACACTGTTCATATTCGCCGCAGGATCGTACTATTGACCAATTAACGATCTTTTCACATGCGGATTGTTACGGCAAAAGTCTAAGCACGCTGAACAGCGAGATTGCAAAGGTGCAATAACGATCATTACACTCCGATGGGCAATCATTGAGGGGTACGGTTATAAGGATGTTAGATAACACCCCCTCTACAGAAGATTTTCCCAACCTCTACCCGCACGGTGCGCTTAATCAAGCGAATACGGTAAATGGTTTAATTAAGAGCTGGCCTCCCTCACTCCATCTATAAATTACACTGCTTAAACGTGGAGACTCATCATGATCTATAGACTTGATTGTTTTTTTAAATTTCAAATCTGCAAAACATGTATATACATTGTTTTCCTTGATTGGAGCAGCAAAAAACCAAAACAATTAGACGGAGAATTACCACTCAACAACTCAGCCAGTTACCCCAAACTAAAACAGGCATACATACACCATGTGAATTTATTTCCCTTCTTCAAGCAGCAAAAGACAACACTACAGTCATCTCACACTAGAACATGTATTATATACACCAAGTGCATTTATTTCCCTTCTTTATGTAGCAAAAGAAAACACTACAGTCATATCAAATTAGAACATGTATTGTATACACCAAGTGCACTTATTTCCCTACTTTATGGAGGAAAAGACAAAATTAAAGTCATATCAAACAGTACAAGTAGACATACACCATGTGCATTTATTTGCCTTCTTCAAGCAGCAACAAAACCACAATAACACCAGCAGTAGTACCACTCAACGCCTCAGACACTGTGCCATTATGGAGAGGCAGAGATTTCCAAGATGGTCCGCCGCAGCGAGAGACTTAATAAATTGACATTTGATCAGCGTTAATCATTCATGGCCAGGCGCTCCCTTATGACTCTCACTCCACAAGCAGCTATCAACCACACCTGTGACTTCAGAATACAAATGTCTCCTAAGCTTTTTGTCCTCTTCCTCCTAGGTCAGCTGCCTTCTACCAAGTACTATTGAAATAATGCGGAATATGGCAAACCATGTACCAATTTTTCTAAGCATTTTTTCTCCAAGTTTGGCAGTGGTAACAGACAGCTTAGATGAATAAAACAATGGATATCTAGCGAAAGACCATTACTATTATATGCGCTATAGTGAAGACCTGGCTATCCTAAGGGTCTCGAATCTGGTCTACGGGTGATGTCACTAGGAGGCAAAGACCAATGAGGGCTTTCGTATTGTGTACATTACAGAGAAAGCTGCAAACTAACATGCACAAAATGTAACTTTTGGACCATTCGCTGCAGCCTGGTTGTTGAGGTTGACCAGCTGGTTTCATATCCACTTGTTTCTTTTCATCTAAGCAGACAGCAAGCAGATAGTGTGCAAAACCTTAGATCACCCAGCTATTTGGGCAGTGTTAATGTAACACTTGCAAATTTGGCTTTCTCACTTGCCTTGAGGCACATTTTAAACTGGAGGTTTGACAGCGGTGAGAAATAACAAGCAGTCCATGCAATGCCCCAGACCTCACAGCTGTCGGGGCAACCCTTTCAGGGACCGATCTTAACCCTGCTTTTGCTAAACACCGGATATATCCTGTGCTACATATCTTGCCTGTGTGACCAACACCGGATATATTCGGATTTTGGGTACCCTTGCACTTAGCAAAATAAAAACTACATAGGTCGATTAAGGGGTATTGAATTATACTAGATATCAAGGTTTTACCTTTTACTATGTTTCTATTTCAGTTTGTGAAGCACATTATTGAAACAGTAATAGAAATCTATGAAATCCTTCTGATTTGGTGGGTAGACCCATAATATCCCTGGTCCCAGGGGATAGGTTCTCCCATATGGGGGTCTAGCATGACAAGGGTTAAAAAGTTTTGCAAGGTGCTCTTGTAGGTGCCTAGCAAAGAAGAATCTAGGCGCCCACAAGAAATATCAACAGCCCGAGTTACAATCAGCTCTCTAGCTTGCAATCAGCTGTACTGACTGACATCCTCCTTGAAACCATGCATATGATAACTCAGACTTAATTTCTAAATCTAGCTGACATCACTCTTAAATATATGGTTGGAAGAGTAGGAAGTCTAGGTGCAATTCGGGCGCCTAGGCTCACATATTCTAGGTGCAGATCTAAAAATCAATTGCACCTGTTAAGGGTGAACCCTGCCTTTAGATGAGAATAACTTACCTTCGTGTACAACAGGCATTGGTGTTTCCTCTTATATAGTGTTCATAGAATGAGCGCTTCATGAGGAAACCCAGACCTGGGAACATCTCCACTCTGTAGGTCAATGAGGCATCTGTTGACAAGCCCGAATAACCTGAAATAGACAAAAATGAAATGTAGCAATAAGAATATCAATTAATGTTTTCTCTGCTAAGTAGTGTAAGGAATTCTCCGGTTCTTCCACTTATTCAGCATTAAGATTATCGATAGATTAATTGGTTAAAATCAATCATCCCTTTTTAGGGTGAACATGGTGAGACAAGGTGCTAGAATAATATTGTGGAAGTAAGCTTTCAAAATCACTAGATTATCGTTAGATTAATTGGTTACAATCAATTATCCCTCTTTAGGGTGTATATTGTAAGACAAAGTGCCAGAGCAGTATCGAGGGTAAAGTTTCTCTTCGGAAAGGAGTAACATGATTCTCCTGCTATTTTTGCCCTGTTATTAATGGGAGGAAAGTAACATGAGGTACCTGCTGCCTCCCCATGCTGTGAGAGAGTAATGGTTTCTGAATTTCCATCTTCACACAGAGAAAGGGGTCAACTAGGAACATGCAGCACAGGGTTTCTTTTTCAGGGCCTAAGCCAGAATTTAATAACTTTGTGCCCAATATTGGCAATTGTCAAATTTTTGAACATCCTTTTTGCAAGGGAACCACCATATACTGTAGAATAGGAAATTAATCCGAGGTGCAAATATACCGAATTTGACCAAAAATGACCTTTCCGAATTTAATTTTACCGAACAGTCAGTTCACACATTAATACAGATTGGGGCAGATTTTAATCTAAATTTAATTATAAATTGAAATTGAAATTGTAATTGACAATTAAAGAAATTCTCCATAAAACTTTTTGGGTGTCCTAAGGGATGATTTTTAAAGGTTTGGGTAACGAAATGACACCCAGACACCCTGCTGGCTAAGACCTTTTTGCTTGGTCAATATAGGGGGTGCTGACGTGTCAACCTGAGAATGGACTTTCAGAATTAGTGATTGCCCCTAGGCAGACAACCCATTTTGGCAATGGGCACTGGAATTTCCTCCTATGGTTGCCTGCCATGTGCATGGATAGTATCACCTATTTCTGTATTTCCCTTCCTCAGATTGATGAAGAAAAACATGAAACATCATGTCTTATTCCAATAAAAGTCCTCTAGGACAAAAGCCAAATGATCAGTTCTTAGGAAATGACATTTGAAACCATTCTTTTAATATAAAAGTATTTACTCCAAAGGATCTTCCGACATACACACCTGCATGCGACCACTCAAGTTTCAAAATGTCATTAAATGATGTTGAAGAACAGATAAGGTTACCAACTGCGACCTGTTCATGTGATGTCAAGGACTGTGTACTTATATGAATATCCTTGAGTGGTTTTCAAGATGGCCGACTGACAAGGTATGCCCTTATGTATTAACTCTCTTACTTGAAGAAAATCATTAACCCTTCCAATGCTGAGACTACTTTCGTCCAAAGCACAAGAATGCAAGATTCTTGAGAAACCATTGAAACCCTGTCGTCATGGTATTCATTTGAAAGCTCTCGCCGAGTGCTCTCAGATGAGTACCCATTTGCTAGGGTTTCAGTAATTTTGCATCTTTTTGTATTGGCCAAATTAGCCACCAGCAGCATTAAGGGTTAAGAAAAACCTTGAAAATAAATCCTTAATCACTTAACCAAAATGGAAGGTCATGGACTGACCCATCAGAAAGTATTTGAAAAGATAATATCACCTAAATGTTCTGAAGACCCGTTGCGGGATGGGTTCTGATCAACATTTCCAATCAATTCATTTTACAGAAAATGTCGTTTCACGGACTTCTCTCAAAAACAGTTGCACCATTTGCAGCTTCTAAAACCTAATCAGTCCCCAGTCCAGATATGATAAACACAAATCTTCATGAAGTGGACATTTTTTTAATTACTCCGCCTCCCATTGACATGGAAAAAGAGACATGTACAGGGCATCAACTAGACTTTACTACAGCTCTAACTGTACCTATTGGCGAAGGAAGATTCATTGAAACTGTTAAAGGATGTTCATTATCTTAAATCAGCAGAGTTGCAGCAAAACCTGGGATCGGTAAAGCGATCGTCAATACAAGTGATCTCCGGAGTATTGACCTAGCTTACCCATCCACCCTAACAGTAGGGATTGGCACCTTTAACCCTTATGCTGCTGGTGGCTAATTTGCTCAACATGAAATGATGACAAAAAGCTGAGAAATGACTGAAACCCTGGCATATGAGTACTCATCTGAGAGTTCTCAGCAAGAGCTATCCAATGAATATCAACATGACAGGGTCTAATGTTTTTCAGAAATCTTTGTGTCCTTGTGCTTTGGACGAAAGAAGCCTTAGCATTGGGAGGGTTAACAATTAAGGGTATGATATAATACCTATATTTCCCTAATGATAGAATACCTTAGGCCACTCCAAAAAAAGAAGAAAAAAAAGTCACCTTTGCTGTCTTACGGACGAAAGTGGTTTTGAAATTTTCTGCCAGACTCCAAAAAAAAAAAAAAAAAAAAAAGTGCAAGTTTTAAGAATATTCTTTGTAAGGGTGATTCAATCAACTACAGGAAGCTATCATTGGTGTAGTAGAGCCTCAGACTTGAGAAGATATACCTCCCACCCTTCAGGTTACAGGGATTAATTGATTGATTGATTTTATTTAGTTGAGAATAGGCTGGTAGAAACATATCGCTACCAGTCCTAGTCGGCAGACTCTTAAAAAAAAAGAAAAAAAAAAGTTGAGGTACAACCGATCGATGATCAATCATAATCGGTTGCACACGCTTTCATCCCAGCAGCACTTATTAGCTATTTCCGCTGCTAAGAAAGTAATATTTCAGACATTTTCTGGTACTGTTTTTGGCGAAAAACTTCGTCAAAATACGTCCAGGAAGACGTGTCAAAACACATCCTTTTTGATGTTAATTTCGATCATAATCGATGCCAAATTTTGGGATCGAATAATCGAAATTGAAACCCTTTCGATCCGATCAGATTATCACTACTCACAACTGATCAGGCCCACAATGCACTTCTTCTGTTGGAACTTCCTTTTAAGACCTCTATGGTGGGATGGTTGAATGTTTTATTTGTTCAATATATAGAGAACAGTGGTATAGGTAATCTCATTTTGAAGGGGAAGATGTATGGAATCGCACTGTTATCGTTTTACTATCGAAATAGCTTCCAAATGCAAAGAAGTTTTTGATGCAGGAGCCATGGTTTAGTGTGGTCTTATGTATTATATTGATTTCCTCATTATATATATAGGTATCATATTGAAGGGGAAGATGTATGAAAATCACTGTTACAACAACCTGGCAATATATTTCTTTTCTTTCAGTAGGGAATTTCAATCATGTATATAAGAAAATTCCAACAGCATGGATGGAGGAAGTGGTCATTTACGCAGGTAGCCAGACTGAAAGTTCCGCTATTTATTCACAACTAACAAGACTGACATTGCCTCTTAATAATTTGGGGGGGAAATGGACATTAACGTAAAAGGTGTTTTAGATATAAAGTTATCAGCAGAAGTTAGCCCTATTTACTGTCCACACACATCGTTGACCTATAAATTGGATATTTTGCTCATTTAGCACTAATTAAACCTGATTCTCCCAGGTGGTAGAGACAAACACCTTTAGATCTATGGCCCTGATTATAAGACTTCCACTTCATTATGATCCATATAATTAATTATGATTCCATTCAGCTCGGCACCAATCCAACAAAACCTTTTCAAACACATTCCCGTGTTATTCTCAAGTAACGTTCAAAGGGAACATTATGATGTCATTGTCCTTTGTCTTCCAGGATATCTCCAAGCATGCATTGTTCAAAACAGTAAACAACATAGGGTGACTCAAAGGCATGATAAGAAGTACTTGGGAAGGTCATCGTAATTAGAGCCATTGGCGTAAACAGAGAATCCTGTCCCTTGGTCTTCTGGTTATGAAGGTTCAGGGACCGGCTAGCTCTTCTTGGTCTGTTACGTTGACAAATCTCTCTCTGTCTCTTATACACTCACTCACTCACTCTCACTCATTCTCTCTGCCCCCCCCTCTCTCTCTCTCTCTCTCTCTCTCTCTCTCTCTCTCTCTCTCTCTCTCTCTCTCTCTCTCTCTGACTCTCTCTCTCTCTCTCTCATTTTGATAGAAATTGACACCCTATGAACTACTGTATGGGAGCTACTCTACTCTAAAATACATTCACCCTCCTTCAAGAATGTTTACCATTTGTCCTGTGGGGTGATTTTTTGTCCAAATGATGCCCAGACACCCTGCTGGCTAAAATCTTTATCTTCATCAGCTTCATGTATGTTTGTGTTGTTTTATTATTCAAATAGAGAGCCAACAAAATACTATACTACCAAATATGACACGTTTAGCTATTCACTGAAGTTCATTTTAGTTTCCATCTTAGCTTCCAGATGGCAGCACGTGCTAAGTACCAATCCAGGCAAGTAAAAACATATAAAGTGAGTACATTGACAGTGAGTGATACAAAATGGTTGATGTCAGAAAATCCATAATTCTAAAAGATGTAATTATATAAGGGTCCAAATACTTCCAGGTGAAGACATTTGATACAGAGAGATTAGTCACTACCATGGTCTTAGCCTTTTTGGACACCCAAACCATTAGAAAGAACCTCTCAGGACACCCAATTTTTTGTGTGGAATTTCTAAAAATCTCAATCTCAAGCTTATAATTGAATTTTTTCATCTCCTTATAATTCCCATGACATTGCTTAATGATATGCCTTATTTTGATTGATTTATAAGTTTATTGTTGAAATATGAGTATAATGTGATCCCCCCTTTGGACGCCCCAAAATTTTACTACTGCCAATCTTAGACACCCAGTTTCTAAATCCTGGCTAAGAGACTGGTCACTACTATAATAATTCAATAAAATGTTTGAATATTAAGAATCAGGGGAAAGGAGTTATTGCCATTGAGTCCTTGACAATGGAGAGACATAATGACCTGTCAGTGAGCAACACCGGAGACCACTTTGCCTTTGGGGCAACCTCTTTAATAGAACCCCTGGGTGGACAACTTAACCTTACTAACTGCATCATGTAAAGGTTATCTAATGTCTTAAGACCTCTGCAAAGAGCTGAAGACATGGGAAAGCTTTCTGATCTCTCTATAATATGTTTGATATACTAATTGTATAGGTGAACTTCATTTCCACATTTACTTATGCTCATAGTAAAAACAAGTTCTCATCATTTCAGTAAATGTCATATGTCACAAGTGCCCGGGAGCAGTTTAAAATTGCTAACTTAATTTAAGGTTATGTCTGATTTTTCAAATTACCAAAGGCACAGAACCTGACTTTCTCACTGTCTGGCCAGTCTCTGATTGAAACCAGGAGAAAAGCTCTGATTGTGCAGCAGTCCTTATCATCTCATTAGCATAACGATAGGGCTGGTAAGTAGTGTGGCTACCACTCTCCATTAGATATCTCTGAATCTATTCATGCTGAAACTAACTAGAAAACAAAATCGATCACCTTCTAACTTTACACTTCTATTTGTAATGTTATCTATATTTGTAATTGTTAGATAGGAACCCATTCATGTAAGTGTGGATAGCGAAAAACAACCTAATATTTCCGCTAGCCGCGTTCGGCACGAAATGAGAGTGAGGCTACTACATTGAGCGTGGCCACTCAGTTTACCTTTGCAAAGATCGAAACCCAAACTTTACAAAATCAATCAATAAAACATTCACACAAATTAAATTTAAGGATAAAGAATACCTAAATATTTTTATTGATTGATTGATTGATTGAAGTCAAGTGTGTGGCAAGGGATTGTGAAAATATATTTCTTTGCAAAAATGGAAATGCATTCATTCAGAAATCCCTTGTTAAAGTGAGGCTGATGTAAAGTGAATTTCTGATTATCATGTAACTTTATTCAAAATTATCATGCTGCCACTGGGACCTATTACAGCTCAAACTGAATATTTCAATTTACCAGATAAATTAAGGTAAAGGTATTCAGTTTATAGCCTTGTATCCACCGAAGAGCTCACACGACCTTCCTCTCCTAGCAGGCCTGTACACACAGAAACCATTTCAATCCCCGAAGGATATTCCAGAGCAGTTGGCAGCACAAGGAAATACATACACAAAGAGAACTAGAACTCTAGTTTCAGGTAATATATTTCCATTTCAGAATTACTGTCCATTTTGCTTCCCTTAGAACGGAGGAAAACCCCACAACCCTCAGACAGCGCAAGAGCAGTGCAGACAGAAAATGTAAGCACAAAGGTATTTTGGTTAAGCGGCTCTGTAACGTCCAGCATTCCAGCAGCACCAGGATTAATCAGAACTCCACTTACTTCACCCTTTCAAAAGATAATAAAAATAATGCTTTATCATGAAATTATATAATGCTTAGGCTACTTTCGTCCAAAGAACAAGGATGCAACGTTTTTTGAAAAACATCTTAACCCTGTTGTGTTGGTATTCATTGGATAGCTTGCTGAGTTCTCTCAGATCAGTACCCATTTGAAAGGGTTTCAGTCATCATTTTGTATTTGTTGAATTAGCCACCAGCAGCATAAGGGTTATAGGTATCATAGATCCCTACAGCTTTTTTTGTGATGAATTCTAGGCAAGCATCAACAAAGGTGAATGTTCTGACAGTCCCGTGCCTCAAGCTACTGAACAGCTCTTTCTTTAGAAATCTGGCAGGAAATCTATGTGTTGATTGCTTTTTTTCAAATATACCCACAGAACATGCCCTTCAAATGAGGCCCTAGATCAAAACTTTCCTGTCAATTCTGACAAAAAATCTGAAGCTTAAGGGGTTTGCTACACTAATAAACCAGTTCCCTCCTGAATTTCTTTATTGTTTTTAGTGGTCCAATTTTCTTGATTTTGGTGGTATGGGGGGAGGGGTCTGTTTTTGCAATCAGATTTTCTCACCTGTAGCACGACTAGGGCTGATAATTCACTTTACCAAAGCTTGATTGGAGCTGATAGCTCACCTGATCTAGGTAGCATGGGGGCTGTTTTTGTGATCACGTTTTCTCTACCACAGCCTGACTAGAGACAATAGCTCACTTGATCTTGGTAGTATGGGGGCTGATTTTGTTATCAAGTTTTTTTTATTACCATATATATATATATATATATATATATATATATATATATATATATATATATATATATATATATATATATATATATATATATATATATATATATATATATATATATTTATATAAATACATATATACATGTATATATATATATATATATATATATATATATATATATATATAGCGTGCCTATGGCTGATAGGACTAGTGTACTCACCGTTGTCGTTCCATGCTGATATTCCTATGAGGCTCTTGTCCTTCTCTATAGCGGGCAGGACCTGGCCCATGTAGGACAGGAAATCTGGGGCCAGAATCAACTCCTCCTCAAGCACAATTAGGTATTGCTGAAGAAAGGACAAAAAATTGAAAATGAAATATATGAGCTTTAGAATTCTATTCGCCTTACAATTTTTATATTTGCTTGATGGTTTCTAGAAGGAATCTTCATATACTTGAGTAATTTGGCAGTGGAACTTTATTTATCCTCACCTTGTTATCCATATCCAGCTATTTAAACACTCGTTCACTTACCAAGGCATAGTAATATGGAATTCCTTATCGTTAAATATGAAAATGACACCGTCTCTCTCAACATTCAAGAGACTTTACCTAGAGGAACAATTTTCAACTCTGTGACCCGAAGCATGACAAGTATAATCCTTTAATCGGAGGGCCACAGCGAAAATCAAATCCTGTATTTGACTGTGTTACCCTTGTGAAATAAAGATTATAATTATTACTTTTATTATTTATTCAGGGCAAATCATGCCTAGCCAATTCTAAGTGGTGCCCAAGAAACTAGAGTACCCAGGGAAAACTGCCATCTTTCCCCAAACTAACTAAACTTCCAATATTTGAACAAAAATTGTCAGATCTAATTCACATTTTAGGGTTATTTTGGAAATTGTATCTCATGTTGACGAAATGTAGGGTATATCATTTAAGATATTTGTCTCTAAATCCATAATCCTCTATTCTTGTAGGAAAAAGATGCATTTGTTGTGTATTATATGTACAAGTATGTGTTTGTTTTTATGTTAGTCTGTTGTTTAGTAATAAGAAACATGCGTTTTGCAGAAATTATAAAAACAAACAAACTAATAAACCATTTTAGAATGCTCAACATATGTCCACAGTTCTTTTGACAAATGCTGCATGGATCGTTAATACTTTTGAAAATAACTTTATTGAGTCAAGCAAATCTTTATGATATATATTTGAAGGAGATATTGATGGTTGAGTTTAAATTAACATCTTTCTTGAGGGTAAACATAGTTTGGCACGTATTGAAATATCTTCATAACAAAACAGTACATAAGAAAACAGTGACTTAAATTTATTCACATTGGTTTTAATAATGCCTCAAAAAAAAATTCTCTTCAAATTACTTTGTGATCAGACCATGTGATCTCTCCAGACGCCAATAGACTCATTCACTGAATGAGCATGCCTTATATCTTAAGCTGCTGGCGGCTAATTTGGCCATTGCGAAATGGTGCAAAAAAACTAAATAATGACTGAAACCCTAGAACATGGGTACTCATTTGAGAGTACTCAGCGAGAGCTATCCAATGAATACCAAGATGACAGGGTTTAGATGGTTTTCAAAGATCTTTGCGTCCATGTGCTTTGTATGAAAGTAGCCTCAGCATTGGAAGGGCTAGCACAGGGGCATTCCAGTACTGTATATGGCATCCCGAGCATACGTGTGAGTGAGAGCTTTCCAATGAATACCAACATGACAGGGTTTAGACGGTTTTAAAAGATCTTTGCGTCCATGTGCTTTGTATGAAAGTAGCCTCAGCATAGGAAGGGTTAAATGGTACTTACCTCATCAGGAAACTTCTCCCATCCCTTAGCAATAGCCTTTTCCATTTGTGCTGAAAAACAAACCAATACACTCACTAATACTAATCAACAATGTTCAAATCATCAACTGAAAACATAAGTTCAATATAATAATTTGTTCAAAAATTTAACTGAAGATAATGATCTACTGACAGAAAATTCATACATTAATAAATTCCTCTTTTACATACAGATAACAAAATAAGAGTGCACTCTTGTTTTTTCATTAAGTTTTATTACTGTATTTAACCCCATTCCTGTCCAGGGCACCCAATTGGTCTAAAGATTTTGAAAAATGTAAAATAATTCAGGAATACAAAATGGTGGATTGTTTATCAAATGAGGAATGATAACCTCTAACCTTTTGCACATTTAAATGTATTTATTAGAAATACTTAGCCCTGAGTGGAAAAGGCCGAAAAAAATCCGATTTATGCCAGAGTACCCCTGAAATTGACAGAGCATCAATAATATATAATTCTAATACAGACTGGACTATTAGTTTTCCTTACATAGAATCTCAGCTACTGCATCATCCCTATCATTGCAAGTACCATTTTGCTATGGGGTATCAATTCCCACTTACATATGTACTTGGTGCTGCTCTCCAGTTCGACAGCCTGGAAACCGAACACTATGGCCAGCTCTCCTGCCTCGGGGAACTTGGGGTCGAACATGACCATGACGGTGTGAGGGTGAAGACCCGCCTGCATCATCAGTGTCTCCAGAGACGTACGCAGCGCGTTGTGGTTCAATCCTAAAACAAGATAACTCAATACTGTACATTCACAAAAGTTCGTGTAGAGTAAATTTTGCGAATTTACTGAAAATAGATGTAAAATACGCTTTTTTTTTAACTTTGCGAATTGGTCGCAACACAAAGTCCCAGCTATACACTTAAAGTGGCAGCACTAATCATTGCGAATTTTGATTTTGCGTCCGAGGCTAAACGCAAAAACACGCAAAAATCAAACTAACACAATCTTTTCCGAATTGACAGTAACTCAAAACATACAGGTTAGTCATCTAAATATCGTCATCATCATCCTAATCGCCATCATAATCATCAAAGCAATCAAACCTGTTTTAATTATATTAGTAATATATGAGGTGCATTGTGGTTCAAACCTGAAACAACTGAACTCAATAACTCAACTCACACAGGTAAGTCATCTAAATATCTTCATCATACTCCTCATCATCATCATGATAATAATCATAATCATCATCAATGTAATGCTTGTAATGTACAATGCTCACTGCATTTATTCTCTAGATGGCCTCTTTGTTTATAACATTAACATTTATAACATAAACTTTATAACATCTAGAGCATTGATATAATTATAACATTTCCAACGTCATGGGTAATTACAATCAACATTGCATAAGAATGTCCTTTTGTCATTATCATAACAATCTTTATATCATTATCTCATCATTATTGTTTGTATTACTGATATCAGCATTACTACCATCACTTAAATTATTATCATAATACCTGCTCTAATTATCATAGTAATAAAAGCCTCATGACTTACCTGGAATGACCACAATGGGTACGCTGAATATGGCATGTTTTTCCATGGTCCTGTCTGTGAGTGGTGCAGGGGTCAGAGACTCGTCTATGTGGGCACCTAACATCATATAAACAGTCAACTTAGTGAAAAATACAAGCAGGTGGTGGCAGTAGTGGCTGTTTCATATTTGAACAATACCACCCAATACAAATATTATTTAAACAATTTTTTGTTTCATCATTCTTTAAAATTTAGAAATTGATTAATAATTATTGATATTAACAATATTTTATTTCATCATTCTTTAAAATTGATATTGATTAATATCCATTGATATTGTTGAACTCCTATATACATATATTCTTGTCTTTTGTTAGGAATATGTGCCTGATATGACTAATCTAGTCATTTTTGCCTTGTTTCAAATAGTTTTGGTTCAATAAGAATAAGCAGAATAAGCACACAGTCGGTCAGATTGGACAAGTCCGAAACCAGAAATGCTGTGTATTATTTCTGATAAAACACTGCAAGAGTAGATTATGAGAGTCCACAAAGGCCCATTGCATAACTATGCTGAGTTACAATAACACAACAGGCCAAAACAAACAGTTGGTCAATGCAAGACCAATCAAGAGACAGCATTGTCATAGACACTGAGGGGCAAATGTGTTTTATGACTTTCAAACCATCTCGCTACAATTGCGCTCCAGCCTATACCAACAGAAAGACTACACCTTAGGGTCTAGTCAGAAATGGGCACTTGATGTTAGAATAAGAACACATTATTTATTGACAAATGAATTGATAATACATCTTTCCAAAGAAATGAGAATTCCCATTACAAAAGCTAAAGATTTAATTGATATTTCAAATATTTACATGCCATATGACATAGAATCTGGATACAAATGATGAAAAAAATGTTCAATTTAAACAAGTCCCCATCCCCAGGGTCTTAGCCAGGATTTGGCACCTGGGTGCCCAAAATTGGAAATCGTAAAAAGTTTGGGCATCCTATATTTGGAGGGAGACCAAAATATACTCTGATTACAACCATAAACATGTATTTAGTTATTGAAATAAGGCATAATATCCTTATATGGTGTCTTGGGAATTATACTGAGATGGAAAAACTTCAATTACATGCTTGAAATTAACATTATAAGATATGACTCACAGAAATATTTGGGTGTCCTTAGGGGTAATTTTTGAGGGTTTGGGTGTTCAAAAGACAACCAGTTGCCCTGCTGGCTATTATATAAAGATCATGCCCATCCCATTAAAATGGGAGTTAGCTTTTAATTGGGCTGTTGATATAAATGATGCCAATAATAAAAATATGTATCTTACTGTCGCAGAACTCGCCATATCCATCATACTTGCTGCAGAACGCTCGCCTTTTCTCGTTCTTTGTGGCTACGGGATCAGGGCGGATTTTACTTCCTCTCACTGCAGAGAAAACATACAATATCAAAAGCTAGCTGCAATAATACAAGCAATTCATGAGCTTATATTTTGTAATCAGACACGTGATTCTATGCATAACACTTACTTTGTTTATATAGATATAGATATATATATATATATATATATATATATATATATATATATATATATATATATATATATATATATATATATATATATAAATATATATATATATATATATATACATATATATATATATATATCAAATTTCCTGTATACTTCTTTTTATTGTGGAAAAGGCAATAACTCTGAACCATAGATTCTAATTTATACATAAAGTAAATGACAATTAAGTTTAACTTAGTATTAATCATGCTTCTGGCCTAGCGGATGTCACAATAACAAAGTGGTCTAGGAAATTGACTAAAACTGCTCACAGTCACAACTGACCAATTTGTCATGCCATAATACATTTTAACAGGTGTTTTCTGTAAGGGTTATCATAACTGTATTGTATTTGCAGTTCAGTTCCAGAAGGCGTGTTACTTACATTTTGTGGGTATGCAAAGTCTAAGGTCTATTGGTCTAGGCCACTGACCACCAGGGCCAGCATACTCTATCTGTAAGACAATAGGGAGTCACTGGCTTAGTGCACTTCAACAAATAAATACATCATGTAAACATGCTCAAGTGTACATACATACACACACATACATAATATGTATGTATATATATATATATATATATATATATATATATATATATATATATATATATATATATATATATATATATATATATATATACATATACATATATATACACACACACACACATATATATATATATATATATATATATATATATATATATATATATATATATATATATATATATATATATATATATATATATATATATATATATATATATATATATATATATATATATATATATATATATATATATATATATATATATATATATATATATATATATATATATATATACATATATACATAAGATTCACACTCACACACACTGCACAAACACTCACACATTTACAGTGTACAAGTTTTTAGTTGAAATAAGCATTTTAACTACTTTTATGCAAAAGATATTTAAGAGGATGTTCAGAAAGAGGTGTTAATTTCTCAATAATTCAATTTCAACTATTTTTCAGTCCATGCCAATAGATAATAGACTAAATGAAGATTATGTTGAAGCATTTACAGAATATAAGTAGCATCTACTGATATCAACAACTGAATAGTTTATAGATTGAGACAAAGAAACTTGCAACATGCGTTCAACTGATGTCTAAATAGGTGTATAAACTTATTTTAATATTTCTTTCCGCAGGAAAAATATGAAATATATGCATATCCTTTATAACATCATCCAATACTAGAGTATAATTTACATTTTCATACAAATTCTTAGAAATGAAAATAATATAATGTTTTTGACTATTAGTGATGAATAGAAATTAATTGGTTCTCTTTATAATTCAGCAGTTATCAATTGGTCACAAACATCTGATTGGTGTACATGTTTTTATAAAGCAATACTTATTTCATATCTAGAATCAGTCAGGAATAACATGATAAATAATCCTTGCTACTTAGAACTTTATATCTACTGTTAAACATGTATTTCTATTGATATCTCTTAAAAAGGATAATATATGTGTTTTATCCTGAAGCTATACAATTAGGAAGCAGAAACAGGTATTAAGTGGACTGTTTCAATTGTTAACATATTATTGCTGCTTATTCTAATGGCGACAGTGAGAACTTGTCCAGTCCAAAAAATGGAGAACAATTTTGGCTACTGATTTTAAAAGTCTCATCCCTCCTGAATCTGGACAGATATTGTAAAAAATATTTTCCGCAGAATTTGGCCCAAGTGATAACCTTTCTAGAACAAAAAATCATAAACAAAACTATTAAATCCTGTAATTTTCCTGATATTTTCTAAAAGTTTGGGATTGTTGAATTTAAACCCAAATCACTAGTGAATTTTAATTGTTTCATTGAAATATTTAGACAGGCGTATGGATTCAATAAATGGTTTGATTCAAAATAATTCATTGGCAATCTTAATTCAGCTTCAATTCAGGCTCTAAATATGTGAGAAAAGCTGCCTGTTACTGAGAATTAGGTATTGGTTTTTACTAAGCACTCATCATAAATTGCATAATGGAAAGGTTAAATTGGATTTTACTAAACAAAATATTATTTTTGCAGGGTTCTGAGGAACAATATTATTTGCAACAGGGTCCATGGTTGGAAGGTAGGGTTAAGGCCAGCACCCTAAATGCTACAAAAGGAGGGTGGGGTGAGGGAAGGGGCAAGGTGCTAAAGGCTATATTTTCATGCATAAATGTAACGGTCTAACAATATCTATAACACAACATATATTTTCTGATTAATAAAAAACCATTCAATGATCTTGTGAGATGCACGACGATGGGTTGGAAGTTTAAAAAAAGACCGTTAGTTTGCAGATGCAGAAATACCTATGAAAAAGGTTTCCTTCTGGAGAATGCAGGGGGGCTTCTTACAGCGATAAGAGTTTACAACAGTCAGGGAAACACAGCAAGCAGATGCACTTCCCGCAATGGTCATGCTTCTAAAGGGCTCAAAATATAAATCACCTTTTGCACATTTAACCTGGTCATGCTTATGAGTTAAATTCTGGCATTATAGCTATGTATATCATTATATATATATATATATATATATATATATATATATATATATATATATATATATATATATATATATATATATATATATATATATATATATATATATGTATATATATATATATATATACATATATATATATATATATATATATATATATACATGTATATATATATGTATATATATACACACACACATATATATATATATATATATATATATATATATATATATACATATATATATATATATATATATATATATATATATATATATATATATATATATATATATATATATACACACATAATATCAGCTTGATTTTCATAATACTGTTAATCCCTCCATTCACACAACCCATTCAATTTCTCACATTTTGGGTAAGATGATGACATTTTAATTACTTTGAGGTTTATTATAAAGATGCCACCAAATAGGCGTTTTCTTATTGCTGTTGTGTGATGAGGTTAAGGTCTAATATGAAAAAGCTGCATTCATATTTAGCGCCACTATCACCAGCAATGAGATAATTAAAAGTTACAGAAAAAGTTTCTGATTACTAGTTTGTTCTGAGCAAGAACAGGTTAATATGCTCAGAAGGCGATACTCCCAGAGACACTCAGAACCTCATGTCAATGTGGCACAGCAGGCCTAACATTCACCACCATGCAATGTCATCAGGGGTACTAAAACTTATATATCTCTTTTTTAAATCCAAAAACCTAGCTTATATTGGGACAGTATTATTTGGCATAGTGGGGCAACTAGTCTCTTTATATCCTTTTACATAATTCTGATTGAATTTCAATGATGTACTTCTAGCCTTGCTGAGTATCATCTCTGCACAGGATCAAGAACTTGTAGCATAAAATCTTTTACAGTTAGGAATCTGTTAAAGTTTCCTTCAGGGCCAAGGTTTCTGAAGTTTCATGCAATCGGGCGCTGAGGTTTGACCCCTGACATGAATAATTCTAAGAATCCTAGGAAAGGTCTATTTTATCAGTTTAATTCAACATGCAAGAAACATTTATATCTTAAATGACTGTCTTGTACACCAATTCAAACTATACATGTACAAGAAGTCTTCAAATATTTTATTGTTTGTTAAGAAATAGTACTTTCCCTACTCTTACGTTGGAATATACTTATGTTCTTTCAAAAATCACCAAACATGGATGAAAATTAAAAAGGAAATAAAACAATTTAACATGAAATATAGCTATTGATAAATGGAGCCCTACACTTCATGTTTCTCAGACAAAAAGTCTTAAAAACAGGCATTAATGCATCTTTTTGTAAATCTGTCTCCTTTTCAATTTCAAAAATTCCTTTTTTATGATAGCCCAAAATTGGATTTAAAAGAGTAAAACCTAATTTACTAGAGATTGTAGAGTCTATCAAAACTTAGATTTATTTACTGCAGTGTGGAAATGCATTTTTGCAGGAACAATGAAGACCCCTGCAGTACTTCACATCGATAGCCCTATCTCATAATGCTTAAAAGATACCACGCCTGTTTTATTTTCAAAAAAAGACTAATCGCGAAAAAATTCCAAAGTGTAGGTACTGTAATAGTTGTTGCCCTAGGATTTGTAAAAGTGCATGTGGCCTGAATCTAATCTTATCTAAAATGATGAAAATTACTATATATCAATTGAAAATGCACTAGCTCAATTTAGACAACTTGTGAAGTAAATGTGCAATAAAAACTAAAATTTACACTGAACTTTTCTAGGTGGTGGTGGAAAGAATGAGGATATTTCAAACTCTTTCTTTGGAATTAACTAGATATAAACGTTCTAAGAAGCAAGGATTTGAACAAGTGACCCTACGACCCTCACCTAGGCTGAACCCTTAATCAAATAACAATATCACAATTAGACCACTTATGCTCAGAGCAGCTAGGAAGTCTGATAAAAAGCCATTTTTTTTTTCCAAAACCAATGGTTTCACAAAAAGAAAGATGTTTCCCATTTCCAGGATGCAATCAATCTTTAAATATTTCTAAAATACTGGTGCTGATTTTGGAAATATTTGGGAAATGGACAAACCACCTAGGTGCAAAGAGGATAAGAAGCGATAAACTCTTGATATCTAGGAATTTGCAGGTTTTCGTTTCTTTAAGCTGGGATTGAGGATATAGCCAAAAAGGTGCAAATAAGTGATGAACCAAAAAATGAACACCGAAACAACCCTGTGACGATATATTAATCTAATTGAGCGATTGCTCAAACTACTCAAAAAGGAACCACTGCCATTGGGAAAAACATTACACTAGGGTCAAAGGTCATCACTATAGAAACAACGGGGGAATCAACATGCATCTTCACCTGCTCCAAGTCGCCAAAACCATCAATTCCTTTTTGACCGACAAACACCCAGACGTCGCGGAATTTCAAATTTTGGATCACGCCACTCCCAAGATCATTAAACAATTGCTTTACGTGGTCTGATAATCTACAGAAACGAGAAAAAAACAAAAGTGAAAGCTGTCAGTATGTGAGTAGTGGACAGTGGGATGGGGAGGGAGTTTGATGAAGGGAACAGCCACATGTAGAGCATGCTGGGAATATCAGAACCTGAGTAGAACAATGTCGCTAGAAGCATGGAGCAGCATTTCCTCAAAGACGATTTAAAGATCATGTTTTAGCTTCTTTACATTTTTCACTATTGTCTGACAGGTTCAACGGCAACATGCTTCTCTATTCTTAGGCCCCACGGTGTGTTAAGATGAAAGATTAGGGTATATAGGGTGCCATCATTACCTTCAGGGCACCAAAGCAAGTAGGGTGCCAGCATCACCATCAGGGCACCAATTAGGGTGCCAACATTGCTATCAGGGCACCAAGTAGGGTGCCAACATTGCTATCAGGGCACCAAGTAGGGTGCCAGCATCACCATCAGGGCACCAATTAGGGTGCCAACATTGCTATCAGGGCACCAAGTAGGGTGCCATCATTACCTTCAGGGCACCATAGCAAGTAGGGTGCCAGCATTGCCATCAGGGCACATAGCAGGTATCCAATTAGGGTGCCAGCATTGCCACCAGGGCGCCAAGTAGGGTGCCATCATTACCTTCAGGGCACCATAGCATGTAGGGTGCCAGCATCACCATCAGGGCACCAATTAGGGTGCGAGCATTGCCATTAGGGCACCAAGTAGGGTGCCAGCATTACCTTCAGGGCACCATAGCAAGTAGGGTGCCAGCATTGCCATCAGGGCACATAGCAGGTATCCAATTAGGGTGCCAGCATTGCCACCAGGGCGCCAAGTAGGGTGTCATCATTGCCATCAGGGCACCATATAGCTAGTAGGGTGCCTGCACCGCCAACAGGGGGCTAAGTAGGGTGCAAGCATCGCCATATAGGGTGCTAGCAATGCCAGTATGGCACCATAGCTAGTAGGAGAACAATTAGGGCACCATCCTAGTCACCATGAGGGACACTTGTTCCGACTCCTAAACTGGCTTTGTTGTATGTAACTTCATGTTATCATCACTTCATCTGCCATATTTAAGGCCAAGGCCATAATTATATGATACTTGGGATCTCTGGATGCATAACATGTAGCTTCACTGGATGGTAATAACAAGTGCCAAATGAGATTTCAAACATATCTTGCAATTAGTGCAGCAGTTTGAAGTGAGTTCTAAGCTTTCAAATGATTCTTAAGTCTAAGCTACCTTCCAAATATGGCCAAGATTATAGAGCCTATAACTAAAGCCTACATTGGATGGGAATAAAGCAATGAGCAACAATGTCAGTTTCAGTAAGGCTTTAACCCTTCCAATGCTAAGGCTACTTTTGTCACAAGCATAAGGATGCAAAGATCTTTGAAAATCATCTAAACCCTATCATGTTGGTATTCATTTGATAGCTTGCACTGAGTACTCTCATATGAGTACCCATATCAGGGTCTGACACTTAGTTTTTAGGCTAGGGGCCCGAAAAGGTCTTTTGATAAAAATAAGTGGTCAAAACAGGATTTCTGATAATTAAACATACACTTTTGGGCCCCTAGTCTGAGAAATCTAAGGGCCCACAGCAAAATCTAGGGGCATTATGCCCCTGTGCTCCTTGGAAAGTCGAACCCTGCATATGCAAGGATTTCAGTTATTTTTTTAGAGTTTTTGCATTATTTTGTATTGGCAAAATTAGCCACCAGTAGCATAATAGTTAAGATACTATGAGGATAGTTAGGGCTGATAATAGGGTTCCCACATACTCCATGGTGTTCTAGATCTATTGTTATATCCAGGTTGTCATGCATATATTCAGTCGGCTAGGAAACAGAGGAGGAGGAGGAAGAGGAGGAATAGAGGGTGGTTGAGAATCAAGGACTCCACTTATCATAGAAAAACACACTATGTTCTCAGAATCAAGTCACTATTATTCTATATTTAAAATGTTGGCTCTTCTAAAAAATTCCCTTACTGTATTGTGCTAATAGACAATGGCAAGAGATTTATGAAATAAACTGTGTCAAACCATGTTTCTAGTTTTATCACAACTGATTCACTTTTAAATCAGATGAAAATAGAAAACAAATCTGCCAGGCATATGAAACCTTCATAAATGCTCAAAATTTATGGAGAAAATTAATTACTCATTTCAAATAATAATAAAAATTATATGTAAAAAATGTAAACAAATTAAGTGTTGTGAATGAAGTCTTTCATGAAATCAGGAACAATATATGATAATATAAGATATATGATTTAATCCTATACTTCCTTATGAAATATTCTCCAAACTAGTTTTCATTTTTTTTTCATTTATTCTGGCAGAAAATATATTTTCTTAGAAAAACTTCAAAGCATGAAATGATGAATGTGTGATTTTTGTTTGAATAAGTGGAATCCTTAAATGCCTGTAATAAAATACATACTGGAGGAAACTCTAAGAAGAATTGCCTGACAGATGTCATTATACACAATAGAAAAACAGACAATAGAAAAAATAAATGATTAAGCTATCCATTATGGCACTTGACTTCCTAGCAGATCTGCAGCCTATCTTGGTATCAATGACTTCTGAAGTCCTTTTGGTTGAGGAACCATTAACCCTCACAATTACGAGTAATACAGGTAATGCTAGATTACAGTTATTACAGTTAATCTCGTAAAAGGAAAATAATTTAGATAAAATAAAGCGAATAAAGGAAGTTTGAATTTATTCTTATTGCTCTGAGATGAAAAATGTATACCATGCAAAGTGTTTGTAAGTTTAGGGCAATCTGGAAGAGGTTAAAGAGTATAAGGTAATTGGTATCAATGATACTGGTCTGAGAGGTCCCTATCATATGAAATTCAAAAAGCCAGTTATAAATTTAAGTGAGCTTAGCTACCATACTTCATTCAATCAAAACACAATTTTATTTCTTTTTACATTTTTTCGTGAAGTCCCAAAGTATTGATATGAAGAGATCTGCGAGAACTGCTGACAAGTCATGGCCATTTCGTGACAGTACACTCCTGCTACTTCACCTTCAGAAAACCATCAAACTGACTCCCTTTCTGGCCGATAAATGCTGTGGCATCTCGAAAATTGAGGGAGCTAATGTTTCTCCATCCCAGGGATTCGAAAATCTTGATTGCATGCAAGTTTAGACTATCAAAGAGACAAAAGGCATTTGACAAAGGTTGTCATGGTAACTGTGGCACAACAGAGATGCATCACTTCAGGCATGCGTCGTTATCAGCAAGGAACCGATGCTGTCCTTTAGAGAAGTTGCCACTCACAGAAGACACAAAAAATAATACAAAATATGGAGAAAATGTCAGAAAAATTGCCCAAAGAGATCAATAGGACCCATGCCTTTACTCTACTGAATTGTATAATTAAAAAAAAAGAAGTTTAACCTATAATTCCTCTTTTACCTACTAATAATTGAAAACCTTATATATTTGTTCAAACAGTATTTATGATAAATGTTCAAAAATAAGTGGTGACTTATCTGTTCAAATGAGAAATCACAGCATTAATCTTGGTGAATGCTTTACATTACATATAATTTAGATCCATGTAAAAACAGCATGGAGAGAAACTTCTTCAAAACTGAGTTTTAAAAAGAAATGTCAGTTAATGTTAGATGCTACATTCTAATTCCAAAATATCTAGAATTTTTGGTATGTTAAATATGAGACCCAAATTTCTCAGATATGCTGCCATGTTCCCATGCAAAATGTTAGATATTATAGTTCGTTTCTAAAATTGACAGATACGTGGCACGTTTCCATGCAGAATGAGAAATGAGACACAGCACCTGTGATTAGTTCCCTTGCCCTTAACTCTGCATGCAAGAAGATCAACAATATGCCACGTTGTAACCACTGCTCGAGAACGCGAGGGGCTAGTCCAGTATTAACCCACTCATACCAAGAGGAGGCGCAATTAGAATTTTTTTTTAAATAACTTGGAAATAAAAGCTTAACCCTTCCAATGCTGAGGCTACTTTCATCCAAATCACAAGCATGCAAAGATTTTTGAAAACCATCTAAACCTTGTCACGTTGGTATTCATAGAAAAGCTCTGGCTTAGCACTGTCAGATGAGTACCATGTGCCAGGGTTTCAGTCGTTTTTCTGCATCATTTTGTATTGGCAAAAAATAGCCACCAGCAGCATACAGGTTAACTAGCAAAATATTTAGAGAGCTTTAGATGTTGTTTTGATCAGCATTACTCCATAAACTGTATACCGTGTTAATTTTGCGCATATAAAATGCGTTCAGCAGGTAGCTGAGTTTTGCGTACTGGTTTTGAATGACAAGCCATCATGTCAGTCTGTTGTATGATACCAGCATGTCCAAATGATGGCGTTCTAATAAATTTGGATTCCTGTGGTGCGCAAAGTAAGCATGAATTAACCCTTCCAATGCTGAGGCTACTTTCGTCCAAAGCACAAGAACGCAAAATCTTTTGAAAATCACCTTAACTCTGTCATGTTGGTATTCATTGGAAAGCTCTCACTGAGTACTCTCAGATGGGTACCCATTTGCCAGGGTTTTAGTAATTTTTTCAAGTTTTTTTTTGCATCATTTTGTTTTGGCCAAATTAGCCATCAGCAGAATAAGGGTTAAACTGCTGCAATATTAACATGGTATATAGTATTTCGAAAAAGATGCCGTTAGTCTGAAAGATATCAACAATAGGATCAGTCCTCTTGAGGGCAGTACAAGAGTTAATGGTTAAGTCAATGCCTCTTTAGAATGATCATACAGACTATCACTTCAGAAGCATAAGGTTTTGTCCATCCATGCATGTAGTGCCCAAAAATGTCCTGACAATTTTCGAAACATTGTTTCAACTAGAAAATTTCATGGCAAATGTTCAAAATATCTGATGTAACAAGATTGATCAAGACACAACTGAAGAACTCTCCTTCAAATATTTTGTGACATTATTTTTTATAAAAGTATCATACATACTGAAGATGACTGTTACACGATTTCCAGGCATGAATAGGTTGCCATGACGGGTTTACAGGTTTACCCATATGAACATAGAGAATAACCTGAAAAAGTTGCTGGATCTTTGATAGTCATGGAAATTATGGTGGTATAATGTATAAATAAAATTTCTTATTCAAATACATTTCAGAGCATTTTTTTATTCGAAAATATACCCCAAAACTAGTGAGGATATTTTGAGCTGCTACAGGGATGAATAGGGTAATATTGCCTTTCTTTCTGTGGTTTGCATAGAGGTAAGAAATTACCATTGTGATATAACAATAAAAGAGGGAACAATTGGTTAGTTAAGCACTTGTCTGTGCTTCCTGAAGTCACTGTGAGGGGTTAGTCAATTAAACAGAAAAAATATATAAAACCAAAAGTATTCAACAAACAAGAAAATGCCTATTTTTAAACAGTACTATTCAAAATCATTTGAAGTTTGAAAAAAATCTGTCCTTTTCTTAATTTCAATTAGGAATTAAAAACCCATTTTTTTTTTATTTGAAAATCTTTGGTGTTATATATACTTTGGAGGGAACTGAATAGATACAAACTATCTGGGGTATAATTTGATTAACCCTTGCTGCCCCTTTGTCTGTGTTGGGTGCAAGTCTGATGGAAACATCTTAAGCCTAAAATAACGAATTGACTCCTGAGTAACACATATATAAAAATGCTAATGATGCAATTGCTTAACCCATTCATGCCTATAGCGCATCAACATGTCCGAATATTTTGGTGTAATATTTTTTCATAAGTCTTATGAGAATTGAAAGGAGAAATGTTAATGAGATTAAAACAAACAAATATCCTTTGAAACTTTTTCCAGTCACTGCTCAGTATTTATGTTTTGAAGGTATCTTGTATTCAGGCAATTATTTCAGTAGAAACTCTTATGCATGAGAGGGTTAATACAAGAAATGCAATTCAATGGGAACATGCAGTACAAAATATCTAGAGGGACTTTGACAATATGAGGTTAAACCGTATAACAATTTGAGAAAGCTACCATCAAACTATTCACAGATGATTAAACCTTATTACTCTTTTCACAGTACAATTCATGAAGTCAGAAGTCGATTGATTCTTAGATTAGGTAAAAGTTCTAGAATTTTGATTGGTTTGAAATCCTTATAAAAATAAAATGTACACAATACATGAACATCATAGATGGTGTTTGAGTATGGTTAAAACAAGTAAGGCACACTAGTTGGGTCAAATATAGCATTTAAAAGGGAGCATGTAGTCAAACTATTTTCTGCAGAATTCCCCAGAATTATAGAATTATGAATCTTAAAAAATAGTAAAAAATAAATAGAAATTATAAGATTATGAATTTTCATCAAATATGAAAGTAATTCAGTAACAAAGTCTAAATTTACAAAATTTGTAAAGGAGAGTCGCGGCTTGGATTCAATAAACATTTTTTTCAAATGATGTTTTAGTCATAAAAACATAAAGAAAGCTTTTTGGTTGGTGCATATTGTGTCCATTTCAGATATTAGTACCTCAAACAAATTTTATTTTTCAATACCTTCTGAATAAATGAAAAAGTCTTTTGTACCAAATCCTCTGATGATATAGAAACTCACTTTGATCGAGAGAGGGGAGGTTACAGAAGTATGTAACTCGCTCTCCCAGAATTTTATTACTATCTTATTAGTTGTGGCTACACATAAGTTTTGAGCTATTGTCAGACCCTGTTGTGTTGGACTTTAATTCTACGCCAAATATCAATGTTTCACAAGAGAATACTTACTTTTTTGATGCATCATCGTGTGTAACCACCATGATAATATCACCATCTATCAAACTTTCTAAAAAGATTTCTAACTGGCTGCTATCTGTAAACAAAAGAAAAACTGTTAGTGTTTGTTGATCTATGAAATAAACTACAGGGCATTGAAAGCAAAATACCAAAATATTCCTTAAATACCCCAATCTATACATTCTTTTCATTAAAACTAGTTTAACTCCAAACTTGGCATAGGTACCTATCCACCAGTTTGACATGTGTTTAAAGCAGACCCTATAATTACAATAGAGGGGAGCTAAAGATAACTAAGCACATTAACTCTTCCAATGCTGAGGATACTTTCGTCAAATAACAAGAATGCAAAGATTTTTAAAAACCATCTAAAACCTGTCATGTTGGTATGCATTGGATAGCTCTCACTGAGTAATCTCAGATGAGTACCCATATGCCAGGGTTTCAGTATTTTTATTTTTTCAGGTTTTTTGCCTCATTTTGTAATGGCCAAATTGGCCCCCAGCAGCATAAGAGTTAAAAGTATCTAGCCGCCATATTAGTTAGATTAGAGTTGTTCCAATAAGACTCACCATCTGCATACGTATCAAATCGAGCAACTTTTTTGACTTCCTTATTTTTGGGGTTGACGACAGCTACATTCATTCCTCGTCCTCCTTCATTCACCTTATTGGAGAGCACACTGCAAAAACAAAGGCGAGTCATTTAGGGGGGCATTTAGATGGGGGGCATGTAAAAATTGGCATGTAAGGTCCCCTTAAATTGGGTGTATGCACAAGAAAATGCAGCAGAATATAATAATATACTATTCACTCCATTTCTCCCATGAGGGATAGTCCCATGACAGAGTGGTTCAGCAGAAAGCAATTGCTCACTACTAACAAGCAGAATTCCAACTCTAAAACTTTTACACATACTACTTAGATGTGATTATAGGGTTACATCTTACTATAACTCTTTGAAGCGTATTGTTAAAGGACCTATTTAACTCAATACTGATCCTGATACAGATTGTAGGTCAATATAGATTACTACTGACCTCTGACGCGGAATGCAGGGCTTTAAAACTTACAATTTATCTAGAATGGATATGGTAAGGATCTATGTAACCTACTACTATTCGTTGAGGCAGAATTTAGCTCTTTATAACCTTTTGCTGATCTTTGATGCAGAATGAAGCCCCAGTACAACTTGCTAATAGTCTTTAATGAAGATGATGATTTTTTTTTATAGGAAACCGTAGGGCCCTATATAACTTATTTCTAATATATGATGCAGATAATAGCCCCTTTAAATTTAACTAGTGATCTCTGAATGAGATTGTATGACCCTGAATAACTTACTACTGATCTTTGATGCAGATGGTGTGTCCCTGAATAACTTACTACTGATCTTTGATGCAGATGGTGGGCCCCTGTATAACTTACTACTGATCTTTGATGCAGATGGTGGGCCCCTGTATAACTTACTGCTGATCTTTGATGCAGACGGTGGGCCCCTGTATAATTTACTACTGATCTTTGATGCAGATTGTATGACCCTGTATAACTTACTACTGATCTTTGATGCAGATGGTATGTCTCTGTATAACTTACTACTGGTCTTTGATGCAGATGGTGGGCCCCTGTATAACTTACTACTGGTCTTTGATGCAGATGATGGGCCCCTGTATAACTTACTACTGATCTTTGATGCAGATTGTATGACCCTGTATAACTTACTACTGATCTTTGATGCAGATGGTATGTCTCTGTATAACTTACTACTGGTCTTTGATGCAGATGGTATGTCTCTGTATAACTTACTACTGATCTTTGATGCAGATGGTGGGCCCCTGTATAACTTACTACTGGTCTTTGATGCAGATGGTATGTCTCTGTATAACTTACTACTGATCTTTGATGCAGATGGTGGGCCCCTGTATAACTTACTACTGGTCTTTGATGCAGATGGTGGGCCCCTTGTCCTTGCCCTCGCCGCTGGAGAGGTGGGCGGGGAAGCTGTTGGGTTCACACTCGTGCTTGTAGCCGCAGTTGGGCAGCGTCTCGCCAAACTTCATGGTCAGCTGATCCTCTATCTGCGCTCGCTTCACGTCGATCTTGCTCACTTTGCCCACTGGAACGAGAGGTGAGACGAGCACGGTAAATAGTGAGATAGTCATGATGAGACAACTCTAGGTTAATGTACCTGTTGCCTAAATAATGCATCCTTTAGAAATTGTGGGGCAATATTGAGATAATGGTGTTGACAATGATTATAATGTTGAAGATGATGTTGATAATGATGATGATGATGATGATGGTGATGATATATAATAGTAATGATCAGAATAACTATAATAATAAAAACAAAATACTTATAATGATGAATACTGATTGAAATTGTTATAACAATTATACAGATAACTATTACAACCACTACTACTACTACGACTACGACTACGACTACGACTACGACTACTACTATTACTATTACTATGACTGTCTCTAATGATAATGAAGATAGTTAAAACAATGATGATGATGATGATGATAATGATGGTGATGATGATAATGATGGTGATGATGATGATGATAATGAAGATGATGATGATGATGATAATGATGATAATGATGATGATGATGATGATGATAATGAAGATGATGGTGATGACAATGATGATGATAATGGTTCAGAAGTTTAAGTCAACTGTTATGATAATAACTGTTATCAAAATAGTGATAGAGCTTGCCAGTCATCAGCATATCAATTTGGCTCTTGCATTCCTTGTCAGTTTTGAGCTTCATTTGTATAGTCATGCAGCACCAAATGCTTGTTCTTGGAAAGATATGCATAAGAATAGGCTGAGTTCATGCATTCCAATCAAACCTGCACAGTCAATTCTGACTATAGAATGTCAAAAGATACAAGCCCAAAACTAGGGCTCAATCTTCCAGCAAGTCAACTCTACAAGTGGAAAAAGATTCACAAATACTTTAATCAAATCAATGGGACTGTAATTGCCATCACAGTGAACATGATCGTGAGCAAAAGTAAAAATAACTGTAATCATTTTTACTGTGACCAGCAGTTAAAGCAAATGAAATTTCATTTCGCCTATTATAAAATTGTGGTAATGAAATTAGTTTCTGTAAAAGATTTAAAGAAAAATGTGTCCACGTTATTTTGAAATTCACTTGAGCAATATTTTAATGGCTGGGGGAACATCCTGGAGGATATTCTTATAAGTCCTTTCTCTCATACCAGAGAGCAAATGCCTTTACAATTTCACAATATTTCACAATTCATTTATAGCCAGATATTCTGAATACAGTACTTTAGTAGGAAACACTTATAGATACATGGTACAACTGTAAGTATTCTAGTTATCACAAGAGGAGAGGGTGCCACAAAAAACAAAAACAAGAATACCATCGGTAACTTTAGAATATCACTTACTTGGAATTGACATACATCCACTTATTTCTGCTGGATCTGCAAATTCTTTATTTGATTTTGGATATACCTGAAAATGACAAAAACACCATAAGTCATTTCACACTGGAACTACAATGCATCTACACTGAAAAGATGCCCCACTGAATTATTTCACATGTTCATTGACTTAACCCTATGAGATGTTTAGAGGATTCATGAGAAATCTGATCAGTAACCTGCCAGCATTAGAAGAATCAAAATTATGCACACCTGGGATTTTAATCAATATTGATTTCAACTAACTAGATAATTATTTTTTATTATTCTAACTATAAGATTGATTTGAAACTTTTTTATTTCTTAGAATTTTTCAGAAGATCCTGGCTAATGATGGATGACCATAGAATGGATGCTTGCATACAAGCAATTATTGTCCAGTCCCATTACCATAAACCCATATAAGGCCTAAAAAAAGTTTTGTTTCCTGTAATCCTACCCTAACAAGTTTTTATTCCAAAAAATCCCTATCCTAAAGTTTTTCTGCCCTCCCAACTCCCAATCAACGTAAAACATGCATAAAACACATATTTTTGACCAAAAAAATAATGAATGCAAAAATTCTTTTTTTTACATATCTACCTACAATATTTTTTTCTTGGCCTAATAGTGACTCGTGCTTACCCTTTCTAAGGCTTTATTGGCCTCCAAGCCTCGCTGACCGATGAAGGCGTAGGAGTCGCGGAACTTCACCTTGCTGATCTTATCCGTACCATAGCGCCTCATCCAGTTCAGGGCGTCCTCGTGTAAACTGAGAGAAAAAACACAAAGAACATTGGAAATCTAAAAATACAGATTATATATATCAAATTAGAAAATAAGCATCGTATCATTTTGAAAATATACTGGAGCTACTCATCGGAATAAAATCAACTCTTCTTGCTCTCATGATATCTACACATCAAGGCAGGTAGCTTTTTACTCATAGACTTTTTAAAGTTGACAGTTCTTAAAAAATACACCCCTAAGAAGCAGGCAGTATCAGTGAACACATTGTTAAAACAGCATATTGTTAAAGAAATATCAATATTGTATTGGATGGTTTCACATGACTTTTAGGTGCCTATCCCTAAGCAAAATATGGAAACATTTCTGAGCAAAATTATAAAACATCAGAGATAGAGTTGTTGGCTTTGACCTGATTAGCATTTTTCTTTGAAATAATTTCCTTCAAAAAATGCTTTGGTCAAAAAGATATCATTAAAATTATCAAGATATTAAGGGGCTATGGCATGAATAGGTTAAACAAATTTCATTTCTTGAAATTAATCTTTTATTTTCTGACACATATAGAGATATCTTGCCAACAGATAAAATTAAACGTATTGAATTATACTTGACTGAAAGTTGTTATTTCAATTATATTTAACATTTCTTCAAATCACTTGGTTTGATGAGTTTGGTGGAGGCTCCAGATAGATTGAGATATGCCCTGGTAATTATAAAATCTAGCTGTTGTTATGTTTTGAAAACATCTTGAATTTCCTTCCTCTCAGTTCTAATCAGGTCAAACCTGTTCCTCCACTGATTTTTGAGCCTGAATGTTGAACAATCAACTTTGAATCTCACCTATTTGTGATTTCATCTGCACTTGCTCCAAGAATAATAAAGTTATCAGGGACGTGTAGCTTTAAAAACCTGACCAGCATGGTATCTGAAATAAACATTACATAGGTTATGTTCATAAGTGTATATATACAAATATTTATATATATATAAGGCCATTCCAATTTATTTACTTGTCTTACGTGCTCAGGAGGTAGGAAATGAGCCATTTTGGAATAAAAAAAAAAGTTGAAAAATGTGACTTTTTTTATTTATTTTATTTTTTTTAGAGTCTGACGACTAGGACTGGTAGCGATAAGTTTCTACCAGCCTACTCTCAACTAAATAAAATCAATCAATCTATTAATCCCTGTAACCTGAAGGGTGGTAGGTATACCTCCTCAAGTCTGAGGCTCTACTACAGCAATGATAGCTTCCTGTAGTTGATTGAATCACACTTACAAAGAATATTCTTAAAACTTGCACTTTTTTTTTTTTTTTTTTGAGTCTGACAGAAAATTTCAAAACCACTTTCGTCCGTAAGACACCAAAGATGACTTTTCTTTTCTTTTTTTTTGGAGTCTGACAGGATTTTTTTTCCAAAAAAAGCTTGTAAGACAAGTAATTAAATTGGAGTGGCCTAATGTATATATATATATATATATATATATATATATATATAATATATATGAGAGAGAGGAGAGAGAGAGAGAGAGAGAGAGAGAGAGAGAGAGAGAGAGAGAGAGAGAGAGAGAGAGAGAGAAGAGAGAGAGAGAGGAGAGAGAGAGAGAGAGAGAGAGAGAGAGAGAGAGAGCGAGAGAGAGGAGCGAGAGAGAGGAGAGAGAGAGAGAGAGAGAGAGAGAGAGAGAGAGAGAGAGAGAGAGAGAGAGAGAGAGGAGAGAGAGAGAGAGAGAGAGAGGCATACATTGGATGGATGGATAGAAAGTTATAGACAGTCAGACAGACGAACAGATGTATGGATAGATGGGTGGTCTTTTGCCAAACCTTATATTTGATTACAAATATATTTTTTTTGCCATTTAGCATAAAGTACTTAAGACTTTAATCAAAAAGATTATAGCATATGAAAATAGTGTCTTTTAATCATGAATATTCTAAAGAGAGTGAAAAAGACTTAAAATAAAACTATATTTTCTGTTTGAAATATGTAAGTCTTTTTACTTACCTTCTTGGTATGTATCAAATCTTTTTAATTCTGTTATTTTTAAACTTGTTACTGAAAAAAATGACAAATAAACTGAGCTCAACATGTTCCATGTTCTCATAAACAGTAATCACCATATATCATTTAAGTAAATCATTTTCCAAAAACAATTTGAAGCACACTAAAATACTTGAATATTCTTTTGGAAATCAATAATTTACAAATAATTGACTTGTGTTTCCATGTACATTTTGAAAGAAATGTATCAATTTTGAGATTTACTTCTTTCAGTAGAATAGACAGAAACCACAGACCGGTCATAAATATCCTGATTCTTTTAAAAGTGCCTTTTCAATGCCAGACTATTTTGGTGACATCTCTCTCAAAAGGGCAATATTTAGAAAATCTACTACTTTCCTTCAAATAGTGTGCAAATGTATGCTTCATTCCAAAGTCATTTTCAAAAGTATCCAGACGACACTTGTCAAGTAGCAAATGGGTTAATGAGCTTCACATTGCCAATAGCTTATTTAAAATCTCCATAAAAAACTCTCTTTATTGCTCATTTATCAAGATATCTTCACATGTGTCAAACCATGGTTGTTCCCAGATGGGGATCATGTATGTAAAGTCAGATGTCTCCATACCATTTAAGACAGCTACATGCAGCCCCCGGACATCAGCTGCCTTTTCCTCTCCATGGAGAGCACTGGAAATAAAGGGCAGAAAAGATTATCATCTATGTCTAAAACATCCTATCTCGGCAATATATTTTAGGCAAAGGAATATTCAGAAAGATATTTGAAGAGGAAAAGTTATTCAGAGCCCCTGCAAGAACTCTTCTTGAAATATCTATTTATATATATTATTGAAAAGTTATGGACAGCACTGGAAATAGAGGGCAGAAAACATTATCATCTATGTCTAGAACATTCTATCTTGGCAATATATATTTAAGCAAAGGAATACTGTAAAGTTCGAAATATTAACATGGAAGTCATATAAG
The DNA here is from genome assembly GCA_963942565.1 of Maea johnstoni. Taxonomy (NCBI): domain Eukaryota; kingdom Metazoa; phylum Annelida; class Polychaeta; order Spionida; family Magelonidae; genus Maea; species Maea johnstoni. Next base: position 16,128,050 of record OZ012687.1, on the reverse strand, counting down.
CGACATCAACGTGTGGGTCTGATTCGTTAATATTATGATCTGTTCATATTTGTTTTATTTTGTATTCAAATTGCGTATCTAGTCACAATTACACATGGTCAGTTAATAACCATACGTATATACATAGACACATGTACGTACAACCAAATTTGAATGATGCGCGTAATCATGGTGGATCTGAGTTCCTAAAAATTGCAAAATACCAGTCAGGACGGGCATTCATTGACACGTGAGTTTGATAAACAGCCGCGTGGCGATACTAGATTAGCACATAAAATCCATGTGGTTCTTAGAAATTACGATTGCAATAGACCCATATTATAGACCCATTTTGTACCATTCATAGCACGATCTGATAATCTTGAACGCTTTAATTTCACTTCAAAAGCTCATAGATATAGATGATGCTTTTTGAGGGGAACTCGATCTCAAGACAAAATGTAAGCTGCGTATGTATTGTGGGATTTTAATTGTTTGTCCTTTGGTCAAAAGAATTTAAAATCTAGCCTATCAGGACAACTTTTTGGTTGCATTTAAACAAGAATGAAAACCACCCCATCCCCACCAATGATGTGCCTGATAAGACTTTTTCTTCTTGGACATTACTAACCAAGTTACCATAGCCTGGTTCACAGGCTGAAGTAGGTATAACGTCACCAACACAACATATACCATATGTTAAGTAGGTTTGATGTCTCTCTCAAACTATAGATGGCAGCTTAGTTTTCATGAGTTGCAGTTTGTAACTCATGTTAAAGACGACAGTTCAAGTGTGTCCCCCTTGAGGATTTATTCAGAACTAAACCTGTAGTGAACTCAACTCAGGAAAGATCAATGAAAGATCCAGTTTACACAGACGTGTGGCAAGTCTGTATTTATCAGTGTTTGGCCATGGGCCCTTCATATTCTAAAAGTTTCTCACCAGCATCTCCATGTGTTACCAATAGCAAAGGGACCCCACTATTATGGGAAAATGAGGTCAGGTACACAATATCATGGGGTATTTAGGTATTGAGATACTATTGGGTTAAATATCTCTTATCTATGACAAGGGCTATGAGTAAGGCTTATCGGTACTTACTAATGATCTTCGAAGCAAATTGTAGGCAGAATTTTAATTCCCTGTCCTGAGCGAATTAGGTATGCATACTGGCCAGGGGGACATGGTACTTTATGGCCACATTTCGCCACTGAAATGAACACCACATAATAATTAGCACAGGCAGCGGGCAAATGTAGTTCCTTATGCAATTAAAAATCAGCAAAACGATGAAATGGACAGAGTTTATTGCTGTTTTATGAAAGGGGATGTTTTCATCCAGAATTAATAATGAAGAAGTGAACTGGGATTTTGATTATTACCACTTCTTGGTTTATCTATACCCAAAAGCCAACAGTGACTAAATCAAAAACTTTGGAGGAAACAATTAATTGCATAAGATTTGAATTTTGGTTATTTTTCACTGTTCTGTCATTTAAGATTAAGTGTACTTACAGAGAAAGAACCATATTGTTACACAAAATGAATTTTATTTTTATGCGATCTTAGCCAACCAAAATCTGTGTAGGTAATCTACCGCAGTTCTGAAACAGTTCTGCTGGTAACCTACAAGTACACATACGAAACATACAACATACCTGTGACTCAAGAGAGCCTTACAAATGGTCTTGTATTAAGGCAAGTATGTTGTTTTATGAATGTCCTGCTAGCATTATCTGAATGCAAGCTGAGTGCTCTATTTTGAGAAGTGACTGCTGTATATTTTGTTAACAGACCATATTATAGGCTTATATGGGATAAACGAGACAGAATTATATCTGTGTTATGTGGGAAATAGGAGCTCTAGTAATCTTAACAATAATTAATTCATAGCAGTAAGTAATCTTGACCTTAATTCAAACATTAACGCTTTCAAATGGACATATTGGGTAAATTTTCTTACTTTACCTGTATATTTTGTAAACAGACCATATTACAGGCTTAAATGGCATGAACAAGACAGAATTATACCTGTTTTATGTGGGAAATAGGAGCTCTAGTAATCTTAACAATAATTAATTCATAGCAGTAAGTAATCTTGACCTTAATTTAAACATGAACGCTTTCAAATTGACATATTGGGTAAATTTTCTTACTTTACCTATAAATCAGTACTCCTAACATAACATCGGAATTAACAATCAAAAGTGGATACAATGCACAATAGAATTAACATGATATCTACATGAAAGTATGCAGCTAATTCCAGTCAAACACACTCAAGAGCCCAGCTCTCATCACATGCCATTCTCTCCTTGGGAGTCTACAGATTTTCATGATGTATTCAGACTTTTGTGTTTGGCATTTTGTCAGTTTTTCTGTCATATTGCGGCTTAATCGCAACTAGCCAGTTGTAAGTGGAGTAGGTAACAGAAGTATGCGGAGAAAACAACCTCATAATCCCAAGTCACTATCAACTTTCTCACGTGCCCTGGCTAGGATTTGAACCCGGGCCATGGTAAGAAATAGCGAGTAGTCAATGGCAGCGCCTTAGACCACGAGGCTATCGGGGCAGGCCCTTCATGTCGAAAAATACATCATAAATCAAGGAGAGTTATTGATGACCACCCTTTACACTACAGGCAATGGACTCATGAGCAGGTTTGACTGATGATATTCAATTAAAACATGCTTAATTAGTTTGGCTTAACCCATCTATAACCAAAGTACTCTAAAGATCTGACAACAACAACTTAAAGACAATAAGGCTATTGTTACCAAAAGCTTGACCACGACTTTCACTGATTCATGATTTTGTACGATATCCTTGTGCAGTCAATAAACATACAATACAATACAATACTGTAAGTCATCAAAGTAAAAGTTATGTATATTTAGAAATATGATATTCAATGTTCTTCTCTTTTAGATATTTCAAAAGTTGTCAGATCTCTAGCGTGCTCCAATCAGAAATGGATCAAAGTGATGAATGATTAGGTGAAAAATCTACCTTGTTCCTGTTGCACTGAGGAGACGGTAGCCATGGCACGCACGGAGGTACCGTAGGGAATGGGGTGACGTTGCTGATGGTCTAACTTGCCTGGGTTAATCAATCGCACACACAGCATGGGGGATAAGGGAAAGAGACGTTAGTTACTGGTGCACTGCACTCATAACACATACATCATGCTGCAGCGACATCTACTGAGACAACTACAAACTATCACAATCTTGGAAAATTGGTCTTGTGCAAATCAGTAGGATTTCAATAATGCCTTTGAAAAACGGGAAAATTCCTTTTGCTTCTAAAGGGGATTTGGTCCTGAAAGTTAAGTCAAACTTGCGCTTAACTTACATTTCATACTTACCCTATTAACCCTTATGGTGCAGGTGGCTAAATTGGCCTATACAAAATAACGCAAAAATCCGTAGGAATCACCGAAACCCTGGCATATGGGTACTCATCTGAGAGTTCTCAGTGAGAGCTATCAAATGAGTACCAACATGACAGGGTTTAGATGGTTTTCAAAGATTTTTGCGTTCTTGTGCTTTGGACGAAAGTAGCCTCAGCATTGGAAGGGTTAATCCACTTAAGCATATCTAATTATCAGCCTGAACTACTGAGTGCAATAAAGGTATGTTTTGATGTATCATGGAGTATATGTTAATTGAATGTGATGTGTTCCTATGATTTTCAGGAACATGTTCCATTTATACAAACTTTTTTTTCGAAAAAAGAATTCTAGATGTTTTTGACTTGGAGCAAATAGCCAGATTGTGCATGTTGTCCTCAGACAGAGGCAAAGAGCACAGAGAAAGGGAATTACAAGAGACTAATTTGACACAAGGCCGATTTGTGTGTACCTGAATGGCACTTATTTAATCCATTGAAGTTAAATCCCGCAGGATTTCCACTTGAACTGATTTTAATCTTGATTGCCATTGTTTGCTAGGGAAGTATCACTAATTGCATTCCAATTTACTGCACAATTGTGCCATGCTCACTGGACATTGATGTATCAGATGCTACGGGTGTCCAAATATTTTAGTCTCGGAGCAGAGTCAATCAGTCCTGGAGCACAGCGCTCTTTGCATGGTGATCGCGGTTTGGTAATAGCTATGAATATTGTCACCTGGTGTCATTACTATATTCGCCCTTATTGCAATAGTTAAGACCAAGACCCATCAATAGACAGAATTGATAAGTGGATTTCACCCGTTTCGAATATAATTTGTATCGTTATAATTCAAGCGATGTATATAATGGGCTCAATAGGTCATGTTTTAGGGGAATTTCCCAGGTAAATAGTGCTTTAGGACATTGGGGTGTCGCACGTCTTGAAGCCCCTGTCGCAAGCTGGTGCGACAATGCGACAGTTGGACATCCCTGGGTGCTCCGGAGAGCAAAGGTTTTATCAACTGGCTCATGGGAGTAGTTGCAAAAAGGATGGAGATTTGTTTGAAGTGATTTAATCGTATTTTGAGAGACGATTTTTTGTAATCCAGATATCCTGATTACAATAACCTAAATCCAAAGAATGAAATCGTTGCTTTTTTCTTGACAAAAATGAATGTTAGTATTGCTGAGAGGGTGCGGAATGTTTTGGGACTTGCAGGAGATTTTTGGTTAGGGCATTGTGGGCAAAAGGTCAAAGTTCAAGGTCAAAGTTCAAGGCCAAATTTGAAGGTGGAATATCATGCCCCGCTTATGATCTCACCTTTGACGAAAAACCACTGATGCAGGTATGCTGCGACCCGCCCTATCAGCCCGATAGGTGTGGTCGACGCTAAAAATACATACCATGCACAAGTCATATAAAAAAACTGCATAAAATGAAAGTTGCCAAAAGTCATGGTTCTTTGGTGTTGAAATTTATTTATCCGTCCAAAAGATGCAGCATTTAGAAAACATTTATTAATTTGAGTCCAGTTATTTTCATCTCCCATAATACTCAAACATATCAGGATTTAATGATACTGGTGGAATAATCTACACAAAAAGCTGTAAAATAAACATTCTCTATCAATATACATTAGAAAGCATCATATACAACAGTCAAACCAACAATTAAGTTAGATATATAGCTCTACTCAAAATTCCACATTCTATACTAAACTCTATACAAAAATCATGAATTAAAAACAAACGGGAGCAAAGACTTTTATCCAGACTCAGAAAAGCAAACTGCCTAAGAAATATTGTTTTTCTCAAATACATTTATAATTTTGTGTTGGATATTGCATCCTTTCAACCTATGATGATCAAAAGCACACACAATAAAGATTCCTTTCAAATATGTTAACTATAGATTATATTGATTGCATTTCTAAAATACTTATGCAGTTTTAGACAATCTGAGAAAGCTTAAAGCATGAATGTAATTTTTCTAGATTGAAACTTATTTCAATGTCATTAACAAACAAAGGTCAACTAACAAGCCAATATCTAAATACAATGCTGGATCCACTATTACACATCCTGCCCCTCCTTAACACTAATGTGCTGCTGATGGAGAATTTGGCTAATAAGATTTTTTGACAAAACCTGAAAAATTACAAATTGAATTACCAAAATACTGCAAAAATCCTGAGAAATCACTGAAACCCTGGCATATGTGTACTCATTTGAGAGTACTCAGCGAGGGCAATTAAATGAGTATCAACATGACAGGGTTTAGATGATATTCAAAGATTTTTACGTTCTTGTGTTTTGGATGAAAGTAGCCTCAGCATTGGAACGGTTAATCACAGTTCTATGGCTATAGTTTATGAAACACAGTACAGAAAACTTTATTTATCCCTGTACAGGAACTTGAGATTTAAAGGATTGTATAATGTTGGAATCTGCATCGCAAAATTAAATGATCATATAAATGATCTAATAACAATCATGATAAATAAAGAAAACTAAACATTTCCATAATGCAAAACAAGCAGCAAATGAGGCTAACAATACCATGGATGTAACTCTAGTGCACATGTTTAAATGAAATAGATCAGTGCTTAATGAATAAGGTTTTTCATGAGGAAAAAGCTGAAAATGCATCATTGATATCTAGATACAACCTGCATAAGGCCTAGAATTTTTTTTGTTTGTTTCCTGTAACGATCCGAAAAAAAAAAATAGGGTAGCTAGGCTGGTAAAAAAAAAATTCAGATTATTTTTTTGGTCAAAAATGTGTGTTTTATGCATGTTTTACGTTTATTCGGAGTTGGGAGGGCGGAAAAAAACTTCAGGGTAGGGATTTTTTTGAATAAAAACTTGTTAGGGTAGGGTTTCAGGAAACAAACAACTTTTATTTTAGGCCTAACAAGAAGCACTTCTAAACACATGCTGCTGTCAGCAGCTCATGTAGCATTCCAAGTGGTAAGAGTTTGTCTCTCACTAAAGCTGAGATGCACCCATAGTCTTAGCCTACAGGGCGTCTGGGTGTCTTTTTGGACACCCAAACCCTCAAAAAGCACCCCTCAGGACATCCAATTTTTTGTGAGGAATTTCTTAAAATGTCAATCTCAAGCATATATTTCAACTTTTTAAAATGTCAGTCTCAAGCATATCATGGATTTTTTTTCATCTTCATTATAGTTCCCATGACATAGTATAAGGATATAATGACTGATCTTGATGAATTTATACGTTTATGGTTGAAATCTGAGTATATTGTGGTCCCCCTTAAAAATTTGGATGCCCAAAAATTTTACAACTGCCAATTTTGGGCACCCAGTTTTTAAATCCTGGCTAAGACCCTGGATGCACCTAAAAAACTCTTTAACACTGGAAAATCATCAAACATTTAAAAAAGGTGCACATGATCGCGTGCATATGGAAATTTCTTGATACCAGTCCATAGCACCATTTTGAGAAATATTTGATAAAAAGATGTTGTTCCGAATAAGAAATAGTTAAACAATCATTTTTATGAAACTTTACAAATATCATTTTACTTGGTATAAAGGTATTTCCAGAGGAGTATCAGATCACGTGTATATTGCGGCTACCAATGTGGTAATTAAGGCAAACACTGTGCAGCAGCTTACAGCAGGATTCTCTTATTTAGTGAACCACAAGAAGCGAACAATAGGCGTTTGAGAAGCAACAAGAATGGAGTGCAAAGAAATACTAACAAGAGACTCAAATGAAACTTGCCAACTGTCTAAAAATATTTAAAAATACTAATAATGATAAATCAATATAAAAATACTATGTATATATATATACACAAACACACACACATATATATATATATATATATATATATATATATATATATATATATTATATATATATATATATATATATATATATATATATACTGTATATATATATATATATATATATATATATATATATATATATATATATATATATATATATATATATATATTACATTCATAAAAGAATAAATTAATGCATAAAGTTGATTCACTGCTTACTTTTTTGCAGATTGCCATGCTGCCTGTTGTCTGAGAGCAGATATGTATCTAGGACCCATATCGTGACGACCAGTGCTGCCGTCCATATCACAAAATTCCTTGTCCCTGCAATGAATAAATACAGAATAAACTCATATATATTTGTTTATGGCACCAACCAGTAGACTAGTGTTCTTCCGATTGTTCGAACATGCCGAACAGCGTTCCTTTGTGCCTCCAATTATGATAATCGAACGCAATTTTACATGCTCGAACAAAAAAACGAACATGGATACAAAATTCTATTCAATGAAATAGCTGGACTTTCGGTAGTCCTGCCGGTCAGAAAATCTGAGAAACAAAGTTTATTTACCTTTTTATTGCCCCACCAAAGCGGGACCACTCTAGAGTAGTAGAGAGGTGGATGAAACCAGATCCACCTCTCTGAGCGTGCGAAATTACCGTGCCACCATTGTTGTTGTGTTATCGGCACACCATAGCGCAAATGCGCATGACGCAATAAGTTGCTAGTGTGTCTTGATACCGCTAGGTGTCGCAGTACCTTATGACTAAGGTAAATAGCAAAGGCGGCATGAAAAACCATGTACACAGTTTCGATTATCAATCGGTCATCGGTCGTTCAGATGGACCGGTGATCGACTTGGAAAATTTTGACCAATTCCAAATGCTACCAACCAGACAGCAAACACAAATGATAGAGCTGATGGTTTGCCTTAATGACAATAGAGGGAAGCTTGAAATTGGTATGGATTTATACCAATATGGATTTATGGAAGTATTAGCTGATCCACATTAAAGAAAATTGATGAAGCTATGCTGGTCAGCCAGACAATTAATGGGGCTATCATGGCCCACCTTAATGACCAGTTCATCTATCCACAGCTAGTCAACAAGGAATCAGATACATCGTACCACTAGTATATGTAGCATGATCTACCTCCTTGAAAATTAATGGAACCTTTAAATCATCCAGAGCCCATGCACTGCCCCAGATGCATTGATTTTCAGTAGAGGGCCTAGACTTACTCCCCCATCGTGCCGCTACAAGAACACAAGAACAATGCATATATATATATATATATATAATTATATATATATGTATATATATATATATATATATATATATGTATGGGGTTGCATACCGTTAACACGAAATAGTACGATACCGGTACCGGTACTGGCGAAACGATAGCAGTGGTATCGGTATCGTTAACAGTGATACGGTACCTCTGATCTCCGAGGCCTGATCGGCTTTTTTACAACATTCATGTCGCTAACAAGTGTGGTTCCATTCCTCAATTCTATGACATCAATCAATAGTAGAATTGGGGAACAGAACCAACGATTGAGACGGACATTGACGAAGTTAACCGAAGCAAATGATCGCCACAACGCACTGCGAACGTGCGTGGAATGTTAGACCGTATCGTGTTTCCCGCCGAATGCTATTCCAGACAGCGTGTCTATAACTCTTTCGGGGGGGAATCAGCACACAAAGCGTCATCGCCGCATATTATTGGCAGTAACAAATTGTTGAAACGAAGCGGTACTCAAAAACGAAACGGTGCCTTTTAGTACCGGTTCTCAACGAAACAGGTAAATACCGGTTCTTTTCGAAATGAATCTCGGTTCCTATCGGTACCGGAGTACCGGTATGCAACCCCATATATGTATATATATATATATATATATATATATATATATATATATATATATATATATATATATATATATATATATATATATATATATATATATATATATATATATATATATATACATATATATATATATATATAATATATATATATATATATACAAACTGCCACTCCAAACTTCAAGGACCTTTTCTGATATAAATGAAAATGAAAAGAAAATGAAATATTTTGACAAAAGACCATGTGCAGGACATTGAACAACTCCTTCAGAAATTGAAAAAAAAATCATAACAATTTCAGCAAATAAAATATCCCCAGAATTTTTTCTGTTTTTGGCGTATTTCCCGCCGAATGCTATTCAAGACAGCATGGGATTTTTACGCTGTCTGGAACTATTACGGCGGGAATCAGGACACAATGTGTCATCGGATTAGCCGTGCGTGGTGGCGCAAGTAACAACTTGTTTTATTTGTTGAAACGAAACGGTGCTCAAAAAAGAAACGGCGCCTTTAAGTACCGGTTCTCAATGAAACGGTAAAATACCGGTACTTTTCTAAATGAATCTCAGTTCCTATCGGTACCCGAGTACCTGTATGTATAACCCTATAACCTTAACTTTCCATGAATAAAGCATGCTGTGCATGTAGACATGCAGGTAGACCACAAGTTTCTGTTTAACATCGTGTAATCAGGAGCAGTCAGATTAAACGGCGATAAAAAACTAATCCTACATCACCTCCAGAACCTGTGTAGGAGGGAGTATGTCTCCCATAAATTGGATTTTAAATTCATGAGCCAAATCATTTTAGTCAAGATTACTTTTCTATCTGGACAATATCAACCTCATATTCACCCAGGCATCCGCCCAAATAGGCTCTACATATTCTTCTGGCAATAACATTCATGCTGGAAAGTTTAATTTGGAATGTAATGGTTGAAATACTTATCAACACAAAACCAATTATTCTCATTCAAGTATTTATTAATGAGTGAAATTCAATGTAATTTGGAAGTTGAAATACTTATCAACACAAAACCAATTATTCTCATTCTAGTATTCAATGAGTGCATGATTTATTACCAATTCATTTTCAAAACTGACCTCACTGATGCTACTTGTTTGCCAATCACTCTTACATCAAGAGCATAGCCTATATTTCCTTGATCTGACAGGGACTTAGCCAGCAGCAGTCCAGCCAAGCTTTTGGACAGGCAGTTTCCTGAAAAACTCCTTTTTGGACAGGCACAAATTTCCATGAAGAATTGGGGTAATAACTAATAACCAAATCTTTTCAGAACAAACTATCTTCTTGGACATGGCTTAAGTGTAAGTTGCCCTTTTTGACAAAAAAGGGTTATTAAAATCTAGTTGGAGTAAGGATCTAGAGGGACAGAAGTTTAGTAATTGCTGTTTTGGCAGGGAAATCCTGGCTACTTTTTAAATCCTGGCTAAGACCCTGCTTGACCCCTTCACCATTATTCTTCACTATACTCATGCTGAAGGAGAATTACTAGCCACTAGAACAGTAAAGCATATTTATAACATACACCCCAATCAGAATTACTAACACCAGCAAATCCTTCATCTTCCCCATACGCGGTGTGCATGATGGATAAGAGCAAGCTACTAAAGCAGAGTTCAACTATAACCTTAGAGTTAGTGTCTAGGACAGTATACACATAGAAGAGAGAGAGAGAGGAGAGAGAGAGAGAGAGAGAGAGAGAGAGAGGAGGAGAGAGAGAGAGAGAGAGAGAGAGAGAGAGAGAGAGAGAGAGAGAGAGAGAGAGAGAGAGAGAGAGAGAGAGAGAGAGGAGAGAGAGAGAGAGAGAGAGAGAGAGAGAGAGAGATGAGAGAGAGAGGACTGTTTTGCACACTACTGGAAACAGGAATTTAGTTTTCTTGCATATGAAGGCAAATATAGTGACTTAAAAATTAACCTTTTTGCATGATGTGAGTACACAGTGTAATAATGTCCACCTCATTCTGTTCTAGCTCTACTCTCATGAATATCTCCCTCAATTCACTCACTATAAGCACCCCCCCTCTCTCTTCTTTCTCTCTCTCTCTCTCTCTCTCTCTCTCTCTCTCTCTCTCTCTCTCTCTCTCTCTCTCTCTCTCTCTCTCTCCCTCCCTCCCTCCCTCCCTCCCTCCCTCTCCCCTCCGTTCCCTCTCCCTCCCTGACCCTCTGTCTGTCTGTCTGTCTGTCTGTCTGTCTCTCTCTCTCTGACTCTCTCTCTCTCTCTCTCTCTCTCTCTCTCACTCTCCTCTCTCTCTCTCTCTCTCTCTCTCCTCTCTCTCTGTATTTTTTATTAGCTTCTAAATAAATATCAGAAGAAACTCTCGTAGGGAATAATTGACTTTCTGCACTTGCTTTACAAACTATCATGTTTGATGATTCAATATTGTGTTCACCATGCTGCAGACTGGGGGCTTCTAAACCTACTCTGCGTTAAGTGAAAGCTATAGGAAGGGCTGTTTCAGAAGTGTTATTTCACACCCACCAGGCCCTGGGTCAATGCCAATGAAAATTAATGAGCACTCGGGAACACTTCAATTTCAGGCCTGGCTGGCTGTAAAGATGTGATAGGGGTTTAGAACCAATAAACCAACTCATATCGGATAGGGCCTGGGGATCCCTACAAATATATACACACATATACATGAAAGTATAAAAGTAATATCCTGCAAAACCACCTAAACCTTTTAAATGCTTAAAAAGCCCTTATTATTTTGGGTGACATCTTTATGGTAAAAGCATAGTCTGAGATTTATATGAGGGAAAAAATATTCATCTTTAGGCCTTAGGTTTTCTGTAACGGTCCGAAAAAAATTAGGGTATGTAGGTAGGTCGGTAAAAATAGTTTTTTTGAATTATATCAGCAGCATAAGGGTTAATCCTGAATTGTTTGCAAAAATATCTTAGATCCAGACATTTCCCAAGAGCAGGGTTCGACTTTCCCAGGGGCCCAGGGGCATATGCCCCTAGATTTTGCTGTGGGCCCCTAAATTCTTCCGACTAGGGGCCCGAAATTCCCTATAAAGTATCCAGAAATCCTGCTTTTGACCACTAATTTTAATCAAAAAGACCTTTTCGGGCCCCTAGCCTGAAATCTAAGTGTCAGACCCTGAAGAGGAGATCCTGGCATGAATGGGTTGATCTTAGGCCTATGATCTGCCTTCCTCTTTCTGGCTTCTTTCATTTCCATCCTTCAGCTCTGGCTAAATCAGGCTTACAAGACCACCTCCTACTGTCAACTCCACTGCTTGTTTTTCCTCTCTGAAGCTCAGCACGCCCAGTTACGGGCGACAGGAAGTGCTAATACCAATGTGTTGTTTGTCAAGAACTTGCACTTCAGAGTGGTCAATAATTCCTACATAAACCATGAGAACTAACCCACATAAAAGGAGGGAACCAGTAAACAGGGGTTGAATGTAACTTTTAGGCCTAAAAGAAAAGTTGTTTGTTTCCTGTAACCCTACCCTAACAAGTTTTTATTCATAAAAATCCATACCCCAAAGGCAAAGTTTTTATCGCCCATCTGCCACAACCGTCATCATCCCAATCAACGTAAAACATGCATAAAACACATTTTTGACCAAAATAATAATGCAAAAAAATTTTTTTTACTGACCTACCTACCCTATTTTTTTTCGAACCGTTACAGGAAACAAACAATTTTTTTTTTAGGCCTTAGGGGGAGGTCTCAGCTTCAGGAGCCATATGTTACCAGGCAAAATGGCTATAGGTTAGCCTAGCTACTAGGCGTTACTGAGTTTTACCATATCATATATAAATCTATGGAGATGCCAGGAGATATAAATGACTAGTGCTTTCTGTATCTAGTATGTGATTTTTGAAAATACTTAAGATTTAGATTTAAGATGACAAAATAATTAAAGAAGCATTGCGCTTTGGATTGTGATCACCATTTCTATTTGAAATATTTTCAGGGAAACCTGGAACTGCCCTAGTCAAAAAGGAACTACAATAGTCAGGATATCTTATGTGTCCACCATGAGAAGATATAGGTTAACCCTTAGGCTGATGTTGGCTAATTTGGCCAATACAAAATAATGGAAAACCCCTGGGAAATGACTGAAACCCTGGCATATGGGTACTCATTTGAGAGTACTCAGCGAGAGCTATCCAATGAATACCAACATGACAGGGTTCAAATAGTTTTCAAAAATCTTTGCCTTCTTGAGCTATGGATGAAAGTAGCCTCGGCATTGGAAGGGTTAAAGGAAACTTGCCGTAACAATGGGTTAAATCCAATACACTGGATGAACCCCCTGTGATCTTATTGAGGAAATGTCACACTGCATGAAATGCTGATCCTGAGATTACCATCTCTCGTGCTGCAGCTATCAATCAGCTCTCAATGATTGAATGCCAAGAGCCAGCCAGCCAATGCATAATACTCAATGATTGCGTGGCTTGGGAGACTACAATAGCAGTCCATGGTCTTAGCCAGCAGGGCGTCTAGGTGTCTTTTTGGACACCCAAACCCTTAAAAAACACCCCTCAGGACACCCAAATTTTTTTGTGAGGAATTTCTTAAAATGTCAATCTCAAGCATATATTTGAACTTTTCCATCTCAATATAATTCCAATGACATATAAGGATATCATGCCTTATTTTGATAAATTTATACATGTTTATGGTTAAAACCTGAGTATAATGTGGTCCCCCTTAATTTGGATGCCCCAAAATTTCAAAGTTGCCAATTTTGGGCACCCAGTTCCTAAATCCTGGCTAAGACCCTGAATAGCACATGCATAGACCTGAGACCTCCTTGGCAATGAAGTGTTGTCTGTATCTATGATACTTTTGACTTCAACTTTATAAAGTTGAGCATAAAAATAAATACTTGATGATAAGCTGTTGGGTGAGTTTTCACCAATAGCTTTCCATATATTTTTTGAAAAAAGCTCATAAGAATATCAACAAAAATAGAATGGTTTTGAGCACTAAATGCGGGAAAGGATAGATTTATCTTACACATTTTACATAAATATTATGTATCAAGAACTGTAAGTCTTAAATTACTTTCCTTTTACTATCACTTTGCAAAATGATATATATACAGGCAACTGCACCTGTTTCGTGACTGCTGTTTCAGAGAGGCATTTTTAAATTCCTAGCTAAGACCCTGCTTGCGTGCCATGTAGATAAATGATTCTGCACTCAGCAATTGCTACCATGCAATGCCTGCTTGCATGACGTAGAGATTTAAAAGAAGGAATTTGGAATGCTTAGAACTCCATGTGCCATCAAAGGCCTTGTCAAGTGCTTCTTCACATACTGACACACCCATTTACATACATACCTAGACTAGCTCCTAGTCTATGATTTCATAAGATCATGCTTTTCTCTGTTCTGATCTCTATCATTTGCTTAATGTCTAGGTGTTAGTTCCTGTGGCTTGTGATAGATGGCACCATGGGTGGGCACACCTGTCAGTCAGAATCCAAATGAACCCATGCTGGCCGCCTGGTGAGCCAATATAGAACTAGATATGGGTAGACATCTTAGAATGTTATAAAAACATAAGGTAAGTTATCAAAGACGTGAAATAAATTTCTTGGCCTAGGACTAGGCTAATACATACCCAGTGTAGTCACAGGTGGAGCATCATAACAGATTTATTGAAGTTCAAGAGAAACCTGATATAACATAGAAAAGCTGTTCTTTACATGCAATTGAAAAAAGAATGACAGATCCAGTGAATCCTTAACAAGTTCAAAAAGTAAAATAAGAGCTTAATGTGGAATTCCCCCTCATTCATTCTTGCCTAAAAGGATAAATCTGTGATACAACCAAGAATGCAGAAAGGGTCAGCTGTGAATATGGCATTTAAACCTGTATGAATGGAGACCCTGTGAGGATTATTCATAACATGTAGCCCACATAATCAGGATTTATAGTAGGACCTACGTCAACATTAAAATGCCCTCAAAAGCATTCTTTCTAAAAGCTTGTTCTTAAACTACAGATGATACTGTGTATATCTAAATAATGTTGGTAAGATTTTTGAAAAACATCTAAACCCTGTCATGTTGGTATTCATTGGAAAGCTCTCGCTGAGTTCTCTCAGATGAGTACCCATTTGCCAGGGTTTCAGTCATTTTTCATTTTTTTTGCATCATTTTGTATTGGCCAAATTAGCCACCAGCAGCATAATTAGGGTTAAGTTTTAAAAATCTTAGACAGTTTTAAATGTACCAAGTCAAGTTGTGGTGTATACCGTATGGGTGAGCTCATTAAATGCTAAAATCCAAGAACTTTCCTATTAGGATAGGACGTGCTACCACATGACACCAGGAGACTGAAATATATGCTATCAGCCAGCATGTGACAGAACAACCTGTCTACTTAAGCCAGGGATTTAGAAAGCTGCAGCGTGAGATACTTGTCTCACCAGAGACCTCCCTCTCTTAGTGAAGTAATCATCTACTGGTGCCAATACAGTTAACCCATTCAGGCCTGGAGCTAGCCTAGATTTATAGGCTGTCATATGTATTTTCAGTTAGCACCAAAAATCCTAGGTGGCCATAGTGGTCCATTTAGTTTACGCTTATCTCACCAGGATTCAGTTTGAGTATATAACAAATAATATAAATGGATATAAAATCTCTAGAGGTAGGAGGATCAGGTGGTGCCATCTATCTACTATACCTAGTACTACACCACACTGCTTGGTCAACACAGAAGGGGATGTAAATTCTTAGGGAGTAGGAACCTAGTCTAGCCTGGAGCACAAACAGGGCCAGCCTAAATAGCTCATTCTTCTAAGGCGTTGCCATTAATTGCTTGCCATCTCCCATCACTGAATCTTGCTCACAGCATGGGAGAAAGTTAACTTTGACTAGGGGTATGGAAGTGTCTCATTGGCTGCTCCAATATCATACAACAATAATGACTTAGAGCTAGTCACTATTTTGCTTCAATATGCCAGAAAAAGTTACCGGTACCATAAACAAACGTCCTGATTCCGGTAGGCTAGCGCTCAAAACAGGCCTGAATATGTGATGATGAGCTTTCTCACGTCCCTGTCTCTCTCTGTCTCTGTCTCTTTCTCTCTCTCTCTCTCTCTCTCTCTCTCTCTCTCTCTCTCTCTCTCTCTCTCTCTCTCTCTCTCTCTCTCTCTCTCTCTCTCTCCCTCCCTCTCTGGCAATGTTAGCATAACTTGGAAAATATTTGTAGGAAAAATGTAAATCAGGACTAAACCTACATCTCTCCTTGAGATATTTTGTGAATCTGTTTATAAATCTGAAGTGTCATAAGTCCAGAAGGCACCCGTCAAGTAGAGCTTGAGGCATGGGTGGGTTAAGGAAGCTCCTCCCATAAGCCCCGAGGTCTTCTGCTACCTATCAGCAAGCATCTGAATAACACTCTCTGTTATTTCCCCTGTCAGTTCATCTACCGCGAGCTCTGCTGCCAGCCGGAGCACCATTAGACAGACACCCAGCTCGCTGCTAGTGCAAGAACAGGTTCCATACACCATTTCCACTACTCTAGAGAAATGGTCTAACCCATATGCTGCTGGTTGGTACTTTGGCCAACACAAAATGATGCAAAAATCCTGGAAAAGGATTGAAACCCTGGCAAATTGGTACTCACCTGAAAGTACTCAACAAAAGCTATCTAATGAATACCAACATGACAGGGTTTGGATTATTTTCAAGAATCTTTGCATTCATATGCTTTGGAGAAAAGTAGCCTTAGCATTGGAAGGGTTAACACAACTACTCCATCAGACCAAAGGTATACCACAAAGATCTTCACTAGGGTTTTATCATCCAGAAAGTCTGTCCTAAATATGTGCACAGTGGATTGCTTTGTTCAATGAAATTAATTTTCATTTGAATTTTCAAAAACTTGTTGGTGTTTTTAAAGACTTATGAAGCTCCAAAACCTTGATTTTATCAACCCATTCATGTTTGGAGTGTACAATAATGGCCGACCTATTTAGAGAATATTGCAACATTTTAACTTAAAGATTATTAGAATAAAACTTAGAAAAATGTTAATCGCAGCAATATATTTTAAATTAAGATGACAAAAACCTGAGGTACTAAAAGTATTTAATTTAGTGGTTTAGTACATTTTTTCATGATTTTCCAAAATAATTATAGTTTCTCCAAAATAAATCGCTACAGTTGGACATTTTTTGAAGCTTAATATTCTCCAAGCTAGACAGTTGTGTATCATAAACTCTCAAGGATAGATAATTCTGAGCTGCTCACAACTCCTAGTCTCATAATCATGTCTCCTGCCTGAATAGCTACATGCTTCTCGCGAGAATGTCAAAACACCAATAGTGAACAAACTCATCTGTTGGCGGCAGATAAGTCAACAAGGAGAGACAGCACCAGCATCTTGGCCTGCTGCACTAGTTAGTGTGTCATATTGCACGGTGAGCTGGCGGCTGCTGCAGCTGGAAGAGCCAGACAATATCTAGGCATTGACAATCAAAGGAAGCTCTCACATATCATCTCTTAAGGCTGAGCAATGAATACCAAATTACACATGGAGCTAAGGCCTAAAAAAAAAAGTTTGGTTCCTATTACCCTACCCTACCTAGTTTTTGTCCCCTAACCCTCATTAAGTTGTTTTGCCGATCCTACTGAAAAATGAATTATTCCTACCCAAAAATAGCCCCGCCTTTCCAACCATTAAAATATCAATTTCTGGATGAACAGAAGTAAAATTGATGCACAATTACAACAAGGCAAATTTTTATTGAAGCCATCCAACTCCAGGGAAACGTGTGACATCAAGGTATTTTCAGAAAACTTGGGCCACCCTAAACCCATAAAATCGTAATTATCAAACTGTGTCCCAAACTTCTGAGAATTTACGGAGGGGGTCCTCCTTAGGAATAAGATACCAAGCTTTATTGCAGTTGCTTGTATGGACACCCAGTTTCTGGCTAAAACCATATCATATAATGAAGAGGTGCACAAAGCCCTCAGGGTGCATGGAGCTGAAAGTATTGTAGTAGGTAACAAAGCTTTCAGATAGATGACTATACATGTATTTTCTTTGAATTTTCTATAAACACAGTGCACTTCCTCCACAACTAATGAAGCATGCATGCACTATCTACAATCGTTCATTGACACCCTCTGAATAATTCCATCATGCGAGAGATTGCTACTGGGCTTTTCCTGACAACTGGCCTTACATTATTGATGAATATTAACCAATATTTCCTGCAGTACCAAAACAAGAATCTACACACTAATTCCAAGACCAAAGCTTCTTTTGGAGTTTGTACTTTCCAGGTGAACCTTAAGCATGAACAGGTTAATTACCCTAGCGCAGACACCTGTTGCACTTAATAAAACATTGTGCAGAAACACCCCTCCAGTGTATAGAATAGAATTAGGCCTGCTGGCTACTAATTTCCCATGTGAGAGTAAATAGGCAAATGGTTTTCTTGGGACTGCATGTCTGCATGGTTTAAGGGGGAAATGGGAATTATGCCACGTTGGTTTTTAACAGCATTTCCTGTGAGTGAGGAAGAACATTGTACAAGTATTGTCAAACCCTGTATGTAGCCTTGAAGGGCTGTAGCGGGGTGAATCTATTACTACCCTTACTATAATCTTTTATAGCACTATATCATGTTACAGAGTGATAACTGGTCACTCAGTGATGTGAATTATTGAAATACTCATAACAATGGGGTCTATTAATTTATGTTTTCATATCTAAGTGTGTGTTTTTTCACTTTAATTATTCTTTAATTTTATTAGACTGGCAGCCCCATACACATTAAATGTCATTTTAATGTCAATACAACCCTAATATTATCTGTTTTATCTACTCTATTTTGGCTAATAATGTCATTTGGATGTAAAAGGTGGAATGAATCATATTGACTTTCCACCTTCTGCAGCCAAGATTAATAAAAGATTATGCAACACACCAGGGTAGATCATATATAATTGAAACCTACACTAATAACCTGAGACTATATAGGATATCACTTTCATCATATATCACGTCTCCATGAGTGCACGTGGCATCTCTGTCTGTCTGTCAGCTGTCTCTCTCCCTCTCTTTCTCTCTCTCTGATCTACCCAGGTTGCCATAGACATAACTAAGTGTGCATGATATATATCATATATCGATACTGAAAGTATTGAATAAATACTGTATTTGTAACACAAAACTTAGCACTCTCAGCAGGGCTTGAAATTAGGGCGTGTCAGGAGGTCAGGGCTGGAATTCCCTCAAATTTCTGCAGGGAGCCAAAAAAATGTACTAGTTTCTATACACAACATCTTTTGGTAATTTATTTAGATACAATTGGGCTCCCTGGAAAAAAAACCTGCCCTGCTCAGTAATGTAGATAGCTGCAAGGGAAAATGGAGAGCAGATTTCACTTACCCCCAAAATATCGAACTATAATCCTTCTTAATATCCGACTCATTTTTTCTTCATCTATGTACAATCATTGGTAAAAATCTGAAAAACACAAAAACATTCAATATTATAGCCAAAGATTAATAATCATAAAGAAAATTGTCAATGGAACAACTCCAGCATAGCTGATACCCTTGGTGCACATATGAATACAGCTATATTGCATTTGAAGAAATCTGAAAAAAGAAATGCCCGATGCTACTAGGCCTAAAAAAGAAATTGTTTGTTTCCTGTAACGGTCCGAAAAAAAATAGGGTAGGTAGGTTGGTAAAAAAAACTTTTTTGCATTATTTTTTTGGTCAAAAATGTGTGTTTTATGCATGTTTTTCTTTGATTGGGAGTTGGGAGGGCGAAAAAAACTTTAGGGTAGGGTTTCTTTTGAATAAAAACTTGTTAGGGTAGGGTTACAGGAAACAAACACCTTTTTTTAGGCCCTATCACAGGTGTACTGAGTGCTCATGTGAACAATGCATACTATATTTTGTTTTGGAATCTCACAAAAATGTACATAATAAGTAAACTCAAGCTTTTATGATTGAAATTAGTTGTACTATGATCCATCCCAACAGCGTTTGTACAATGTCCATTTTGATAAAATGATACATGGTACTAAACCAAGTATGATTTGATTTTGATTTGATTTTATTCGGTCTAGTACAATGTGTATTACATAGCATTTGGCATACAAAAAAATATCATATATAAAGGTGACTAGTTGGAGTGTCATTAACTGCTATGCAATAGAAATCTAACCAGACACAGGATATATACACTAAAAGTTAGAAACTTATTTCCATAGTGGTCCCAGTCTGCCCAGAGTCCAATGGCATCTCATGTAATGATCAACCTCACTGCTCAAGATTGACATAGCAACAATATATCATATACATGTAGTATAATACAAACATTCAGACTAGAATTGATGAATTTATTTTTTTTCTTATGAATCAGAGAGGATTGACATGAAATGTTTTTTGCATCTCACTTTAAAAAGAGATTTACTGAACGTAGTCTGGATCTCATCTGGCAAAGAGTTCCAGATTTTGGCACCTATGTAGTGGAAGGACTTCATACCATATGAACCAGCCTTTGGTAAAATCAAAGCATTAATACTGTGTCTGGTGTAATAGTGGTGGGATTCATTACTCTTTCAAAAACCTGAAGATACTCTGGGGCCTGTTCATCGATGCAGTTAAATACATGGCTTGCGGCCAGATATTTTATTCTGTTTTCAATGTTCATCCACTTAACCTCATTGAAGTCGTTGGCTACCAAGTGTGTTCTGTTTGAGTAGTTTAATACATATCTAATCATTTTATTTTGTACGACCTGAAGGCGACTCTGTAAGAATTTTGGTAGACAGTGGTAATAGAAATTGCTGGCGTGGTCTATTCTCGACTGAATCAATGCCATGCAGACAGTTTTTCTGCAGTACTGATTTAGGAACATTTTCTTTCTGTATTAGGAATTTGAGACTGGCATTAGCCTTATTGATGATTTTCTGAGCCATAGATTTTCCTGACAGGTCTTGGTCTAGTTGACCCCCCAGGTATGTTACAACATCTTTCCCTCCCACTTTGATACCATAACATGAGATTCTTAGAAATTTATGTTGTTTTAACTTCCTATTTGAGGCAAATAGGATAGACTCTGTCTTTCCCAGGTGGAGTGAAAGTTTGTTGTCTATCAACCACACATCTAATTTGGTAAGTTCCTCGCTGAGCTTTTGTTCAATATCGATGATGTTCTTCCCTCTGATCAAAAGAGCCGAATCATCAGCATACAACAAAAGATCACAGTCAACAGCTGATTCCATATCATTCACAGAAATTAAAAACAATAAAGGTCCCAGTATAGAGCCCTGGGGTACGCCACACGTAACTTCCCCGCAATCTGATAAAGTGCCCTTTATGTCTATATATTGAGATCTGTTGGATAGGTAGGAGTTGAACCAGTTCACTGACGCATCATCACATCCAACAGCACCATGTTTATCAGACATTATGGCATGGTTGACTGTATCAAAAGCTTTTTGCAGGTCAATCATAACCATTCCTGTATATAGGCCCTTGTCCATGCTAAACTTGATCCTGTCAGAGAGATCGATGAGAGCAGTTTCTGTGGAGTACGACTTTCTGAAACCTGACTGATATTTATAGAGAATATTATGCTTATCTAAATGCTTACTTAGCTGATCATACACAATCCTTTCAAATATCTTTGACACTACCGGGAGGATTGAAACTGGGCGGTAATTCCCAACTTCACCCCTGCCCCCCTTTTTATATAGGGGAACAACCCTTGCTTCTTTGAAAGCTTTAGGTACAGTTGACTGAGATAATGAGAGATTGAGTATGTGGGTGATGGGAGAAGCTATGACAGAGCACCCATCCCTAATAAACTTGGCAGAAATACCGTCCAACCCTGTAGCTTTCTTAGTGTTAACAGTACTTATTAATTTGTATACAGTACTTTCTGTGACAGTTGAAAAACCAAAAGAATTTTCAAGGACCCCTTTTTTGGAATAAAAGGATTTAACCTGTATTTTATTAAAAAGTCCACTTGGAGGTTTCAATTTCTTTACCAGGTCATCTGCAACATTACAGAAAAAGTTACAGAACTTGTTTGCTACAGATTTTTTGTCAAAACAAGTTTCACCATTTCCCATGTCAAGCCCTATATTTGCCTGCTCTGACCTGGTAGAGAAAGACACCCCCATGTCTTTCAGGCATTTCCACATCTTACGACCATCCCCCATTTTTTCTTCAATCACATTTTGGAAATATTCTTTCTTTGCTGCCTTTATTTCTTTTTGGACTTGATTTCTGAGCTCCCTTCTCTTATTTTCTAAATCAGGAGTACTGGATTTCGCACACAATTTATTTATTTCATCACGCTCTTTTATGAGTTCAAGAATTTCACTTGAGAACCAGGGTTCAGAGCGTTGTTTAAGACGGACCTTTTTTAGAGGAGCAAGTTTTTCTACTATAGGCATAAACAAATCAGTAAAATGTGTCCATGCTTCATTGACATCTAGGCAATTAAAGACTGGAGACCAGTCAACTGTTTGAAGCAATTCAGTTAGCATTTCCTTGCTGTAGTGTTTCATAGATCTGATGATGGTGGTATGATGTTTGTTCAAAAGAGATTTTGCTGTTTTCCTTGTACAATAGATAATAAAATGGTCACTCAGACCTGACGGGAGAACTCCTTGTTGGCTTATTTTGTCAACATCAGACACCATTATCAGGTCTATGATACTCTTAGTAGTATCTGTTACTCTGGTATATAGTCCCTAATGACCTGTGTCATATTGAAAGTGTTCATAAAAGACATTAATTTACGTTTCAGACCACATTCAGGGCCCTTACTAACATTTGTATTAAAATCCCCTAATATCAACAGTAATGAGGTTATGACAAATTGTTCAAAGTATCCTCTGATTTCTTACTATCTCAACTAACATACGTTGATTGGGAGTTGGGAGGGCGGAAAAAACTTTAGGGAAGGTTTTTTTTTGAATAAAAAGTTGTTATGGTAGGGTTACAGGAAACAAACAACTTTTTTCTTAGGCCTAATCATCCATCCATATATTAAGAAAGATCAAGTCCCATTGTGTCCTCTATATGGAAAGACAGCAGACCAGTTTGATATTGACCAACTCTACTATCGATCAAATAGACCTATATGAAGGGAATGTTCACTTGATAATAAACTTTTTTACCGGAGGCAACAGAATCTGTGCAGCATCTGTTTTAATTGCACTGCAACATATCGATTATGACATATTTTGCATGGCATTCTTGAAACTACCTTTATAAGTTGATCCATAATAGAAGGCAGCAGTTCCTTTCAGGTTTGAAAACTTGCCTGTATTATTTCATTCGCCCTCGCAATAGTTGACACTCTTGTACGACATGGTCTTAGCCAATAACAGGGTGTCCAAATAGAGGTTTCATAGACTTTTGCGTATCCAAAGTGTGGTACAAAGTACATACATGTACTAATAAAATAAACCCTATATATTTACAGACTTTGCTTTTCTAGGCCAGTAACTGCTGTTGTGTGACTTATAAAAGTGACACTACAGCTTCTACATCTCCTATCTTCTAAGAAAAGTCCTCATCAGCAAATTCTGACATAAACTTTTGGGTGTCCAAACTGTCAAAAAACAGTGTTCTGGGTGTCCAAATGACACGCTGGACGCATTGCTCACACCTTACACTGGGCAGGTAAGTTTGAGAGAGCTTACAAAACCGTAGTCCATGTAAGCCAATAGCCTGTTTTATAACCACTTAGACTAGTCCCTAGTCTCTGCAATGATCATTTATGTCTCAATCAGCTTTCCCTGTCCCTCACCCTTTCTTTTACCTTCATGCATAGATGTCCTGAAACTTCATTTGTGCTATTCCAAGCCACCAACCAACTTCAGCAGTTACTATATTATTCAACTTGATGATAGTGTGTAACCTCTGTGCTGGTTCTTATATATTCTACTGGCAATGTGTCCTAGAAAAGCCTTCTAAAAATGACACGAGCGCTTAGCCGCTGACACAATAATCCCCAAGTTTAGCTAATAAGCTGATTCACTCAGGACTGCTGTAATTGTACATAGTTAATTGAAATTCCAAGCCAAACCAAATTGGTCAACTAATTGCACTTGTAAGTACAATTATTTCACTAATTGACTTTTGGTCCTAAATGAGCCGTTTCATATCTTGTACTGGTAGCATGCCCTAGAAAAGCTTTATATATAAATATGAGCCAGATTTAAGGTTGGTTCAAAAGTTATAACTGAAATTTCAAGTCAAAATGTATTTACCAAAATACTGTACTAAGTATTGCACTAAGTATTGTAAAAATATTAGCTAGAGAAACCTAATGAAACTGAACCATGCCTAGGAAGTTAACACTTAGCTAACCCAACAATCCCCTTCTTTTGCCTGTTTTTATAACCACTGAAATAATAGTTAGTAAATATCTATTTCTTAAAATAACATGTTCATCTGCTAATAAAATGTGAAGCCCAACCATGAACCATATGATAATTATTTGCACTTATTTTCATGTTTCCTGGACTCAAAATTAAAACATTCAATTGTTTGCTTGGAATTTACACTTTAAATAAGAGATTTCTGACCAAAACATTTGGGCGTCCTGATGTGTATTTAATGGCTGTTCAAATAACACCAACAAGCACTGACTGGCTTAGGTTCTGGACCTAATAAATAGCAAGCACTCTCAGAAGATGGCTTAAAGTGGTCACACTCTGTAAACAGAGGTCACTTCACTTCCCATTCGATCTCTGTAAAGTTCTGTTACTGCATTGAGATAGTCATCGACAACATTAACAATTAATTCTAGAAATTTATGACTAGAAAAAATTGGATGTCCTGCTATCTCTTTTTTAGGGGTTTGCAGGAGAAAATATGACACACATAAGCCCCTAGGTTAGGCTCTCGGGCGTCTCGGCACAGTATAAATACATAACAAATACTCTTTTTAAACCCTTATGCTACTGGTTGCTAATTTGGCCAATACAAAATGATGCAAAAAACCTTTAAAAATGGCTGAAACCCTGGCACATGGGTACTCATCTGAGAGTAATCAGCAAGAGCTATCCAATGAATACTATCTTGACAGGGTTTGGATGGTTTTCAAAAATCTTTGAGTAGTTGTGCTTTGGACGAAAGTAGACTCAGCATTATAATATGTTATAACTCCTGGGGTTATATGTCCTAACATAGCCTTATGAAACTGGGGCTTGAAAGGTACTGACAAGGAGTTACCTGGAGTTGCAATTTCTTAATTTAAACCATATAACCATATACCACATATGCATTGGAAGAGTTCAGATGGCCAACTAGTCACAGGAAGTGAACAGAGGTCACAGCTCCCCATTCAATCTCTCTTCGCATTGAGATTATCAACCACAACATTAATCTGCAATCAATGTACGGGCTCCCTGCAAGTCATGTGTGTGTGTGTGTGTTTACATGTGGTATTGAAGATCTGCACCCATCAACCTGTTTGGTACATGACATGCATAAATATGCAAATACAATACCCTTCACAGTTGAACTCATTCTGGGTGTCTGCTGAATACATATACTTAACACTCTCAAAACACACATGTAGGTGTGTCTAGTGTCTACACTATTATCCTTATATGACCACCTCAAGACCTTAACCCTTACAATGCTTTAAAGGCTATACTTTCGTCCATAGCACAAGGATGCATAAATTTCAATAACCATCTTAACCTTGTCATGTTGGTATTCATTGGAAAGCTCTCACTGGGTACACTCAGATGAGTACCCATGTCCCAGGGTTTGAGTCATTTTTTAAGTTTTTTTGCATCATTTTTATTGGCAAAATTAGCCACCAGAAGCATAAGGGTTAAACCAAGGGGTGTCAAGGCGACATTTGGACACCCAAACCCTAAAATACAAACATAATGGCACTCACTTATTTACCATCTAGTTTAGAAGTGGAACATTACATGTAAACCCTTTAGGTATATGAGGTGAATGCAGTGCCTTGGCCAGGATTTGGAAACTGGGTGCCTAAAATTGGCAGTTGTAAAATTATTGGGCGTCCAATTTTTTAAGGGGGATCACAATATACTAATATTTCAACCATAAACATGTATAAATTCATCTAAATAAGGCATGATATCATCAAAGAATGATTAGTTCATAGCAACAGCTATGTACTAATTGATTAGTTACCGCCAGCCTGAAGAATACCCACGAACACCCACAGAGTTTGCCGAGTGACCTACGGGTGAAACTAGTTCAACAAGGCAGACAACGAGTATTTATCCAAAATCTCGTTAGTGATTTTTCCCCCTTTTATGTTTTGTTCGCTGGGGTGTCCACCGGGAATAACTTCCGCTCCCTCGAGGGGGACAATCCTCTCTTGGGGAAGTTATTCCTGGTGGACACCCCACAGGGATGTCATATTTGTATAGTATATATCCACTAGTGAAAAATTGAGGAACATCATCAAAGGTCAATCTAAGTAGGCATGGATGTGTCAACTATAGGCCTGTCTGCCTCACTGACCAGTGCCTATTTCTGTCCAGTTGATGGCAGTTAATTCATCATGTTTCACTAGTTCTATTATGTAATCCTTCAATGAAGCATTAAAGCTTTAAAATGACTGCTCACTGGGGTAGTAAATTGTTCAGTTGATGTGCACCTGAAGGCAACCTGGCCATACTGACCGACAGAGGCCCCAGGTCTGCATGGTCAGGATGTCTGAGGCATATATTTAACCCTTCCAATGCTGAGGCTTCTTTTGTCCAAAACAAGAGGATGCAAAGAGTTTTGAAAAACATCTAAACCCTGTCATGTTGGTATTCATTGGATAACTCTCAGTGAGTACTCTCAGATGAGTACACATGTGCCAGGGTTTCAGTCATTTTTTGTTTTTGTGCACCATTTTGTATTGGCCACATTAGCCACCAGCAGCATAGGGGTTAATACATATTATTATACTTCACTTGAAGATCGTAAGCCGTGATTGGCTGACTTAACAGTGAACAATCATCATGTTGCCTGATGCCATCAGTGAGGGCTTCATGTTGCCCATTGCCACTAGCGACACCTAGCGGGGAATGTGTGAATCACCAGTCATCTGTGACCTTGCTTTGTTTACAATTACAAACAGGGTTTGTTCGGTATAATAAAACAAATATGCCATGCCAGTGTGGGTAACATGATGGAATGTCTCCCCTCGGGAGGATGGTTTTCCCTCGGGCTCCGCCCTCGGGAAAACCATCCTCCCTCGGGGAAACATTCCGTCATGTTACCCACACTGGCATGGCATATTTGTATAATGGAATGAACTACTAGGGTGTTCACTCTGAATTCACACTTGCAATTGGTTTCCACTCTCTGGTCGCTTGTCTCTAATGTTGCCACTGTCCAGCGTGAAGAAATCAATAGAGATGAAGTATGACCTCACAGGCCTGAGGATCAAATAGAATTCCTGTGTATGAAGGCCTTCACTTTCTGCAGAGCTGCCACATCAATATCTGAGCAAGAAACAGCTCAATAATCTAAAAACCTGATCCATGTTTGAACTATGGTTGGGACAGCAGCACAATCTACAAACATCAGGTAAGATATACTGTCACTGTTAGATCAGCTGGCTGCAGATGATGATGCAGGAAAATTACGGAACATGCGACAAAATTACTCAAGGTAGGCTGCCTCCCAGGTCTGATTCAGAATAGATGGCACTGCTTGATGTATGCTATCTAGAGTGGACAGTGAGAAATTCATAGCCTGCCTCCCAGACTATATTCTGAAATACCAAACCTTATAGATTAGGAATTGGAACCAATATTAGATGTGATACAAATATTGAAGTATAAATACAGAAAAGGAAAAAGTACCACATCATTTATGATTTGTTGTACCGATACTATTCAATGATATATATTGACTTAACTGCTACCCGGACATCTCCACATGAAGGTGGCAGCTAGGTGTGTAGGGTTGCACAAAGGTACATTATAACGGTGTGACTCTTGGGATATCCGGAATGTAGGACTGGTATAGAGACTCGGACAGACCGGTCTCGAGTAATGTACAGCTGGTCGAGTAGGCATTATCATGTCAATACAACTCGAGAACAGGGAAAATAACACTTGTGAATGTTGTAAAATTCTCATTAATTTGTCATAAAGCCGGCATGTGCCGATCATACCCAGGCAATTAATGGCTTCCATATAAGGTAATAAAAGTCTAATATGCACATGTGTTACCGGCGGGCCCGCCCAGCCGTGAATGCTATTATAGACAGTTCAACATTCTCCATGATTTATAATGGAGAATGCTGAATTCAAAGTAAAGGCAGCAGGTAATAATAAGATAAACATGAATAGAGGGAGCTCCTACTTAGACCTTAGTGTTGTTGTAATAAATATGAACTTTGAGTTATGGTTGTTTTACTTTTAAAATTCATTTACTTATCATGAAATATTAGTAACAACATAAATAACATAAACGTTTGTCTTTGAATGTGAAAATGCTAATGCCTGTAGACAGAAATGTGATAGATACATTTTCAAAATCTGAGGCTAGCCACAGCATTTATCAAATCTTGTAGTTTACTGTATTTACCTCATGAAATAAAGATATTATTATTATTATTATTATTATTATTATTATTATTATTATTATTATTATTATTATTATTACTAGTAGTAGTAGTAGTATAACAATTTAGTAAGTGCAACTAGTATGAATCTAAATGAATCCCAGCAACTCCCAAAACGACGCTAAGGCTCGGAATTGGGATCGGTATCATAATAATAGTGATGCAAATCTCGAACCCAAAAATACCAAGTCAATACCAGCCATACCGGAATGAAGATCGATAAATATCGATATACACGAAAGAGTGCACCTACCTCTTCTTCTGTCCTGCTCTTGATACTTGAGTGGTCCAGAATAAACTTCAAGCGTGAAAGGCAAGTTTACATTTCTTGCAGTCGAGGGGCAGGGCCCCGTTTTTTTTTTAAATGACTGTTCAAAACAGTATTCACAAAAGTTCTACCCTATAGGTGTGACACACGTACCCACAATATGGGTATCCACACAGTAGGTAAAAACATGATCTAGGTCTAGAGGTATTGTGTTACCAGCTACCAGCGGTGGCATTGAAACACACATTTAAGGTGTACTTGAAATTACGTAAATATCACATCCCTATGACTCCCCTTAGTCCCCTATTAGCTAGCAGCTAGTGTGCCTTTGCAATTTCTACGTACATTGGCTTATATACTGGTAACTGTAGTAGCCCCCCAAAACACTGGCGAGAATACCAATCTGGGATGTATGTTTCTTTAAAATTAGGAAAATATTGACACAAACTTGCTGAAACTTCCCTAAATATTTAGCTGATTAAGTGATGCTTTCTTTCTAATTTATCATCACGTGTCAAGCAGCTTAGGCTCAGGGAAGCTAGATAAGCATGGATTCTATCTAGTTAGTATCAACCCTTTCACATCTGGTGCGTACTCATGGTCACACCTACGACTATATCTTATAGCAAAAACAAACAGTAGATGAAGGGCAGCCACCCCGATCATGGCCTAATTACCGTTGATGTATCCCTTTTGTCGAACTCCAACGTGCTAAGTCTGGCCAGAGTTGCTATTAACAGTGATGCTTCAAATCTCTTTCGATATTAACATATTGTGAGTTATGTTCAACATTTTCAAAATATGTACACACTACAGACGGAAATAGATGAAAATGCTACATGCCATGTACAAGACTTAATGCCTTAACCTCTCTAATGCTGAGGCTTCTTTCATCCAAAGCACAAGGATGCAAAGATTTTTGAAAAACATGTAAACCCTGTCATGTTGGTATTCATGGGAGAGCTCTTGCTGAGTACTCTCAAATGAGTACCCATATGCCATGGTTTCAGTCATTTTTCTTAGGTTTTTTGCATCATTTTGAATTGGACAAATTAGCCACCAGCAGTATAAGGGCTAAAATGTAACTTACCGCAGAATCCACAGTAACCAGTTCTGAGACTGTGTTGTACGTTACTTCTTACGGTACAAGTGCCGCACTGCTAGTGAGTGCTGTGCTTAGACGTCTTCCAGAGGCGTGGCGAAGCATGCAGGCACGCCACAGGAAAGTGCAGGGTGACACACATGGGCTGGGTGTGATCCCTCTCCCTTCAGTAAGCAGATTAACCCACTCATGCCCATAGTATCCATATAGCACACAATACTCTGATGAACCCATTCATGTCTGATGCCTATCCAAAACTAGCCTACATACATGTGCTGGTCGGTATCCTATTAATTGGCTATTATAGCATTCTGGCATAGAAAAAGCTGCTCATTATTGAGTACAATGCTGCAGACTGATCCGGGTTGCGAACATCAAAAAGAAATGTCCAGTGAAACCAACTTATAAGTTATTGGTCAAATCATTTGACATAATTTATGCTTCATTCTCAAATTATTTTCAGAAGTACCTGACATCCAGAGGGCAATTTCAAAGAAAAGTCCCCACAGGAAACAACTTTATCACAAATGCTTTCAGGGCACGACGTTAACTTTTGAAGCAACTTGCCCCGTAGGGCAAGTGAAATTCAATTTTCACTTGCCCTACTCCAACTTTCACTTGCCCTTGAAAAATCATATATAATAATTTTATAATATTTCATTTCATACCAAGTAGAACATGGTTCTGGCATGTGAAAGCATATTTTCTAGGACAAGCTTGGATGGCAGACCACATAACTTGCACACATTCTCAATAGTAAACCTGAAATATACAAAACGTACTTTCCCAGTGGGGCAAGCAAGATGCAGTTTTCACTTGCCCCACAGCTATAATTTACAAATTCTACTTGCCCGGGGCAATGGGGCAAGCACCAACGTCGAGACCTGGCTTTGAAAGTATTTGCATAGTGCCAACTGCCAACATATCTTCAGAGGAGTGCTGAAAAAATTGCCACACCAGTAACTATGCAGTGTCACGCACTTACTTCAAGGGTATCCCTGGAGGAAGATGGTTTATACTCATATATAATTACTACCAATTGTCACCAACCAAGGCAATTAGACCTCTGATCAGATACCTATACTGTTAAGGTGGCCCTAACGATTAAGAGGAGCACCCAAGAACCAAATTATTTTAGGTTTGTATTTTTTAGTAAAACTTTTGATTAACTTACCACTGAGTATTAGTTACCAAGCTAGACGAATGGACCTCAACCTAGAGCTTGGGGCTAGACCTCCCCTATATATCTTTCACAGTCTACTGAACCACAATAGTAAGCAAAACATATGCTATTAAGTACAGACGGGTGATCAAAAGGCATGAGGAGATATGAAATCCTTTCCAGGAGGACTGGGTGACATGGACATGTTCCCGCCTCAGACTGACCTCATTTCACTGAGCTCACCTGGTGGAGGTCAAGCATGTCTTATCCATTGATACCCCCATCGGGTCTCAAAATGCAGTGCATGTACATATATATAGCAGTAGCCTAGATTTCTAGGCTGTCATATGTTTTTCTGTTACCCAGCATCAAATATTCTAGGTGGCCGTAGTGGTCCATTTAGTTTACACTTATCTCATCAGGATTCAGTTTGAGTATGTTTTTTTAAGGGACTAAGAACCTAGTCTAATATAGCAGTTGTTTAAACACAATTAACCCATTCATGCCTGTAGCAACTGAAAATATCTTGTTTAAACAAAATTAACCCATTCATGCCTGCAACAACTGAAAATGTACACACTATATTGGTAATACCTTCGTGATCAAAGCATTTAAATAGCAATCAAAGGAGGTGTATCTTTTATGTACCAACTCACAATTCTTCTTCGAAAAGTTAATGAATTCATGTTAGATTAAGCATTCATGTTTAAAAATATCATTAGTCTATACAACACAGTACAGGTAGGCTGTGTAAGTGAGATCTTCAGGCATGAATAAGCTTATGAGTAGATGTGGTTGTTATCTGTGTATATTTGGTCTCCCACTAAATCTTACTGTTGTTTTGTGAGCCCAGTTTAAACATTCTAGCTTACGCCTAAGGAAAGGCTTCTAATATTATAGCTAATTCAAGCTAACAATGAGCGATAGTACTTACAAGTTCAGGAGTATAGTCCATTCAGTCTGCACAAAAGATTGATAGACCCTACAGGTGGACGTGTGACCTCTACATGTCCACTTGTAAAGTAGACAGGTGGGTTCTGCCAGTCGCCCTGGTAAGTTTTCTGGGTCACAGAGTAGGGAGGCTCGCCATGGGTATCATATCTTAAGTACCACAATCACTAGACTACTAGTGTCTAAATATTTCTTAACTTCTAATCAAACAATTTGTGAACTTGTGCTCACTGCTCAGTACCTTATTTTTCAGAAAACAATTTACAGGTAGACCTCTAATCATGAATGGGTGTAAGGACATGGGTGAGACCATTTTGGCTTTGTCGATTAAGGGCCTTGTGATGAATTCCTGTAGTCATGGTAAATAAATCTCAATTTAATCAATTGTCACACTTACTTTCATATTTAAGCCTAAAAAAGTTGTTTGTTTCCTGTAACCCTACCTTAACAAGTTTCTATTCAAAAAAATCCCTACCCTGAAATTTTTTTCTGCCATCCCAACTCCAAATCAACATAAAACATGCATAAAACATATATTTTTGACCAAAAAAATAATGCAAAAATTATTTTTTTACTAATCTACCTACCCTATTTATTTCAGACCGTTACAGGAAACAAACAATAGTTTTTCTTGGCCTTAGGCTTAATGGTCACTATACCTCAAGTTTCATAGGGATCAGGGCAATCCTGAGAGAAAGCAAATTACAGTCATCCCAATAACACAAGGCCACTCAGGTACATTGGGGCATGCCCTCCTGATATAAAAATTGCAAAAAGTATTACACCTTTTTCATGTTGGGATGCTCATAAATCATGTGCACTGTATACACACAATGATTTACAGCCAAGGTCCTTCTCTTTGCTGCTTTTATACAACACAGAGCATGTCAAGTATTTTGTACACCCTTTTGCAAACTAAGAGATGAGTGGATACATGAATGCACAGCTTGGACAATGGCTACTCCTACAAGGCCAAAAAAAAGTTGTTTGTTTCCTGTAACCCTACTCTAACAAGTTTTTATTCAAACAAATCTCTACCCTAAAGTTTATTCCTCCCTCCCAACTCCAAATCAACGTAAAACATGCATAAAACATTTTTGACCAAAAATATTTTTTTTACCGACCTACCTACCCTACAATTTTTCAGACCGTTACAGGAAACAAACAATATATTTTTGGGGGGCCTAAAAGATTTATAGCACCAACACTCAAATCCTTAAAATTCCTAGCATGTCTCACTTAGCATTCCTATTCAGGACACAAAATGCAAGGTAGCCTGTCAGCCCATAGCTACTAAATCTTTGAAAAATTAGGAAGTTAAGGGCCACTAAAATCCTAAGGGCTTGTAGCCTAATCAGGTTACTGAATTTCAGTGAAGCCTAATTAGTAAAACACATACTAAGCCCTCATGTGGGCTACTCATTTTTATAGAAACAGGTGGCGGGACAGCTTAAGTCTTGGGCACTAGTAGTACAGCACTGTTACCTTGAGGGACTGTTGAGCCCAGCTCCTGATTATAATACATATACAGACAATACTTTCCATTGGGGATCAGCAGGCTTATAAAAGCATTTTGTTGCAGCTTTGTGGTTTAGCAGAGGCAACCACTGAGTATTTCTTGGAATATAAATAGGCACTTAATTTACTTCTAAATTTAAGCAGTTCTATCATTTATTTTGTATTAAAAGTTTAGTAATTCATTTCACTATGGGAATCTTGGGCAGCATGCAACATAACCACTTGCCCCACTCAAGTTGCAAGTGATTCGACAAAAAATGACAATGGGGCAAGCAGAACAAGACCCTAAATTGCCCTGCTTGGCAAGAAATGTTTAGCCAGAGTCAACTCCCCTTTGTTTAACAGAGTGGCGGGGCACGTGGAAGTGCCAGCGGGGCAAGTAAACTTTAGGGTCAGCTTGGCACGCTTGACATTTAATGTTTTGCAACTTATGTTGCACCTTGTTGGGTCACCTCATTTCAGGGTCATATCACAGTATCCGTTTTGGGTCTGGACAGGACATTTTGAAGAGAAAAACTTATTTTATCCAAAATATGGCAGAATTTCAAAAATGGTTTAGAACCTGTGTGAATCTTTAGTTAGAAACACATCTTTTACAAAAAAGTTTGTTTGAAAATATTTTAGTTTGACTGAAATAATAGCAAATTTAAAAAGGGTCTGGACAGGACATCATTCAGACATGGTTTTCTGGTACCAACACATAAGTAAAAATTCCTTCTTGTCTGAAACTTTCTTCTTATAAACACATAGTGCCGTTATTTAGAGAAGGTTTTAAAGTCAACTTCAATACGTTGAAAAAAATAAAATTCCTAGGCACTCATAGAATTTTGCCACATTTTGTAACACTCTTTAGGGGTCTGGACAGGACATGAGGTCTGGATCTGGACAGGACATATTTGTCTGGAGCAGATAGTTATCTAATAAAAGAGGAAGAGAACCTTTTTTTCCTAATAAAATTACTCTATTCAACATTCAACTTAGGTTAGTAGAACATATAAAGATAAAAAATCTGCTATTACTGGAATAATCAAGTACCAAGAATATGTTTTATTAGGCGATCATTTAAGTTGAGAAATATGCTTAGTCAGTTCCTTTAACTGAAGTTTTTTCACCTTTGCCTTCATAACAGTGCCTTCTAATTAACATATTTGAGATAGATTAATATAATTTCAATGGAATACACATACAAATCTATATTTCATTGCCATTGGTAATGGACTTCAGAAGGACTCAACATCTGAATCAAAATTAAACATAGTAGCTGGACATGAGAGCTGAATATAATCATACGGTAGTTTAAAGTGCATGTAGATGTGGTTGTTATCTGTGTATATTTGGTCTCCCACTAAATCTTACTGTTGTTTTGTGAGCCCAGTTTAAACATTCTAGCTTACGCCTAAGGAAAGGCTTCTAATATTATAGCTAATTCAAGCTAACAATGAGCGATAGTACTTACAAGTTCAGGAGTATAGTCCATTCAGTCTGCACAAAAGATTGATAGACCCTACAGGTGGACGTGTGACCTCTACATGTCCACTTGTAAAGTAGACAGGTGGGTTCTGCCAGTCGCCCTGGTAAGTTTTCTGGGTCACAGAGTAGGGAGGCTCGCCATGGGTATCATATCTTAAGTACCACAATCACTAGACTACTAGTGTCTAAATATTTCTTAACTTCTAATCAAACAATTTGTGAACTTGTGCTCACTGCTCAGTACCTTATTTTTCAGAAAACAATTTACAGGTAGACCTCTAATCATGAATGGGTGTAAGGACATGGGTGAGACCATTTTGGCTTTGTCGATTAAGGGCCTTGTGATGAATTCCTGTAGTCATGGTAAATAAATCTCAATTTAATCAATTGTCACACTTACTTTCATATTTAAGCCTAAAAAAGTTGTTTGTTTCCTGTAACCCTACCTAAACAAGTTTCTATTCAAAAAAATCCCTACCCTGAATTTTTTTTCTGCCATCCCAACTCCAAATCAACATAAAACATGCATAAAACATATATTTTTGACCAAAAAAATAATGCAAAAATTATTTTTTTACTAATCTACCTACCCTATTTATTTCAGACCGTTACAGGAAACAAACAATAGTTTTTCTTGGCCTTAGGCTTAATGGTCACTATACCTCAAGTTTCATAGGGATCAGGGCAATCCTGAGAGAAAGCAAATTACAGTCATCCCAATAACACAAGGCCACTCAGGTACATTGGGGCATGCCCTCCTGATATAAAAATTGCAAAAAGTATTACACCTTTTTCATGTTGGGATGCTCATAAATCATGTGCACTGTATACACACAATGATTTACAGCCAAGGTCCTTCTCTTTGCTGCTTTTATACAACACAGAGCATGTCAAGTATTTTGTACACCCTTTTGCAAACTAAGAGATGAGTGGATACATGAATGCACAGCTTGGATAATGGCTACTCCTACAAGGCCAAAAAAAAGTTGTTTGTTTCCTGTAACCCTACTCTAACAAGTTTTTATTCAAACAAATCTCTACCCTAAAGTTTATTCCTCCCTCCCAACTCCAAATCAACGTAAAACATGCATAAAACATTTTTGACCAAAAATATTTTTTTTACCGACCTACCTACCCTACAATTTTTCAGACCGTTACAGGAAACAAACAATATATTTTTGGGGGGCCTAAAAGATTTATAGCACCAACACTCAAATCCTTAAAATTCCTAGCATGTCTCACTTAGCATTCCTATTCAGGACACAAAATGCAAGGTAGCCTGTCAGCCCATAGCTACTAAATCTTTGAAAAATTAGGAAGTTAAGGGCCACTAATATCCTAAGGGCTTGTAGCCTAATCAGGTTACTGAATTTCAGTGAAGCCTAATTAGTAAAACACATACTAAGCCCTCATGTGGGCTACTCATTTTTATAGAAACAGGTGGCGGGACAGCTTAAGTCTTGGGCACTAGTAGTACAGCACTGTTACCTTGAGGGACTGTTGAGCCCAGCTCCTGATTATAATACATATACAGACAATACTTTCCATTGGGGATCAGCAGGCTTATAAAAGCATTTTGTTGCAGCTTTGTGGTTTAGCAGAGGCAACCACTGAGTATTTCTTGGAATATAAATAGGCACTTAATTTACTTCTAAATTTAAGCAGTTCTATCATTTATTTTGTATTAAAAGTTTAGTAATTCATTTCACTATGGGAATCTTGGGCAGCATGCAACATAACCACTTGCCCCACTCAAGTTGCAAGTGATTCGACAAAAAATGACAATGGGGCAAGCAGAACAAGACCCTAAATTGCCCTGCTTGGCAAGAAATGTTTAGCCAGAGTCAACTCCCCTTTGTTTAACAGAGTGGCGGGGCACGTGGAAGTGCCAGCGGGGCAAGTAAACTTTAGGGTCAGCTTGGCACGCTTGACATTTAATGTTTTGCAACTTATGTTGCACCTTGTTGGGTCACCTCATTTTGTTTGAACAACAGAAGTTGTAACCTAAACGTGAATAAAGGTGGGCATCAGATCTTAGGCCTTGGGGTAAACTACTACCATATAGCAAAGCCATTAGAGAGCTGCAGGATAAGTTACGTTCTACATCCCATATTGACAGTGCTGCCATCTATGGTATAGTGTAGGCATCATAAGCTGTTGTTATACCCATTCAGCTCAGCCAGAGCACCCGGCTAATAACTCATTTACAAGTTTGAGTTAAGATGTAGTACCACAATTTACTAATAGATGGCAGCAGCTGGTTTGACTACTAGTATCTGCATTGATTTGTATGTCAGCAGGTGCATGCTGTCTCTTCTTGTCCTTGGACCATGCATGGGGGCCACACATCCTTAAAAAGTCCACTTTGATTGACAGATTCACACTTCAAATGCAGTACACAAAAAGCCTTTTCTTGAATATATTTCAAATGTAAGCATCTCCTAGAAAAATTTGAACAAGAAATGTTGATTAGATCCCCGCATAAATTACACACCATGTAAAGACTGAGTGAGAATGTTTACCTTATAAGCAAATTCTCATAAGACATACAGACCCAGAAAACAATGATCAAAGGGAACTCTATTCATGACTTGGTTAAAGTGACAGTGCTGAGCGTATTCTAAATACAGATCAATTAATCTTCCTCTTGCTGTACATGGATAGATCAATAGAGAGGAAAAATCAATATTCTAGAGTCAGTCTTCGTAATCCATTGACTGCTTATGTGTGAACTCCACTCTTAATCAATATCACTTGAAAAGAAATGAAGTGAAATACAATTTACTGCACTGAAATAAATTGAAGCATCTCTGTAAAGAGAAAAGATCCCCCACCCCCAAACTTACTTAATCGTTCTTGACACTGTATGCCTAGAAATAATGGTAATGCATATAGCCTTATTTCAAGGCATTCAATGCCCTTCTTGTGGTATTTTATTTCTATGATGAGGTGGTTGTGTCTATGAGCAATGTTTCTTTTTCTAATAAACCCATCGAAGACATACATATTATGGATGGACAGGTATGAGATTACATAATTACATTCTATATAAGCATGGGATCATGGTAAATAGTAAATACAAGATCAAAGATGAAACCCGGTATGAATTAGGGCTCAATAGGATATTGCCTGATCAAAAATATGCACAGCACAGGTTATTTCAAATTTACAGTGACCTACTTTTAGACATAAACACTAGATCAGGGTTAATGTTTCACCTGCAAGAATATGCTGGTAGATTGTCAGCTCAGTGAGCTCAATAATAGTGTGTTGGGTTTCATCTTAACACTGCTGTGAAATATTTAGTAAAACACATTTAGTAAATAACACCTACATATATCTTCCACTTTTTCGTGAATGACAGGACATACCTTCATAAACATGAGTCTTCTATTACTTGTGTTTATTCCGCACATGGACAATATGGTCAGTTGTAGGATATTTCAAAGAAAAAAGAAATACCATACAGGAATCATTACACTTATTCATGAACTAATTAAATAGCCATTCCTCTCCATAACCAACACAGGTGAGCCGAGGTCACCTGAAAAGAAGGAAATGTTCCATGTGTCAGAATACACAGGTGTCTGGTGATAAGGAAGCTCTATATAGGAGTGAGATAAGAGCTGGCTACCCTATCAGCAGGGAATACACATCACTTCTTCCATAGAGCACAGCAAACTCCAGAGTAGCCTAGATTTCTAGGCTGTCATATATGTATTTTTCTGGGGTTTTTTCAGTTACCAAGCACCAAATAGTCAAGGTACCACAGTGGTCAATTAAGTTACATCTATCTCACCAGGGGAATAGAGGATCCAGTTTGAGTATATTTACCTCTAGAGATCTGAGGATCAGGTGGTGCCATCTATCTACCATACCTGGTACTACACCACACTGCTTGGTCATTACAGCATGGAATGCCAACTTTTTAGGCACTAGGAGCCTAGTCTAACTCTAGAGGAAATCAGATATGGACCATGGGACAATAGGACACTGTGTCAACACAACAGCAGGTATCTCAGAGGTAATTCCAACCATCAGATAGATTTTACCTTTAAAATCTTTCAATCATTCTAAATTGGTTTCCTTTTGATCACAATTAGAAATGAGTGGTTAAGGTCTGACAGCTGCAGTTAAGCGCCTATCACTGTCATTTAATATTACGCAAATAAGCCAGCTTCCTTCACTAAATAAATCCATGTAAACAGTCAGGGAATGGCTTGCCTTGCAGGGAAGAGTCGATACTGGCTATTACTTGCCTAAAGCAAAAAAAAAAAAAAACTTGCAGGGAGAAATATCTCAAGTATCATTTAAATTGTACAATTTGCTCAAGACTTTACATACTAGGTGCCTGTCATTTTCTTTTAAACTTCTTCAACCATTGCAACCTACCATGAGGGATGTTTTGTGATTGGGAAAGGCTTGTCCTACTAGGCAAAGGCACAGTGACCATAATATGGCTGGCTGCTAGGGGTGTCATTGATATGGGGCATATCGATATATCGATAACTCTCCTTAAACAATACAGCCTGCTTTCACTTGTCAATACATATTGCAATGTATCGAAATATCAAAAACATGAAAATGGACACTTGGAGAAGAAATTCAAAGCTGAATATTGCTGGTGTTGCTAGTCACATACTTTCTAAAAGCATTTCTCTACATGGTCATGCCTCACTTTTCTTGTTGCATTCCAAGAAGCAATAAAATGAGGCAGGACCCTCATAAATGGTGAAAAACCAGCATAAATGCTTCATGATTTTACATCATGGCATAGATAGCATTTCTATGGATATATCAATGCATCGTATCGAAATAATCGAAATCGAAAACAATTTATCAATATATCGAATCGAGAAAAAATTCTAAACAATGACATCCCTAGTGTTTAGCACCCACAGGGTAATAAGTGCTGCACTTGGAAGTAGGCTGCATAGGGTAGAAGACGCTCATTGGCAGCAAGCAGGGTACAGGTCCATCCAATTTTTTGTCCAAGTTCCTTTGCAAAAAAGTTGTACACATCTAGCATGGTTTTAGCAAATTTAGTTTCACTGTTTTATAAAGTTGGTATTAGAGACAGCTCAAACAAGCCAGTCAGCCAGGCGCGTTCACTGATCAAACTCTACAGTAACATGTAGGTGAAAGAAAGGTTATATAAATATAAATGCAGTATATGGTGGGTTACAGACTTACAGTTAGCATGAAAAAGTCTGTTAGATATGTCTTGCATGTAGGTAAAAAATCACCATTCCCTTTTCTAATTATTCTTTGAGAGAAACAACATGAATTTTGACCGTACACTGTGGCATGCAATGTGGATATATGTATCCAAGTATATGCCAATATCCTATTATTTCAGCAAGGAATGAAATCTCTATGAGGGAAAGATTCCTTCTTAACATTGTTAGGGTGGTGTGTTGATGTTCATACCATTTAGTCAATAGCAAAAAAGTATAAATATCAGGGTATGGACATTGGTTACATTAGGGCACTGAAGAAGCCTATGTATCATGATAGCTAATTTATATCTAGGTTGATATAAAAAAAGTAAGAAAGAAGATAGGAGAACTTGAGAGTCAAACTGTTTGGGCTGTATAGGTGGGCGTGATTTTAATTGGGGCATCATCATGACTAATGACCAATAACAAATGTAGTTTCTTAAAAATGTCATGTGAGAATGTTGTAAGAAACTTAAATTTCACTTTCCATAAAATCAGAAATGGTCTAGAATTATTGCATAAAAAAGATCCATGTGGGCAGCAGTCAGTTTCTATATTAACAGTGCTAGCACCCTAGCCCCTAGGCAATCGAGATGCAGACCTTCATTTGCATTTGTTTCTAAGGGCCTGCTACACCCAAAGTACTACCACCTCCAGACATGCAATGAGCAAACAGGCCTTACAGGGAGATATGCGAGGTCCCACAAACATGCATTGTTATCCACATTGAGTTGTACCTGTAGATATTTCTCACGGCACAATAATGGCAAAGTGCATATTTACATACCTTGCTAATTGTATATAACGAAATCCTCTCCTTTGGTCGTTAAATGCTACCTTTTTCTTGGCATCAGGTAATTCTCCGGTGGCCTATCTGCCATTGCCAGCCATTGCATTACACTGGCCAATGAGATTGCTTGTACCTAATGCATGGATACCAACTGTGATCTGCAAAACGGTCGCTGATTGGTTGGTTTTGACGTAATGTAATGCGCCTGCAAAGTGCGTGGAAGATGACAACAACATGGCTGCATCCAACTTACCTGGCGAGTTTCAGCGTTATA
This sequence comes from Maea johnstoni, assembly GCA_963942565.1. NCBI lineage: Eukaryota > Metazoa > Annelida > Polychaeta > Spionida > Magelonidae > Maea > Maea johnstoni. The sequence goes on along the minus strand of OZ012687.1, from coordinate 16,086,613 downwards.
ATCGACACATTCGCCAGTTGAAACAGATCGTACGCGAAACAAAACGGGCTTTTCAGGATATTAACACATTTGGCAACTTAGATCAAGGTGAGGATTTTGCTGTTTGTCAAAGCTGTGCTGACGATTTCCATATCCTTGTCAGCAATTTCATTCTTTCCTGTTCAAGAAAAGCAAAACTGAAAAGTGAAGGGAACAAACACTTTCTATTTCTCCCTGCATCACACCTTAACATTATAAACATGACAGTCCAAGTTGATTTCATCATTTGACAATCCACAACAAATAGCCAAGTATTTAAATGAGAACATTTTTGAGGGTTTTTTCCTTTTATGTCAAAACAATCTTATTTAGACCCCTAAGCCCTAGGCCTAGTTCAAGTACCCCCCCCCCCCCCCCCATTTTTTTTTTACTGATTTCTGATATTGTATTATTCCATTATATTATACAGGCTAGGGTTTAGTGTCATTTCTAAATAACTATGATGGCATGCTTGTGACATACACCAAGGATGAAGCATATCGCTTTTATCTGGACAATTACTTGTCAGGAGTTCATATTAGGGAAACATATTTCCCCTCTTTTTAGTCATCGACGTCTAGTAAGTCTATGTATTGCTGTATGGACATAGAGGGATACATTGCAATGTGCAATAACAAAACAAAAACTTTCTTAGGAAAGTGGTCTCCTCTTTATAAATTGCTAAAAGATTTATAACAAGTCTAACTTTATTGCTTTTTTCTCCCTGCATGGGAATCTCTATACATACATATAAATCTACCTCTTTTCTATACTCTCAGCAACAGAGCTGATATTGTTTGTTACACTGTATATCCTTTATATGCCAATGGAATAAAATTATAAAAAAAAAGTCTATGTATTGCTGATCATTATAAATTAAAGGCCCAATGCCATTTTAATAAGACTAGACCAGACTCTTTTCACTTCCAACCAGAGATTGAGTTGGATAAGCTACATGTAAATGTTCTCCATTTGTTTTGTAAAAGCCGGAAATATTTACGGAGAGGCTTCAATTGTAATTTTGAAGTATTATTGCAATTCAACCTTACATATGCAACACAGAACATCCACAATGAGATATCCTTGTATATAGTAAGCTTCGATACTATTGAACTACTTTGACCCCCACTATTACTATTTTTAAGTTATAAATCTCAATCTGGTATTATAAGGCCTAAAAAAGAAATTGTTTGTTTCCTGTAACGGTCCGAAAAAATAGGGTATGTAGGTCGGAAAAATTACTTATTTTGCATTATTTTTTTGGTCAAAAAAGTATGTTTAATGCATGTTTTACGTTGATTGGGAGTTGGAAGGGCAGTAAAAACTTTAGGGTAGGGATTTTTTTGAATAAAAACTTGTAAGTTTAGGGTTACAGGGAACAAACAACTTTTTTTTAGGCCTAATGCATTCAATTAGATACCCACTTGGGGGAGCTAAGAAGGGGTGAGGCAGTATCCAGTCAAAACGGCAAATCCCACAATGGGTGTTTGTAAATGGGCCCTGTCTATCTTATTTCTAATTATTTCAGCAATTGAATAGGGTTATAGCAGGGTTCACCCTTAGTAGGTGCATTTGCGCCTAGATTTTTTAATCTGCACTTAGAATATGTGAGCCTAGGCGCCCGAATTGCACCTAGACTTCCGACTCTTCGAACCATATATTTAAAAGAGTGATGTCAGCTAGATTTAGAAATTAAGTCTGAGTTATCATATGCATGGTTTCGAGGATTATGTCAGTCAGGACAGCTGATTGCAATAGAGCTGATTGTAACTCGGGCTCCTGATATGTCTTGTGGGCGCCTAGATTCTTCTTTGCTAGGTGCCCAAACAGATCCTTGCCAAAAATTTTAAGATCGATCCCTGTTTTAGTTGTAAAGTTATGTTTGATGACATGTTGTGGAATAATATAGTATTAAATTGAAAAAATTGATGCTCATGGAGATAAATTATCAAGCCTTAAATTCATTCGATGACCACCTGTCAGTGGTAGTGGTAGTGGGCCGCCGGTAGAGACTGGTTTATGTGGTAGTTGCTATAGCCATTTATCTGCATACAAAGTTTATAATTAAAGCCACATCCCATTCATTCATTTCAAGTATGAAATTGAGGAAGTAATGATTTGATTGTTTTCTAGATTGTTTAAAGGGGCAGTAAACCCTGAAATACATGCCAGCTTATATGAAAGGAAAAACACTCTTTAAGCCATCAATCACAACAACCCAATCCAATTAGGTCCCATGGGGCAGAAAAGTGTGTATTACAGTGGCCCCATCTCCTTTCTGTAGGCAGCCATACCTCAAACATCCTGCAGGTGCCAGGAAGCCACACTCACATGTTGGCATGGCAGGATAATAAGCTACTATGCATACAGTGCATAACCTCTGGGTTTCTACACAAAGTGTCCGGCTTTCGGTGTCCAGTATGTCAGACATCCTAGAATCATAGATTCAAGGATTTAGCTCCCCCCCCCCCCTTTCTGCAGGGTTAGGGTAATTTGTAATTGTAATATAAAATTTAATAGTAATTATCCATTTTTCAATGTAATAACAAGTAATCAATTACTTAGTGGCTAACCTATTACTGTACATACATGTAGTAGGTAATAGTAATTGACTAGTCTTAAAAGTAATTGTAATTTCATATTAATTTCTATTACGTCTTTCAAGTTATCATAGGGTATGCATCTGCTATATGGGATGCTCAGAGGCAAGAAGAAACTGGATATGCACATGTAGTGCATATGTTCACACTTTTCACATTGAGACTTATTACTCGACTGCCACAATATCATGGAGATTATCTGCGCTACACAGATGTCAGTTCTGCACCAGATTATAAGTGGACAGGGGTCATGGATGCGGAAAGTCGGAAACAGTGCTTTTTTAATTGAGGATGCAACTATAGGAGACATGCTGAATTTAAGTGAAATCCAATCAGCTTGAAAACAGACAACTGTGTAGAAAAAACTACCCATGATCCTCAGGGTATCAGTATGTCCAAGAGATGTTCAACTGTGCACTGACTTGATCTGGTGATATGTCTAGCCATTTTGAAATCCCAAGTCCCAATTTGGCACCACCTGGCCATACCAGCATACTGCAGTAGAGTAGATATTTAGCATTTCTGGTAAGATTTTTTTGCTCTGACCGCTGTAACTTGAAGGACACTGCCTTTGAGAAACCAATGTACTTAAAGTGCAACCAACATTTGGGAAATAGTGTACTTTAAGATTAGAAGAATCAGACTACTTAATCTGACAAGATCTATAGCAGGACTATCAGAAAAACGTATTAGAGTAGCTGACATTTTTCATTTTAGTGTTGTTGTAAATTTGTAACATTTGCTGAGACATTTATTGAATCAGCTAACACTGGGACACTAAGCGAATATTAGAAAAAGGCTGCTATCCAGGCCAGTTATGAGATCTATACATGAAATATTGTTATGGAGTGTATTTGGTTGTACTTGATATTCATGAAGCATACATTGAAATATTCAAATCCTTAAAACCCAGTAAGCTTTGTTCCATCGGCTGAAAAGTAATTTGTAATGTAATCAATTACTTTTTCAAATGTATTAAATAGTTATTGTAATTGCTTGATCTAAAAAAGGGTGTAATAGTAATAGTAATGTAATTGCAAAATGCTGAAGTAATAGTAATATAATTGATTACTTTTTAAAGTAACTGACCCCAACCCTGCCCCCCTGACATGATATGGTCATTTGGTCACTGACTGGTGCATTCTTTTTTATCTCGGGTCAGACTTCAGATATGCATTAGGTCTTTTCTCAGATATGCATTAACCTTTTCGTCACTGTTTTTCTATGTTTAAGTAGTTGTGTCATTATGGCCAGTCAGGGTCTCAGCCAGGATTCTAAAAGTGCCTGACCTAAACAGAAATTTTAAAATTTCCGCCCATCAAGATTTAACTACTTAGCTACTTCAAATCCTCATACTAACTAGATTTTAAAGCTGATTATTTCAAAAAGGGCAATTAACACTTCAGCTGTGCCCTTGAAGATGTTTTTTTGGAAAAAGAACTGGTTATTACCCCAAAAGTGTCAAATTTGAAAATTCCTCATAATAGAAACTTTTGCTTGTCCAAAAAGGAAGTTATCAGAAAACTGCCTGTCCAAAAGTCAGGCTGGACGGGTCCTGGTAAAGTCCCTGGGGCCAGCAGTTGGCCAGTAGGGATTAGCGTTATTTATAGACTTGAATGGTTAAATAGTATGGAGGACATTATATGTAGGTATCATATATGCGACATGTGACTCTGTTTTACCCTACATCTCACTCATCATCTGATCTTGGTGATTGGTTGAAATAGGACCCCACAATGTAGAATAGGCACCTATTCACTGAAAAGTTGAATATCCTTTCTGGGTGACCACGCAGTGTGGTGAAGTGCCCATTGATGGCACCATAGAATCAGTGACAGACTTCTTATCTCCAGTGGCTGCACTCTGACTGAATCCTCCATTCATCTCATAGAATAAATGTAAACTTATCTGGGCACTCAGACCAACTTGACCTCTTGATGTCTGGTAACAGAAAAACTTCCTAGAAAAAGTGCATACAGTATGAGAGCATAGGCTTTCCATGCTAGGTTTAGTGTCCTTTTAAAGATTCAACTTGCAATTGTCGATAAGCTTGACCCCAATAAAACATGCCCTACAAATGTTTGAATTTGCATCCTTTCGGAGCACCTAATCAGTTGGGTATAATGTCCCTGTAATAGGGTACAGCTGTCATTTCCTAACTTTGCTTTATTAAGTGATGGTGTCCAATTTAATTACTTGTCTTTCAAGCTTTATTTGGAATAAAAAATTCTGTCAGACTCCAAAAAAAAAAAAGAAAAAAAGTTGACTTTGGTGACTTACGGACGGAAGTGGTTAAGAAATTTTCTGTCAGACTCCGAAAATAAGGGGGGGGGGGGGCAAGTTTTAAGAATATTCATTGTAAGGGTGATTCAATCAACTACATGAATTTATCAATGCTGTAGTAGAGCCCTAGATTTGAGGATGTATATCTCCCACCCTTCAGGTTACAGGGATTGATTGATTGATTGGTTTTATTTAGTTGAGAATAGGCTGTTAGAAACATCTCGCTATCATTCCTAGTCAGCAGACTCTAAAAAGAATAAAATAAATTTAAAAAACAAACATTTTTCAACTTTTTTTTATTCCAAAATATCCAGCCTCCGGAGCTTGTAAGACAAGTAATTAAATTGGAGTGGCCCTATATGGTAAAGGAAGAAGATGTGTTAATATGTAGGATATATAGTCTTGATTCTAGGCTAATAATACACTAGCTGGGATGTGGTGGCGGCCAATGACATCCAGTTCATGTACTTATTTGCAGAGGAACCTGACTGGTTGATATCACAGTCACGCACCCATTGCTACTGTTAACACATTAATGCCTGGAACGCCACCTGATCAGTGTCGTTTGGATCTGTGATACTTTATGAGAAAACTCAAGAATAAAGATCGAATTTACATAGTATTTGAGACACAGTTCATTTCTCCTTCAAATCAGCTTTGTCACCAAAAGTAGGGGTCTTTTTTTGGAGGGGGAGGGGGGGGGGGGGGGGGGGGGGGACAGGCAGCGTGCCAGTTTCTAAAATATAAAGAAATTTCCTACTGTGTAAAATTCAGGATACTGTACATTTTTGTTTTAACACTATCATACTTTGAACAGGGTCACCTGTTTTAATAGACATGACTCAGGTTAAAGTAATAATAATCCTACCTGTCCCATTGCAATTTTATCAATTCCCAATCTAGGTTATCAAAATATTGGCCTGAGGCCAGAGTTCCTGAAGGTTGTGTTATGTATGGAATGTGATGTTTTGAAGTACATGTACATCTCCACTTCTATTTCAATGTTGCAAGGAAGCCAGGTTGACTATCTCAATGAAATCACACCTTGCCGTATTCAGTAGTAACACGATTAACACATTCATACTTGTAAACTGTTCTGGTGACATCTTTTTGTCCAAAGCACTGGCTGGAGAAACATTTAAGTATAAATGCAATTCAGCACATAGCAAATAACAAATGATTTACAAATTTAATCTTTGTTCTATTTTTTTTTCATAAGTAGCTGAGTATGACAAAGTACTTTACATGTATTCTCTAAGCCATGAATGAGTTAAAGGGCATATGGTCTGATTTGAATAAAGTACTTAATTGTAGTAAACTATAAATACCAAAATTATCATAAATCATAAGTTATTTTGATGAAATGATAACTGATGTTTATAAGCACTATTCAACTCAGGTTGTCAATACTTAAAGACCCATTCATGCTTAACCTTTCCAATACCACACAGATATGGTAACATAACATAAAAAGTCATGCTTGTATATACGTGTGCAAGATAATCAAATTCATTTAAAGATGAGATTTGCTGACATATCTAAAAATAACCTTGGCCATTGGCTTGCAGAATATTATGCCCAATTCAAAGATTTTGATATGGCACATAACTATATATGGTGGACCACAATTTTAAAAGATTGCCAGACATGAACAACCTGGTACTGGATTATGGCCAATAATCCCAGTTGAAAATTGGCATCAGACATTTGTGGGGAAAATAACAATTTGGACTCACAAGGGTTAAGCATTCATATCTCTACCTCTTTGCTTTAATATATTCCCTAAAACCCTGTGTCTGTGCCTGAGCTTTGCACTTAATTGAGGTCAGCTTAGCCTGTCTTTTGCCTAAGTAATTCTTTACTTCTTTCATATACAATTTGAATAGAAAAGCAACTACCCTAATTTCATCATGCACTTGCTCAACAGGCAGCTGCCATGAAATCAAACTACTACCTAATGTGGATGATCACCTTGAAAGTGTCATTTATCTTGATCCTTAGGAACTAACCACTTAAGATAGAGATCAGCCCAGAGGAAAACAGCCTGTCTTGTATTATACTATAGGCTAGGAGCTAGTCTACGGTGATTTGCTCCGTCATTCATCAGTTGTGAAATTTGTACAAAGTGATTTATATCACTGAGTTTAAAAGGTAATTATGATATGATAAGGTAAAGTCACATGCTGGGACATTTATCTTTCAACTTTTGATTTCCCATAGATGATTGACTCTTTTATGCCTTATAGCGACCCATGCTAGCTACCTATTTACTGTTAGGAATAGCATTTAGGATATACTTTCCAATAAACGCTTTATAAAATCAAGGCACCAACATAAGTACTTGTCTGCTTGCCCGGTGTACCACGAAATCTTCCCCCCCTGGAAAATGTCCCCCCCGGGGGGGGGGGGAAATTTCCTAGGTTTCCCAGGAAATTCTCCCCCCCTGGGGGAATATTTCCTAGGAAAATTTGCCCCCCGGGGGGGAATATTTCCTAGGAAAAATACCCCCCCACCAGGCAAATCTGTCCCCCCGGGGGGTAAACTTTCCTAGGAATTTGTACCCCCCGGGGGGCAATTTTCCCAGGAATTTGTACCCTCCAATTATTATTTTTCTTAAAAAATGCCAATACCCCCTGTCAGGAGGTAGATTTGCAGTTTTCACCCTAAGGACAGTTTTCACCGCCCGGGGGTGATTTTCCTAGGAAAATTTACCCCCCGGGGGGAAAATTTCCTAGGAAAATTCACCCCCCGGGGGGGAGGTTTTCCTAGGAATTTGTCCCCCCCGGGGGGGCAATTTTCCTAGGAATTTGTATTCCCTTGGGGGCAATTTTCCAAGGAATTTGTACCCTCCAATTATTTTTTTTCTAAGAAAATGCCAATACTCTCTGTTAGGAGGTAGATTCGCAGTTTTCACCCTAAAGACATTTTTCACCGCCCGGGGGGGTAAATTTTCAGGGTGGGGGGAAAATTTCCTAGGAAATCTTCCCCCCCGGGGGGTAAGATTTTCAGGGGGGGAAAATTTCCTGTTACACCGGCAAGTAAATCTTTGGAAAAAGGGGCTTTCGGGCAAGCACATTTTAGTTCTCACTTGCCCGAGTGGTCAAGCTCATTTTCTGAGCACTAAAAACATATACAGGGCTCGACGCTAAGGGTAAACCTACGGCCCCAGGCCAGTAAAAATTCCCAAAAACAGTTTCGGGCCAGTAAAAAAAGACTTCAACTGGTCCTACAGGCCCAGTAAACATTTGGAGACATTCTTGTTAAAAAGTTTCCCCCCCGAGAATGTCCCCAAATGTTTTTGAAATAAATGAAGTTAAAATTTATAAAGATAAGTGTTGTGGTGAATTCTATCCAATGTTCTTTCTTGTTATATGTTAAAGAAAAAATGTAGGACCAGTAAAAATTTTGCAGGACCAGTAGATGCTAGGTGTTACTGGTCCTACAGGGCCAGTATCATTTTGAGTAAGCGTCGAGGCCTGATATATCAAAGTATATGGCCCAAATACCCAGAAATATGCAAACAATGCAACACAACTGAAAAGAAAATGGTTTTCAAATCATTGAATACATAATAAACAATATATGCTTTTCTAGCCTATGTTATAACTTATTTCGGGCAAGTCAAAAATCATGTCGGTCAAGTGAAAATCTTTTACTACTTGCCTGGCATGGTAAGTTTGTTCTGGAAATTATGTTGGTGCCTGATCTCACATAAGGCAGTGTATAAGACTACATTTAGTTTGTATATAAGGTCTGGTAACCCAGCTTAGTAGTGCAGTTGAGGAATTTGGTTGACTGTGGTTAATAGCTCAGTATCTATGCAGTGACAGGCCAGTATATACTAAGTATGTATGTATGGATATGAAACAACCCCTCATTCACTTGCTTTGAGGTTGAGTCAGACCATGGTTTTGCTTGCCTATTTACTGACCCCTTAAAGGAGTAGCCAAGTTGCCATTGTATATACGGATGCGGTGGACCTGACATGTGCATTGGACCAACTTAGTAAAGACAGCAGTAAATGCTCAGATATGAATTTAACCTATTAGTGCAAAGAAAAATCTTGTCTGTTTTGCTATTTTTGCGACCATGTCTGTATTCTGAAAACATTTCAAGAAGAAATGATGATTAGACCAACTCAAAACTTTTCCTCAACTGCTTTCTGGACTTATGATTAATTCCATGGTTATTTTCAAAAGTATCATATAAGGTATCATAGGTACAGCAGGCCTCAACGCTAACTCAAAATGATACTGGCCCTGTAAGACCAGTAACACCTAGCATCTACTGGTCCTGCAAAATATTTACTGGCCCTACATTTTTTTCTTTAACATAAGAAGAAAGAACATTGCATAAGATTCACCACAACACTTATCTTTATCAATTTTATCTTCATTTAGTTCAAAAACAATTTGGGACTTTCTCAGTAGGAAAATTTTTAACAAGAATGTCTCCAAATGTTTACTGGCCCTATAGGACCAGTTGAGGTCTTTTTTTACTGGCCCGAAGTTGTTTTTGGGAACTTTTACTGGCCTTGGGCCATAGGTTCACCCTTAACGTCGAGCCCTGTACAGGGTATTCAGTTGAGAGATCTCCCGGCATGGATGGGTTAATGGCTGACATTGCATCATGCATTTATTTTCTCTTCGCTGCCCTCGACGCCTCTCATGGTTCATTGCTCAGGGCAATTTAACCCATTTATGCCTGGAGAAGTTGGCAAGTGTTATCTGGGAGTATGCATGATAATCCTGATAATAACTTTTGAATTTTTGAATTAAGCATTCTGTGGGAAAATATTTGAAGGAAAATTGTCAGCTTCTAATCAACATTTCTCCTTCAAATATTTTCTAAGATGTTCAGGTTAGAGAAAAACCATTAGATAGCAAGGCTGCTTTAGGGCATGAATGGGTTATATCATGCAGTTCAGGTAAGTATTATAGAACACTCCAGAAAAATGGGGAAACAGGTTTTCCCAAAAATCTTTCAATTAAGTCCCATGAATTTCTTCATTTTGTCTCTTTGTAAACATGTAGTGACTATACAACGAATATGAAATGGGTTCTTGATAAAGCTAGTAATCTCCCCCTCTGTGAAGAAAGTGTCTGACAAATAGTTTTTCTTTCTATTGATGAAGTTGCAAAAGAGACGTTCTATTCATGCCTACCTAATAATGTCATCTTGAAGTTGAAATGTAGGCAGGCTGGGAGGGTTTGACGATACCGTTTGCCTGACTAGCCTAGACTAGAGTTCATAACATTGCATAGTGGTCTAGCAAGTAGGCAATGTGTCCCCTACTGTAGCCTTAGTACCAGGTTGGTGGAGATACATCAAAAGCAATCATAGGGGTCAACAATATTAGCACTCTTTAAGTGTGGCTTGCCAAGACTAGTAAGATTATAATTCTATATGTAGTGGTCTAACAACATGTCCACTACTGTGGCCTTACCACAAGTTACCAGGCTAATGAAAATACTGATAGCAATCAATAGGGTTTGACAATAGCACTAGCCTGATTAGTGTAGCCTGCCTCCCAGGCCATATCTAAATGTCCTCCCTTGTGGATAGATGGCACTGCGGTATACTAGGAGGTCAGTTGGAAATATCTCTACTTCCACTACTATCCCTCATGTGACAATAGTGTGAACTAAATGGCCAACAGTAGGCCACACGTCAATATGTAGTATAGGTGCAAGCATTTATATATAATAAAGTAAAAACAGAGTATAGCCTTGTAGCTAGGCTAAGACTAGTGATATTGTAACACAAAGTGTGTATATATTGTTGCTGTTTTGGGTATGAATGGATTCATTTCAAATGGATGTATTTTGTTTGAGGCTTTTGACCATCAAGACAACCCAGTACTGTAGTAATTCTGTTTCCTTCTTTCTCCTCTTCAGGACAGTCTCTAACTGCAGAGCTCGGTACCGTGGAGGAAACAGCGATCGGAGAGGTTATACACAAACACCCTGGTCTCATTATCCTGGGCCAATCATGCTACGCCAAGGCCTTCCTCACCAACGAAATCTTCTCACAGACCATCCTACCTCCAGTCGGCTCCTCAGAGGACAACACAAAAAGATGGAGGATGGTACGCTTCAAATATGGAGACAAAGCCTCGGTTTCGTTAACCCTCCCGGATAGTTTTGAACTTGTAGATAATCTGGCTGCCTATAACCGGCCGTGGAGAACTATACCTATGGAGGATTTAGTACTGAGAGACGATGAAATATTTGACCCTGCTCGGAGCTCGGCAGTGCTGGAAGTTCAGTTGAATCATCCGCTGCTAAAAGAGGGCGCTTACATCACCCTTTCGCCCACAAACCACCTGGGAACTGTTGAGCAGGTTTATAAAAAGTTTACCGAGGATGTGCTTCCAATAATGTTGTATGCTGTGGCCAAAGACAGTCTTTCAGAAAAGGTAAGGAAATCATTATAATTTCCTTCAATAAGGTAAGAAAATCATTATAATTTCTTTCAGGAAAGTTAGGAAGATCATTCTAATTTCTTTCAGAAAAGGTAAGGTATTGATTCCAATCTCATTCAGAAAGGTTAAGAAAATTAACCTTTACATCAATTAACCCAGTCATTCCCATGGTGCTCAGCTAGAAATATTTACTCCACAAGGCTGAAGAAAAAAAGGATTTATTTTAGACTTCTTGTAAATAAAATAGAGCAGAGACTTTATTTGAAAACTTGAGTACAATTAATTGGCTTAAATCTTCCAAAATTGTTAACTAAACCTCTGCCCATCAGTGATTTCCACCAGATTAGAGGTTTTGGCAGGTCTTGTTTTCGAGCCCTGATTATGGATATAGAGGTTCCATGAAGAGTGCACGATTCAAGTCCAAGTAATTTCTGGTTGATGCCGATGAAGTTCGAAGTTGGTGATTTGATCTTTGCATTGTGAAAAGAACAGAAATGGGGGATCTGATTGGTTGATTTGGCCTTTGCACTGTGGTAAGATAAAGGTTCTCTCAAAGGTGTTCCATACACAGAACAGACCTATGAGTGGGAAAAGAAGGCATCCTCACCTAGTGGTAGCGAGCATATAGCATGTATGCATGCAGGGTCAACGGTCTGGGCAGCTAAGGAGCCTTAGGGTATGTTAAGTTGGAGCCGCAAATAAATTACTTCTTTCTATATGTTCAGCGGACACACTCCACTTACTCCCATTCTGAATGTTCCTTAACCATAGCGGTCATCACAGGACTCAACAGTACCAGGCATTGTGAACAAGCTTCTAGCCCATGAAATAAACCACAAGCAGCTCTTTTCAGTCTTACAGGTGTGCCCTGTGTGACCTAGCTTTCAACTGACTTCTCTTGATGGTTCCTTATGCCCTCTGGTGATTCTACACAGGTCAGGTCTGTTGTGTCCGGTCGTTCACACCATGTCTGGTCGTTCACACCGTGACCCTAGATTCTGCACAGCCCTTCAACCCATTGATGCTCAAAGCATCCAAATGTGGCCTGAATTTCTGAGTCAAAAGCAACATTGGGAAAAATATTCAGAGGAGAAATGTTATTCTGAACATGACAAACAACTCCCCTTCAATTTTTTTGTGAAATCATTCTTAATTCCAAAGTGATAAAAAAGAATCATAGATACAAACAATAATTTATAGAGGATTTGTAAGCACGAATGGGTTAAGTGACAGGCTGACCAGTGGCAATAAGTAGGGAGGAAAAAATGAAATTTAAAATCAAATTATTTAGTGGAAATGACATCCATTTTCATCTCCTTTTGTTTCTGATATGTATGATTGGCACTACCTCTATGCTAGTTCCTATGAGCATTGGATACAAGCAAATGTTGCATTGTGGAGCTGAGTAGAGTAGAAAGGATATGACCTATATAAATATCATGTTTATCAACATTCTAGATATTCATGCTCATATCAGGATATTCATCCTGGTTTCGAAAGAGGTAATTGCATGTGAGAACTGTAAGGGAATTTTCATTGGACAGTTTCCAAAAGGGGTTAAGTGGGACAGGGATCAACTGTAACATATCTGAGGTAGGGACCAGCCAGCTCCCTTACTTAGGGATGTTACAGGAAGTATGATAGATCCTGGGAAGTTTATAATATATAATTTATATATATAATTATATATATATATATATATATATATATATATATATATATATATATATATATATATATATATATATATATATATATATATACACACACATATATATACATATATATATATACAAACATATATATATACAATGTATATATATACAATGTATATATATTTATTATATATATACATAGTACGCACACATGCTAGGAGCTAGTCTTATTGGCACCTGACTAGACGCTTGTGTGAAACGGATCCATAAACAACTTCAAGCATGAAAAGTGACCCATATTAAAAGTAGGACAGCCGGTGTCCCAATCCTGGTCTGACATCAACCCTTTCATCCCTACAGCAGTCCAACCAAAACGCCCCTCTACTGTGCAGCAGCAATCATTACAGGCACTAACATAAGTTTCAGAACTAACTTACCATGCAGGGCAAGACTAGTTAGTGATTTTTACTTGCCCAACATAATTTTTGGCTCGCCCTAAATAAGTAATAACATATGCTAGAATGGCAAATATTATTTTTCATGGATTTAATGATCTTTAAGGCCACTCCAATTTAATTACTTGTCTTACGAGCTTTTTTTGGAAAAAAAATCCTGTCAGACTCCAAAAAAAAAGAAAAAAAAAGTCACATTTGGTGTCTTACGGACGAAAGTGGTTTTGAAATTTTCTGTCAGACTCCAAAAAAAAAAAAAAAAAAAGTGCAAGTTTTAAGAATATTCTTTGTAAGGGTGATTCAATCAACTACAGGAAGCTATCATTGCTGTAGTAGAGCCTCAGACTTGAGGAGGTATACCTCCCACCCTTCAGGCCACAGGGATTAATTGATTTTATTTAGTTGAGAATAGGCTGGTATAAACATATCGCTACCAGTCCTGGTCGGCAGACTCTAAAAAAAATAATAATAATAAAAAAAGTCGCATTTTTCAACTTTTTTTTTTATTCCAAAATGGCTCATTTCCTACCTCCTGACCACGTAAGACAAGTAAATAAATTGGAGTGGCCTAAACTATTTTCTTTTAAATTTTGCTGCATTGTTAGCACATATTTTGGTATTTCTGCCATTCTTCTATATAAAAAAAAATGAAAATTTTGATTGCCGGGGTAAGAGGGCAAGTACTTATGTCGAATCCTCGATTAGATAGGGACTTGCCACTTCCTAGGTCTTAATGTTGCCTGGTGGAATGTCCTTGAGTCTATGTGTATATCTATTGACAAAGGCTCTCACCCTTAAAGAATGCAACTTAGATACAAATTATAATATTAGAGCAAACAAGGCATAGAAAATAATACATAAACACCGGTGAAGTAATAAGTAATTATAAATTGCACCTAGGTTAACAGGTATTAAGGACACAAGCATAAGTAGGAATTAGGTAATCAATAATTGGTAGCAGAAGGAAGGCCTGAGAACACACAGAATACTGTCAGCAAAAAGTGAAGAGTCCTGAGGGGTGTGCACAATACAGCTCAGGCCTCAAAGTGGTACTGGCCTGTAGGACCAGTAACACCGAGGATCTACTGGTCCTGCAAAAATTTTACTGGTCCTACAAATTTTTCTTTAACATTAAAAGAAAAAAATATTGCATAAAATTCACAGACAACATTTATTTTTATTTATTTTATCTTCATTGATTTCAAAAACATTGGGATATTCTTGAGGCAAAACTTGTTAATAAGAAAGCCCCCAAATGTTTACTTGCCCTGTAGGACCAGTTGAAGTCTTTTTTTACTGGCCCGAAGCCACATTGTGAATTTTTACTGGCCTGGGGCCATAGGATCACTGTTAGCGTCGTGCTATGGAGCTGAACAGTATCTTAGGTGTATTTGTCTACCTGACTTCTCCAGAAAATGTGCTCCATTGACAAGGCCGTGTCCCAAATAACTCGCTGTGGTTCTGTGGTTGTTTTGACATGCATACACCATTTGTAAGGGCTCTGTTCCTGTATTAAGGGACTCCTGAAAGGGTTTCCCTACATCTATCCTCATGTTCGAGAAAATAAAGTGCATGCCCACAAAAATCTTTCTGAAAGCAAATTTGTTTGTCTAATACTAATATAGATGGAACAAACAAATGTCTCTTTATCTCGACTAACCTCTTCAATCTAACCTAACCTAGGGCAAAAAAGGCACAACTAATGGTGTTTAGCTGGAAAACCCTGAACTCCATTACCTGTATAATTTTGGAACTTCTCTAGTAGCGTAATAGTCATTTCAGATAGAAATAAAAGTCCTCCCCCAATAGGGACAACCACTGACTGCTCACAGCAGGCAGGAGCATAATTTGGAAAATATTTGGTGGAGAAGTGAACTCTATTTCAAATACTTTGTAATTTCACTGTTTATTTCCAAGCTTTTGTCAAAAGTATCAAAGATCCAGACAACAGTTTCAAGAGTAACTCATAGGGGTTAATGGGTTCAAATCTCTTGTTAATGTCAATTAAAGCAAAATGATTAACTGCATTTTATTGGAGATTTTCAGACATAAATGGTTTAAATCTCACTGTGCAACTCTTATATTCACTCACTACTTGACGGCTTACTCCTGAGATATTGTTGCCAGGACAACCACTGAAATATGATAAGATCTTAGTGATATAAAAATTTACACAACTAACACTACAAATTTGATTTTAGTTGTCTTGAGCAGTTGTCAGCCTTTTCTAGCAATTTACAGCTTATTTACTGCACTACATCTCTCTTTTGCTTTCCAGGATCTTAAAGAGCTTCGAGATCTGAAGAACATCATAGAAAACACGCCCATCTTTTTCATCCGAGTTCCGCTTCCAGTTCAGGAGGAACTGTCCCAGATATCTCCACTGCATAATAATATGATAAACGAAGATGACGCCAAAACGCAAAAAAATAGCAATAAACTTTTTCAGCAGCTCTGTGACTTGGGCTACCTGAGTCTAGTACCCCCAAATTCCATAGGGGATACATCTCAGCAGATGGCCACCAATGAACTGATCGAGGACTTTGAGCAATTCTACTGTATAAATGAATATGTGCAGCGCTCACTGCGTGGATATTTATTACATATAGCTAACTTATTACACATAGTACATAGCCAATGTTTAAGCTCTTTTATAATGACCGCGTTCGACATGGCGCGGGATATGCTAATTACGCCGCGCAGGTTGGAGTTTGCGCGGAATAAAGAAAATGAGTTGTATGCGTCTTTGATGGATATTGCCATCAAGAAGCAGGATGAGATCAGAAGTCTGATCGGGGAGACCATCGCCTACATGAGGCCAGAACTTCTCAAGAAAGCCGCTGATTACAATTTTATAGGTAAGACATTGATCACTGATTTTCTGGTTTTCATAACTTCTTAGAAGATCTCTAGAATCCTTTCTATGTCAGGACCGCCATAGATATCCATATTTCGATTTGCTTATTGAAAATTAAAATGTTTATGATATGTTGACTATTAATTTTTAATTTCATATAATTGGACGTCTTAGACTGTGCATGCGTCCTTATATAGCAGGGACGTAGCCTGTCCAAAACAGCAATTTGAAAAATTTCTGCTCGTCCAGATTCAACTTCTCATCTACTTCAAACCCTTATACCAACTACATTCAATAGCCTGAACATTGTGTCATAAAAGGCAATTTACACTTTAGCCAAGGCAGGCAACTGCACAGAACACACCTCTTGAGCGGTTCTTGTCAACATCTTGGCTCAGAGACGTGTCCAGGCCTTTGAGCGAGACCTGCTTGTTGTTTATCTGGTGATCAACGTCTGTGATGTGTCAAAAAGATAAAATCTCTTGTTATATTGTTCTATTTGCTTTGAAAAATGAGTACAGGCAACGAAACTAGAAGTATTTCTATCCTTTCCAAAATCCTAAGCACAATTATCAATTTGTAACAATTCGGCACAATTGGATAATTACTTAGATCTCCTTCCCGCTCACTGTTCCAATGGATTAATAAAAGGAAAATTATATTAAAAACATACTGGCTACCATGATAGTTTGATACTCAAATACACACACTAAAATATTACCATACATACTAAAATATATTACCATACATACTAAAATATTACTTGATGCATGTTTAAGGTTTACAAGTCCCAGATGATGGTAAGATCACCTCTATTAAGGACCTGAAGGTGTGTACGGGACAGATCCAGGAGCTAGTGCTCAGCAACCTCAACAGTGCAATAGCCGCTAAGCTGGTGGAGTCAGTAAACATACTGAGAGAGAGCTACACAGGTAGGTAATGACAGGAAATGACAAGAAACTGTTCATATATTCATTATTCTGAAGATTTTTGCGGTAGACTATGCGACGAATATTTTCTCTCAAAGTGGTTTATTTTTTGAGTGAGAGGCAGAGAGAGAGACGGAAAGATACAGAGACAGAGAGACCGTGAGAGAGAGACCGAGAGAAACAGAGACAGACAGACAGACCAAGAGAGACAGAGAAAGAGAGCTGAGGGAAAGAGACAGAGCAGAGACAGGGAAAGAGATAGGGAGAGAGAGCTGAAAGAGATGTTCATTAGCGTAGAGCAAGACCTGAAGGAGTTGGATTTTACTCACAGCATGCAAGGAAGTTGATTTTGACTTGGGTATGGTAGTGATCACACTGGATATTTTACTCACAGCATGCAAGGAAGTTGATTTTGACTTGGGTAAGGTAGTGACAGAGACGTTGATTAAATAGACCTCTCTGGTAGTGATCACACTGGCTGCTCCAAAGAAAGAGAGACACACACAGTAAGACAAACAGACAGAGACAGACGGAGAGAGGCAGACTTGGGTGAGAACATATTTAGGGGCCCTCGGAACCAAAATGAGATAAAGCAGTGTAAGTGTCACCCTACTCAAAGAACTTATAAATGTAAGAGGTTTGTTTAACATTAGTTCCCTCTTCTGTATCATTGACATGCTTGTGCCCTTTTCTAGAGAAATTAAAAATATACTACACAATTTTTAAGTTTTGGATTGCCAGATATTCATGCAAAAGATGTTGTGTTAGTTGTAAGTAACATTGAGTCATTACAATACCCTGTGTTTCAGGCACACTCACCAGGTGTTTGGAGAGTCTGGAGCACAGTGAGAAGGAGGCCTCCCAGGAGTGTTCAGCCACAACAGAGGCTTTCAAACAGGTAAATGTCGCGCTCGCTTTATAGCTAGGAAAATCCTCTGTTAACCCTTCCAATGCTGATGCTACTTATGTGCGAACCACATGGATGCAAAGATTTTTGAAAATCATCTATACCCTGTCATATTGGTATTCATTAGATAGCTCTTGCTGAGTACTCTCAGATGGGTACCCATGTGCCAGGGTTTCAGTCATTTTTCAGGTTTTTTGCATCACTTTGTTTTGGCCAAATGAGCCACCAGCAGCATAGAGGCTAGGACAAAACCTCTGTTAACAATTCACATGCACTGTTTTTACCCAATGGGTGAGAAGGATAAGCCAAACAATGACATTTGAGAAATTGAGAAAGCATGAATAAATAAGTTATCTTTTTCATTTTCTCCTCTTCAGAATGAATATTGAAAAAGGGAACATATAAATGGGCTGATTTTCGAACTTATTTAAAGGACTTCATCTAAGGGCATGATCAAAGGTCTCTTCAGCCAATGCTCTTCCTGAAAATATGACTTTCATGTCAAGGTTTAAAGAAAAAGAAAGCAAATAAACATAAGCCTTGTGACGTGTGAGACAAAGGAATAGCCGTTTGTTTTGTTAAGGAAGGAGTTCTTTCAGTTAGACATTGGATCATGAACAAATACCGTATGTTTGGTGTCAGAATTACAGGCTACTTCCTGGTTCTTTGTTAAGCCATACATCCTCTTCCATGCTTGTAGTGGTTTCACTAATATGTTTATTTTTCTTTTCTTTTTGCTCTATTTAAACATAAAACTGTATTCAGTTAAGTGCAAGGTGATTCCTAGTGTCTATATAGAACCAGTATTAAACCCTTTCTTGCCCAGATTTAATGATACGTCTCTTTTCTCTTCAGACTATGAACAAGGCGTACCAGTTTTAATTAACACTGCGGATGAGCTTGTCTCTTGTTAAAACTTAAAGATAGTTCTCTTTTTTCTATACAGACTATGAATGCAAGTTGAGATCACTCTGTGGATATGCTCATCTCTAGTTCAAACTTAAAGATAGTTTTCTTTTTTCTGTACAGACTAAGAACACAGCGTACCAGGTAAAGAAACATTAGATAATTTTCTCATTTCTCTGCAGACCATGAACGCAGCGTACCAGGTGGAGATCACGCTGCGGACGAGCTCGTCGCTGGTGCGCGTGCTGCTGGAGAAGATGAAGCAGATGCTGCAGAGCATGCCGTGGCAGACGCCGCCCAAGATCACGCTCGAGTGGAAACAGAAGGTGGCCGAGGAGATGATCAACAGCCTCAGCGAAAACAGGTACCTACATGTATGCGAATCCCCTGACTATGCTACCATACACACTTACATATAGTGTTGGGCCGATCATCGATTATAATCGATAATCGACCAGTTGTTATTTTTTTACCAATTTAGCGATTACAAAATTGGCAATCGATAATAATTGGAAAAGGTGACACCTAGCGACGAATAATAGAACTAAATTACTGGTAGGTTTTCAGCTTTCTTGTCATGAAACTAAGCTCCAAAAACACTTCAGAATGAAGTTAGAGTGGGTACTAAAAGGAAGCAATCGTCATAGACTATCACTTAGTTTTACCCTCTAGACCTCTAGTATCCAATTACTGAAAAAGTGGGAAGAACCGATTATGATCGATAATCGATCGGTTGGCTGCAACTGATTATCGATAATGTAATTGCAACTGATTCCCAACCCTACTTACATATGCCCCTCGAAAAGTGTCAGCTGATTGTATGATTCTTCAGAGTTAAGCAAAACCTCACAAAATATTTGAAGTGTTGTTGCTCAGGTATATGTATGCTGTTCTCTATCACACATGGACAAGAAGTTGCCTTTCAGTGTAAGATCAGGAACAGTCAATGATATCATTGACTCTTCCTGGTAAGATACATGAAATTTTCCGACTTTTTTGGACATGCAATCTCAGCTGCCTTGATTGGTTTAATTGAAAGCCTCCTTAAACAAAAGTAATTTGAGCATTTTGTGATTTATACTATAACATCATATACTACATTATCATTTGGCAGCTATAGAATTTGATGAAATTCTTTTTAGGCTGGCAAGAAGTATCTGTTCTCAAATCAAAGAGAGGCTGAAGAATTCCCATGATGCATTTGCCTCTGCACTGCGCCAGTTGGAGGCTCGCCATAGTGGTCGACTGGAGAGAACAGAGGAGCAGCGTTTACGTGTGCGGAAAGTCCACGCTCCGAGGGTGGCTCGCCTCGCGCTAGAGAGTGTCTCTCTCAGGGACCTCATTATGTATGGTAGGTACTAGACCCTGTTCAGTATTATTTTGGCCACATCAAGTGCAAAAGGTGCACACTTTTTTCACTCAGGGACTTGTATTATTAATAATACATCCATATTTCGAAATGTAAAATGCACAAAAACAAGGACCCTTTTTGGCTCACCTGTTTTAAACATTCCTAAAACGTGTGGTTTGTAACAAAAATCTAACCAAATCAAATCCTGCACTTGTGTTGTGACCCTCTAAGAGTATAGATTTTCTTCAATTGCTTCTTCTTCCTCTTCTTCTTATAATTATTATTATTATTATTTTCATTCCTATTTTATCATCACCATCATTATCATCATCATCCTTATAATTATTATTATTATTGTTATTATTATTATTATTATTATTATTGTTATTATTATTATTATTATTATTATTATTATTATTATTATTGTTATTATTATTATAATTATTATTATTATTATTATTATTATTATTATTATTATTATTATTATTATCATCATCATCATCATCATCATAATCATTCCATTTTTATCATCATCATCACTTTCTTTGTTCTTATCATTATCATCATCATTGATTGAGTATTGCTGCTGTGTATTTCAGGTATGCCCCAGATGGGCCGAGAAGTTGGGCGCGGCCAGTATGGCGTGGTCTACTCCTGTGAGAAGTGGGCGGGCTTCTCACCCTGTGCCATCAAGTCAGTGGTGCCCCCTGATGACAAGCACTGGAACGACCTGGCGCTGGAGTTCTACTATACCAAGTAGGTTTTACTGACATTCAGCCTAAGAATAGGGGATCCCATTTGAGTAGACCATCCAAAGCCAAAGGAGATATGTTCAACAGGTGTTTAACCCATTAATGCTCACAGCAGCCAAAATCAGCCTGTAACTTGACTTACCTCTTTATAAGTAGAAAGGTTTGTGCACTTACCTGAGAAATCTTTTCATCTTAATTTATACTTAAAATCAAATGACAACCTAACTTTACTTATTTTTTAAGCTGGTAGGTGTTCAACTCTTTAATCCTTGTAGCAGCCTAAAAGGCTTGTTATTTTGGTGATGTCTTTTAGGCTTAAACAAATTTGGAAAAAAAATGGATGGAAACTATTTTTTTCTCCAGATAGTAAGGTAATTATTGCTGAATTTCCATGGCATTCTACAAAGGTATTATGGTGTCCAGTCAGCAATTCACAAGTGAACTCTTCACATAAGAATAGTCAAATAGGAAATATTTATGTTCATAAACAAATCAAACATATATATGCCAGTGTCACTCCTAGTGTTCTCTTTAGTTTATGAGCTTATATAGGTTCTGTGGGATTGTCATGTTAATTCTTGGAGACGTAGTGGGTCCAATCCTATTTTAGATGAGGAGTTCAAGGTCATAGGTCTTGCTGAACTTGCTAATTGGTAATGTTTTATTCTTTTAGAAATGTACCTGACCATGATAGCAGAGAACATAATCGAAAATGATCGATCTTTTGTTTTAATGATCGATCAATCGATCTTTTGTTTTAATGATCGATCAATCAGAAATCATGGCAAAATGATCAATTATATTGCTTAATCATCCCAGCACTAATACCAGTGACAATCCTAGTGTGCCAGGCCCTGAGGCAGAACCCGTCATATGCGTGTTTTGGACGGGTAGTTTAAGAGAATGAGGGCTCAGGGCGGGGCGGGTACATTTCCTGAGAACCCCTCTGGGACGGGTACATACACAGCCAAGAAGACGGCACCATTCACCTCTGCTTCATGCCCGAGTCCCCGTGACCCAATTAGTAGCGAGTCCGCAGCGGCACCACGTGGTGCTGTTGATGAAGATAGTGGCCGGTGAAAGATAGATGTCAATACTCCCTATGGAGTTATCTACCTTTCCCAGCCATTCAATGGGCTTCGGCAGACCGGAAAGAGCATGATTATGCTCGCTGCTAGTTCAAAGTCGCCAGCCGTGGAGTTGACGATGTAGCCGGAAGTCGCAAAACAATATGTACCTCTCTCCGTGGGAGAGGTGATTACACTTCCTGCTAGGAGTGCGGAGTCCCGGCAGCTGTTTACACTCTGCTGGCTAAGACAACGTATCCATGGGAATGGTTCTAAAGGGACCTCATCCAGCTCTGCAAATCATTGTTGTTTGAGTGTTGCTAGTCAAGCCTCAGCAGTCACAGCTAGACAACTGACGTCATCCCTTCAATTTTATGTGGAAGATTCAAGATGGCTTTGATAACTTGGTATACAAGTATAAACATTCTAACATCAGCATTTCAGGAAACATGAGCAATACTAGTAGAGTATTGTAACATAAATGATACATGTAGATTATACTGGTCAACATATGCTGGTTTTGGATAGAGTGTACTTAGTATTGACCAGGTGAATGCCCCAGTCAATTGAATCTCCAGAGGGGCCAGGGATAGTGTTCTGACCTTCTGCCATATTTTGCACAGACCCAACACCTAGGGCACCTTTTAGACGGCAATCCCCACCCATGGGGCCCATTTTGTGGACCATATTTTCTAGCCTTGTGTGCATTAAAAAATGAATTTGAAAATAACTTGTATTGTGTTGATTTGCACAACAAGTTCTAATATCCTTTGTTTGCCCACGGTTTGACAGCCACCTGGGCTTATCAAAAACAAGTAAAAAGGATATTTATAAGAATTGGGGGTGGGGGGGGGGGGGGGTATTCATGGGGCAGCATTTCGGTGTATTAAACTGGATAAGCCCAACCTTGCCCAGCCATTTCCCTCCCCCCCCCCCTGCTCCTGGGGATTCAATTGACTGTGTATACTTTTGTAAATAAATGGGTTTTATTGAGACCTGCAGTCGTTTTTCACCAGGATGTATAATAGAAGGTTACAAATGTTAAATGCTGTTTAGTCTTTAAACCATTCTAGTCCTATTCTACATAAACTCGGCCGACCAGATTTTAGATTTTATTTGGGATAGGTTGGTTAGGAGTGAGAAACTTTTATGTATCTGACCCACTATATAAGCCTTCAAGGATAGACTGATTCTGTATTGTATGGCATTTTATGATGACTATTGATTTAAATTGTATAATATGTAAGTATTCATGATTGTACTTCATAAGCCTCTATGGCTGGCAAGATTTTTTTCCTGTATTCATATTATTATTTTTTGCTCAACAGAATTAATCTAGTGTAAAACCAGTAAAAGGGTGGTCAATGGTCAGGTTAGTTCCTAGTTATTCCACCATCATGGGAATACCTTATCAAAGGTGACCAGGGTTAGGGTTTTAAAGCATAAAGTTATATATTTGATGGTTAAGTAACACCAGGCATGTGGGGGTGCGGCAGACTTAAAAAGCTTAGATTTTTTCTGTATTGTACATATTTCTGTATCCTGTAAATTTCTTGCTTTTTGTTAGCTTGTGCTCTCAATTTTAAAATTCTCTTCCTCTATCTCCTTTTTGTGTATATTTCTTTTTATTGTATTTCATTATGCACCCTGCTCTTTCCTTTCTTTCAAATTCTCTATCTCTCTGATTTAGTATATACATTTCTTTTATTGTATTTTTTTATGCATCTTGTCCTTTTTTCTTTTAAATTCTCTTTCTCTCTTTAGGTTACAACATATGCAAAAATCATAATTGACCCTATATTCACAATTAAGCCCCATCAGCCATCCAAAATGTATTTGGTAATTTCGATGAATCCTATATGTTTAGAAGTACAAGCTCATGTTTACAAAAAGAAATTATTGATTTTAATGATGTTTTAATTTTCTTAGAACCTTCTCTTTCTCTCTCTCCTGCAATCGGCTCTATTTTCATGTATTTTTGTTTTTCTCTTTTTATTTGCATTCTCTTTTTCCTGGACACTGTATTGTTTTCACTTTTTATTCATAACATTTTAAAATGATTTTAATGTGTGATGCATGAATTTCCTCTCTTCATTTACAAATTTCTGTGACTTCTCTCATGTAGCCTTTTCAAGCATGAATGTTTCTTTAATATTTCAAATTTATTCATTGATTGAATGTATATATTTTTGGTGAAGAATTCCAGTTCTAAGTAGGCATAGTTCAATATTTATTTTTAGGACTTGAAGCAATCTTTTTTAGATTGTTGAAGAACCAGCAAGCTTTGAAGCCATCTTCTTCTGATTGTTGAAGAACCAGCAAGCTTTGAAGCCATCTTCTTCTGATTGTTGAAGAACCAGCAAGCTTTGAAGCCATCTTCTTCTGATTGTTGAAGAACCAGCAAGCTTTGAAGCCATCTTCTTCTGATTGTTGAAGAACCAGCAAGCTTTTAAGCCATCTTCTTCTGATTGCAAGCCGATATTCATCTAATAGAGAGTCTGGCCTGGAAAGATAAACTAACATCTACATTAATTACCTGAACTACAGCATGCAGTTAGTAAACTTGATGTGAAATCATTACAAGTATCTCCTCAACTCCCATTTCAACTTCATAGGGTTTAGTAGTTAGTAAAGGATTTAATGGGTTTTGTGCAATGATTTTACATTGTATTAAATGAACTAAAAAATTAAAAATGTTAAATGATATTCTATCCCTGCTGTTTATTATATATCTGTATACATAAATAAACACTGCAATGCATTATCTTATCCCCTTTAAACACTTTTAATAAATATCAGTGCAAATATAATGTGTTGCTTGTATTTATCCTCCATAGTATCCTTCAATGATCTATTTTAAAGATAAAATTTTCAATTTAAAAAAAAAATTGTCATTTGGTATACTATCAAATAATCAAATAACCCTCCTAAATCACCAATTGAGCTTCTAGGATAGCCCTGAGAATGCATCTCAGAGCATGTAGACCCTTTGGCTTCTGGGGGCCTTAAGCGGCCCCCAGACCCCCCGCCGTAACGGGCTCGCGCGCTGCGCTCGCTGCCTGTCCTCAGGACAGGCACTTTTTGGGGAAATACCTCATTTGGACAGGCATTTTCAAAATCCTAGCTAAGTCCCTGTAGTGTGCTCTTGCTGAATTTTCCGAAATGTAATGTATTACATGTTTTACTCTTCCAGAAATGTCCCTGACCATGATCGCATAGTGGCTCTGCGTGGCTCCGTAATTGACTACAGCTACGGCGGAGGTACGTCTCCCGCCGTCCTGCTGGTCATGGATCGGCTGCAGAGGGACCTTTATTCCGCCATCAAGACGGGCATGGATTGGGCGAGCCGACTGGTTGTTGCCATCGACGTCGTTGTAGGGATACGATTTCTCCACAGTCAGGGTCTGGTACACAGGGACATCAAACTCAAGAATGTCTTGGTAAGAGCTGCTCTGAACAGATATGGAATGTGAAATAGTACAGTATTGTTATCTATAACAGTAAGATTTACTTATAATGATTTTGCTTGAAGGTATCAATGAAATAGCATTTATTTTTTGAAAGCTACAGGCATTTATAGGTTGTTGATTTTTTAAGCTCACAAAAGGACATCACAATTCATTTCGAATCCTGCAGAGATTTAATTTTTCCAAATACTGTTCAATAAATAGTTGTATTATAAGTTAAGTATTGATCAATTTTCTTGTAAAATAAGAATGTAAAAAAGCTTAATATGTAATAAGGAATTTCAATTTTCATTATTTTCCTTTAATTTTCAGCTTGATAAGCAGAACAGGGGTAAGATCACTGATCTGGGTTTCTGTAAGCCCGAGGCCATGATGTCTGGGAGTATCGTCGGTACGCCGATCCACATGGCTCCCGAGCTATTCAGCGGCAAGTACGACAACAGCGTAGACGTGTACGCTTTTGGGATCCTCTTCTGGTACATCAGTGCAGGACATGTGCGCCTACCCTACTCCTTCGAGCAGTGCACCAGCAAGGACATGCTCTGGACCTCCGTCAAAAAGGGTAAGACATCCACAACCAGGAAGGAACCCTTTAACCCTTATGCTGCTGGTGGCTAATTCAGCCAATACAAAATGATGCAAAAAAAAACTAAAAATGTTTGAAACCCTGGCACATGGGTACTCATCTGAGAGTACTGTGCGAAAGCACTCCAAAAAATACCAACATGACTGGGTTTAGATGGTTTTCAAAAAATCTTAGCGTCCTTGGGCATGGACGAAAGTAGACTTAGCATTGGAAGGGTTAACCATGGGATTCAACAAAAGGATCCTTTTAGTAACTTTAATTCTTATAATTGCTCTGGGCCCCAGACCAGCAGGACCACCCAGTTTGGCAATCCAATACAGGATTCATTTGTTTATCAAAAATGGAAATTGCTAGGTTCTTAACCTATGATATGTTTTATTGTAAAGGTAATCAAAAATGAATATCAATTATTTCCGGGCGGAATTGATTTTGGCCACTTAAGTTCCCAAGTTTGGGTCTGGCTGGTCCCTAATTCAACCCTTGAAACTCTTGACTTTCTTGGGATGTCTGTATTGTAAAGGCATCATTGCAGAAATATTTGAAAGAGATAAGTTAATCTCATCACAAACTATAGAATATTAGAATATTATATTAAAGCTTGTGTATTTTGTAAAGTTTTACCTCAATTGTTCCAGCAGCCAGAAATATCAAAAAGTATCCCAGAAGATATAAGGGAATAGTGGCCTGGAAGGGCTAGTTGCCCCTTAGAATCAATTAGACTGAACTAGCTCAACCCAAATCTCTACTAGACTTACATCCTGTAACACAACTTCAATTTATCAAATAACCAACAAAATGAATCATGCAAATTAATGATGGTTGTATTTATAATCATATATGAGGTTCTTTTTAAGTCTTGGATACATGATTCTATCCAATTATACTATCAAGTAATGCTCTTCTCAGTTTGCTGCAATTAGACCTGTCGAGGCTATTAAGTCTGTTGATATCGATAAGCACAACCAATGTGATGTCAGTGATTTACCAGATTTAGTCTTTATTTTATTCTTCAGGAGTCCGACCTGAAAAGCTTCCTATCTTCACTGACGAGTGCTGGCAGTTGATGCAGGCCTGCTGGGAAGGGGAGCCTAACAAGCGCCCTCTTTTGGGCATTGTGGAACCACAGCTACACAGCATCCTGCAGAGGTATCAGAGCAAAATGGATGGCCAGTCGGACAGCTTTGGCGCAAGCTCTAGTTCAAGCCCTACACCGATGGAATCTTGAGGAGCAGGGATGAAATGGAATGTAACAGAACCACCGCAGTCTACAGATGCTATTTCACAACCCATGCATAACTGGTGCATCCCAAAATGGCCTGACTATTTAACAAAGGAAAATGATAATCAAAATAAACTCCATGAATGAACCAAGGATTAGAACCACCGCAGTCTATAGATGTTTTTTCACAACCCACGCATACCTGGTGCATCCTAAAGAGGCTGTACTATTTTAGTAAAGGAAAATGATATTCAAAGTAAAATCTACGCATGAACTTGTTAGTCATATATTCTTATATCAATGTCTGAATTTTAATATCAGCCATGATCTACTATATTAGAACTGGTAGTCATCAGAACCTATTACTACTAACTTCTGTTGTTCAGACAGTACATGAACTTGCAGTCTTCTATATCACCACCTTTTCCTTTATATTGAAACTAAATTTCGACAAGATGATATACTGTAAATCACTTAAATATGGCGTGTACATTATATAGTGTAACTATGGTACTGCCCTGGATAGCGTGATCCAAGTATAGTGGTGAGCGGGAACAGCAGCAGCAAGTTCAATTAAGAATTTGATAAAGACGAGGATTTTCCAATAGCACATATGGGCAGAGCGCTATTATCGCTATCTTATTGTTCCTGCTATACTTAAGTGATTTGCAGTATGTTAATGGAGGATGATAATAGAGTACCCAGGGAAACCACTGACTAACCCCCAGCCATTGGCTGCTCTGTCACATGCCCTTGGCCAAAAATTTACTTTTACATCGATTTTCACCCACCAACAACCGGGGGAAGACTGGATCCTATACTAGGCTGGTAAAGGCTGCAATAACCTGGAACCAGTAGCCCAACTCAGCTACTGAGTATTTAGACTGATACGCCTTGTATTATTATAGGGGACTCCCAGGAGTGGAAGAGATATGGAAAATAGCTCAGTTACATCAGAAGCTAGGGCCTGCTTGTTCCACAGACCCATTCAAGTTCAAATTGACTATTCCCTGCAAAATGGTCCCTCGATTAAAGAGTCATCTGTATCTATGATACCTATGAGAATATCTTAGAAATTGTGGATTCACAAAATTTATGGGTTTAGAAAATATCCAGGTATCTTCTTCAAATATTTATTTCAAAATAATATCCTAGTCCAAAAGTTATCATCAAAATAAGCCATCTGTAGGTGTTGCATACTAGAATTGTTTAAAGACAGTAAAACTTGTATATTCTTGAAAGGTGCTGATTTGGTATTAGATGCCAAAAAATGAGAGTGGGGTTTGTCATGATATAACCAATAGTTGGTAGTTGAGGGCATAAATTTTTAAAATGTGTACCTTAAAAAGAAATATATTTCAGAT
The DNA here is from genome assembly GCA_963942565.1 of Maea johnstoni. Taxonomy (NCBI): domain Eukaryota; kingdom Metazoa; phylum Annelida; class Polychaeta; order Spionida; family Magelonidae; genus Maea; species Maea johnstoni. The sequence continues at coordinate 16,057,776 of OZ012687.1, read as the reverse complement.
CAATAGCAACTATCCTATTTAGGTTCTGGTATGTTCAAATATTGATGGATTAATCTTCATCTGTGTGCCAAAATTTGAGTATACTGTAAAAATATTTCACCTAGTGGCAGAACAATGTACTAACCTTTCACTGGTGATGCGGTCCAACTATAGTCAAAATATAGATAGAGATTGAAAATTGCATATTTGATAAATTTCATCCTATCATTCCTAATGTTTGAAGGGCAACATTTGTAAGGTGCATGTGTATTTTCTGATAATGCTTAAATTCAGAAAGTATTTAAACCCTTCTAATGCTGAGGCTACTTTTGTCCAAAGCACAATGATGCAAAGATCTAAACCCTATCTTTGAAAACCATCTAAACCCTTCTAAGGGAGTCTTCAGAAATTATCGGCAGGGGGGGCCTGGGTTGAAACTCAACAATTTCCAAAAAAAATTCACTGGCCCCCCCTGAGGCTGCCAAAAATTTTCAGGGGCCCCCCCCTCACTTCTTAAAAAAAATTCAACGGCCCCCCCTCCGCTACACGCACACCACCCAAACAATGTTTTCTATTCTGAGTCTCATGCATAATTTATTTCAGAAGTATATTTGACTACAGACACACAACTAACAAGGTCATGGCCTTTTACAACTTTACACATCAATGCTTGTTATGTATTTACCCTGAAAGTATGATTTCAACAGAATTGTAATGCAGCAAATGCTCTTGCACGTCTTCCAAACCGAGTCTGGACAGTTATTGGTAATAATTCACTATCCACCTCTGTGGAAAAGAAAATTTGTAAAAAAGCTGATTTTTTAAGTGGCCATTATTCTCTTTGAGTTTAGAAAGTAGAGGCATATTAATTCTGGTGCGAGCACTGCTACGGCGAAGATATGCAATAGCATGCCGTCCATGGTAGGGGGGTCTGGGGGCATTCTCCCCCAGAAAATTTAGAAAATTAGGTGCTCTGAGGTGCATTTTGGGACACTTTCAAGTGAAATAGAACAAAGAAAAGTTGTAAAAAAGCTGATTTTTTAGGGGCCATTATTCTCTTTGCAGGGTCATTAAATGCTTCCCTAAATATATATATGCCCAAAAGTTTTGAAAAAATTAGGTCCAATTTGTTTGCAGTTATTCATTTTCAAAAGCCAGAGGGCATATATGCTCTGAGATGTATTATCAGGGCAATCCTGCAAGCAAAATTGTTAATTTAGAATTAGATCACTAGTTTATCTAATGACAAATTTCATTTTTAAAATGTGTCATTGAAGAAAACTACTGAGGATCAATGCAGGAAGCCCATTTGCTTTAGTATATTACAAGTGTTTAAAGGGTATAAAACGGCGACTTTTAACTCTGAGATTGAACTCCCCATGGGATTGAGCTCTGCTAATTGGGTCACTTATGTCAGGCATCCACACAGGACATAGTACACCTGTAAAGCTGGTATTCCCATATTGTTACATGATTATCCTACAGTACTATTTTAACCTGTAATATCATGTTTCTTTTGATTATATCTGTTGATTATATTTGTAATTTCCAACTTATCAAAGTATGCTTTTGTAACTATGAAGTCGAAGTTATAGTCCATAAACATACATACACACAAGCTGATGCCTTTGAAATTATCTTTGAAATTAGAATTTCAATTGTTGTCACTTTTTCTGCCATATTCAGGACTATAGTCTGTCTGACTCTGATTTTGGAAACCGCTTTTTCCATTTTTTGAGTGACTAAATGCTTGAGTGTTTGTATTATTGCAAAGGCAGATAACTAGTACTACTGATCTACCTTTGATTATTGGCAATGGGCAAATTTTACAATGAGACCAGTCACATAATGAGCAAAATCAACATTTTGCGGAAACTCCAAGTTGATATAAAAAATGTATACATAAGAAAAGGGTTAACACTCACATTAAGGGATACTTGGCAGATATAGATCCGCGTTATTCTGCTGTGGGCTCCTAGATCTTTCACACTAAGGGCCCAAAATAGTATGTATAATACCCAGAAATTCTGTTTTTGACCCATAATTTTTGTCAAAAAGACCCTTTCAGGCCCCTAGCCTGAAATCTAAGTGTCAGACCCTGGAGGGTCAAAGCACGTCTGTCCCCACGGGCAGGTTAATATGCAATACCTGAATAACAATTGTTGTTCAATAATTTATGAAAATGATTGCAAAATAAAGATGTGAAACATGTTTAAAGTGCTTATTGCATTTTAAATCAGAATGCCCTTTAGTTTGGTTGTTTAAAGATGAGAAATCAAACTTTGGTATTTAATTCATATTACCCATCTTATCGGGTAAAAAATATTTCACCGGCCCCCCCTAGACCATCCAAAAATTTTCACCGGCCCCCCCTTGAGTCTTGAAAAATTTTCACCGGCCCCCCCTGTTTCAACCCAGGCCCCCCCCGCCGATAATTTCTGAAGACTCCCTAAGTTGGTATTCATTGGATAGCTCTTAATGAGTTCTTTTAGATGAGTAACAACGTGCCAGGGTTTCAATCATTTTTTAGGTTTTTTGCATCTTTTTGTATTGGCCAAATTAGCCACCAGCTGCATAAAGGTTAAGGAGAGTTGTAGGTTGAGTTCAAATTGATTAATTAATTGCTAGATATGTATTGGTCAGAAAGATATCACCAAAGTTGTCAGGCATTTGTTAGGCTTAGAAACAGAAATTGTTTGTTTCCTGTAATGGTCCGAAAAAAAATAGGGTAGGTAGGTCGGTAAAAATATTTTTTTGCATTATTTTTTTGGTCAAAACTGCGTGTTTTATGCATGTTTTTCGTTGATTAGGGAGGGCGAAAAAAACTTTAGGTAGAGATTTTTTTGAATAAAAAATTGTTAGGGTAGGGTTACAGGAAACAAACAACTTTTTTTTTAGGCCTTATGCACTAACAGGCATAAATAGAATGATACTATTTGCACATAAGCAGTGAATCTCAGCGTTATCTATTGTATCATCTATAAAAATAAAGTATGAAGTTAATTATTCTAAGAATACAACATACTCAGGTTGGCCTGCAAATTCAATAGGACCTATAGAGGTTGACCATCTACAGCATACATACGTGAACTGAGATAATCTTTTACATGTTAGTGCATTCTGTAACAGTTTATCCCCTAGAGGTATAGAAAGATCTCCACATACACAGGCATTCAGCCTAAGAACAGGGGATCTCATTTGAACTTGCATACATTTTAGGTAAAATCTGTATGAGTATACCATCCAAAGTCAAAGGAAGTATGTTTAATTTTCATAGGTGTTTAACCCATTAATGCTCACAGCAGCAAAATGCAGCCTGACAGTTTCGGTGAAATCTCTTGGCCAAAAGCAAATTCGGGAAAATATTTGAACTTCTCTCCAAATAGTTGGTGAAACCATTCTTAATTTCCAAGTTATTGTCAAAAGCATCAAAGATAGAGTGACAATCAAGAGTTAGTCTTGAGCATTAGTTATGGACGGTCTACTTAAAAAATGAATAATGTAAATTCAGAAAAGATTGCGTTAGTTTAATTTTTGCATTTTTTAGCGTTTAGCCCCGGACGCTTAATTAAAATTCACAATGATTAGTGCTGCCACATAGTGTATAGCTGGCACACAATGTTGCGGCCAATTCGCAAAGTTAAAAAAACGCAAAGATCGATTTTCTATAAATTCGCTAAATTTACTCTACACAATCTTTTGTGAATCTACAGTATGTTTTTGTAGGATTACGTGTAAGTTGATCACCTACTGGCAAGGAAAAGATGATAAACTTAGTTTTTTAATTCATAAGATTCTCTTTTGATTTTGAATACAAGTATGGTTAGATTCATAAAGATTATACCTAGAAAATTGCTAGAAAAGGTATTCAAACTCCTGAGGCTATGTAGGGAAACTAATAGGGTAAGTTTTGGAGCAAGATATTTTGCCCACAAAAAGTCTTATTTTGCATAATCACATAAATAGATGGGTGAAATGTCCTGTGAAGTGAAGGGGTAGTTTATGCTAGAGAACATCTGGAACTGCTGATCAGCAAAGTTCTTCAATTTTGCCATTCAAACTTGATTTATTTTGATAATCAACAGTTCTTTATTTCTTTATGACCTATTCCTCTCAACACTGCAAATAGTTTACAATGCACAATCTAATGAAGGTATTAAACCTTCTTTAAGACAGTGTTTATTCTCAATTAGTAGCCAGTGCCATATAATAGGTATTGTTTAATATAAGAACTTGTGTCTGCTAATGTTACAAATAACAACCTAGGCATAAAAATGTATGCAGAAAAGTAGTGATGGTCTGATTTCTTTGGATTGTCCCTTAGTTGGTAATATATTATAAATTGTTTGTCCATATAAAGCTGTGGTATTGTCTTAAATATATCTAGATAAAAGATAGTTTGTACATAGAGAACTATATAATTCCATGTGCAGTATTTATTTTGGAGATGCGTAATTGACTGCTTTGACTTGCTTATAGCAAAATCAACGAATTAAACATGGTTTTATTATGCAAGAAGACTAATAATTTCGCCTAGAGGTTATATTTTATGCCAGCATATTTGTATATTTTGAACATCTTAATGCATGTGATATCAGTTAGGTTCGCATTAAAAGTATAACTTTGAAAATTGTACAGAGTGAATTTATAATACTTTTGTAAGTTGAATTGAACATCTAAATGCATGTGATATCAATTAGGTTCACATTAAAAGTATAACTTTGAAAATCGTGCAGAGTGAATTTATGATACTTTTGTTGTAAGTTAGAATGATGATGACGAAAGGGAATGGTTAGCCATACCAGAATAAAATCCAACCAATAAAAATATCATGATGTCTGATACCTTTTCCCATACTAAACCTTGCTACTGGAACAAACATTATTAGGCTTAACCCTTCCAATGCTGATGCTACTTTCGGCTTAAGCACAAGGATGCAAAGATTTTTGAAAAACATCTCAACCCCGTCATGTTGGCATACATTGGAAAGCTCTTGCTGAGTACTCTCATATGAGTACTCATTTGCCAGGGTTTTAGTCATTTTTCAGCTTTTTCTGCATCAGTTTGCATTAGCAAAATAAGCAACTCGCAGCACAACGGTTAACCTATAATGTTGCTGGTGGCTAATTTGGCCAATACAAATAGATGCAAAAAACCTGGAAAATTGCTAGAAACCCTGGCACATGGTTTCTCATCTGACAGTAGTAAGCAAGAGCTTTCCAATGAATATCAACATGACAGGGTTTAGATGGTTTTCAAAATTCTTTGCGTCCTTGTGCTTTGGACGAAAGTATTAGTGTCAACCAAAAGAGTCCTCTGAATATGAATAGATTATACCGAGAACTTTTGACTATTCTTTTGCTCCTACCCCCTCCCCTTGGAAAAAAAATGAACATTGGCAATGAGCTATATTAATATAATCTTAACCCATTCCTCCTTGGCTCACATATCTTCAAGATCCAATGTGGGAGTTGTCTTTCAATCTATGACAACCTTTTCTTTCATAAAGTAACTCCCAGCTCTTCCATTGATTGCATATGCCAATAAGATTCATACCACCTTGTGAGGCTGATTTACTTTGTCACATACTGTATATATCTGCACTGAAACCACCTCTCCATGCTCTACCTCTAAAGCCTGCAGTGACTCATACGGCATGATTATTGTGAAGGCAACGTCCTGTTAAAACTGTATTTTGGTAAAATTATGAAGGAGAATTATTGATCAGACTGTAAATATCTAATCTCGTCAATTGTTTTGTCTTTATCTTATAGGAATTGTCAAAAGTAGCCTCGGTTCGGACAATATTTTTCTGGGGAATGTCGTTTTTGGGAAATATCCCATTGTAATAAGCATTTTATCGAAATATTTTAATAGACATTTTTGATTACCTTCAATTATAATTGTCAAAGCAAGGAAAGATATTACTGAATATCTTTCTGAATGGGGGAGGCTCAAGCCTAGTACTGTAAAACCCTTTATTACCACGCACATTTTTATTCACGCATCTGCCGTCTGAATCTGATCGCGGACATTTAATTACACGCATCAACTATAACACTGTTATGCTATTTTGAACGTATATCAGCACCAGTAATATACGCGTTCATCACCTAGCGCGAAATACGTGAAATTAAAAGGAGCGCGATAATAATGGGTTTTACAGTATTTAGGCAAAAGAGCTGAGGTATGTTAGAAAATTGTGAAACTTCACGGATGCCAACATTTTTTTTCTATGCTAACTTGAATCAGCAGTGATCGATTAAGGCTTGTGCATACAATTTTGTTGAAAAACAACTGAGTACTAATATTATCTGTGCCTCTTGTACCAAAAATTGCCCACATTATGGAAAGAATAACAATTGGCTGTGGAATGTTTACTTCACTTTGTATGTTGGACAAAAGAAATCTGGTGTAGGTATCCTGAGCTTCAACACGTTTGTAAACAAATGCTTTTATTCATTTGTATAGTTAAATATAAACAATCATGCTATAATGCTTATAATTTGATAGAATTATTGCTGCATTTTTACACATTATGTAAAGGTTATTAGTTCTTGTAAAGAATTATCCTGAATAAATTTGCTTTTCATTTTTCATCCAACTTATGTTGTCTTTTTCCCTTAAATGATTTTTGTCCTACATAGAGGGGTGAAATATATTAAAGCATATTGCTATTAATTGTGTAATCTGTAATTATCCAGAAAAGGCATTCTGTTTATATTCCCAATTAAGTTTTAAATAAACAAACTTCATATTGACAAGTCTGCATAGGGGTCCTTAGTAATTAGAACACTTTTCTTGTTCAAACAGCTTTCACTTTTATTCCCCTGTTAAAGGGCAAATGCACCATCATGATGATGTAGGTTCAAAATGTGCCTATATGTGTCACCTTTCAAATAAGACCACCCGCAAGTCTGTCCTCCTCAGATATGGCTTATGAAAGTTAGTAAAAAAATGGCCTGGGTCTGGGTATAGAGGCTGCCATTATCAGAAGTGGTGCTTATGAAGTGACTGCCAGCCCTGCTTCTGATTGGTTGAGAGATATCAGTGGCAGTCACTTCCAGCCACTGATATCTCTCAACCAATCAGAAGCACTAACTTTCATAAGCCATATCTGAGGAGTGCTGAGGAGGACAGACTTGCGGGTGGTCTTATTTGAAAGGTGACACGTATAGGCACATTTTGAACCTAAATCATCATGATGGTGCATTTGCCCTTTAAGTGTTTCTTCAAGCGTGTTAAAAAAATGAAATGTCTGGGGTCAGTATTTCCCACCAGTTATCTAGTCAACCTGAACATGGCTTCTGTGCCTCAAGAAATACCTCTCTTTTGGTGCTATATTTCTGGACACAGAATTTTTTGAAAGACGTGATAGAAAAGTGTATCAGAATACAGTTACTCTCCTTCAATCAAATACAAATTTGGATTTTATTCCTATTTCAAGTTTCTGTCATGAGCAAGAAATATAACACCTATGAAAAAGGGCTTTGTGCAAAGATATTCCAGGGGGTAATAAGTCTGACCTTATACAGGCTATAGTGGACGGTGGACCAAACATTCATGAGAGTTCAGGGACCATTTGAACCTAGCTTAGAACCTGTATATGAATTTGAGACCTATCAGACATAATACTTCACACTTGAAAGACGGGACTAATCATCACAAAAACAAATCAAATGTCTTCAACAAATAATGGTTTTATTGCTGGTTCTAATGGAACGGTTCTTCACAATGTTAGCGACACTTGGTTTCCATGATAGTTGCTGATGCTATATAGGGAATCAAAAACTCCTCTGTGTGTTCAAGAGAAAATGCTAGTGCCACTAAAGTACTGTTTAAGACATTAGTATGCATCTATCAATTATACCATCAAACCTTTTGTGAGATTTTTTCTTTTAACTTTTTAACACATGTTGCAAAGGCTTCTTCACGAAGTTTCTATGTCATTGATATCTCTTACCATGAAGACCCTGGAAAAACCAACCCTTATCTAGGAACCAGCATTTATTTTTCATATTCTACAGCAAATCATTTGGATAAAACCATACCAAAGCTGTGCACATAACAAACCCACTGATGACCATGTGGGAGGACACCAAGGCAAAAAGACCTTAAATACAATCCAGACTATTATTTTATACAATGAACTAAATCTTTTCTGTCTGAGTGTTATTATGATTTCTTGGGTGGTGTCCAGCTTTCTATCTTGGGTACCGTTGTGCTGTAAGGTACATAGATATCGTTCGATCCTGAGTTGTTCTCCGTGTGCTTGGCCATCCAGTCTTTCTTGAAGGGTGCCTTATCTACTGGTGTGCTATCACCAATATAATGCAGCCACCTATGCCTGCAACATACATGAAAAGAATATTAGCTTCTAAACAATCAAAATGTCATAGCTAGTTAGCTACTACCTTTAATCCAGAAACTGCACATATATGTCAGTATGAATTGAGAATACTGATACTTTTACATGAAAGCATTTTTATGGGTAATTTACTCATGAACATATTTTATTTGCATAGTAGATACTAGGTGAGTAGGTGTTACTGGTCCTACAGGGCCAGTAACATTTTGAGTTAGCATTGAGGCCTGAACAAATTATTTTTTGTTTTCGCCCAAAGGTAACATGTGAGTAATGGTTGAATCAACTAAATGATATTCTTTTAGAAACAAAGTATTTCTTATTTTTTCCTATGTCTCTATGTCTTCATGACTCCCTAGCTTATGAAGACTAGATTTACATACCCGGTATGTTTCACTTGTATTTTAGCAAAGAGGCATAGTGACTTTATAGGGCTAGTAGCCATTGGAATAAAATCTTTAGCGCTACATATTTTTTACTAAATACTAAATAGTCAAATTAACCAGCCAAGTATACTGCACTTGAAATATTGAAACACTTTTTGTTAAATCTATTGCAATCTTATTTTGCTGTAGTTATAATTAGTTTAACCCATCTTTATCAGTGTGGTAGTGTTATGAAAGGTAACATTTTACTAGGATCTTCTCTGCAGTTGAATGAGTCTGGGGTAGGGATGTCATCGATAGTCAACAAATCGACGTTTTCACTTTGTCAATTAAATCAAATCAAATGGTTGGGTATCGAATTGAAAAATATATCAATTAATCGAATCGATAAAATTTCACATCAATGACATCACTAGTATGGGGTGCTGTGGGACCCTGGTTATTGAAGCTCTTACCATTCAGCGGGAACCTGTGATGCGTCATAATCAAAGCCAAACTGCGCATCATACATTACCCAGCGATTGCGTCCTGGAAATCAGATAAGAAAATAATTAAGAATAAGTGTGCATTCTTAAGCAAAGGAAAGATTTTTTTTTCAAGCCAAGGACTTAGAAAGGACCTGTCAGCTTGCCTGATAGACTGGTAACACAAAGACAGGCAAAATTTACTTAAAGAACTTTCCATCACTTAAAATCTTGAGGCTTCTTTTGGGTGATTACCAATATTTCTCTAATAAGAAATCATATATTAAAGGCATGGCTAAATTAGGGATATGATACAGTACAAAATAGTATACTAATTTCAAAGAAATAGTATCACACCATCTAAGGGCTGTTAATGAAATTGACTTAACAGCAACTAGGAAGTCTCCATACGAAGGCATTTAGCAATTTATCAGCAAAATTCTCAAAGCTGATAGTGCTAAACTAAAACAAATCAAGTCCCTTGTAGGCAGGAGTACCTTTGAAAAATATCTTTAAGATGCTATATTGTGAAGAAAGTCAACGAACTATTGATATTGAATCATATTGTAAACAATTTAAAGATGCCAATCTCTAGGCTGGAGTAAATTTGTCCTTTTTGACATAACAAATCAATACATATAGTGACATGAGGGTTTAAAGTAACTAAGAAATTAAATTTGTACTGTTTCAGGCAGGCATTTTAAAAACCTGGCTACAACAAGGCATGCCCAGAAATGTAGACATATGTAAACAATTATATATTTATAGCTTTGAATGGGCAACATTCAACAATGCTGGGTAGAAATGGGATCAAGGAAATTGTTGAACACATTCAGCATAAGCAAAAGGTCAAATGCTATTGAATTGCTATTGCAAAATCATCACAACTTGAACATACACATAATCTAAAATGTACGGAAATAGGTTGGTAACAAAACAGATAATTTGAGAAATACTTGAGACTAAAGTTATTGGTCCTATCAATTAAAGCTCTTCCTCTTTTTTCAATTTTAATTTTTTCTAGTTATTCAAGTGGTCAGATCTCAGATCATGTGTGCACTCCTGATGCAGTTGGGTAAATGGCCAAATGAGAATGTTTGCGAGGAAAGAGGATGTGATGCTAGTAGTGGTGGGACGAGTAATCGGAAGCTCGAGCTTTCGGTCGCTGGGGCCTCCGATCCGAGCGCTCGAGTCCAAAAATCGATCGCTCGGAAATTACGAGCTGACAACATTTGATGACATTTATATAGCAACACATGCTTCCAATGCATGTGTGGCCTAGCAAGGCCAAAACTCCCCAATATGCGCCAGATTTCCTGAAATAAAATGTGTTTTCTTAAGTGTCCGTGTCAGATGCGTATTACGCCATTTTCTGGTGCACCGATTCTCAATGCCGCGGTACACTGTATGTGTGCCTGGCATGTGCCAGCATATGCCGAGGTGCAATGTTGTTATAAATCATTCGCCTTAAGATCTCGTCAATGTGGCTGTAAAACTCGATATTGACTCAAGTTTTGGTCGCTAGATTTGCCGAGCGCTCAAGTTCATTTTTTGGGCGGAGTCCCAGCACTAGATGCTAGCTGGTTTGTAATATTAAGAAATTCAACCACCATCACTTACCATAGAAATAGTAGTTGTTTTCAAAGTACTTGTTTCCAAATTCATCTGTTCCTACCAGCTTTCCAGTCTTCAGCTCATCAGTCCTGCAAGGATAATCCAATATAAGTATGTAAATCAATTTCATTTTTAAGTGTGGGATGTCTTTCAATTGAAAATAAGAATACAGTTTGTGTATTCTGACCATATGCCAGTTTGCATTTCCTGAAAATGAATGTATGCATATGTACAGGCAAACTTATAATCTGAGCTAAACCATTGATGTTATACTACTAGTTAGGGAATGGAAGCTGAGGAGTTTACACTGATGTATGGGTATTTAAGATTTGAAGCAAGGTCTAATTCAAAATACCTCTTATGGACACTGATCTAGAGAGAAACAAGGCACTTGAAAGAAGCCAAGTCAAAACTGATTCCACACGATGCATAGCTGTAAAGTGTTTATTTCATATGGTAAATGGGTTTCCCAGTAAACCTCCCAGACTCCCCGTCCTTTCAGTAATGTGTTTTTCTTAATCAAATGTGGACAAGGTGATGTTGATTGCAGGTAATACAAGTACTGAAGTAGTTTTTCAGACAGGTCAATAATTAAGTTAATTAATGTTCCATAGGTATGATTTTAACTGGTCAGAGTTGAATTCTGGCTAAAGAGACAAATTAATGAACTTTCAATCCACTAAAATAAAAAAGTGACACCATTATCTGAAAGGTTTAAAAGCAAGCTCCTTTCTATTCCCCTAGTGAACATGGGAGTAAATAAATACTGCTAGCACAATATGCTAATAAGCTAAAACTTCTATGTAGAATTATACTGGAAACAAAAACAACATATTAGCCCAAGACAGGTCTGTAGTGGACAAATTCAGAAGTCAATATGTAACATGTGTACTCATCTCTCAGCAGGAGTAATGGACAACTTCTGTATTTTGGAAATATTGACCAAAACTCAAATACTTATGCATTGACTTAAAGTAAACGTTTGCATGTATTTGACTGTCTCAGAGTTGGCAACCTGTGAGTGACTCTGAAGTTGACAGTGACTGTCAATGTTGAATGTGTTGAAAACAACATACAAGGTCATATTCCTAAACAACCAACTGACAATTCACGGCACCACCGAGAGAACACTACCTCACCCATCAGTGCAAGGCGTTTTCAAACTACCATCTTACCGGAAGAATGTCAGAAAGGATCCTATAATGCCCCCGTTTTCTTTGATTACTTGTCGGAAGGTATTTGCCTTCTGCAAGTACTTCGACATCTTGGCAGAGTAACCCCGCACCTCACGGTATAAAATCCGGCTATTTCATTGGCTATTATTGATGCTATGTTGCGCCATCTATCGACACTTTTAGAAAGCAAAGTGGAGTGGAGCGATGAGACCTCTTCTTGTTGCCTGCCACATGGGTTGAAGCTAGATAAGGGACGTGCAAAGTACGGGGATTACAATTTTGTAATCAAGAACAAAAATAGAAAATGTACAGTAATGACAAATATACAGTATTTATGTTATATTATCTACATATGTTTACAGTCTGTCAATGTAATACCTGCCTCCTAAGACTTACTTTCACAAACATTGCGGAGGTCTTTTGTAAAAAAATAAAGAAAAAGAAAAAAGAAAATATAACACACATATACCTTGTTGCCTTTGTATATTGTGTTTTCATTTATTTATTTGTGGCCTATTCTGTTAAATACTTCTCCCATTTTTTCTCATATATGTCCACATTATCCTGATTTAACGCGTGTATTTCTTCTGACTCTCTTTCTAGTTCTATGATTCTTTCAAAATGTCTCATTGAATACATATTTCTTGTTCCTCTGTTTTGATAAAAAATAAATTCCAATCATTATTATTAAGTTAAATAGACTGTCCATTTCTGTATTTCCCAATATTATCACTTTATGCCCTAATCTGAAGTTCCGGTATCCTAGTCTCTATAGATAAAGTTTGATATCTCTCCAGAATCTTTGAGATCTTTCACATATAATAAGAGCATGGACATTCGTTTCTATTTGTTGACAATAGGTACAATTTTCATCTTCAGTAATATTCATTCTGTACAAAATATACCTAGTTTCTACTCTATTATGCCATATCTTGAATAGGATGTCTATTAAATACATATTTCTTGTGTTTTTTTTGAAAAGAGATATTGATTGTTTTATTTCTTCACCATCTACATTTAATGTATCCCACTTAAATGAAATTTCCATGTGATGGGTTAGATGACTATACGTGACGCGATGTCTCAGGTGTGGTTACGAAGATTATCTTTAGCCAACTATATCATTTTACTTTACAGTAGGTGGTCGTAGATCTAACCTTAGATGAATTTAAGAAGTTGGATTTAAGATCTAGTGTTAAAGCCCTGGAATACATCATTTTTGGTGACCGAAATCTGAGACTGTCATTGAATTGGTTGGAGGAGTGTCAGTTTTGCATAGTTGTCTTGTTATGGACAGTTGTAATACTTTGGTATTACCTTATATTTATCTTAGATTTATTTATCTAAGGTTACGCTTGTCAAAATTTAACTCTTCCATACTATTCAACAGCCATATGTGTATATTTTTTAAAGTTGTAAACACTGCAAAAAACGTAAATGTTGCACTTTTTAGTAGAGAAATTAAGTAAACATTTGTCAAAGAATTCGATAAAATTAAGTTTACATATCTAGTTAATCCATAAGCAACCTCTATTGGGTAATATAATGAGGAGAGTTGGTGGATTGTGTATGATTGTATGGGGATATGATTATGAAAGAAATAAGTGGTAAACCTTATTTGGAATTCTAAGACATGTATTCAACATATGTTTGATAACAGGATTTGTTCCAATAAAACAATAACTGACGAGACTTGTTTAGTTGCCCATGGCAACCAAATTTGAATCATGGCATGTACAGATTCCTTCTTCGCAAACTTTCAGTGACAGATTATGTATATTTCAAATTTTCAGAGAAAGATTATTTTTTCCATTTTTACCAAGGCGAGGGAAATACTAGTAGTAAATTTTTTGATGATAGTATTTTATCTTAGTGTACTACATTTAAAATGCATTCTTCAGGAGTGGGTATCCTTCAGCTGCGATTCACGTTTCATTCGTCTTTTTGCCAAGTATTCTAGTCATATATGCCTTTTTGTGAATAGCCTTTACTAATTCAACTCAATAATTTCGGCATGGATGGTACTTTCAACAAATATGTATTGTTTTTAATTATGTATTGACATGTAGCTTAGCGGGGTGATTTTAGGAGTAATCAAACCTTAATAGAATTAACAAAAAGACTCTCAAACAGGGGACACGAATTTTAAAGTGATGTCATTCTTTACCCGAACTGAATGTTTTGAGACGCGTGAAATGCGAGCAAGAATTCGAAGCGCGAAGCTCGTCGCGGCCGGAGTTCGGGGGCTGCTTAAAGCCCCAGAAGCTTTATATAGAGGTCGAGCCACTCTGAAATGCATTTCAGCCATTTCCTGGCACTTGAAATGAGAATTTATCCAAGACAGATTATTCATTTATTCATTTTCCAGGGACATATTATTTATTTTCTAGATATTCAGAGACCGACATTTTATTTGCCAATTTTCAGAAACACGTACTTTTTTTTCAAATGTACACTTTTCCCCCTTTTGTGTTTTGTATCTTATTCGGTATAATAAAACAAATATGACATCCCTGTGGGGTGTCCACCAGGAAAAACTACGCCCTCGAGCGACAATCCTCTCTCGGGGAAGTTATTCCTGGTGGACACCCCCCCCCCCCCCCCCCCCCCAGGGATGTCATATTTGTATAATATACTTTTCTTCTATGCCGTTCATCATTGTTTTGCCAGACATTTTTTATAACTTTTTTATAAATCATATATAATTATGAATAATATGAGTAATTTCCAAATTAAATGTACCAGTTTTCTAAACTGTTCAAAAAACGTGCTTTTGAAAGGTGCAGAATATATTTAACAAATATATACTTTTAAGTGAAATTCGTATCTTGCACATTTCCGAAAGTATCGTATATCGAACTTCTCTGATGTTACTGATAATTCTATTCACTATTATTCACATAAACCAAGCTCCACTACGAATGGGTTCATTCGGTGAACCTTCCCAAAACCCCTAAGGCATGTTTGGAACTTATATTACTGAAAACCTTTTACTATCAGCTATTCAGACCAGCTTGTCTGCATGCACTGCAGCAACCTCCCAGACGTTAGGTTGATAGTTACATATTATCATTGTTATTGTCTAGCAATGCTAGAAACTTGCTCTCATGGGCAGCTGATCAAATATTACAAATATCAATTACTTTTCAGCAGCCCTGCATTTCTATCTTTGTGAAACCTTAGATGAATAAAAGAATGGATATGTAGCGAAAGACCAATTACTATATGCGCTTTAGTGAAGGCCTGGCTATGCTACTTGTTTCGAATATGTGACGTCACTAGGAGTCAAAGACCAATGAGGGCTCTCGTATCGTTTGCATTACAGAGGAAGCTGCGCTGCAATATGTGCAGAACACGACTTTTAGACTATACGCCGCAGCAAGCCTGTTTAGGTTGACCGGTTGGTTTCGTATCCACTTGTTTTTATTCATCTAAGGTGAAACTACTAACAAGAAATAATAAATAGACATTCTTTTCTGTAAGAGTATTGGTTGGGGAACGTAAGGCACCAAAAGGTAACATTTGCTGTACACGTGCAATTCTTGAATAATTCGATTGCAATCATTTAAATACTGCTGTTAGTGGTGCGGTGGTGCAGATGAGACACGTTCTTTGTGGGGGTGATAACATCATGTTGGGCCGAGAAAGCAAGCGCGTCAAACAGGTTAAAATCTTCTTTTTTTATTAAAAAGTAAAATGGAAAGAAAAGCAACAAATAAATTTGATGTGAAGAATGCATTTATGTATATCACAAGTAGATATGTATCTTGGAAAGACATCTGAAGCACAAGCCTCGGTATCAGTGTTATGGCAATAAGTGTACTCAAGGCGGCCCTGGTGGTGGTGATATGAACTAAACAACTTTTAAACCAGATCTGTTGCCCGATGCAGTGTCGCAGTATACTTTACAATACAAGTAAGTAAATAGATATCTTGAGATAATCCATTATTTGAAAATCGAATCATCATCATGGCTTTGCTATTTAAAAACGATTTCCATGGTATGTAAAAAATATTAAATAGTTGCTTATTTTTTAAATATATGAGGGAGTTGGGAGCTAGATGCGTGGATATGCTAGCCGATCCATATCTGTAGCAAACCCATGACCTGAATAAAGACCCGAATATCTTAGAATTAAAGCTGTGTTTTGAGATGTATTTGACTTAAAGGTGTTATACCTGTGACAGCCCTTCGTTAAAAAAGTTATGTTCAAGGTGTCAGACCAGAGAGCTAGAGACGGATTTGTGCACTACATATGCACACAAGTTAACAATTTTTCCTATTCTTTGAAATCAGCGCCTGGTATACCTTTGGGATAAGGATCTGCCCAGTAACCCTCACAGCAGGGTTTGGTAGCACTGGGCACTAGCTGTAGTTTAAACGTCATATGGCGGAGTACAATAAAACGTGCAGCATGGTCCTCAGTTACACGAATCCGCAAGCTTTTTATTTTGCCGAAACTGTCACCTAGCGGTCCTTCGGCAACCCCTCGGCTATTAAATCTTGCGACAGTCACATAGCCATCGGGCAACGTCCTGTATTTAAAGTGGTAATTGTTGCTAATGTCTATCCTCTTCGGAAACATGGGTAAAATATCTACATATACCGAGGGTTTGAAGACTGCCCAGTTGTATTGGCCGTTCCCAGTCCTTAGGAAAAACTCTTCAAGGGTAACCGGAGGGGTAAAATGGAAATGGATTGTATCCCCCTTTTGGGGCTGCAGTGCGTAATAGTGCTCTTCCCATCTGTAAGCGCCCTCTAGCGTGTGGTTGCGGTAACTTTTAAGGCTGGTGGTGATTTTGGCAGGGGGATTCATGTAGATGGGAACTTCCAACCAAGGGTAGCGTTCGTACCCAACAGGGTAGTTCAGGTCAGAGACATTTTTGAAGATAGCCCCGGGTCTCGAGGAGTAATGCCCAATGTGCTGAAATAATGATGGTCGGTGGAGAATCCGAGTAGAGCCGAGATCGTGCATGGAAACGCATCCTCCACCAGCCTCAGAGCATCCAGGGTATTTGTTCTTTACATATTCATCGAATAATTCCTCTAGTGTGCGATGTGCGTAAAATGTAAGAAAAAATCGAGCTAACGGGAAAATTTCCGTCGATCTGAACAAGTTGCCCAAGAGCCCAAGAGAGGAAAATTCCAAAGTCACCCAGACATGCGTGTCAATTTCGTTTAAGAATTTTTCGATTTTTGGTAGATAGTCTGAGGTCGCTGTGACGTCATCTTCCAGCTGTAAATAATACTTGCCCAGGGGGAGCGCATACAACATCAGGTAGGAATAATCCAGCACCTGTTTTACCCGCCATTTTGCGTCCTGGGGCGATTCTCCCGCCAGAGGGCGTAAATCATCTAAAACTGGGTAAAAGCCAGAATGAGAGCGGATGATTTCCAGCAAACCCGAACGAATATGAGTATAAAAAATATCCTCTAAAGTTCTGCATGTTTTTCGTGCAATTTTTTCATCAATGTCTGTTACCATGACTATTATCCTGACTTTTCCCCTGTCAACCTCAGCCAGCCCACTGATCACTGAGTGTATGGTTTTGATGATATAGCTCTCCTTTTCCCTTCGTGCCGTTGGTATTCCGATCACAAACTGTCTTTTCTCTCTGGAAAAACCGTTCCTGTATTTCGGAAGTAGTAGTTGCTGATCTCCACCAAGATGAGGCAAAATCCCAAATAAACATTTTCCGCTTGTCGACTTGCTCTGAGCACATGGTGAAGAGTCATCCGACTGAAGAAAGGATTTGATGAGATAATCTTGGTTTTCGTCGCTGTTGCCATGATCTCTGTTTCTACTGCCGGCCAATAAAAGAAGAAATAATCCTATGATGAAGACAAATGTACGTAAAGTGATCATATTTGCTTAGTCGATGTGTATTTCACGGAGTACGCATTTTTCACCGTGAAACTGACAACGTGTATGTTGCCGCATTACTGAGAGTGAGACCATACCCTCCAGGTATGTGATTACTCAGTATCTCGGTAGATGGCGCCACATAGTGCTTTTCCCAATTTGTGATTACAGTGCAGAACAATCAATTTTGCCCAAATGTCTCTCATAACACTAAGAAAAAACGTATCGCAAAATTCTTTGAATGACGATTTTTCATTCAAAGTAAAACATTGCTACTTTCACTATTTACATGGCTTTGGTAATACCAATGGAGAACTTTCAAAAGGTAACTTTCGAATTAGTACCTGACTCCAGCCCATCCCCCATTTCTTCTTCTCATTAATGGAACAAAACGAATACATCACTAGGGGAGAGAGTGGTTTTGCCAAAAGTGCAGTTAGTTCAAAGTCAGGTAGTTGGCCTTTATCTGAAATTCGTGTCGTATTTTCATCAGATTAAGACCAAATTTCTATTCAGTTTTTTTACCAAATCATTCTCTATTGTGGCAGAAATTAAATCACACCAAAATATTGAAGAACCGGTCATAACGAATAAAGAACTTGCTTCGACGTCCAGGCCAAACATGAGTTTGCCATTTTCTTGAGCCAGCACTGGCTCCAGTTAATCTGCCTGATTCACCAAGAGGGATTAGTTGGGTGTTGCCAAGGAGATCCAAACAGAAGTTAGAGCTGTATGTATTATTGATAGGTCGCCTGTGTTCAGCAGGCTCTTCACGCGATGCCACCAGCAACTCACCTGTCAAACATGGCCGTCAGGCACCACCTAGCCAGCAGTTTAACCCATCTCAGCACTGGCAGGAAGAACTACAAGTTGCAAGCCAAATCGAATATTTACAAATTTACCCAGATATCCTAAATATGACTCACTTAATCCTTATGCTGCTGGTGGCTAATTTGGTCAACACAAAATGATGCAAAAATCTTTTTAAAAATGACTGAAACCCAGGCATTTGGGTACTCATCTGAAATTCAACGAGAGCTGACTACCAACATGAAAGTATTTAGACGGTTTTCAAAGGTCGTTGCATCCTTGTGCTTTGGAGAAAAGTAGCCTCAGTATTGGAAGGGTTAAATTGTTCTGTATGTATGTATGTATGTTTATTAAATGTAATTTTACTATTACAAAATTATATATATCATTTCATCATATCAATTAGATCATAAGGTATAACTATTGATAAACAGCACAAAATTATTTCGATACACAAAAACGGTGTCCTTTAAGGAAGTTACCGGCATAAGCTATTTACATATATACAAATATTTTCCTAGAGATATTTTTCTCGTCTGAGTTTTTCAAAGACCATTGTTTTTCATTTGGAGCAAGGAAAAGGCGCACTATGTACAGTTTTGAGAAGAGATAGGGAAAATTCACCATTTTTGATTACGATAAAAATGGTAAACTCTTGCTACAGAAATTTAGAAGGGACTAAAGTAGACTAAAAGGGGATAAGCCGTAAACGGGGTATTTTTCTGATATGGAATTACAGGTAACTCTGCTTAATCCGGACATGTGTAATCCGGATTTTCGTCTAAACCGGACAGATTGGAAGGTCTCAGTCCCTTTCTATACCATACAATTCCTATACGCATAATCCGGATTTTGCCTGATCCCGACAGAACTTTAGGGTCGACATCAGTCCGGATTAAGCAGAGTTGCCTTTATCCTATTCCCTCTCTATTCCGTACAGTGGTGCTATACATAACTTGGACATAATGCGCACTCATTTTCAAAATTTCTATATGTGACTCAAAGGGAATGCCCTGTTGTGGTTTGCCCATCAGTTTGGGAAACAATTCATTTTGCTTGTCTAAGAAGCATAGATTATTCCTTTGTTCTACGATATTTATATCACTAAATATTTGGTTCCTATATAATGTCATTCAAGGTAGGACAATGTAAAATAACATGTTCTGCATCTTCAATTCGGATATTTACGAATTTACCCAGCGGTCTAAAATATGACTCACTTAAATTGTTCTGAGTATTCAAATTCATTATTAACAAACTCCATAATATAATTTTACAAACATGTATACTCTAAACTTATGAAATTTGATTTTCAGGACTTTAATATTAAAAGGGAACTTGGGGTCCTATTGTATTTTCTGTTGTACTTTTTATTTTAAGTTTTTTCATAAAGATGTTAGGAAAGAACGATTATTCACAAAAAAACTATAACAGCGGTTCCTTTTACAGTGTACCTACTACACATCGCATACTTAAGGAACCTGTATATGAATAAATCCACCTTGTGAGTTACTAGAGATGTAATTGATGCCAAACTAAACTGTGTAAACTTTTCCCACATCTCTAGTATATAGATTTCCAATCATACATGCACTAGGGCGTCTAGTTAGAGGACACTAAACAATCTACAAGGAGCCCACTTGAGATGTGTCGTATTCTTTCTCACAAAAGCAAATCAAGCTTAGATTTGACTCCTGGCAAGGTTCACCCACTAATTAGCTGCTGAGGATGAAGTTATGTCAAAGTTTTTTACACTTCCATGAGCACCGACGACCGCGAGGGGGAGAGTTCTCTGACAAATCATCCAAGCATCAAGTGTAGCAATTATCATCTCAATAAAAGTTTGGGTTGACAAATAAGTGCAAACAGGTTATTAAGTTTCTGTTGCATTGTTTGATAAGAAATGTACCGAAAATCACCAATCAACCCATTCACATCTGGAGCGTACATATGGCCTGACAAATTTAAACAAAACTCACTTATTCTATAAAATATTGAAAAGAGGGATTGTTAAACCCAACAAGAACAGTAACTTTCAATGAAATATTTATCAAAATATTGCTTTGTTATCAAAATCTTTACATATATGTCAGACCATGAGTATGCTTCAAATATAAACGGGTTAAAATAGCAATTCAAATCATGGGGTAAGTGAATCGGTGCAAATAGGGGCCTAGATCGTTGGGCAATGGGGTAGGGTTGATGGGTTTTCAATTGATGAAAAACGATTAAAGAATGTGGACCAAAGAATATATATACACGGATCGGAACTAAGAGTCCCAAATATCTCGTACATCATCTTTCAGATGGATGTTGTTACGTGTGTGGTATGATATACCCTGTAAGACGACTTTTTTCACTATTAACTTCCAGCGCGAAGACGCATTGTAAAAGAGGAGTTAAGTACACTCGTACTCCGCGAATGAAATACACATAGACACTCGGCGAATAGTATGAGTGTATTTTCGGGTAATGATAGGTAGTGAGTATTCTGGCATGCTATTGGATGGCTTTTGAAAGGTGCTCAAGAGAAAAAAAACATGTTTATTTTTAGTTTGCTATATTATAAGGTCTTAACCTACAGCGTAGAGTTATTACAATGCAGTGGTGCAGTTGGTGAATGTGTAAGCACATCACTAAATATATGTGTGTGCCTCACAGGGCTGTCGTTGTTGTTGTTGTTGTTGTTGTCGTTGTTAGTGTTGTTGATGTTGTTGTTGATATTGTTTTAGCTGGTGCTATTATGATTATGATTATTATTTTTTTATTATTGTTATTATCATTATTATTATTATTTTCATTATTATTATTATTATTATTATTATTATTATTATTATTATTATTATTATTATTATTATTATTATCATTATTATTATCATTATTATTATTATTATTATGATTATTATCATTATTATTATCATTATTATTATTATTATTGTTATTATTATTTTAATATTATTATTATCATTATTATTATTATTATTATTATTATTATTATTATTATTATTATTATTATTATTATTGCTGGACACAACAACAACGACACCAACAATGTATTAAGTGGTGTTGGTGGTGGTGATTGCGTTTTTATTGTTGTTGTTGTTATTCTTGTTGTTGCAATGGTGGTTTTGGTGAAGTGTATATAATTGTGAAAATTGCTCATGCTTGGTGGGATGATAATGATGATGATAACAAAGATGACGCTGGTAATGACGACGTCGACTACATTGGTGATGGTGATAATGCTTATGATCATCAGTGATGATGTTTATCTCATTGCTTAGATTGTCACAGCATTTACACGCTTGCGTGTTCAAACTAGAAAGCTAAGTTTTTCTGGATACTCAACACGCTTTCAATGCATCATTTTACAATAGACATTAATCAGACATTTGTATTTATTTGTTATTAACATTTTTGAGGAAGCATTCGTAATATCTCTTTATTTGACAAAGCCATACATTTTCTCCCCTAGCTACTAGCCATCTTTGCTTCTCGGTGATGTGTTCTTCGTAATATCAATTCGTAGTGATGTTTCGAAAGCGTTACCCTTACCCTGATACATTTCTCAGTGAAATGCGTGCGAGTGCGCAATATATAACTAACACAGAAGAAAGTTCAAAATAAGTCTGAATGATGAGGAGAACTGTTTGTTCGAACTACAAAGCCCAATGTACTCTCCAAACCCACATGTAAACACGTACCACAGAGAGAGCGATCCACTGTCGGGTGACGTAACACTAGCTTTGAAATCATCCAAGATCTGAAAACCAGGAATTAGTAGGTAGGTTTCGTGACGGAGTTGAGCGATCCCCTCCCAGTATCAAGAGAGTTGCTTGTGGGACGCTGGCTGATTAACTATGAATTATTCATGCGCGGACGATTCGAGTGGGGCATAACTTGACTGAGCTTCGTTTGTGCGCGGATTATATATCGTCGAGTCAAGATGGCGAGCAAACGTGTTGAGAGCAAAATTACAACATGGCTAGGATTTTCATGACGATGACGACGACAATGATGACGATGGCAATGAAAATGAGGATGAGGATGTCGGTGATGAGGGTTTTAATAGTCTGGTTA
>OZ012687.1:16006257-16034839 GCA_963942565.1 Maea johnstoni | reverse complement strand
AGGATTTTAATAGTCTGGTTAGCTATTACCTGTGGCTGTTCTCAAGGTGAGTCATGGGAACCTTTTCTCATCTTCAAACAACACGCCTTCCTATTTAGTGTGTCTTGGTTCACCCCTCCTGTTATTGACTCATTCGTTTCAGTATCAGACCAAAACGACGTTCGAGATAAAAAAAAAAGAAGATTCTCCCCGAAATGGTTTACTCAATTATGCTTAATTCATTAGTTGTTACTAAATAGCGCAGCATTCAGTGAGCAATTGTAAGGGTAATACTAAGCATCAATAGTTCAATGATGGAAGAACCATAGAGGTATTTAAGATGTTTACATTTTGATAAAAGGGGGGGGGGGGGGGTGTCCATCTCTTAGATTAGTACCATTTTGATCCAGTAAAACCTATTATATGTGACCGTGGTGCTCTATATGTTTAATACAGATTGCAAAGGATCTAGAAACTGTGTTGATTTTGGATAAGACCGTTGACCGATTCTCGCGAAACACAGTTTTAT
Organism: Maea johnstoni; assembly: GCA_963942565.1. Taxonomy (NCBI): domain Eukaryota; kingdom Metazoa; phylum Annelida; class Polychaeta; order Spionida; family Magelonidae; genus Maea; species Maea johnstoni. Next base: position 16,034,331 of record OZ012687.1, on the reverse strand, counting down.
CCCAAGTCACTTGTCGGTGTTCTGCATGCCTCGAGTCAAATATGATTCCTAGACCTTCTGGGGAGTTGAGAGACAGTGTGAAGTGACTGACTGTATAACACCTTGGGCCACTCAGCTATAGAGGTATCCCCACACAAAAGTGATAACAGAGTAAAATGTTCACATCTCAGATTTTTTTCACATTCTGCGAGTTTACCGTGCTCTATCTGTCGCTTGCAATATGATTTATGCGAGATGACAAACGTAATGGCAAAGTACGGTCACTTTAGAGGGATGGTAAACATAGAGGGATGGTCACTTCGAGGGGTTCCACTGTACTTAATGACTTCATAACTGCCCATACAATATGTAACATAGCATCTAAACAAAAACCGTCTTCAGTGAAACTAAGTGAGGCTAAACTGTTTTAGGGAAATACTTTTTTTCATTATGATCATAAATGTAATGGCGCTATTAACACTAGCTATACAAGTGTTTACAATCGATCCACTTATTTACCGATGCCAGCTTTATGTTCCCTTTTGAAATAATCCACAATATTACCAGATATGTGGGCCTGGTATAATGCATTGCCGAAGACCGCCCATGTGCATCGAACACTTATCTTTAAATACATGTTAACATGTTGAGTTAACAGAGGCTAAATGATTAATTATCATCATTATCATCATCATTGTTATCATCCATTATTATCATAATGACCCGCACTGCCATTGGTCTTCGTCTGCCCAGGTTGACTGCACATATATTTATGTGTGACTTTTAGTCCCCCGTAACAGTAAAGACCCTTAATGCAATTAGACTTTTCTCCCCGCAGCGCTCAGCACTGCCCAGCTACTATTGGAGATATTTGTCTGATCAAAATAATCACGGGGATGTCTAAAGGAGGAATGTTATTCAGAATCACATAAACAACAACTGCCAATTTTTGACTGTCATGTTTATGAAGTTATGCTCGCATTAATTCTCAATTTCTTACACTACTACTACTACTACTACTACTACTACTACTACTACTACTACTACTACTACTACTACTACTATTACTACTACCACTACTACTACTACTACTACTACTACTACTACTACTACTACTACTACTACTACTCTTACTACTACTACTACTACTACTACTACTACTACTACTACTACTACTGCTACTGCTACTGCTACTGCTGCTGCTGCTGCTGCTGCTACTACTACGACTACTACTACTACTAGTAGTCTTTAACACACTATAAGTCTATAACGAATATCAGCCAAGTCGATATTTGACCGTTGTGGCTTTCGCCTCAACCGCAGGTTTGACCTTTCCCATGCGTTGTAGCAGTTTCCTGGAGTGACTGTGGACTGATGTGTTTTATTTGTGGCTGTTGTAATTGATTAGCCCGGTATGCACCTCACACATTCCTCTAGACGTGAAAGGTGGGCCGAGGATGGCGGCGGAGCACATCTTCAAACAACACGCCTTCCTATTTAGTGTGTCTTGGTTCACCCCTCCTGTTATTGACTCATTCGTTTCAGTATCAGACCAAAACGACGTTCGAGATAAAAAAAAAAGAAGATTCTCCCCGAAATGGTTTACTCAATTATGCTTAATTCATTAGTTGTTACTAAATAGCGCAGCATTCAGTGAGCAATTGTAAGGGTAATACTAAGCATCAATAGTTCAATGATGGAAGAACCATAGAGGTATTTAAGATGTTTACATTTTGATAAAAGGGGGGGGGGGGTGTCCATCTCTTAGATTAGTACCATTTTGATCCAGTAAAACCTATTATATGTGACCGTGGTGCTCTATATGTTTAATACAGATTGCAAAGGATCTAGAAACTGTGTTGATTTTGGATAAGACCGTTGACAGATTCTCGCGAAACACAGTTTTATCCCAAGTCACTTGTCGGTGTTCTGCATGCCTCGAGTCAAATATGATTCCTAGACCTTCTGGGGAGTTGAGAGACAGTGTGAAGTGACTGACTGTATAACACCTTGGGCCACTCAGCTATATAGGTATCCCCACACAAAAGTGATAACAGAGTAAAATGTTCACATCTCAGATTTTCTTCACATTCTGCGAGTTTACCGTGCTCTATCTGTCGCTTGCAATATGATTTATGCGAGATGACAAACGTAATGGCAAAGTACGGTCACTTTAGAGGGATGGTAAACATAGAGGGATGGTCACTTCGAGGGGTTCCACTGTACTTAATGACTTCATAACTGCCCATACAATATATAACATAGCATCTAAACAAAAACCGTCTTCAGTGAAACTAAGTGAGGCTAAACTGTTTTAGGGAAATACTTTTTTTCATTATGATCATAAATGTAATGGCGCTATTAACACTAGCTATACAAGTTTTTACAATCGATCCACTTATTTACCGATGCCAGCTTTATGTTCCCTTTTGAAATAATCCACAATATTACCAGATATGTGGGCCTGGTATAATGCATTGCCGAAGACCGCCCATGTGCATCGAACACTTATCTTTAAATACATGTTAACATGTTGAGTTAACAGAGGCTAAATGATTAATTATCATCATTATCATCATCATTGTTATCATCCATTATTATCATATGACCCGCACTGCCATTGGTCTTCGTCTGCCCAGGTTGACTGCACATATATTTATGTGTGACTTATAGTCCCCCGTAACAGTAAAGACCCTTATAGTCTGGCGGCCAAATCCAAAAAAGCCTCTAGAAAATGGTTTTGATGGCAAAATTTGTTACAAGCTGCCATCCATGCTAAATCATATCTTCATAAAGTGGGCCATACTGTATGGGTGGATGGCGGGATTTCTTTTTTTGTTTAAGGTGTTTTTGGGGCAAAAAATGCAAAAAATGATCTAAAATGAGTGATTTTTGTAATTTACGTCAAAAGAATATTTATTGATGACCTAAGCTCATAAAAGTTTGTACATATATGCTTGAGGACATACTCTTTGAGATGGTTGAATTAGATTTAACAAAATATTAAGCGTTAACCTAAAAACCGATATAATATGGCAAAAAATGGCTGAAAACAGTCTTTTTTCAAGATTTACGTTAATGAAAAACGTCCATAAAATTCCATTGGAAAGAACTAGGATTATGAAAAATGGTCAAAAATATCCCTGATGTGTCCCAATAAGAATATGATATTGGTATACTGTGTATGTGACCCAATGATCCTGTACTGGGGTTGTTGAATTTGAGATATATACAATTAATGAACATTTGCGCCATACTGTATATTACACTTATTACAATAGTATTTCATAATACATGACCCACATTGATAGAGAACTTGTAATATAAGGTTAGCAGCAATGTTTCATATATTGTATAGGTGGATGGCAGGATTTATTTTGCCATTTAAGGTGTTTTTGGGGCAAAATTTAGATAAATTGAGTGAAAAAAGTAATTTATGTCTAAAAAATACTTGTTGTCTACCTAGGCTCATGACAATTTGTACATATATGCTAGGGAAGATGTTCTTTGATAAACTTGCATTAGCTTTAACAAAAACTGAAGCGTTATCCTAAAATGGGTAGAATCTGGCCAGAAAATGGCTAAAAACGGTCATTTTTCAATAGCTTTGTATACAGAAAAACGTTAATCTAATCATCATGCAAAGAGCTATGAACATGAAACTAGGTCCATAATATTCCTGAAGGGTTCTAAAAAAGGTACTTTATAGGATGTGTCTATATTTCACCAAATAATTATGCAGAAGTTTGTTCAACTTGGAAGTTGCAAAAGTCAGGATGTATAGCATATGGGCTCGGTCAAGTTGAAGTTAGCATCTAAGACAAAAAATAAACTTTATAGTAGCAATATGTATCTCACATATTTGGAAAGCTAGAAGTCTGAAGTTCTTTGGTCAGATTTACTGTACCCCCATATATGAAAAAGTTATAAACATTTTACTGCAGGGTGTTTGTTTGTTTGTTCAACGCCTTTCTGACAGTAACATTTCACAAATTGTTAAAACCACCATATTTTCTTGTAAAACCATATTTTGAACTTCAATATTGTTTTTGATGATACAATTAGACATGTGAAGTCTGTGCCAATAGATACAGGCTTGAATATTATGTTTTGGGGTGTTTTTCATGAATTTTAAAATATGGTGATCTGCGATTCCGTAACATGTGAGTCTGTAACAGAAGAATATCATTTTTTTTTACATTTGAAAATGTTCAGATTGGGTCATTACCATGGAACTTAGAAAAAAGCATTTTAACATTAATTTAACTATGAGGGGCACACTTTAGAAAAATAGATTTTCAAACAGTGTTTTTGTGGGGGTTAAAGTTGGTTATTCCATAACAGTTACAGAATCAGATATTTCCTTATTTGACTGGTTCAAGCCTATAGATGTCTTGAATATTCTTTAAATGGACTAGTTTCTTATCTTATCTTTAAGTATTAACTGATAGTGTCCATATTTAGAATTAGACACTGTGCACAATAGTTTGAAAAAAGAGTATCTGAAGTTCTAACGCATAGGTGATTTTGAGTAAGGTACAATTATTCAAATGTGTCATAGCAGGGGCGGATCCAGGGGGGGTTCGAGGGGTTCGTCCGAACCCCCCCCCCCCTGGCTGGTAAGTCATTTTGCACCACCACGCCACTTGTGGACAAACATCAAAACTAATTGTTTTTCCTGCCGCGGCGACCAGTTGCAATTTACAATTCTGTCCACGTCTTTTGTTTCCCCAGGCCCTGAGTAGGCAACAGGCTGATTGGTGTCAGCCAGGTGTAGGTCCGAGTGGATGAACATCCCGCTCGAGGGGATTACCCGCCTTGAACCAGCGGATACAGAATAACAGTCCGGTCGTTCGCAGACTAAGAATAGCTTGGATAACCTGTTTGGTAGGTGAGGGGGGGGGGGGGGGGGAGGGGGGTTCATTGATTCTCGAACCTCTAGATCACTTGATTCATTCCTTAGTCTAGCGGATACAGAATTACAGTCCGGTCCAGTCGATTGCAGACTAAGAATAGCTTGGGAAACCTGAAGTCTGTTAGGGGAGGGGGGGGGGGGGGGGGGGTTCGTTGATTCTCAAACTTCTAGACCACTTGATTCCTTAGTCTAGCCTTGAATTAAGATATCGTGGTTGCTCATCTAAGGTCCAGCGGATACATGATCACAGTCCAGTCGATTGCAGACTAAGAATACCTTGGAAAAACCTGATGTTTGTTAGGGGAGGGGGGGTTGACTCCTGGTGGTGTTCTTATAAATAATTGTGAGTGGCGCCACCAGTGTCACTTTTTGGAACTACATTGAACCCCCCCTTCTTAAATCCTGGATCCGCCCCTGCATAGCATCAAACTACCTTTTTAAAACATTCACACAGTTTTAAAGTAGAGTATAATAAATCTGGCCTGCAGTGCATCTCACCCAAAGTTGGACACGCAATCCCTCAAAAATTACCCATCAGGACCCTTAAAAAGAATGTGTAACCCTTCAAAATTCCATTTTCAAACATATGATTGAATTGTTTTCACTCCAGTATGAATTCAGTGACTTTTTAAGGCATTTATTTCAATAAGTACATGCATGTTCATGGTTGTAATGGGCCATATTAAGCTATTCAAATTGTTGGGGACAGAAGTTTAGAATATTGAATTCAATATTTTTTCTCAAATTCAGGAAAACTTGCTCCCTCATTTGGCTGTTTTATCTTATAGAAATATCACATCTGAACCCTATTTGTTCCAGACTTTTGTAAAATAGTAAATTTTAAAGAATTTATATGTGGTGGACAGGAAAGCTCTTCAACAGAGATTTTAGATACCTTCACAGAAACATAAATCCTTCTTCAAGTAAAGAAGAAAATTGAAGTTTAGCATATGGTCAATGTAGCCCAGGTCCCGAATTCTTCATTCACCTTATAGACATGTTTGATATGCTCCAATAAAAATATCCAACAGTCAATAAGATCACAAATGCATGATGACAAAAAATTATTACATAGTTATTTTATAAGTATTTAGCAAATTGGACATTGGTCATCTATGGTGGGAGAATGGAGGAATTCGCTTCCTCCCATTCCGCCTATTAGATAAGAATCAATCGGCTTCTTTCACACCTAACTCGGTGTTTCTATCCAGCCATTATGATGATTTAGGTTCAAAATGTGCCTATACGTGTCACCTTTCAAATAAGACCACCCGCAAGTCTGTCCTCCTCATCACTCCTCAGATATGGCTTATGAAAGTGAGTAAAAAACAGGCCTGAGTATAAAGCGCTGCAAAAAACCCTGCAAATGACTTTTTCTTTATCAGCTGATAATCCAAACATGAATTTGCATTGTTAAATCTGTGTAGTCAAGGAAGATAAGGAACCCCTGCAGTCACTTCCTGCCACTGATATCTCTCGACCAATCAGAAGGGGTGCTTAAAATGTGCCCTGCCCTGATAACGTCATCAGCCTCCATGCCTATACTTAGGCCTGTTTTTTACTCACTTTCATTAGCCATATCTGAGGAGTGCTGAGGAGGACAGACTTGCTGGTGGTCTTATTTGAAAGGTGACACGTATAGTCACATTTTGAACCTTAATCGGGGATCCGCTGTGGCCTAGTGGTTACGATGCCTGGCTCCCAAGCGTGAGTTCGCAGGTTCGAGTCTCCGCTGGATCCTCAAGCGGGTTGGCCTGGTTGCTATATAAATGTGCGGCGTTATGGGGGACTGTCTATGGTCCTTCTGCAACTGAAAGACCCCTTGGAACTATTTGTGAAGAGTGGGGAATTTCTTCCCGGTTCCGGGTTTCTATCTCGTCGCGATATGACCTAAGCTGTTGAAAGTGACGTAAAACCCAATTCCTTCCTTCCTTGAACCTAAATCATCATGATGGTGCATTTGCCCTATAAAGAATTCTCACCATACAACCAGGTCCATTGCCCTGCCACTGAGGTGGTACTTGGAGTTAGCTAGACCCTTGAGAGTGAAAGTCTATCAGATCTCTTAGGTCATTTAAAACAGAGCCTCCCCTTTAGGTTCAAGAGCAAGCCCTAGATAATATGAACTACCACAACATCTGCAGTAGCCCCCTCTCAGGCCCTCTGTCTTGAAGCTAACAAAATCAAAAATCTTGGTGCTGCCACCTATACTTAGACACTACTCCTGCCATCACCAAAGTTATCAGACTAGGCTTGACATTCCATTAGAACAATGTCCAATCAATTAAATTATCATACAGTACCAACAGCAAACAGTATGTTTAACATATGCTACACGTGCTGATTTTTGCATCTTCCGAGTTGAACAAACTTCTGCATAATAATTTGGTGAAATAAGCACACACGCTATAAAGCATCTTTTTTGGAACCCTTCAGGAATATTTTGGACCTAGTTTCACATTCCTAGCGCTTTGCATGATGATTAAATTAACGTTTTTCTGTAGACAAAAATCTTGAAAAATGACCATTTTTATCCATTTTTCGGCCAGATTTAAGCCATTTTTAGGATAACACATAAGATTTTGTTCAACCTGACCTGGGTATCTTAAATAACATGTTCTCTAGTATATATGTACAACTTTTCATGAGCATAGGTGGACAAAAAAAAAGTCTTTTATATAAATTACTTTTTTCACTCAATTTATCTAATTTTTGCCCCAAAAACACCTTAAACGACAAAATAAATCCTGCCATCCACCTATACAATATATGAAACATTGCTGCTAACCTTATATAACAAGTTCTCTATCAATGAGGGTCATGTATTATGACATACTATTGTAATAAGTGTAATATACAGTATGGCGCCAATGTTCACTAATTGTATATATCTCAAATTCAACAACCCCAGAACAGGAATATTGGGTCACATACACAGCATACCAATATCATATTCTTATTGGGACACATCAGGGATATTTTTGGCCAGGTTTCATAATCCTAGCTCTTTCCAATGGAATTTTATGGACGTTTTTCTTTAACGTAAATCTTGAAAAAAGACTGTTTTCAGCCATTTTTTGCCATATTATATCAGTTTTAGGTTAGCGCTTAATGTTTTGTTAAATCTAATTCAACCATCTCAAAGAGTGTGTTCTCAAGCATATATGTACAAACTTTCATGAGCTTAGGTCGACAATAACTATTTTTTTGACGTAAATTACAAAAATCACTCATTTTAGTTCATTTTTTGCATTTTTTGCCCCAAAAACACCTTAAACGACAAAAGAAATCCCGCCATCCACCCATACCATATTGCCCACCTTATGAAGATATGATTTAGCGTGGATGGCAGCTTGTAACAAATTTTGCCATCAAAAGTCACATTTTTGGATTTGGCCGCCAGACTATTAATGCAATTAGACTTTTCTCCCCGCAGCGCTCAGCACTGCCCAGCTACTATTGGAGATATTTGTCTGATCAAAATAATCACGGGGATGTCTAAAGGAGGAATGTTATTCAGAATCACATAAACAACAACTGCCAATTTTTGACTGTCATGTTTATGAAGTTATGCTCGCATTAATTCTCAATTTCTTACACTACTACTACTACTACTACTACTACTACTACTACTACTATTACTACTACCACTACTACTACTACTACTACTACTACTACTACTACTACTACTACTCTTACTACTACTACTACTACTACTACTACTACTACTACTACTACTACTGCTACTGCTACTGCTGCTGCTGCTGCTGCTGCTGCTGCTGCTGCTGCTACTACTACGACTACTACTACTACTAGTAGTCTTTAACACACTATAAGTCTATAACGAATATCAGCCAAGTCGATATTTGACCGCTGTGGCTTTCGCCTCAACCGCAGGTTTGACCTTTTCCATGCGTTGTAGCAGTTTCCTGGAGTGACTGTGGACTGATGTGTTTTATTTGTGGCTGTTGTAATTGATTAGCCCGGTATGCACCTCACACATTCCTCTAGACGTGAAAGGTGGGCCGAGGATGGCGGCGGAGCACGAACTGCAATTAAGGTCAGGCCAGGCAATTAACGTGATGAGCTCATGGGGTTACCTGGGCTCATCTATACAGCTCTTGTGTAAGCATATTAGGCTATCGGCCAACCCCTCAAAAGTTATCGGGTACCCCTACCCGAGGTATAACAAAGCGCAACCTAGCTAATAAAGAGGATATAGGTTCCTGATGTAGGAAAATGATGGTTGCGGTGAAATATTTTGGTGGCACCATGTTTTTTTGGGGCAATTTCACCCGAAATCGGCCAAAAACATGTGATTTTTGGGATCTTCTTATAAAAAATTCATCTTATCAGTTAGAAACCTGAAACCTCTCACAAATATACCTTAGGTATGCTTATTGAGAACTCTATACAAATTATTCATGAAAGTGCCCTCTAGTGGTTATTTTTTGGTACTTAAGTGCATAAAATCACCCGAAAATGCTATTTTCCCATACAGTTTCTCATCTTTATGTCCATCAATGCATATAGTATATATTCAGAACATTACATTTTATTATAGAAAACTGTCCTAGACTGTAATGAGCCCATGTAATAATATCAACCTAAGATAATTCATAGTGGTATCCAATATTAGGTATGTCTGGGTAAAAATGGCTGAAAATGATCAAAATATGCCTTTTCTTGGAATTCTGTAATGATATCTGTATCATATGAGTCAGTACTATCACATCTGGTTCAAATATGGATCAGATAAGTATTCTGAAGGTTAAACATTTACAGTGACCTTACCAAGTGATCCACTAACTACATTAGGGACTTTTTTCAACCTAAAATAGACAAAAAAATGAGCATTTCTTAAAAATGCTAGTACATTTAGGTGTATGTGTAAATGGACATAATATACACCTTGGATAAGCTATGTGGTTTTTTTTGGATACAGTATTCATGAAATTCATCCCTTGGTGGACATTACAACACTTTTGGGAAAAAACTACCTAAATTATGTGATTTTTTACACTGGAAGTCCCCTACAGTGGTGGTGTCCTGATAACTATCAACTTATCCTAGTTATTCAGACTATAACTAGGATTAGTGTTTCCTGATACCCCCTCTGAATATCATATGATTGTTGCCTTACAAATATGTATTACCTAGTTGTCTTCACTTTCACTGTCCTCACTGGCATCTACTTCTATATTTGGACAAAGGTATTCAGTGTTGTTGCAGGAACAGGAATCTATGCATGTAAGTCCACTTTTGAGACACTGGCATTTCCCTGGTTGTGAACAGTCTTTGTCTGTACAATACATATGGGTGACATCCCAAACTTCGATTGGTGCGTGGTCTTTCAAGAACATCTTTGCTTCTAGTTGACCGTCCTCACTGGTGACCCAGCCATGGCTGATCGGACTTGGAATCTCTGGAGCAGGCTCATGGCTGAGACAATAGATAGCAGTTTGATACCGTGCACGTAGCACATGCTGCTGGAAAGCATCATCTGTAGGTGGCAGTGCATGTGCTGGCTTGTCAGTTGTGGTTGCAAGCTTATACCTCAGTTCATCAAGAGAACGGCATGACTGACCCTTCAGTCCATAAAGACATAGCACAAAGGATCTCGCCAGCTCTACTACAGTATTGACACCTGCTGAAAAATCACCAAATTCTGACAGCTTGCCAACACATTCTATATTTTGAGACAGCTTATTGAATGCAGTTTGCTTCCCAATCTTGAAAAAAGAACTGGTCGTGTCACATCCTGTGAGTGCATGAGCTGCTGGCAAGCACTTCAAGACTCTTGGGTCAATGTTCTGAGCAATTGTATGGACAGGAACATACCACTCACGCATGGTGAGTTTCCCTGAGTGTCCTGAACGCATGAAAACCTCACATTGCTATTGCCTTTAAATCTTGTAGACTGGGTACCTGCATCTCCTCTGGCCTCTTTCCATGAATCACTATACCTGTATCTCATCCTATTACTCTGAACTCCTCTAGGCTGGCTACCTGTGTCTTATCCTATTACCCTGAACTCCTATAGGCTGGTTAACTGTATTTTATCATATTACCCTGGACTTCTAAAGGCTGACTACCTGTATCTTATCCTGATACCCTGAACTCCTATAGGCTGGCTTTCTATATCTCATGCCACCAATTACCCTGATACCTATGATGTTTGAACGTGTACCGCATCCTAACTATTGCCCAAAAACTTAATAGACTGGGTACTTCAATGCCATCTCAGCCATTAACTCTAAAACCATGGATTGGGTATCTATATCCTTACCCATTTCTACTCACCAATTACCCTGAATCCTAATAAGTTAATCAGATGCCTGTACCACTTACACATATTACTGCTTGGTACTTATATCCCCAACCCTGTAATCATCCCAATTCTTTTAGGGTTATATAAGAGTATCTCATACCAGCTATAACTGCTAACTGCTATCAGCCTCAAGAGTTTGGGTACCTCCATTCCACCTTATACCAGATGGAACTATAGGTTAAATTTAAGTGTATGTGTGTGTGTGGGGGGGGGGGGGGGTACTTATGTGCAATTCTGGTTATTACCCTAAGCCCTAAAATGTAAGATACGTGTTCCCTTACCAGCTATGTACCTCATCAATCTATTACCCTAAATCTTTACATATTACATACCTGATATCCATACCAGCTATTACCCTCAAGCCGTTCAGGTCATGTAGGATAGGTAATTATATCTCATATCATCATACTAATAGCTAGGTACCTGTATCTCATAGCTAAAGTAGCTCATTTAGGACATATGCTACTTGTAACCCTATACAACAATATACTTTGTACCTGTGTACCATCCTACCTTCTACCCTCAAAGTAATAAGGTTTGGGACCTGAAACCCATACCAGCAGGTATAGCAGGGATGAGGTAATGATATTTATTTTTAAGGGTTCCGGTCAATGGCTAGGATAAGATAAAGGTACCCAGCTGCTTAGGGATTTGGTATTAGGTTGGATTATATACGGATACCAAACCTCTTAGGGTTAAGGAAAACAGAAAAGGGATAGGATACAGTTACTCATCGTTATGCTTCTTAGGAGGGTTGCGCTGAGTTCAACTTTTGATACAGCTTGATATTCAGACAATGTAATTTGAATGCTTCATGCCAACCTAAAGGCTGTATGTTCACCACAAATAGCTAGTATGTGAGGGGGGGTACAGGTGTCCATGGTTGCACCAATTCAGGCATATTGGAGGATCTATTGAGTGTGTTTGATAATCAGGTAGTATGGTTTGAATGCTGCCTGTCAACAATGTGTGTTGGTCTTTGTGAGTTACAGTTACGATTTATGGCGCAAAACACTGTCCTATGTGGCACAAAAATGTCCTATGCTTTCCTTCTGATAATGAATGGGGCTTCCTCACATATGTCGATTGGTCAAAATCATTAAGCAAGAAGAATGCAAGCAACAGGAAAACAGCATCATATCACAAAAGAGGTTTAATACAGCACATAGGGTCACTTTCTCAAAATTACTTGACTTCTGACACTAAAATTTCATTTTAAAGCAATTTTTGGTAAAATTCAGTAGTCCCAGGCAACTGGGCTATCAATTTGATAAGCCCATGCAGGTTCAGCCCAACAGCAGTCTATCCTGATCTCCGAACTGTGTTAAAATCACACACTGGCATTGACTTATTACATTTATTGTAGTAAAACTACATTTTGAGACCTTTGGCCTTCTAGATTATCTTCTGAAAATGGGGGGGGGGGGGGGGGGGGTGGGGCTGAAATAAAACAATTGATATGTATCCATCTATGACTAATTTCAATTGTAGAACACCTGCAGTGTCACTTACTAGCTTTGAATACCTTTTCATTAGTCGTATTGTTATTTGAACTGTGATTTCTAGCCTAAAACTGGATTTTTACCAAATTTTGGTAAAATTTGGTTGTCCCGGGCAACTGGGCAATCCATTTTTTTCAGCCCAATCAGTCTTTGTCATGTTTGAACCATTTCTAGTACCAAATATGTGTTAAATGAACATTTAAGATTTTTAAAAATATTTTTCAGCATTTTAAGCTATTTTTCGGTTATTTTTTCAACATAGGGGTAGGGGAAAAGGAAGTCCCGTAAAATCACGCTCGAACAACCAACGGAGCTCATTTTTGTTTTATGAAGCAGATAAGAGGTTCCTTGTAATTTAGGTATATAATATTGGGTGGTTTTGTACTCATTTGACCACTAAAAACATAAAGTTTGTGAAGAAATATGTGAAAAAACTGTCATTTTAGCAGAATTTTCAAGTTTTAGTACCTATAATGGCCACTAGGGGGCACTTTCATGGATAAATTGTATACAGTTCTCAACTACCTCACCTAAGGTATATGTATGCAAGGTTTCAAGTTCCCCACTGTCAAGATGGACTTTTTGTAGAAAGATCCCTAAAATCACACGTTTTTGGCCAATTTTGGTTGAAAAGCCCCAAAAAACTATGCTGCCACCAAAATATTTCACCGCAACCATAGATTTCCCGACCCACATACACATATCCTTCATATAAAACGAGTTGCGGTTTGTTATACCTCGGGTAGGGGTAACTCCTTAACGGAAGCTCTTTTTGGGCCTTGGCCGATAGCCTATATGTATTGTTATAGGGTTGGCAGCTGGCCCATAATTCAAGCTATGTATGTATAATATATATATATATATATATATATATATATATATATATATATATATATATATATATATATATATATATATATATATATATATATATACATATATATATATATATATGCTATTGAGGCTTAATTGTCACACGTCAGTTGTAAGTGTAGGAAATTAAAGCAGCCGAGGATACCAAAAAGCCAAGTCATTGGCGACTTTCGTTTAGGCCCCGGGGGGGGGGGGCACTCAGGTACAGAGGGGGGCCGCACCTTCGTTACGTATTTCGCGGAAGAAGGGGTCTTTTTTTAAGACCTCCGCATGTCCGCGATTTTGTAAAAGAAGGGTACTTTTTTGTACCCAGGTACGAAGTATGGGGGTCAAAATTCCCTTACAATCCACGAAACATACGCGGCTCTGACGCCGAGTGACTCCCGAAGTATCTTGACTTCCGAGTTTGCTGCCGTCACTTGCTGCCGCTATACAAGCAGAGGATTATAAAATCTTCAGTTAAAATACGTGTTCCCGTTCATCCAATGTCAGTGTTTTGATAAAAGAAGGGGTGTTTATTTAGTGGAAAAAATCAGCGTTTTATTAAAATAAGGGTGCTTTTTTGGCCAGAAATCAGTGCTTTAGGGGTATTTTTTAATTTTGATAACGAACGTATGCACCCCCCTAAATACCCAAGTGCCCCCCCCGGGGTTTAGGCGTAAAGTCAAGGGGTTGCTATGTTGATTTTAGCCAATTTGATATACAGTCAAACCTGTACGTATCTTACTCGAAGGAACCTAAAGCCTCCCATATGTTTGAAAGACTACATCCATTTTGAAAATGTGGATATAACCACGAGGTTGAATTACATGGCGTGGAAAGTGATATTTTGCCACTCTGGTATGGTCGAATGTTTGATTTCTGCCAATATGACATGTTCGACATCACTAACTATATGAAACACCACTTATGAGTCAAAATTGTCTTTATAGGTAGGTGGTTGTTCGGCAATAAAGGTACTCTGTTTATAGTCTTGTATCCACACAAGTGCTCACACGACCATCCTCCCCTAGCAGGCCTGTACACACGGAAACCATTTCAATCCCCCGAAGGATATTCCAGAGCAGTTGGTAGCATGTAGCGCACACGCTCTAAGCACTGCATTATTAATGTTAGGTACCCATTTTGCAGCTGGGTAGACTGGGGTAATTTGGAATAACCTGTCTTGTCCAAGAACAGACCAAAGTGTCCCGGCCGGGAATTGAACCAGCGACCTACTCTACTGATTATTAGTCCGACACCCACCCAATTGAGCTACTTTGTCCTCAAGGATAGATAGTATATCTTAGCAAGTGGCGTCTCGAACAGACTTGATCTTAGGTGATATATGTATATTATATGTCATACATTATATCACAAGGTAAGCTCATCATAATTTATGAAAGGAAAGATATTTGAGGGGCAGGCTTTTACCCATTTGATGAACACTCATTGACGTAACTAAGAAACCTGAGTACGTCAAACTTGAGACAATTGTTAAAGACATGTCTGCATGTCTCTGAATGAGCATCAATGAAACAGAAAAGGCGCTCATCTTACACACGTGGTCAGCCTATATTTGCACTATGAGAGGTAGTAGGATTTAGATAAAAGTACGCTTTCAGAATGTATTCAACTTTTCAACTTGTATACAGCAATTCAACTAATATAGGAGTTCTGATTGACAGGTTTTACAGTAAAGTCTTCATTTTTCAGATTATTTGGAACCCGTCCATGCTGCAGCGTTCAATAAACTTATATGTATTGTTCGTAAATCTTTAACCAATGCGGCGCGGGTTCTTGAGAGGAATATATCAATGAGAACCGAACCTTCAAATGTCTTTGAATTATTCTGAGAACTCGTTTATTTATTCCTAGGTTTGAAAAGCATCATAGATCCAGACGACCATTTTCATGGTCATCTTGGCTGAAGCAATTGACCAATTACCTGGTTGTTTTTGGCATGAATGGATTGGTTTAATCCAATTGCCTGATTGCACAATTACCCTAAACTAAATCTGTTAAATACTGCTAGTCATGCGACCGTGCCACTCATCAAGCATGATCATCACTAGGTCGCCATATTGGATCTCAGCATGGGTGACCATCATGGTATCTCCATGACATAATCATGATGCATCAATTACCCTACTCACCTTCATAACACATCGAGAATTAAGAAAAGATTTAATGAATATTAATTTCATCATTAGGTTGACAGATTTACTTATTTACCAGGTATTTTGTGGTATTAAATGTATCTTATATAAATTCATGTGAAATCAAGTTTGTTTGTAATATTTTCCGGTGATCGTCTGCGAATTCAACTCTAGTCTATACTATATGGTTTTAAGTTTCTGAGGATTTTCAACTTTTCTTCGTTTTCCGATTTCAAAATGTATCCTCGACAAAATATTAATTACATTTTACGCTTGTATTATTATTATCATTATTATTGTTATCATTATTGTTATCATTATATTATTATTATTATCATTATCATTATTATAATTATTATTATTATTATTATTATTATCATTATTATTATTATTATTATTATTATTATTATCATAATTATATTATTATAATTATCATTATTATTATTATTATTATTATTATTATTATTATTATTGTTATTATTATTGTTATTATTATTTTATTATTTATTTATTTTTTGTTGGCTTGCAAATATATAAAGCCAAAGAATAAATGTTAATGAAAACATTTAATCTTTGAAATACCATCAAAACTAGCCAATCCGATATATATAGAATATAGTCCTCCGAACTTGGCAATTAAATGACTAATACACTTCCTCGAATTGGTAATTTCATGCCGATTTCTCGTTCACTATGGGACCAACAGCAAGTGTTAATTCTGCAGACGGGATTGTCCATTTCGATCCCAAAGCGCCCTCTTACGGGAGCTCATGGATCATTCATGCAACACGCGCAGTTAATTGGCTCATTGCACCTGTGCCACGCCCACAACTATCGATCTAATTAATTATTCATGATGACCTCCATTTGGTGTGCAAAAAATCGATTCTTATCGATATCTAAAGCTATCTAAGAAAACTATGCATAGAAAACTTTCCGATAATGTTTTAACATGTGTAACTAATAGACTTCGATTTCAAATTAATTTGGTTTGGTGTTGCATTTGCATGGTCAATTCGTATGCACCTTGGAGCTTGTTACACATGTTTTGCAATGCTATTGATTTCATACACACTCACTTCAAAAGGATAAAGACATCCTTATCATCAGATACCAATCATATTGAGAGGACAACATGGGTATCATATAGTGATGGTGTCACGGTTCTTATTCACCTTTCTTAACTTTCATCTGTGTGGATAGCCCTTAAACTACAGTTGATCTGGCCGTATAAACATGCAGAAACCTTCCCTTATAGAGAAATATCAATATAAGTCAAAACCTATGACTGGAAAAGATATTTGTTTTATTCATAATCTTCCATAAACGTCAATTGAGATAGCGGACTCCACTATGCCTCTCGATAGTTTTGAATTGAACTCTTATTCATCATCGCCATTTCTGCCGTTACGGGCTTGCATATTTTTTTGTGGAAACCTCATGATTATAGCAATGCTAGTTATGATATGTGGTGAGTCGGGTAACTTTCAATGTTTTTCAGTCAGAATGGAATTGGTTTACGGCACGCAATTCTACTATAATGGGGCGACCTTTCACACCCCGCGGCTGCCCAGGGGGCGCGTATTGATTCCAGCCACCACATCACATGACTCATGTGTGCTAAATGTTGTAATTTACTATTCTTCGACAGTTTCTTTCTATGCCTCGTATGTTATTTCCATTGAACATTTACTAGTATTGAAAATAAACTATAGGGTACTAGTACTATACAGGCGAACCTGGATATGACGGACCACTGTGTGACGGACATTTGTCTATGACGGACGATATGCTTGGTCCCAGTCCCATGCATATCAAGTATGTGTCATATGTATATGACGGATTTTGCATATGACGGACCAATTTTCCTCGCCCCATTGAGTTCGTCATATCCAAATTCGCCTGTATTTCCATTGCCCAATACTTTCGTCCTAAAAAGAAGCAATGCATATTGTGCATTGAAATGATTATCCAAGGGAAATGCTGATAGGCAATCATAAAATCAAATAGCAGAATAAATGAAAGAGAAACTAGGAGTGTGTGATGCTTGCAATGCAATGCAATTTCAAATCGCCCCTACAAGGTGTACACACGCTGTAGCCTATGGTATGAAGTAAGCACTCAATATCGCATTGTGTGGATTGGGTTTAGGATGTAAACAAACGCTATCTTTAAAAGGTTAATTGCCCATCAAACTAAGCTCAGGTAACCCAGAGGCGGTGGAGAAAGATGGTGATTTATCACATGCTCTGCTGTAATTCTCTATGCTGATTGGTCAATAGGTGTTAGACCTGTAGCCGATCACACTTTGTAGATTCAATATCGAACGGTAGAATTCTATATCGAACGGCAGACTTCAATATTACCCTTGGTCAGCTGCCTTGTTCTGGCCTTCAAAGTTATTAAAAGAAATTATGAGATGTATTTGTTATTTTTTCTTAGCATGAAAGAGCAGGTGATGAATTCGTTACGTCCTTTTGAAAGTGCAATCCGGCCTGCTATGCGCCCTCAGTCGTCCAGATCCCACTCTGCTCCGCCTCGTGGGATCTGGATGACTTCGGTTGGATATCAGGCCGAATTGCACGCTCCAACAGGGCGTAACTAATAGTATTAGTCAAGAGACACCATCAGCAACGCTGAAAAATGATATCTTCATCGCCCAAAGTTCCGGATGCAACGTGCAATTTCATCTCTCAACATCCGAAAACGATATGATCGCTCGGATATTGTGCAAAAGGTGTGAACTTTGATAGTGTTGATAGAGCATGCTTATTTTACCACAGCCGACGCGCCTGCAGAATGTCGAACAACAGTAAGTTCATGAATGGGTTTATAGCAAGTCTCAGATTATGGCTCCGAAGACTTTATTGCATAATCATATATATATATATATATATATATATATATATATATATATATATATATATATATATATATATATATATATATATATATATATATATATATATATATATATATATATATGTATATATGCATATATATATATATATATATATATATATATATATATATATATATATATATATATATATATATATATATATATATATATATATATATATATATACACACACATATGTGTGTGTGTGTGTGTCGTATTGTAAATTGCTTATGAAGAGAACGAGAATGAGAGTAAATAAATTTTGCAAATACAGAAATATCCTGCCAAAACCACGGGTATGTGCGTAGTTTGCGGCGAAGAAGGATTTACATTCTCATCTGTAATCTCCATGGAAAGCCACCTGTGGACGACTTCTGCTACGAATTGTTTAACTATTTAACACGTGCAATTTTCTCAGCTTTCTCCTCTCACGCACCTCATCTCAAGGGAATACTATCCACCTCCTATACTATGATCATTAATTCATATACAATGACTAATTAGAGTCATAATTAATTTCAAAAGGCGCTCGCGAGTCATCATGTCCGTCTGACGTAATCGTCAGAAATACAACCCAACTGCACCAAAACGATAACTACATGTAGTAACTTTACTTTCCTTACTTGGAAAAATTGTATGGACATTGAGGGGTATATAGCAATATGTAACAACAAGGTAAAACATTCCTGGGGAAGTGGTCCCTTATATAGAAACCACTAAATGATCACTAATTATCCTTCGAGGATACATTTGTATACAATGATACATCCCTATATAATATTTGTACTACAGTATTATCATGTATACATATTTCATTGGAATGAAAATTTTAAAAAGAAAAAAAATCGTGACGAGGATGAAGTGTTTTAGCATTGTTCCTTTGCTTAGACGTGTTCGTGTGTTGAACAACAATCATATGTGCGTCCTGGCATATGCTCTCTAAGAGTAACATAAAGATGGGAGCCTCACGAATATCCGGATGTATACTCTCAGTGTGATATGGTGAACAAAACTACACGCTGTATTCGGCGACTGCATGTGTGTTCTTGTATTTGCTCAGTACGAGTGAACTCGCTAGTTCAATAAACCGTTCATACTTGTAATGCTCAAACCAAATAATTGAAATAAATAATCTTTTACATATAGGAAGGGATAGCGCTTAGTGCTAACCGAAGCCCACCCTAAAATACCTTATAGATTAATACTTTATCTCGGAATATCATAGAAACATTCTAACATTTCAAGAGGCATTTCAGGCATGAATGGGTCAAACTATTATATACCCAAACAGGTGTGGTTGGAACATCCCCAGGATTAATAACAATCCTGCCCTACTGTGTCATCTCCCATACCTTACACATTTAATGTTTACATCCAGGTGCACACAAAGTTCATGCTTACAAAACTAGTACTGTGTTCAATCAAGCATATCACTTGTCACTTTTTCTGGCACAGGGTTTGGCATACTTGTTCATCGCTTTGGATGTTTCACACACACACACACACACACATATATATATATATATATATATATATATATATATATATATATATATATATATATATATATATATATATATATATAAATATATATGTATATATATATATATATATATATATATATATATATATATATATATATATATATATATATATATATATATATACACATATATATACATATATATACATATATATATAAATAGGTTACTTAATGGTTGTGGGTGTGATATGGTTTTTATCGCGAGTGGCTGTTTGATATCACGAACGAGTGAGCGGCAGCGAACGAGTGAGTGATATCATACAGCCACAAGCGATAAAACCATATCACACCCACAACCATTATGTAACCTGTTTATTACATGCTTATTTATACTCAAAGAAACAAACTAAGGAAGAAATGGAACAAGTACAGAATACTGGTCCCCAAGATTTTCGTCCTATAAGGGGCTTCATAGCGCCGCAGGCGCTTCACGCGCCTACGGCGCGTGAATGCACCGCAGGTGCATTCTCACGCGCCGTAGGCGCGTGTACTATTGTTATTCAATGCAATGACACCAAAGTAAACAGGGTATGTACTGTCATTCTGTGGGGGGAGACCCCCCACACCCCCCCTCCTTTTTTTAATTTTTCGAAATTTTCTAATTCATATTATACTGTATATATTTTCTCTCATTGTAATATTGCCTTATCTTCTAATCTAAACTGACGTGTCATCAATTGTTGTTGTGTATGACGTCATCACTTTCTGGGGACCAGTATTCTGGACTCTACCCGGAAGAAATTATGTAACCTGTTTATTACCCGTGGGTCGCGCGTGTATGAGCGCATCTGTAACAGCATATGTATGCGTAAATGACGTGACAACAGTTTTGCCTGCTCATCCCCTCATCCTGAATCCTCAGCGGTAGGGAAGCTTGTGAAATTACGATGCATTACAACTTTAATCACGCCTTTTCTGGGCGAAGCGGGGCTTCCAACAGAGCTGCCGCCATCTTGAATAGGTCAGGCGTCTTGAAACAGGTCATGACGTCATGGGCCGGCCAACAAAGGACTGACGTCATGAGAAGGACACTCAACACAGGGCCTGCCGTTCTTCAACAATAGAATAACAATAGGCCAACAATAAAAGGTGTGATATGGTTTGATATGGGTTTTTTTCACTTGATATGGTTTTTTTCACTTGATATGGGTTTTTTTCACTCCGGAACATGTTATATCAATTTTACCACATGGCCACAACAATGGGAATATAGGGCAAGCATGTGATAAATATATATATATATATATATATATATATATATATATATATATATATATATATATATATATATATATGTATATATATATATATATATATAAATAGGTTACTTAATGGTTGTGGGTGTGATATGGTTTTTATCGCGAGTGGCTGTTTGATATCACGAACGAGTGAGCGGTAGCGAACGAGTGAGTGATATCATACAGCCACAAGCGATAAAACCATATCACACCCACAACCATTATGTAACCTGTTTATTACATGCTTATTTATACTCAAAGAAACAAACTAAGGAAGAAATTATGTAACCTGTTTATTACCCGTGGTTCGCGCGTGTATGAGCGCTCTGTCAAACATTGAAGAGCATCTGTAACAGCATTTGTATGCGCAAATGACGTGACAGCAGTTTTGCCTGCTAATCCCCTCATCCTGAATCCTCAGCAGTAGGGAAGCTTGTGAAATTACGATACATTACAACTTTAATCACGCCTCTTCTGGGCGAAGCGGGGCTTCCAACAGAGCTGCCGCCATCTTGAATAGGTCAGGCGTCTTGAAACAGGTCATGACGTCATGGGCCGGCCAACAAAGGACTGACGTCATGAGAAGGACACTCAACACAGGGCCTGCCGTTCTTCAACAATAGACTAACAATAGGCCAACAATAAAAGGTGTGATATGGTTTGATATGGGTTTTTTTCACTTGATATGGTTTTTTTTCACTTGATATGGGTTTTTTTCACTCCGGAACATGTTATATCAATTTTACCACATGGCCACAACAATGGGAATATAGGGCAAGCATGTGATAAATATGTATATATATATATATATATATATATATATATATATATATATATATATATATATATATATATATATATATATATATATATACCGGTATATATATATATATATATATATATATATATATATATATATATATATATATATATATATATATATATATATATATATATATATATATATATTTAGGTATATATATTCAAGCATATACATTTAAGCATAAATATATATATATATATATATATATATATATATATATATATATATATATATATATATATATATATATATTTATGCATATCTATATATGAATAATATACATTAAGGGGCTACCCATGTTAATGTATTTTATAAAATGACGCTGTGTTCCTCTTCGATGACATTATCATTTATCAACAGAGTAACACCCACATGTTATGGCAAATGCTTCTACTTACCTGGACCATTAATCACTCATTAATGCACAGGCAAAACTGTTTGCAGCAATCAGTGAAGCATGGCTTACAAGCTGACAGGTATCGTGCTATTCTATAAAGGTCAAGTTATAACAAAGTCGCAATGGAGGAAGAGTGTCTTTCTGTATGTTGGAGGGGGGGGGGGGGCGGACACGTTTATATTTTTTCGGCATGTGCCTTACTCAAAATTAGAGCAAAGGATTCCTTATAGTAGGGCTGCCTCCATGGCCAAGCGTGGTGTGATGGATGTGCGCATGACTGATTGCAAATGTTGCACAGCCACGTCTGTTAAACCGCATAATGTAATAAACGTTGCGAAATGTAATACCTACGCATAACGTAATACAAAATCGTTGCGAAATGTAATACCTACATGTACGCATAATGTAATAAAAAATCGTTGCGAAATGTAATACCTACGCATAATGTAATAAAAAATCGTTGCGAAATGTAATACCTACGCATAATGTAATAAAAAATTGTTGCGAAATGTAATACCTACGCATAATGTAATACGAAATTTTCACGAAATGTAATAGCACAAGGTACGCATAATGTAATAAAAAATCGTTGCGAATTGTAATACCTACGCATAATGTAATAAGAAATTTTCACGAAATGTAATCATGTAGGCTTGGTTCGCCCATTTCTAACTGGTCTGGTCAGTGGTTTGCCATGATTGCTATTTTCAAAATCAGACCAGCCTACTGTATATGCTCCCACAAAAAGGAAGAATTCACCCAATTCAGCTGACCCCGTTGAAAGCTCATGAATCTTTGATCGCCAAATATTTACAGGCCACCTGTTGGCCTTTAGCTAATGACATCAGGGAAAACCTGCAACGATTTCCTGATGCAAATCAAAGCAAAAATACAACAAGAAAGTGGCAAAAATTAAGACTGTAACAAGAAAATGGTGAAAACTAAAACTTAATCGGTAGATGACAAATATCTACCAGTTCATTATAACATAAATTCCAATTTAGATTATATGAGAAAAAAACAGATTTAAAGGGGGAAATGAAATCTCCACCAGAATGACACAAAGAACATAATCGACCCATTGTTAAAAGGCCACCATGGATTAAAACAGCACATCTGGCAAAGACTAAAAAAATGATTTGGGGTGTTGATTTTTGATAACAAAAATATTTTGACTTGCTATAGGGTCATTCCGGCTCAAGTGACGCAATTTTCAAAAAAAATCGCCAGGTAACCATCTCAAATTTTGACGAAACTTCGCTCATGTGTGCCTTTATGTTTAAGAAGATTTGCACGAAAGATTTCATATCAAAATTCCAAATGGTTTTTGAGAAAATTGAGGTTAAAGGCATGGGGGGTGTACATGTAGCTCATATTTTCACTCATGAATCTAAATAGTGTGTTGGACCATTTTCAGATGCTCACAGTTTTTGTAAAATTTGAGGTGCAAAGCCTACATTTACTAACTGATACCTGGAGAATCACATTACGAATTTTCTTTTTTCATGTCCCTTATGGGTACTGAGAAAAAGAGGTCCAAAATTTGATTTTCGTTCAATTTCTTTATTTTTTTCAGTTTCCAGGCCATTTTCTCTTCCATGCCATTCATATTTGATGTAATGTTTTACTTGATTTATATTGTCTATTCATAGGGGATTCTAGAAAAGTCAAGTCGTTTTTCTAAAAAGGTCAAATTTTGACACAGTTGGTGGGCAAAAGTTGGCCGGTATCAAATTTGTAGTATTTTTGCCCATCTTAAAAGCTGAGTTTGTCCATGTAGTGAAATATCTAATAACTTCAGCTTATAGTATATTAATTTAACATAAAACAGCTACATTTATACCAAGTTTTGTTTTGTGGTCTCAATTCCTTCACATAAAAAAACTACTTTTACTAATGGACTATAGCGACTGTTTCAGGCTATCGGTCAACTTTAAGGCCTATGTAAAAATACAGTAACAATTTCACACTGGTAGGATTTAACTTATTCAGTACACAGACAATTAAAATATTAATAAGGTTAATTGGTTTTGTTGATATATTTAGTGTTTTTGAGATAAAATGGTCTAAAATCATGTTTTTGTTCTTTTTTGTTAATATTTTTTGTATTACTAGTATTCAGGGCGCTTGTTGCATGCACCTTCTAATTCACATTGGGTGACTAGTTCTAATTGATCTATACTATTTACTTGTAATTGCTTTCTAAATAAATTCAAATTTTTAGAAATAAGTCCAAATTTTGGTACACCTGCTTTCCAGATATTGGCCCTGATCAAAACGTACCTATATTGCCCCTGCTTTCATGGTTCAATTTGACCATGTAGTGAAATGCCAACTGCCATAACATTGTAATATTTCCAATGTACTGAGATAAGCTGTTAATATGTTTAGGTGTCTTTTTGGTTGATTGGTCACTTTGTAGTCATCCATTGTAAAGTATGTAATGCTAATATTACAAAGATGATATTCACTATAGTTTTAGTACATCAACACATAGAGAATCAGATTTTGAAATCAATTTTGTTTTTGCTACTACTTACTAGTATTTAGACAAAATGAACAAAAATTGTTTTTTTTGTTACTTCTATACAATGTTAAAGGAAATGCATACATGATGCAAATTTATTATTTCATTTTTAATGTCTGTTTAGGGGATTTTAGTAATACGCTTCTTACGCTAATTAACTTTGTTCTGCGGTCTCAATTCCTTCATATGAAAAACCTACTTTAGCTTCTACTCATAGACTGTAGTGACCGTGTCAGGTCTATCAGTCAACTTTGTGGTCTCCTTATAAACATAGTCATGAAGACACAGCGGTAGTATTTGACAATCAAACAATCATATTATGGATTAATATTGGTTATAGATTAAGGCGTTTTAGAGATAAACTACAATTGGGTTTATGTTAATTTATTTATTGTTGTTTTTTAAATTTTAGACCACTTTTTGTACTTTGTCATCCATATTAGGTGACTTACTTTACTTGAGTTATACTGTCTATGTGTAGCTACTGCCAGCAAAATTAAGTGTCCAAATTTTTGTACAAAATATTAGCCCAGATCAAAATATGCCCACACTGCCCCTGTTTTCAAGGTTTGATTTGACCATGCAGAGAAACATTTACTGCCATCACCTTTTGATACATGAAAAGTACTAATATAGGCTGTTAATACACCCAGTTTGCTTTAATGGTTTTTATTCCTTCACCATTAAATTACACTTATGTTTTTGTTTTTCTTTTCTGGCTAAAATTGGTCCATTGGTCAATTTGAAACAAGAGTCTTATCCCTAAAAACTCCTCTAATCAGACATTATAGATAAAATAATTAATTTGCATCATGAAATATGCATTTCCTTTGTTAAAACAAAAATGTTCAAACAAAACCCTAATTTTGGTTCATTTTGTCTGAATAACTAGAAGCAAAAACAAAATTGTTCCAAAATCTGATTATTGATGTACAAACATTATAGAGAATATTATCTTTGTACTATTAAAATTACATTCAATGGATGACTTCAAAGTGACAAATCAACCAAAAAGAGCCACAGTTGTCAAAAAACAAAAATTTCAGAGTGAATGAACAAGAACCATCAACGAAACCTAGACATATTAACAGCCTATATCAGTACATTTCATTCATTAAAATGTGATGGCAGTGGGCATTTCCCTACATGGTCAAATCAAACCATAAAATCAGGGGCAATATAGGTACGTTCTGATCAGGGACTATATTTGGAAAACAGGTGCACCAAAATTTTGACTGATTTTCAAGTACTTGAATTTCCTTGGAAAGTAATTACAATTAAACAGTATAAAATAAGTAAAACTACTCGCCTAATGTGAATTAGGAAGTACAAGTGCCCTAAATAATACAAAAATATTAACAAAAACGAACAAAAAAAACTGATTTTAGACCATTTTACCTCAAAAAATACCAAAAAATTGACAAAATCAATCAACAATACAATTTGCTAATTGTCTGAGTACTGAATATGTTAAATCCTAATAATGTAGAATAATTACTAAATTTATACACAGGCCATAAAATTGACCGATAGATCTGAAACAGTCGCTATAGTCCATTAGTAAAAGTAGTTTTTTATGTGAAGGAATTGACACCACAGAACAAAATTTGGTATAGATATAGCTGATATATGTCAGATTATCATATTATAAGTTGACGGTACTAGATAATTCACTACATGGTCAAACTCGGCTATTAAGTTAGGCCTAATTACTGCAAATTAAATCCCGGCCAACTTTTGCCCACCAACTGTGTCAAAAGTTGACATTTTTAAAAAAACATCTTGACTTTTCTAGAATCCCCTATGAAAAGCCCAATATAAATCAAGTAAAACATTTTCATCAAATATGAATGGCTTGGAAGAAAATATGGCCTGAAAAATGAAAAAAAATGATGAAATTGAACGAAAATCACATTTTGGACCTCGTTATCTCAGTACCTATAAGGGATATGAAAAAAGAAAATTCATAATGTGATTCTTCAGGTATCAATCAGTCACAATAGCAAATATAGGCTTTGCACCTCAAATTTTACAAGTCACCTAATATGGATGACAAAGTACAAAAAGTGGTCTAAAATTTAAAAAACAACAATAAATAAATTAACAAAGACCCAATTGTAGTTTATCTCTAAAACACCTTAATCTATAAACAAAATTAATCCATAATATGATTTTTTGATTGTCAAATACTACCGCTGTGTCTTTATGACTATGTTTATAAGGAGACCACAAAGATGACTGATAGACCTGACACGGTCACTACAGTCTATGAGTAGAAGCTAAAGTAGGTTTTTCATATGAAGGAATTGAGACCGCAGAACAAAGTTTATTAGCTTAAGAATCGTATTACTAAAATCCCCTAAACAGACATTAAAAATGAAATAATAAATTTGCATCATGTATGCATTTCCTTTAACATAGTATAGAAGTAACAAAATTTTTTTTGTTGTCCATTTTGTCTAAATACTAGTAAGTAGTAGCAAAAACAAAATTGATTTCAAAATCTGATTCTCTATGTGTTGATGTACTAAAACTATAGTGAATATCATCTTTGTAAAATTAGCATTACATACTTTACAACGGATGACTACAAAGTGACCAATCAACCAAAAAGACACCTAAACATATTAACAGCTTATCTCAGTACATTGGAAATATTACAATGTTATGGCAGTTGGCATTTCACTACATGGTCAAATTGAACCAAGAAAGCAGGGGCAATATAGGTACGTTTTGATCAGGGCCAATATCTGGAAAGCAGGTGTACCAAAATTTGGACTTATTTCTAAAATTTTGAATTTATTTAGAAAGCAATTACAAGTAAATAGTATAGATCAATTAGAACTAGTCACCCAATGTGAATTAGAAGGTGCATGCAACAAGCGCCCTGAATACTAGTAATACAA
>OZ012687.1:15938757-16001257 GCA_963942565.1 Maea johnstoni | reverse complement strand
TGAGGACATGCGTGTATAGCCAAATATGCAAATCCTCACATCGCCGCACATTTATAAAACCATTTGTTTCATGAGTACCCTACATGATATGTCAACGTTGGACATAGAGTTGATTTAGTCGATGATTTTCCCTGGGTCTTCTCTTACCAAAGACCGACTGGCCACGAGTGGCCTGAATATGGACGAAAAAAGTGATGATAATTGAAAATACACAAATTCCAAATTACACATCTACCAGACCATATGAACGCTCTTGAATGGTTTAGGTGAATGTCCCACGAAAAGCTAGAATGTTGATAAATTATTGGTGATGGATTTGAATTTGGATTTGAAATTACATTTATCGTGAGTATCCTATCACATTGTGTCTGATCGTGACTAGCCAGTACTTGGCGAAACGGGAGGACACCAATAAATTAAAGTCACTGGTAACTTTCCCATATGCCTCAAGCGGGAGTCTACGGTGATCAGTTGGCTCTCGATGCGCCCGACCGCTGGACCGCAAATCAGAGGCTCTCCCGCACTATTGTTCCTCGAAAGGCCTCAAATGACTTGAATAATTGAATGAAGTGCCGTGTTTTCTGGGTCTTTTCCTGAAATATTAATTTGATATTAGAACTGATTGATTAACTCTGCTCAGGCATAGGTAAAATCACTACTACCCTAGGCAAAGCTAGTTACCTATACAGCCTTCTTGGTTAACACTATCTAAATAAATTTATTCACTTTACACGATATCTGGTGGTTTTTAATAAAATGATATTTGTCAAATCATGTGGTCTACATGTACATGATTCTTCTCACATCAAACGAAGGTGGGTTAAATCCAAGTCCAAATCAAACCATGTGAATATTTAGCTGTATACAACACCTGAATTTGCCACGCCTACCACTAACATCGTACTAATGATTAACACTAATTGTCAATTTCTTATAAACATGAAACATACATAAAACACCACCGTATTGTAGCAAAAGAAGCATGTTAGTAAATACTTTGTGTGGTTTCTATTTCAGCGCCTGTGAATGCCCGCGTGGTATCTGTGACTTTAACATCCGGGTACGTCTGCTGGAAGAGGCCCTTATTTGGTACAGTTATAGGGTACATCCTGGAGCATTGGCCCACTAAGACACCAGGCCAGATGGTCCAGGTGTCTTTCCCGTCCACTGGTGCTGGTGAGATGTGTCGCAACATCACAGCACTGGCAGAATGGACGGAGCACAGGTTCCGCGTGACTCCCTTTAACTCTATGGAACAAGGTACACCCACGATGGAGGGACTTTTCGTCACCAGCAGAAATGGTAAGCTGACAAAAACATTAGTAAAACCCTTAAAAATATTCCGAGTTTAGAAATGCCACCTGAATATGGGGTGCTATTTTAGATAAGAATAGTCTGATCTATTTCGAATACAGTTAACCTCTCTTAACTCGGACAGATAGAGGCCCAGAAAAAGTGTCTGCAGTAACTGAAATCCGAGTTACGTGTACTTCATAATTTGTACGAGTAAGTTAAATTATATTTCTGATGCAAAGGAAAAGACCCCTATATAAACGAAAAGGCAACAACGAGTAGCTCGGTGCTTTCCACGCCAACTCGTACCCTAGTCAGCACTTGGCCACCAAACGAATGTATCCAAGCAGATTTATACGTTTACTAAAATGATCAAGTCGCTATCCCATTATCATAAATAACGATGCATTTTACTCTCTGTTTTGTTGATCCATGTAAATACTGCACAGCAACTTGTTTCGTCTGTACTTCTAATGTTAGTCGTTGACACAGAGAGCCCTTCGATCAGTGAATGATATCTATCGCATTGTATATAGATGTTTACCTCAAATTTGCGAAATTGTCCGCGAAGTATTCACTCTTATGTATCAATGGTTGCCAAGGCGCGTCTTTAAAGATCGAGAAGAACCAATGCTTGTGGTGATAATGAATGTGTATATGATCAACCAGCTTCGGTAGCTGAACATTTGCACGGGCTAGTACAAAACTGAGGAAGAAGAGTCCGACCTAAGCGTGTTACCTGTTTGGATAAACCAACCTATATGCAAAGAAGGCTCCACAGTGAGGAACCGGTCACGAGAGCATTACTCAGTAAACGGAAAAAGAGTGAAAAGTATCCTCAATAAAGGTCCTCATGTATAAATCATTTTAAAGGGAAGAAAATCACAGATTACTTTCATTGGTACATGCATATATCTATGAATTTGACAACAAACTTATAAGCAATATTTGTGAGTGGGGGAGGCGTGATTTCAGTTTGTCCAATTTCCTTGACCTGATGAACAATGGAAATTGCAGTATCTCTTCAGAACAATTTATCGCATTACATCAAAACGATCAGAAAAATTACCAGATGCAGAGCAGATGTACGGACATGATAAAAGTGTGAAATATCATTTTCATAATTAACACTGTTTATGTTTTTCTATTTTTGCAGTTTGCATTGAGGCACCATGTTTCACTGGTCACTGCGAGTCCCTGTTGCAGAGTCCGGGCTATCAGTGTAATTGTACTACAGGTTACTATGGGAACCTATGCCAGTTATTGAATCCATGTGAATTAAACCCCTGCCTAAACTCTGGACAATGCAGTAATCCAAGCAATGGAACTTACCAATGTGCATGCTCCAAAGGATTTTATGGTAAAAACTGTGCATACTTTAATTCTTGCAGCCTCAGCCCCTGCCAGTTTTCTGGCACATGTCGTAATATTTCAAACAATGGCTACAACTGCACATGCGTGCCAGGCAGATATGGATCCAACTGTCAATACTTCAATCCGTGTTCCTCTTCACCTTGTCAAAATGGATCCAAATGCACAAGCAATGGAGATAACCAATTCACATGCCACTGTCTATATGGATTCTTTGGGAAGACATGCAATAAATTTGATCCATGTTCAAAGTCACTTTGTTTGAACAATGCCACTTGCAGGAATTTGACTGACACAAATTACACTTGTGGATGCGGAAATGGTTACTATGGTAACAACTGCGAACTCTACAATGGCTGTGTCACCAAACCCTGTATGAATGATGGAACTTGTAAGAACATCTCCAGCACCTATGAATGTCAATGCAAGCCAGGTAAGTTTTCTATAAGAAAACAACATTTTTTTTAACAATTGATATCATACTAATGAATCGGGTATCAAAAAGTAATATTCAAAATAATGCATATTGAACATCAATGTATTGCCAAAAGTCCCCTCTCTTTATGATAAAATGGTCTGCGCTTCAACATGTTAAATACATATATTACTAAGGCTATAATCAAGTCTACCATTTCTATGATTCTGTATTAACTCATTTATAAGAAAAAATGCATAAGTGGGGCAACATATTAATTGCAACGTTTTCATTATTAGTTTTGTACACCCCTATTTTGGTATTTGTTTTGTTTCTTGAATGTTATAATACCTAGAAACACTGATGGCTATAATGTCAAATCTCAACAAGTTGTCGTTTTGGTATGGATCAGGTTTATAGTTGAGCACTTATAAAGTCGTATACACTTATTTATGCAATATATGTCATTTTCATCATGAACCTGTTATTCCATTTGAAGGGTATCATGGTCGCCATTGCCAGAGTAAACTTCCATGCGTTCTTCATCAGCCATGTTTCCGCGCGGAGCAGTGCATCAGTGTCAATGACTTCGAGTACTTCTGCAAATGTCTACCTGGGTGGTATGGGAAGAACTGCACCTACTTTAATCCATGCCAATCAAGCCCTTGTCGCAACACAGGAAGCTGCTCTCATCCTTCTAACAACACATTCTTTTGCACCTGTCCTAAGGGCTATTTTGGGAACAGATGTGAATCCTACAACCCATGTGTTAACAATCCCTGCAAGGTTGGCTTGTGCACAAACACTTCCAGCAATGGCTACCAGTGCACATGCCCAAGGGAATATTTTGGCGTGAACTGTGAACATGTGAACCTGTGTGTAAGAAACCCCTGCAAGTATGGCCAATGTGTGAATGTATCAAACACTGTCTACAATTGCATCTGTCCCCCTGGACGTTATGGAAAGGACTGTCAGTACTACAACCCATGTTCAATAAACCCTTGTTTAAATGGTGCAAAGTGTGTGAATACATCAGACAATGCTTATAAGTGTGAATGTTCAGGTGGCTTTTATGGCATGAATTGTGAGAGCTATAACCCTTGCTCTAAACCAATTTGTCAGAACAATGCCCCCTGTGGCCATATGGGAAACAACAGATTTAGGTGCAACTGCATCCATGGATTTTATGGAAGATACTGTGAAAACTTTGACCCTTGTGCTCCTCGCCCTTGTTATAATTCCATTAAATGCACCAACTTGTCAAATACAGACTTCCAATGTACTTGCAAACAGGGTTATTATCGAAAGTTGTGTGATTACAAGAATCCCTGTCTAGCAACAGTGTCCCCATGTTTGAATCAGGGAAAATGTAGTAATGTTTCTGATAATAAATACAAGTGTGAGTGTTCTAATGGGCACTATGGAATCAACTGTGAAAAGTTCAACCCGTGTGTAGTTGGTGACCTTTGTGACAATGCTGCCACATGTGTGAATACTTCAGATCGTTTTTACAAATGCCTCTGCAAACAAGGATATTTTGGGATTAGATGTGAGAAATTCAATCCATGCTCGAGCATGCCTTGTCTCGGTAATGGTGAGTGTACAAACACATCTCAAACATCATACACCTGTTCCTGCAAACCTGGTTATTATGGTATAAATTGCCAAAACTTTAAGCCTTGTAGTAGAAATCCTTGTTTAAACGATGCACCATGCCTTGACAGAAGTAATACATCTTTCATTTGTGACTGCAAGACTGGCTTCTTTGGCCAATACTGCCAAAATTTTGACTTTTGCCGGACTATACCCTGTCAAAACCTGGGTTCTTGCTCTTTGACAAACGTGGAAACTGTATTGGATGGAGAGTTGGTGAAAAGTGTCAACTTTCCCATTAATGGCAAGGCTATGCAGATGAATGTTACAAACTGGTACCAGTGCATGTGTAGTGCTGGATATAGAGGAACAAATTGCGTAACCAATGTGGATGAGTGTCTCTCCAACCCATGCCAACATGGCGGCTCCTGTGTTGACCAAGTTAATAGCTTCCGGTGTGATTGCATAGCAGGATATATAGGAGCTACCTGTGAGACCGACTTCAATGAATGTGCATCTCTGCCTTGCATAAATGGCGGAAGCTGCCAGGACTTTGTCAATGGATATCAGTGCAGCTGCTTACCTGGGTTTGGAGGAACTAACTGCCAGACTAACATAAAGGAGTGTGCATCAAGTCCCTGTCAAAACTATGGTACATGCATTGATCAGATTAATGGCTATCAATGTAGATGCATCACTGGCTACACAGGTATTCACTGCCAGATAAACATCAATGAATGTGCATCAAATCCATGTGTGAATAGCATTTTATGCATGGATCTCGTGAATGCATACTCTTGCATTTGCCAAAGTGGTTTTACAGGACCAAGATGCCAAGTGAATGTCAATGAGTGCCTATCAAATCCTTGCATAAACTCAGGAGTATGTAAGGATGCAGTCAATGCCTACACATGCGAGTGCAGCCCAGGCTATAGAGGTACCCACTGTGAAATCAACATTGATGAGTGCATGTCTAATCCCTGCCAGAACCAAGCCACCTGCACTGATCTCATCAACTCTTACCAATGTCAGTGTCCTGCAGGCTATGTGGGAAGCAACTGCCAGGACAATGTCAATGAGTGCAGTTCAAGTCCCTGTCAAAATGGAGGAACCTGCACAGATCATGTGAATGGATACAGGTGCACATGCATCCCAGGATACCAAGGTAGGCAATGTCAAGTTAATCACAATGAATGTTCCTCCTCACCCTGTCTGCATGGCGGAAGATGCATTGATGACGTAAACGGCTACCACTGTCAGTGTTTGGTTGGTTATACTGGTTCTACCTGTCAGAGTAAAATAGAAGAGTGTTCCTCCAGTCCTTGCCAGCATGGTGCAGAATGTCTTGACCGGATCAATGGTTACCAATGTCAGTGTCCAAAAGGTTTCAGCGGGCGCCACTGTGAATCCGACATCAATGAATGCGCGAGCAACCCTTGCCTCAACCACGGCACATGCGTCGACCTTGTCAACGGTTATGAATGCAACTGTGAATCCGGCTTGGCAGGTAGTGATTATCAAGTTTTTAGGGGCAGGCGACTCCTTCAAGTTGCTCCATGCAACCCAGATCCTTGTCTAAATAATGGACGTTGTTTGGCCTCAGGAGATTCCTATAGCTGTGTTTGTAAAGCAGGGTTTGACGGGCCTGTTTGCCAAGTAAATGTAAATGAATGCCAATCCAATCCTTGTCGAAACGGGGCCAGCTGTGTAGATTTAACTAACCATTACAGATGCCTTTGTGTTGCTGGCTTTGAGGGCCAGAATTGCCAGAATAATATCAATGATTGTTCATCCAATCCCTGTGGAAACTTTGGTTCCTGCACTGATCTGATAAATGGTTATGTATGCTACTGTCCCCAAGGTCTTATTGGACGTAATTGTGAAACAAATTTAGATGATTGCCTTTCCAATCCTTGTCGAAATGTGGCTACATGTATTGATAAGGTCAATTCTTATGAGTGCCGATGTGCTCCAGGATTTTTGGGGATTCATTGTGAAATAGATATTAATGAATGTGCATCTATACCTTGCTTAAATGGTGGTGCTTGTCAAGATGGGATTAATGGCTACACATGTACTTGTCCTGCTGGATTTGAAGGCCCTGTGTGTCAAATAAACAGAGTTGAATGTATATCAAATCCTTGCCAAAATGCTGGAACATGCATAGATTTCATCAATCGCTATGTTTGCAATTGTGTTCCTGGATATGGTGGAACCCATTGTGAAGTTATCGCAAATGAGTGCCAGTCAATGCCATGTGCAAATGGCGGATCTTGTCTTGATAAATTTGCCAAATATGAGTGTATTTGTCCAATAGGATTTACTGGACAAAACTGTGAGATTAACATTAATGACTGTATTTCGGATCCATGTCAAAATGGTGGGATTTGCTTTGACAAGGTCAATGCCTACACCTGCATGTGCCCCTTTGGTTTTTCAGGAAGGCTCTGCGAAGTAAATATCAACGAGTGTATCTCAAATCCATGCTTAAATTTTGGACAATGTATAGACCAAGTTAATGGCTTCACATGTCAATGTATACCAGGATTCACTGGCCCTAGCTGTGAACTACAGATCAATGAATGCAGCTCATCACCATGTCAAAACACTGGCACCTGTGTTGATTTACTGAATAGTTACTCGTGCAGGTGTGCAAGTGGCTATTCTGGGACCAAATGTGAAATCAACATCAACGAATGTAGCTCCAACCCGTGTATGCATCAATCAACCTGTATAGACCTTATTCATGGATTCAGGTGTGTTTGTACCTCTGGTTACACTGGTAGCCATTGTGAACTTAACATCAATGAGTGTACATCCTCACCATGCCTTCATGGGGGCACTTGCTTTGATGGGATAAGAGGGTACATCTGCAAATGTACACCTGGCTATACTGGTTCACTTTGTGAATTTAACATTGCAGAATGTGGCTCCAATCCATGCATGAATGCTGGCACATGTATCGACGCTGTGAATGGATATTCTTGTGCCTGTGCACCTGGTTACACTGGCATCAATTGTGCAAGGGAGGTCAATGAATGTGATTCCAACCCTTGCCTTAGTGGAGGTCTTTGCATAGACTTAGTTAACTCTTTCCGCTGCAATTGTCGTCCTGGTTTCACAGGCTCTGTATGTCAAATCAACATAGATGAATGCTCGTCAAACCCTTGCTTGCACTTAGGAACGTGTGTAGATAGTGTCAATGGCTTTCTGTGCCAATGCGCTGGAGGCTTCACTGGC
Organism: Maea johnstoni; assembly: GCA_963942565.1. NCBI lineage: Eukaryota > Metazoa > Annelida > Polychaeta > Spionida > Magelonidae > Maea > Maea johnstoni. The sequence continues at coordinate 15,993,345 of OZ012687.1, read as the reverse complement.
TCTAACTGTCAAACAAATATAAATGAATGCTTCTCTAATCCATGTCTCTATGATGGAACTTGCGTGGATCTCATTAATGGCTATCAATGCATCTGCAGGAAAGGGACAGCCGGAAGTCGATGTATGACTGATATCAATGAGTGCAGTTCATCACCTTGCCGCAATGGGGCATCATGTGTGGACAAACTTAACAGTTACATATGCATCTGTGCTGGTGGATTCAAGGGTCTTCACTGCGAAATACAGATTGACGAGTGTGCCTCAAATCCTTGTCTGAACATGGGAACGTGTGTGGACTTCCTGAATGGTTATGCCTGCCTCTGTGCAAATGGATTCTCAGGGAGTCATTGTCAAATTGAGAGGAATGAGTGCATCTCTAATCCATGTTTCAACAACGCATTATGCATAGATAGGATCAATGGCTTTCGGTGTGCATGCGCATCTGGGTTTTCTGGTAATAGGTGTGAATTGAATATAGATGAATGCTCTTCCAACCCTTGCCTGAACCAGGGAAGTTGTCTTGATCAGATCAATGGCTATCTGTGTAAATGTTTATTAGGTTTTGAAGGAACATTATGTCAAGTCAACATCTACGAATGCCTCTCTAATCCTTGTCAAAATGGGGCTACCTGTGTTGACCTCATCAACAGATATACATGTAATTGTGTAGCTGGCTGGACAGGTAGACATTGTGAGAGAAACATCAATGAGTGTATATCTGACCCATGTAAGAACCAGGGTAGCTGCCGTGACGCTGACAATGGCTATGTTTGTCAATGCATGCCAGGCTTTGGAGGAGCAGCCTGTGAGACCAACATTCTGGAATGCTCTTCTGATCCATGCAGGAATGGAGGGAGTTGCATTGACTTAATTAATAGTTATTCATGCGTCTGTCTTGCGGGTTTTACAGGTTTTCACTGTGAGGTAGATGTGAACGAGTGCAAAAGTCAACCATGTCTGAATGGTGCAAGGTGTGTTGATCTTGTCAACAGGTTTCGCTGTGAATGTATTGCTGGTTTTCTGGGTGACCTATGTCAAGTGAACAAGGATGAGTGCGCCTCTAACCCATGCATGAACTCTGGTACATGTCAGGATTTTGTCAATGGATTTGCATGTAGCTGTGCCCCTGGATTCACAGGATTCACTTGTGAAGTAAACATCAATGAATGCCAATCTAATCCTTGCCAAAATCAAGCCTCCTGCATGGACCAAATTGATGGATATAACTGCAAATGCCAGCCAGGATTCACAGGGACCCACTGTGAGGACGATATAAAGGAATGTGCTTCAAACCCCTGTACCAATGCAGGCATGTGCCAGGAACAAGTCAACAAGTATAGGTGCTTCTGTGGTGCCGGATTTGAAGGAACACACTGCGAGGTCAACATAAATGAGTGCTCTTCAAATGCATGTCTTAATGGAGCCTCTTGCACGGACAAAATTGATTCATACACATGCCAGTGTCTAAGTGGATTTATGGGAGTTCATTGTGAGGTTAACGTTAATGAGTGTATGTCAAATCCGTGTCTGAATGGTGGAACTTGCAAAGATGGTATAAATGGCTACACATGCATCTGTCCTACTGGCTTTGCTGGAGTCACTTGTAACATAAATATCAACGAATGCCAAAGTAACCCTTGTTTAAATGCTGGGACCTGCATAGACCTTGTTGCCAGATACAACTGCAGCTGCTCAGAAGGATTCACAGGTAGGAATTGTGAAGTAAACATAAACGAGTGTGCCTCCAACCCTTGCCGCAATGCCGGATCTTGCATGGATGTGGACAATGGATACTGGTGCAAGTGCGCCCTTGGCTTCCAAGGTTCTCATTGTGAGGTGAACACCAATGAGTGTCTCAGCAACCCATGTGCGAATGGCGGAACTTGCTATGACTTAGTCAATGGTTTTAAATGCCTATGCCTTGCGGGGTATGATGGAACCCATTGTGAGGTCAACATAGATGAATGCAAGAGCAACCCTTGTGCAAACGGTAACCAATGTATTGATCGTGTGAATGGGTACACATGCACCTGTCGGACTGGTTTCACTGGCCAGAGATGCGAAACCAACATAAATGAATGTGTCTCAATTCCTTGCAAAAATAACGGCCGTTGTGTTGATTATGAAAATAACTACAGTTGCGTATGTAGTCAGGGCTATGTCGGCAAAAACTGTGAGACAAACTTTGATGAATGTGGATCGGCACCTTGTATGCATAGCGGAACATGCTTCGATAAGGTGAACGGCTTTGAATGTGAATGTCCAGCAGGGTTTTCAGGAGTACTGTGTGAGATCAACCGAGACGAGTGTGCTTCAAATCCATGTCGCAATAGGGGAGTCTGCAAAGATGGCGCCAATCAGTACACGTGTCAATGCCAAGATGGATTCCAAGGTATGTAGGTCACCAGTCACGTGGCAAGGGAGATTGGAGGGTCCTGTTAGGGGTTACACGTGTCTTTTAATTACTCGAGACACATTCTGTGTACCCAATTAAGAACATCAAAATTTGTTTTAACCATAAGTGCACATTACTAATCATAATGAAGGTATTAGTTTTTAATGACTAATCTAGTATTCAAAACATCCACAAACCCTGACAGGGCCTGATCGCCTCTCCACACCATACCCTCCTAACACCATAAACGCACAACTCACAATGAGCATGCTTAGTGTTTGTATATATATATATATATATATATATATATATATATATATATATATATATATATATATATATATATATATATATATATATATATATATATATATATATATATATATATATTTGAAATAATGTAAATACCATTGACCTACAGTTTCCACTTTGCTTTTCACTCTCCTGCAGCGCTTCTGTTTTCTTCAGAGATAGTTTTTGTAGCTTTTTTACTTTGATAGTACTGGAGATGAAGTGAAAAACTTTTATCGAGTGGTACAGCGATGCATATTCTAACATATTAATGATGATATAAAAAATGATCACGTATTGCTAATTTGATGGATCCCTTCAGATCTCCTGTAAGTGGGTTACGTTTCAAAATTCAAATAATTTCTAGTATTCACGTTTAACAATAGAGTTCATATCCTAGTGTTACATGAAATGATCTATGAGTAAAATACTGTTAACATATGCTATAGTCTTAGTGGATGTGTTTTGTCCTAAACTTGTACATATGGTATACATTAGGCCTTCACCTTAGCATAACCACTTCACATTTATTGAGTTCACTGTTTTGCAATCACCAGTGCTAATTCTGTAGATAAGATGTAATGCATAATCTTATGTACGTACGCTTACTTTTGGAGTAAAATAAAATGCAGCCACATAAGTAAATTCGTAATGCACAGTTTAATAGTAATATGTTATGCTGTGACCTGGATGTACCATATCTGAATTTTAAGTGGGTATTCCGTTCCAAATTTCTTTTTACCATTTTGTGTGTGACCTCACTGCACCTTGTATACGATAAAAGCCATAAGCAAAACGCACCAAGTAATGTAAACAATGGGAACATCACGTGTTTCGATAGTTGTCTTTCAAGGTTTGCTGATTTCCATAATTCAAAGTCGAACACTGAAATGTGATAAAGCGAGGTAAGATGCATTAAAGTGGCTTACAGGGTTAGTTTGCTTAAGCGTCTCATTGTCGATCGTGAGGTGCCGTGTTAAAATGAATGAATAACATGTCCGGGTAGATGCCCAATTATGTAAATAAGAAAGGAATTGTGGTAAGTGAATGGAACACTAATTCAACTACAGCAATTTCGATGCCTTTCATGATTTTGTCTCCAGGTGCTATTTGCGATTTTGACATCAACGAGTGCGCCTCTGTCCCATGCAAGTTTGGCGGAACATGTATAGATGGTGAAAACAGCTACACGTGCCGGTGTGAGCTGGGCTATTCTGGAACCAATTGTGCTACTGTTGGTAAGTCGCCCCTGTTTCCGTCTCCACTGGACACTGGCTCGGCACAGTATAGCATACATGTGGCAGAGAAGGTGCTACTATAGTCTGTCTGACTCGAGTTTGGCAATCACTTTTCCCACTTTTTTGTGACGAAACGTTCGAGTTTGCCATCCAAACTTGGCAAACCTCTTTGGAGCACTACTCCGTGTATGTACAAACATACATTTTGTCTCAGCTCCGCAAAATGTTGATTTTGCTCATTAGTTCCTATTGTAAAATGTGCACATTGCCGATACTACGATCTCGCGTGTTTGTCTGTTGCAAACAATACAAACACGCGAGATCGTATTGTTGGCAATGGACACATTTTACAATGGGACCTAATGAGCAAAATCAACATTTTGCTGAGTTGAGACAAAAAATATGTTTATACATACACGTAGTAGTGCTCCTAACATGTCTGCCAAGTTTGGATGGAAAACTCGAATGTTTTGTCACAAAAAAGTGGCAAAAGTGATTGCCAAACTCGAGTCAGACAGACTATAACCAAACACAATTTTCCTTATAAATTCAACCTTTGTTATGCATAACGTAGCATCTGGTCAGTACACCTGTAACTATCCTAGAAATAAAACCACGCAAAAATACATACTTACCTGCTACTAAATCCAATCATGCCTAACTTATTGCTGATCAATAGGCTTCATATCTTTCTTTTAAAAAATATGAATACTGTAATATTCTTTAATTATCTCCATTTTTGACCATAGAGGTAGTTTATTGATGACTATTAAATGCCTATAAGGATAATAAAGCAGTCTGCCAATCTACTCCCGACCTTCGACTCTTTCTCCACTAGCCTAAATAGTGGGCTTAACCCCAAACCTTGTGCAACTGCGCGCATTTTGATTTGGAATTTCGTTTAACGGTATTGTTTGAAGGATGTGAGAGACAGCTCACACTTAATTGCCACGCTAGACAACTCGCCACTGCAGCAGCGAGAAAATTGTCTTAGATCATTGTGCACTGAATATGGTCGGTCACAGGTATTACGATGGTATAACCCACTACGCCCTAGTAACCACTGACTAGTTAATTACCCTCTATATTAAAAACACATTTTCAGGAGAAGTCACTGGTTCCTGCTGACTCTTCTCCAGTCATTTTAGTTATGCTTGAAATGAGATGAAGAACCAGCTCTTAACATTTCCCAACAAAAGTATTACATTACAACAGTTATCAACACTTTAATAGATAGATAAAAATAGTATACCACTAACTAACTTCAAATGTGTTTTTATATCATGGCATACGCAAAGTAAATAATTTTCGAAAATGTGACCCAATCACGGTCGACGAATGACAAATGCGGGACTGTGTTCTATAAATAGCCATCAGCGGCGATAAAATAAGATGCAAATACACCCACAGAGGTGTAAAAGGTACCTAATTCGGTAATGTGACAAAATTATGAATATTTCTTTCAATAGAAATATTCTAAACTATTTACAATTTCGATAAAGTTAAAGTTGAACAGTTTTATTCAATCAAATAACTTGCAAAAGTTAATTTGGTCAACTACTCTAAGCACATTACTGTACTCCAATCTACCTATATAAATAGCATCATTGTCAGTGTTAGGCCAAGCACAACCGATGGTTGTTGCGCTTTCCTAGTCTCCCTCCCGATTTATCATCAGGTCGGGAGCGCGAGGGGAATGCTAATTGGTGGTGAGGGTGTGTCGGTGGTTTGCCCCGATACCCTCCACTGACCTTGACCGTGGTCTGTCGTGTGGACCATGGCGTTGCCAATGTCTGCTAGCTATCTCTCTATCCTTTCCGAATTTGACTCCCTGCTGTGGCATGAACGATTGATGCCTTAGACTTGAAACCAAGCGTCGGATTGGTTTCCCTATCATCCACACCTACTTACATGCGCCCTAGCAGCAACTTGGCAGAAATCTGACCAAAAATGAAAATTCCAAATTTAAGTTTTGGCGTGTTCCTGCGCGGCAGCGTAAGCAGGGTCTACCAACTGGAAGATCGCATTAGCATGCGATACCTTCACTACCCTAACCCCGAGAATACTCGTAGCATTAAGAAATTACGAACAAATATGTAAATTTAGCTGAATGACCAAAGTTCGTGGAGAATAACTAGAGAATAACTGCAAATGACATGAGCTTCAGCCGGTTTAACATCTCATTTATCAATTTCATATCTGTTAACCGAGCTTTTTGAACTTTTGGTACATAAGTTAGGTAGCCCTAAGTGTGTGGTCGCAGAGATATCTGTGTGCTCTTATATTTATTTCATTAAAAGAATTGCCAAACGAAAAAAAGGATTTCTCTAATTCCTTCACCTGTTACAACTGCCGAAATACGCCCTAGCCGCAATTTGGCAGAAAAAAACTGACAAAAAATTAAAATTCCAAATTCTGGTCTCAACGTGTTCCTGAGTGGTAGCATAGGCAGGGTCTACCATGATCGTAGTTCGTGTAGAATGCGTTACCTTCACTACCCTACCATCGAGAATACTCGTAGCGTTATGAAATTACGAACAAATATGTAAATTTTACTGAATGACCAGAGTTTGTGGAGAATAACAGGGCGGGTACTTTCCAGTTAATTACAAATTTATAAATCAATAGTTGTTGTTTTGTTTTTATTTTTGCATTTCCACCATTTTAAATTCGCCCAAAGTATGCCTTTATTAGGCAGATATTACATGCACCTGGATGGTAGGGCCTTTTTGTGACTACTGTGAAAGCTTTGACATGTCCAGGGCATTATGTTTGATTGTTAACCCACATTAACCACCTGCATTAACCAATGATTAAGATAATTGTTTCGCATCGTTTTTCTAGGGTTGTCCTGCCACTGAAGAATCAGTGATATTAATATTTCATATTTTCCTTTGAATATAACTCCATTCTCTGAGTGCAATTTAACTGCCAGCAGACTCCCCGCAGGGCTTGTATAACTGAAAAGATGACAATGAACTAAGGTCCGAATCCAACTCAATGCAGGTTGTACCACAGGAACTTGCTCCAGGCCAGCATCTATACAGCCTATCTACTGTGTAACTGTGTAATAAGTTACTGAGCTGGGGCAAGTTCCTGTGGTTGTACCAGGTGCCATGATAATCTTGACTAATACCTTTTCCTTGCGGCGTAGGTGCGTGTGCGGCCGAGTCTACGACGAGCAAGGAGGGCGTGTTTGAGTGGCCCAGGACAGAGCACTCTACCACAGTGGAGAAGCCGTGCCCCTACGGCCCGGCCAGAGAGGGCGTCAAGCCTGTAGCCACGAGAAGCTGCACCATCAGCGGCACCGGCACTGTCGTATTTGATGAACCCAACCTGCAGAACTGCAGAGAGGTAGGCTAGAGTTCGATTCCACCTAAAGAAGGTATGTTATAGAAATTAGTGCATGCATGATCTAGCGTGATAGGTGACGCAATCCCTGGTAAAGTATATCTGTACTTGGGAATCATGTATCATTGACTTTGCACTTAATTTAACATGGCATTGTACAGTGTGTTATATGTAAATGCATTGCGTGATATTAGCGGTGGTAAAGGACTACTGTCATAATGCACTAGAGAAGGAGACAATTGAAAGATACATTTCATTTAACATTGTAACCTAGCAAATGATATCCAATGCGGGAGGAATGTCCTGTCCTAATAGCCTAGTGGTTTACGCCTCTTGCCTCTATCACCACTACCCTGGTTCAATTTGTGTTGGGGTTGTGAAAGGTTGCCAGTAACTTTGGGTTAGGCAGCGAATTTCTCTTAGTACTGCGATACAGGCAACTCTGCTTAATCCGGCTTGGTGAGGAACCTACATTTCTGTCTGGATTGGGCAAAATCCCGATTATGCATATAGGAATTATATGTATAGGAAGGGACTGGGACCTTCTAATCTGTCCGGTTTAGACGAAAATCTGGATTACACATGTCCGGATTAAGCAGAGTTGCCTGTATCTTCCTCAGCCTATGTTTGGTTAGTCATCACTTACCAAATTATAAATTGATATTGTAGGAACTGATTCCTGCTCATATGAAGTTAGTAAGCTGACCTCGATGACTTATCATCACTGGCACTGGAAGTTTCAAGGACTAATAGAGCATCTTGAAGCCTCAGACTCAATATAAGAATGTCTAATACTTTGGTCTTTGTTATTTTCTCCAGCTTGGTGCAGCCAATGCCAAACGTTTGCTGGATATGTTGATGAATATGACATCAGATCCTAGTTCTATCACAGCGGAACAAATGTCAACATTCACGGGACAACTTGAGGGAGTATTCGACTATTGCCTGCAGGACAAGAGGGTAAGTAAACAGGCCAACAAGCTTCATTTGTACATTTATAATGGCTTAATCCGGATGGATTTGGATCCAATATATTTGCCCGGATAGGCAGGGCAGATCTGGGCAGATCTGATCGCCTGTCATCATGGTCGTCTGGTCGAGCCACGAAATGCAACCTGTTTTTTCCTGTTTTCTTAAGTAAACAATGCATAGTTTTGTGGTTAGTTTTTTTTACATTTCACTCACTGTTAGTAGCGATCTCTTTGGAAGAAGATTTTAGAGTTTTTTAGTTTTTGATTTTGTCTAGCAGGATATACAGTCTACATTGTCTTGGAGACGTCCAATCAATCGGACACCTTGTCGTATTGTACAGGGTTGAATCATCGGTACTGCTTGCGTATCTGCTAGGAGGTATTACCGTAAATACGGAAAATATTGCATTTATTTAATTTTTGCGTTTTTTGCGTTTAGCCTCGGACGCAAAATTATAATTAGCAATGATTTGTGATGCGACTTTAAGTGTATAGCTCCATGTTGCGGCCATTTCGCAAAGTTGAAAAACGTAAAAATCAATTTTCTGTAAATTCGCAAAATTTACTCTACACAATCTTTTGTGAATCTAAAGTATTGACGTAAGCTGATTTCCCGGGTTACACTCACACCGTTTATTTTCTCTTCCAGTTAGCGCAAACTTTGACGGGCGTCATCAGCAACCTGATGGGAGTTAACGACAGTGTGGCCTTCACTAGCAATAGACTGAATAGATCATCAGAAAGGTCAGACTATTAACATAACTGTTTTCTAATAAAATAAGAACATTTCTTATGGAACCATTATATCTATTTATTAATGTAAATCAAGGGTATTTTGATATATTTGAAAATATACGAATAAGATGGAAATATTTCCCCATGTTTACTTTAAATCTGTTATGTTGGTTTTGCATGTGTGAAAAGTCTAAATTTTCTTCATTTTTTTATATCCATTTTTTTAAACACGTTGAAATGAGAAAAGGGCTTTTTCCCACCTTTATATCACATAACTTCGGAAGAAAGTCCACATTGAATAGAATATTTACTCTTTGATTCGTTTGTAATATATCAAATTTCAAGCAATTCCTTTGTTATACTTGTTATACTTGAAACACGTGCTTGATTAGAGCATATTGTTAAAAAATAAATCTAGAGAAATGTTTGTGCGCACGCCTATGAAAAGTTGTGTGATATTTGGTCTCTTTTTCGGCTCAGTGATGGCTTTGGCAGTCATAGCAAAACGGAATATGTGGCTTGAGGAAAAGGACGTATTTAACTTGTGTAAAAAATCTCAGAATCGCCTAAATTTTAAAAAACAACCGCACATGCCACAGTAAAAGTCTTGATTTGTTAAACCATTCGTTATGAAACGGCTACGTTATTTTGTAACATCTCGGACAAAACTAACTTAAGAAAATACCTGAAGGAGAAATATTGTTTGGAACCAACTCATAGAGGCGATATGTCTCTCTCCTGGGCAGTCTAGGCATTAAGATGGACCAAACGTGAGATCTGCTCGTTGTGCTTTCCTAGCTATGAAAAATAGGCTAAAACCTAAGCTAGCTATAAAAGCTTATAGCTGTTAGCTTTTAACCACTTCAAGTAAAAGCTATAAAACTAGATACTTTTGTTAGATAACATTTACTATATTCATAGGTTAATAGTGTTTTGTTATGATTAACAATATTGCCTAGATCATATACTCACCTAAGGGCTCTTGACCAATTTGTATCTGGAATAGCACACACAATCTAACAATTTCGAACACAACTCTTCAAATGATATTTCAAAGATTATTGAATAGGGGTGGTCGAACCCAACAGATACAGTTGCGACATTTAATTCCTGCACTAAATGCGTAGGCAGCCCGGGCATAATACACGACCGCACACCCCATTGCCACCCAGTTTCCTGGGCATGGATGCACGGATAACCTCAAAACTGGACGTAATTTTGATTCGCAAGCTTCGCGGGTCACTGGTGTGCTTGGCTTACTTTTCGACTTGTTATTAATATTGTGTTATCTATGTACAGCTAGGCACTGGCAGTCGTCCGGTCGACTGGTGCAGGAATTAAATATTTGTACTGTACAACACGTTTCGATAAGATATTTCTCGATGTATGCTTTGTAATCGATGTTTAAAGATATTTGTCAGACCATGAACACCTACGAATGGCCAATGTGAATATATATGGGTTGATTGAACTAGAACAAATGTTAAGGAACATATGAAAATATGCTTTGCTGTTTGCATTTATAGGCTTGTTGGTTTGGCTGAACGATATACGGGAGACGTTAAAGGCGGGAATACTAAACTCTCAACACCAAACCTTGACCTACTGGCCCAGGATATCACCATATCGTCCGCAGCCAAGACTGTGCAGTTCTCAGGAACACAGCAAGGGGGCGCTGAGGTATGTCTCTCTAAATGTAGAACTCGCTGATCGTGTAGTTTTCAGGGACACAGCAAGAGGGCGCTGAGGTATGTCTCTCTAAATGTAGAACTCACTGACCGTGTAGTTTTCAGGGACACAGCAAGGGGGCGCGGAGGTAGATCACACTGTCTTCTTGTACTCTTTGTAAATCCTGTATAACAAAACATACATGACAAAAGCCCCCCCACCCTGGCAATAGACTTCTCCCTTTAAGTCTCTTGTTACTTAAAACACACATGGGGCGAGAGACCATAAACACGTTTCACGCAAATTCATCGTTGTTTTGGTCTCCTGGCAAAACTTGTCTTATTTGATAAAATGTAGGCCGAAAAAAATCAAATCGTTTTTCTGTAATTTGATTATGATAAATTGCGTTACAGTAGAAGGTAAATATGAGTCACATATAAAACGCGAACAGGAGATTGGTAGATGTGCTTTCATGACTTCAAAGAGAGAGGAAAAGCGTAGTGACGTAGAAGAGTATCACCGTGCTGACCCAGGCTTCAAGAACGTCCCCAAGTGCAGATCATGTGATTATAGATTGATCACGTGATCTGGCCTGAGGACGGCAGCAACGAGCAATCCTACGTTTTGATAGGCTCGTGTTACATTGAATATAAAAGCCTTCTTTTTATTATCAATCGGTCGGCAGTGTAGCGGCAAATCATGTCAAAACATAGGGTCACTGAACGCTCTCTCTCTCTCTCTCTCTCTCTCTCTCTCTCTCTCTCTCTCTCTCTCTCTCTCTCTCTCTCTCTCTCTCTCTCTCTCTCTCTCGCTCTGTACTATACACATATACACACACACACACATATATATATATATATATATATATATATATATATATATATATATATATATATATATATATATATATATATATATATATATATATATATATATAAATGTGTGGTTGTGTGTGTGTGCGTGCGTACGTAAGTGTGTATATACATACGTCCGTCCATACATACATACATACATACATACATACATAGGTTGTAATACGATGTTACTATTGATACATTTATACATAAGAAGCTACGTACATTCTGTTCTATTTCACACGTTTACAGATCTCTCTCCCGGATGAAGTAATGTCTACGGCTGCTAACAAGAGCGGCCAGATGAAGATGCGTGTCCAGTTTGCCTCCTATGGCAACAGTAAGTTCTTCATGGAGAGTGGCGAGCAGAGCGCCGCAAACGTCAACGTCAGCACACGTGCTGTCATCGCTGCTGGGATCAAGGGAGTGACCATAACAAACCTCACTGAGCCCCTGGTGTACAAGATACCAGCCATGAGGGTAAGTGCAAACACTTAATAAATCTATATTTCCTTCCACATAGGCTTGTCTCTTAATGCAGTTACTGTAGATTTGACCAATTCGTGTTAAGTACTCTTGATACATTTTATTTAGGAGTTATGATAGATCATGTATTGCCGGGGATTAAGGCAAGTAAGCTGTTTTATTTAACGACTCTAATAAATACGTAGATCGTCGTTAATTGGAAGCCACTAATTCTTTGATAATAGCTGACTAGTGAAACGCTATAATATAATTGCAAAGTAATGGGATTTTATATTGTAAAGGTGTAGAATTTATAGTGGTGATTTGAGCTATAGCTTCATCTTAAATATTTTGGAAAGTTTTTATATTGCAAAGTCTTTTTACGTATTGACTAGTTTGCTGTATTTTGCAGGATGGTGGTATACCGAGGTGTGTTTATTGGGATACTAAAGGTATGTAGAGTAGGTGACTTTACACAGCTTATGCAGAATTGTATCAAGCATAGCATCAACAATTCATATTCATACACTACACTTGACGACTAAATGCCGATGTCGCAAATTATTCTTTCTCTTTATTGTTATGACTAATGTAATATATGTTGTATTTCGCATTTAACACTCTATTTGTGAGTATGCTTTTGTAATAGAAATGTTACAGTCATTAAACATACATACATACATTCACTTCATATTGGCTGATTATGGCCAAGAAAGATTGGCCATTTTGGAAGTACGGAATTTTTCCAAATTACGTTAGACGATCATGCAAGTCATAAAAGGTGACACTTTTTATAGCTGACACATATGGGATGGAAAGAGCTTTGCAGAATGATTTCGTCAAGTGCAAATGGGGTTTATGCGGTCAACTATTTGGCAGATACTTTTCAATGTTGTATGGATGAAAAGTTTCTAACGTCCTTTGGTCATATGATCAGGTAAGGTACATTGGTGTTATTTTACCTGTTGAAACTATTGTATTTCGAATAACTGGTAAGATCAATTGATGTCTATATTGCTTCTGATTCCAAATCCATGGTACACTGATGATATGAATAATATTTCCTTCTCACCTATGTATATTGGTTAAGTCATTTTCCTGCTTTATATTCATGTTATATTGACTGCCATAATTTGTGTAGTATGTCGTATTTAATTTGGTGTATCTATTTGAAAGAAGGCGATTGTTCAAATGTACAATGCGAAATTTAAAAAGTGTTTAAAGGGTGATTTGCATCCCACGAAGATTGGACAATGTCTATTAGAGCTCTGCAACTTTTATTATTGGAGAATGGATATATATATATATATATATATATATATATATATATATATATATATATATATATATATATATATATATATATATATATATATATATATATATATATATATATATATAAATGCTGTAAATATCTGTGTATTTCGTTTACTTGAATACTGCTGCAGATCGTGCAAAATCTAAAAGACAGATTATCTGCATTAATATATATATAATAGTTTGCTGATGTAGCAAGTATATACATCACTTCAACTGTCTAGTATTTCCTGCGTCGGTGTTAGATACACCCGAGAGGAAAACACCCTCATAAAGCGTTAAACATAGTAGAACAGAACAAAACAAAGGTATATCAATATTCTAATAGTGACAATGATATATTGACATTCATTGATAAAATGATAACATATGTATTGTTTTGGACCGAATAAAGTTTATGTTGTATACTTATTGTTTTCTCACACCTGGAGCGTACATGCTGCAGATATTGATAAAACATCTTAATCAAAAAGCACTAAATTCTGACTCAACGCTGTGGTTCATGATATATTCAATACTCCCTCTTCATACATTTCTCATGTATGAATCTGTGTATACACTCCAAATATTAATCATTAGTTCCCTTCGATGATGTATCATCGATCAAACTTTACATTTCTGCAGGCAAGAATTGGTCATCTGAGGGAGTGGTCACAAACATCACGGAAGGAAACTTAACGAAATGCTTCGCGTACCATATGACAAGTTTTGCCATGCTTCTGGTGAGTTTTATGTCTCTTCCTTTTGTTTAAATACATTTATTGTTTGGATTCCAAATCTTTCAGAAAAACGTAAGTATGTGTATATATGTGTGTATTTGATGTATCCAGTTGCGATGTTAGAGGCCTACAGCGTGTATCTTCACAAGAACTCTGTAAGACGCTAATAAAACTAGGTATTCACCTTCAAGTCTATTCCTGTGCAACATGGTTAATCGAAGGATTTGTTTTAACGAATATTAGACAAATCATCTAGCAATACTCCCTAGGTTATGAATGTTGTATCCTATATGTTCGTAGGCCTGGGTTAATTGATGCTGATGAGTGGTGAGTTGATGTTTTTATTGGGTAGGCAGGGTTTCCGTCAACCTTAACCACGATATAACTATACATCTGACGTAAAGGAAATGGTATTGATGAATTCTTTTCTACTCTATTCTATATTTTTGTCATGTTCCAGGACCCAACACCAGGACAACCTCTCTCCTCTGCTGATAGGGAAGCCCTGTCTATTATCACTTACATTGGATGTGCGTTGTCGCTGATTGGACTTACTATCACATTGATAACATATTGCATGTTCAGGTAAGAATAGACCTATATGCAGAGGGACGTGCACATGTCTCTAGGCCAGAGTGGTCACATCACATAGATTTCCTCCTTATGGAGATTTTAAAGTTTGTACTTTGTTGTTATCAGTTTGTTGAGCACTATTGCGGTACTGTTTCATGAATATATATCTTGGGAAGAAATCATTTTCAGAATGCCTTGTCGTTTACTTCATCAATCAACCACTAAGATAATTTTTCAATTAAGCATTGTCCAAAAAGAACGATGATGCAAATAATGTAAATTTGACCTTGTTTATTGACCATGCTTTCATCAATCAACCACTAAGATAATTTTGCAAGTAAGCATTGTCCAAAAAGAACGATGATGCAAATAATGTAAATTTGATCATGTTTTTTATCATGCTTTTCTTAATGTCTTTGCAATCAGAGTTCTGCATCAGGATCGCTCTGGGAAGATCCTCATCAACCTCTGTCTCTCCATGATCCTCCTCAACGTGTTCTACATCGTGGGTTCGTACCGTAGCCACGTGCGTTACAACGAGCTGTGCATGGCGGTGGCCTTCCTCCTGCACTACCTGACGCTCAGCACCCTCTTGTGGATATGCGTGGAAGCTTGGAACATGTACCACATGATCGTCACCGTCTTCAACCCCTACGAGAGGTTCTTCATGATAAAACGCTGTCTAATAGCATGGGGTAAGTAGGCCCTATTATGCTCCTATTTCTTTTCATTTGCTTACTAGTATCAGGATTCATGCCGCTTTATACTGGTAGGAATATCGTGACCACTTATGATGCTAAATCCATACAAATTACCCCACCATTGTGGATATGCAAATGTAGAAATTTGCATTATTATATAAAACTGTACAAACTCTATGAACTAAGCTACATTTACAGCAAACTACATTATACTAGATTTGTGTTACAATATCCTCTTAATAACATACATTTCTTTGCATGTACTGAAATCTAGTATTTTAGGAGGAAAGAATGAGTTTTGTGATTAGATGCATACAAGGTGAAATTCCCTTCTCTTAAGGAATGGTCTCGAGAGGTTTTCATTGCAAAGGCATTAGAAAAAGCCCTTCACAACACCACCCATTTGTATAGCGCTAGTGAGGATCCAGTGAGTCTCATAACTGAGAGTGGCATGCTTGGCAGCCATGCGCTGTTACCGCTATTAGATCAGCGTAGATCCTTAGCCTGCGCCTAGGCTTGCGCTCAAGTCTCTGCACAAGTAGAACAAATACATTTATCTATCAGTTCATAGAGGAGTTACGTCTTTATTCTTGTCATTACGGTACATGTATTTAAATCCTGCACCACTCAACCGGACGTCTGCTAGTGCCTGCTTGTAAGAACACCCATGGATAATATGTCAAAGAAATAAGCCGAGCACAAAGCTACGTTCCGTTGTGAGATGAGGGACCTGTAGTCGCATCCATGCCCAGGAAACTCATACAAGGTTGCAATCGGGCGTTCGGTTGTGTATCATGCCCCGGCGGCCCACGCATTTATTCAATTTTATTGCAGGACTCATTGTCAGCTCTGTACCATTCACTGCTTGTGATTGAACATATGTCTATTTCAGGCATTCCCCTGTTGTTCACTGGTATCCCTGCTTTGGTCAATATAGACTTCTACAACAATAACAAGGATGAATTGTAAGTAGACTTTTGCCAATCTATATGCCTGCATTTAACCTTACCGAAGAATTCTTATTGTTAAGGATTTGGGCATTGTTTGAAACTTGCATTCATATAAAAGGCTTGTATCGTGATGAATTAACAATGATATCCTGCACAATAATTTACGCCTGGAAATGTTATGACTTGCTATTGATAATACACCAGCTGGCTAAAATGAAATATGCCATAGAAAAGAAAATAGGATAGCCTTTCTTGGAACTCTAGTTTTGCAAAAGTTTAACCAAAACCTGATCAATTGTATTATACTTTCAACATTGAACCAATTAATTAATGCAGTATTGTATTATTTCTTCCGTAGGCGTTTGCTGGCCTCTTTATAACATACATTCAATTAAAATGCTTGACCTGAGGATTTCCCCAGAAAAGGAAATCCCGGCAAGATAACCGAAGAATATTTAAAACAATTATATAGAAATCACAATGGTAATGAATCTAGTTTTTTGGTCTTTGGTGACTTCTCATTAAGTTAAAAGGATCCAAAGATTTGATAGTGGTGACTTCTCATTAAGTTAAAATGATCCAAAAAAATTGGTAGTGGTGCTTCTTTAATATTAATCAATGTCATAAAGATTGTATTCTCTTTGTTTTCCAGCTGTCGGCTTTCAGCCAGCAACCCCTATGTGTATTACCTGGCCTTCCTCACTCCTGCTTGCCTCATCCTTGTCATCAACCTCGTCATCTTCATCACCATCGTCCGCGTCATCTTGCAGCCAAGGTTGAACATCGGGGAGCGTCCCCGGGTCACGATGACCCAGGTCAAGGGAGCAGTCATTGTTATGCTTATGCTCGGGATCAGTTGGATATTTGGTGCTCTCGCCATAGGGCCAGCTAAGCTTCCGTTTGAGTACATCTTCTGTATACTCAATACCCTCCAGGGTTTCTTCATCTTCATCTTCAGGTGTTTTCTATATCCGGAGGCGCGAGATGCGTGGCGCCACCTATGTCTGACAGGGAGATTTAAAAACAGTCGGGGAGCCCACAAACCATTTACTGAAAACACCACATCAACGAGGGTATCAAATAAACGTTCTATACGAGACATCTTTGCATCCAATACTGTTATAACAAATAGCTGGAGGAATTCCCAAAGATTAGGTCCTCCTGTTGTGGACAAAAATGTTGTTTCTTTAAAATATGGGAGAGCGGAAGTGAACTATGATACCTTGCATCGTGAACAGGCTGTTGCGGAGGAATCTGTCCAAAACCTCAATAATCAGATGCAGTCAGCTGGTGTCAGTGTTATTTTACCCCCAGATGGGTCTGGGACCGGAACTACTTCCAGCGAGGACAGCTTGCGCATAACACGATTATGATGCTATAAGTCGTTTGATAAATGACTACCCCCTTACTCCGCAGCCTCAACATCAGATAACGCGAGACCTCACCGAGTTACCACGAGACGTGAATCAGAGGAGACCCTTCATGTCTCTGATTCAAACTCTGATACAGTGTTGTATATGGGCTCTATGCCGCATGGGTATGCAGGTAAATTCAAATACATAGAACCCTGGTAGATGTGGGTACCCTGGAACCACGGTTTCTGCTTACTGAAAGATGAGGTAAATTTGAATATTCATGGTATCAGCACTACAGTGCTCATTTTCTTGACAATTTAACAACTATATAGCATATATTTGCTTTTGTCCTTAGATGAACTTGTGTAATGATCTTTAGGATATTCTATGTCGGTTTTCTAAGTTGCAAAATGTTTGCAAATGCACAGGAATTTATTGACATTGCTTTTTACGTACATTGGAAAAACATTAGTATTTTGGAACAATGCATCTTAACAAGTCAAACAGAATCATTGAGAATGCCAGAAGTGGTCAAAGCGTGGTTCCAGTGTTCCCATTTTGGTAGAATCAGAGTGAGGCTGGTGGTATCAGAACGAGGCTAGTGGAATAACCCTGGGTGGTAGACTGCCTAGCGGCAACATGTGTGACTCACCAACGTCCTAGTATGGTATATGTGAAGATAGCAAACCATGAAGTTGCCAGTCTAAATCCACACTCGTGGAAGGTTGGTGACGGATGTCTTCTCTGCTAGACCAATCAGATACAGTGCGGGACATCACGTGACCTTATCACTTGTATTCTGTGTGTACGCCCAAAATCCTGTCCACAATTTCACAGCTTTTGTGGGAAAAGCCTTTTATCACTTGCTTTCCTTCCTACCATTCGGGTGTGTAAAGATTAAATTGCATATCACTTAATATCGGGTAAAATAGTCCTTTGTTTAATTAGCAGTTTGAAATGTTGGTGTCAATGTCAAAAATCAAGGTCATCTAACAAAATTCATGTCATTGAGAACTATATATAAGTAGGGACGTGGCAAAATGATAAAAGTCAGAACATTAAATTGCTCTATCACCTTTATCGGATGGCAAAATTACTAGATGTGCGATACATCTTAGTGAACATCAAATCGAATACCAAAACTCAAACCAACCATTTTTTCAAATGTAAGCCCATATCTCAGCTTCATTCTAGTCATCAATTCTAAACATATGATGTGATATGATATGTGTGTGTTTATTAAGTGCAGGTATGATCAAGTAAATAATTATCTCAGTTGGTATGGTTCTATATAACGTTAGATATCACGCTAAGATATCATCTTCCATTGAAACATCGTTCAGAATTTAACGTATTAATCAAGAATTTTCTTTGGATCTTTGAATTCAATCTGATAATTATGGTTATGCGAACTTACCCCAATTACTTTACACGCATTGGATTCCAAACATATTTACAACAAAACATATTTGTGAAAAGATCTCAGGGATAGTCTGAACAAACTTACTGCAAATTCGAAAAAAGATTGCGTTAGTTTGATATTTGCGTTTTTAGCGTTTAGCCTCGGACGCAAAATTAAAATTCGCAATGTTTAGTGCAGCCACTTTAAGTGTATAGCTGGCACTCCATGTTGCGGCCAATTCGCAAAGTTAAAAACGCAAAAATCGATTTTCTGTAAATCCGCAAACTTAACTCTACACAATCTTTTGTGAATCTACAGTAATACATAGCCCCCACACTTAGTAGTATGGAACTATCAAGAACACAATTCGCGTTCATATATCCAAACAAAGTGTTGCTATAGGCCTATCAAATTTATATTGAACGTCGTACATTATGGGTTACATGTATGTGCTTACTGTATGTATTCGAGTTGATCAAAGGCTGTAATATGTCTCAACCCTCTTATCGTGTTTTCATTAATATTCTTAATTACCTTAATTACAGCCTGCGCACACTGTGCCACCAGCACGCACTTTCCACCTTCACTCTTTGTATGTAATCTGTAGACAGACAAACACGCATTATTACAAATATGGAACTACCGAGAGGACTGTGAGGTAGGTACGTTAATAACAGATGTCTTCCACCACACGTGGGACAGGTGAGCAACTGCATGGGTGAGATGCCGTACCCAAGACCCTAGAGTACGAACGTCGTTCTTCAGGCAGGCTCGTCATAGTAAGTGTATGGTAAGATTCATATACCGGAGATTTTTCTAAGGCAATTGATCGTTGGATGAGAACGAACACACACACCCACACATACAAATACATGCATGCATGTATGCATACATACATATACATAAATACTTGCATACATACACACACACATACATAAATACATGCATACATACATACACACCCACACATACATAAATACATGCATACATACATACACACACACATACATGAATACATGCATACATACACACACACACATACATAAATACATGCATACATACATACACACACACATACATAAATACATGCATACATACATACACACACATACATAAATACATGCACACATACACACACACACATACATAAATACATGCATACATACAGACACACACACACACATACATAAATACATGCATACATAAATACATGCATACATACATACACACACAAACACACATACATAAATACATGCATACATACACACACATACATAAATACATGCATACATACATACATACACACATACATACACACACACACACACATATATATATATATATATATATATATATATATATATATATATATATATATATATATATATATATATATATATAAAGATATATATATTCAAAAAGGGAAACGTGTTTTGTATAACAAGCTATAAGTCCGTAATTCACCTTAAGCTGCACCACATATCACCTGTATAGTTGTTGACCTCTTTGTATAAAACTATTGATTATAAATGTGTATGAGAATAAGACACTTTACCGCTGTAATTTGTGATGTACGTTGTAACGTAATAAAACGACCAATTTTGTACAACATAGTATTGCATACAGCGTTGCCATTCTATGTCTTTTTCCTATTCGTTCTTACCAAAAGCACCACAGTTTGCTTACCCCACGTCGTAAGGGAAAAAGGCTTTAGATATAATAGTTTTTCCTTAATTTCATACATTTTGAGATGCGCCCGTTCACGACCTCATGTGACCAAGGCAGATTGAAGGGACTACCTCCAGTGCCGACTGGTCTATCGTTCCTCACCCTCAGCTCAGCTTCCACAATTATCTCGCTTGTGGTGGTATGGGAGACTATCTGTGATTAGTTCTTCAGTGCCCTCTACCGGTTAATCGTGATTTAGATTAGTGTGGCAGAAAATGTAATAGTAGAAAAATATTTTCGGTTTTAGGTTAGAATATATCAATAAGAGTATAAATCTGTTTTAAGAAAGAAGTTTATCAAATGAGGAAAGAATTTATCCATGGCCTTGATATTCATGAAAATCCCAATATCTAGATATACTGTATAATAATTTAATATCTAGATAAGAATTTATAGGGCGAAGAAGTGATGTGAAGCAGACAAAGATGATACTAGTAACACACTTTAATTAAAAACTATATACATTGATCGTTTTTATTAGGTCAAGATCCTAAATTAGAACGCCTAGAGAATGTTAACGTCTTACGAATACGAATTTTATTACTCTCTAACCGCCTTTTGCGGTACATAGAGGAAATACAATAATATCATTAGAAAAGAAACATATACATCAACATTGTTGTCATAATTGCAAATATCTATATATCTATCTATCTATAGATAGATAGATAGATAGATAGATATCTGTACAGTATACACCCTTAAAAGGTATTTGTGTCAACATTTTACATGGATTCATCTGTTTACTGCCATAATTACTTATACAGACAGTTCAAATCAACATTATCATTTTTTTAACTCACAAAATCTGGAAGAGATATGTACTCCTACAAACCCAAGTAAACAAGCTTGGCAACTTTCATAAAGGTAGAACCCTACTCGATGCACGGGTCATTTTTAAAACTTGAATATCTGAAAACTGAGTTTAATGGAGACAACGGCACTTATGCTTTTGTAAAGGTTATATATCATAGTTGCTGAATAATGGTAAACTGATCAATAAGTGGCTATTTTGAGGTAATGTGGCACTCTTAAAGAATATATCTGGATGTGTTTCGTTTTTTGGCATGTCTTTGGTAGGGTGCACGGTCCTACGTCAACAAGGGACCTGCACGTTGAGTATTTTAAAAACATTTTTGAATGTTCCCATAAGCCTCAAAATTACTAACAGCACTTAGTTTCCATAGTAAATGCTGATTGTTAGGTCCTGTCAGAATTCAAGATACCTGTGACATGGCCTTGCACCTAGAAGGGGTTCATATATGTCACATTTTAAAATACTGGCTTCGAAAAGTATCGTTATTCACTTGCAGCCCAAAAATGTTATGAAAATTTTGGTTAAAATGGTCTAGCTCCAATGAATCTGCACGGTTAAAGCAGACAGCCTTGTCGTTCGGGATCAATTTAACAAGGAAGACCCAAAGGGCCCCGCCTTTTGTTCTCTTGACCATACCACAATAGAAAGTTCCTAGGTCGAAATTTGTGGCGAGTTAACACTACTCGTGTGTAATCTTTTGTTTTGATATCCGTTCTTAGGGGCCAGCCAAGGACCCAACCTAGTGGTGATAATCCAGGTGTACTAAATTATCACCTAAATGACTTTCTATCATCTGTATTTGATACTTTACCATGGTGACACCTATTGAGTATTGAACAACCAAAAATAATTGATTTCAATTTCTGATACCACTGCCAATTTTGAAATTGTTACAAAAAAAGATTTTTATAGAAAGCAATATGACTACACCTGCCTATTCTAATTAGTATACTGGGGTATTAGGAAACAGATTATAATCTGAGATACCACAAAAAAAAACAGAACCGACCAAGGTATGAACGGAAAAACACGCCACAACTCACCACGGACTACACCAACCCAGTTTAAGATCATTGCAAACTAAAATATGACCTACCAGGATCTAGTGGTTGCAGGTGGTCATATCCTGGTCGTATCTGTAGTGTGAATGGGCCTTAAGCGATACATCCTCTCCTTTCTAAATAAACATTCTCTTATGAAATTCATAAATTGGTAATCATTTTGATTGAAACTATCACGGATGTATTGTTTAGCTTGTACTTGACAGTTCGTTTTTGGCTGATTTTATTGCTGAAATTGTATACAGAAAGGGATTTAGAGCAGCGTTTAATGGAAGTATGAATACAGCTACCCATGCTGACACAATTGCTGGAATAAATACACCACTTAAAGCCATAGAACTTAATATAATTATTGGCATCCAGCAAAGGCAATCCGATATGATGATAAGTGTTATCTTTTTCAACAAAAGTACATCTGAGTCTGCAAATGTCCTACCTGATGCTTGGCGAGATGACTGAATTGAGCAGTAAATCATTAAGTAACCCACAAGTATGACAATAAAAGCAAAGCCATTCAGTACATTAAAGATAAACATAGCATATTCCCAGCCTGGATTTCTTATATTTTTCATAGTAAATGGAAGGCAAACTCCTGTTTGGCCATAAAAGCTCTGGAAGTAGTGACCATCAAACATAGGGGCTATGCTAATCACTAGAAAGATAATCCAACCACTAAAACAAACCATCAATGAAGTTTTTGAGGTCAATTTTAGGCTAGAATATCTAAATGGGTAAACAATAACATTTACTCTGTCTAATGTCATAATAACCATAGTGAATACTGACATTTCACTTGATAACACAGCAATCATACCTGCAAATCGACAGAGAAAACTTTTGCGCCATTCATCCTCAAAAGTGATATACACCCCTCTATACCATTGATCGACAGAAGCTATGATTATGAGATAAACACCCATCAAAAAGTCAGAAATGCCAAGATTTATAATTAGCTTAAAGGCATAGTGAACATAATCTTTTCTTACAAAGCGCCAAATGACAACAAAAAAGTTACCCAATAATGCCATTGCACCAAGAACCCAAATTGATATTTGCAATGCACCATTAGCAAGAAGGTCATCACAGGAGGAAAATTCATCAGCTTTTGGTGAGCACAAAGTGGCATTTGATAAACAACAAAATTTGTAGGCATCGGTTCTTAAATTATTGACATTCTCAAATAATAAGCTATTTTTAGCCACAGTTCTTAGTTGATTTCCATAGACATGCAGGACACTAAGAAAGGATAACCCACGAAATGAATTTTCTTCGATTTGTATAAGGGAATTCATACTCAAATCCAATGTTTGAAGAGATATTAAGCCAACAAATGTGTCAGTCCTCAAAGATGCCAGGTTCTGATAAGATAGATTTAACTCCTGTAGTTTTGATAATCCAACAAAGCTTCCAGGTGCTATGCATGTTATCTGATTGCCATTGAAATATAATTGGCGTACATTACCAAGATGTAGAAATGTACCATTCACTAGTTGACTAATTTGGTTGTTGCTCAAATCTAATTCTAACAGATTATGAAGGTAGGCAAAGGAACCAAATATCAGTTTAGAGATACCGTTATTTGATACATTCAATCTTACCAAGAAAAGCAACTCTGAGAATAATCTGGGAGTTATATCAAGCATATTATAAGAAATGTCTAAACTTCTTGTTTGATTTGAAATCAATGGTAGCTGCATGTATTGGCTCATTGAGCAGTTAATTGCATTTCCAAGACATGTGCAGTTCCTAGGACAGGGGCTTTTGTAATAATGACAATACTTCTCATCGTCCCTTGAATCAGGACACTGAACCACACCATCACATATTTCAAATTGATCTAAGCATCTGGTTTCTCCCTTGCACCTGAAAAGCCCTGGACAAGTATAATTGTTGCAATTATTTTCATCAAAGCCCCCAATACAGTCCCATACTCCATCACACATTTTTCTGTGCGGAATACAGTATGAATTAGGACACTTTACCATGCCTGGACATTCATGATCCCTACAGTTTTTCAAATGCTCTGAGTTTCGGCATGATGCTACATCGCCTAATTGATTATGGTCATATATACATGCATGATGCCTTTTGAAACATTTTGTATGGGCAGGTAAACACCTTACAGAGTCAGATGATTTGCAGTAAGAGATATGATTTGGGTGTTCACGTACTGGACCTGTCATATCACTATTTCTAGATTTTATACTTCCAGGAATGGACTCCTCTGCTGTGAGAATTTCATCCTCTGCACCACCACAGTCTGCTCTCAGATCTCTGAATTTCGATGCTGGTAAACACTTGCCAGAAAAACATCTCATTCCCTTGCCAACAGCTACCTTACTTAAACCTAAGGTTCTGTACAGGTGTGATACATCTAAAAGGGTGTCATTCTGACCTTGGAGGCAGTCTTTGTCCCAATTACAGCCAGATTCATCAGTTCCATCATGGCAATCTTGTATAAAGTCACACCTTTTATGAATAGGAATGCATTCCTTGTTTTTGCATTTATATTCACTTTTGGCGCATTCTGGGAACATGCAGTTTTCTTCATCCGATCCATCTTCGCAATCCTTTTTGTGATCACAGTATTTGGACAAAGAAATACATATATTGTTACATTTGTAGTAATCAAAACCACAGGAACAATTGCGTTCATCCTCTCCATTTTGACAGTCAGATGCACCATCACAAAGACTATCTATGGATATGCATGACTTATCTGCACATTTAAACTGGAATGGCTTACATATCTGCTTAACAGGTTTGATAACATTTTTCTCACAAAGTACATTCCAAGGCTTTGGTTTTAGAGGGAAAACATTAAGGATGTATTTTGGATATTTATAGGCTTTGGCAGACCAAGTATAGTTTGTTGGGATGTCAGAGAGAAAACAGGGCCCCTTTTTTATCAACAACTTGGTATTACCATCGTTTTCCATACAAACCTCCAGAATGCTACAAGACTGCTGCAAGTATTCACAACTTGCGTTGAGTGTACTATTTGCATTAGATGATATCCAGATAGGTCCATATTGTGGATAATGCTTCCATCTTTTTATCAAAGATGTCAGTGACTGTTTCCCGTGCTTGTGATTATTAAGTGAAAATACTTTTGCACCTTTGGACTCACAAGTCAAGATAGCATTAAACCATGTGAGCATATTAGTTAATGTTGACTGGGAAAATATGCTTACACAGGTATCCTCCCAATATGTCCAGCCTAATGGACAGGGTAAAGGTTGCATAACCAATTTTGAATCATTATCAATGAAACTTGAAGCAAGTGATTTTAGCATTTTGCTATGTTTTTTACTTACTTTCTTCCTGTTGTTTATTTTTTGGTCTGTTGAAATAGCAGGCTGCTTACATATAAATGCTGACAATGCTAGAGGATACTGACAAGGAATTTTTGCCCATCTTGCCGAACTTCTTCCATTTTCAGGAAACATTATTGTACACCGATAATCGTCATCTGGAATTGGCTGTTGCTGTGTTCCGGATATTACTGCTCTCAGGTCATTAGGCACTGGGCCATTTTCATTTGGGTTGTACCATTCATCAAAGACAAGTGGATTACCATCAGTCCAACGGTATGAGCCAAGCTGGAAAAGTGACAAAATCTATTCAGTGGTGATGTGTTGTAATATTTTATCTTTAGGTGAAAGTGTGAATTTATATAACATAAGATAAAAGTCACTTTAAATTTATGTGATATGCATAGGAACATGTATTGTACAAAATGTTTGTAAATTTGGGTTAACTGGAACAAGATTATACTGTAATTTAACCTTGAACCTTTATTTATAAGACTCTCCAGGCAAGTTCATAGAACGGAAGAGCACAATTTTGAACAAAATGGAGTTCACCATTTAATAATGTCACCATGATCCCTAAATATTGTCAGTTAAATACATGATTTGGTCAGTAAGGGCTTGCTTCTGTGATTATGGAGTTGTATTGGCAATTTGGTTCATAAATACACACTTTAAGTAAGACACTATTAGGCATAGCAAGATTGGAAAAAGATGAAGTTGTGGAAACAGCATATGTCAAAAGTAAACATTTGAGGATAATTTCAAATTCTTTTTGATGAATGATATAAATACACACTTAAAATAAGACGCTATATATTACGCATAGCAAGAATTGAAAAATATTAAGTTATGAAAACAGGATATATCAAAAGGATCATTTCAAATTCCTTTAGATGAACAATAGTGCTACCAAATCCTTGTTTTGAGACTTTCTTTGGCGTTACATTAGAGAAATTAATCATCTCCTTAAGCAACAAAATCAGATGTTTAAGTTCATTCACTTTATATCTTTGGAAAGCCCCACTTTAATGTTTTATTGGATTCTCTTATGTTCGATATTAAACAAAATCTACATATGACAAACAAACTCACCTTCACTGTATCATGGAGACCAATGTATAAGTAAATGCTTGGGTGTGTGAACATATCTTTAGCCCACACTGATGACATCAATTCCTTTATGACAGTCATTTCTTCCTGGTTAGTTATTGACAATAAACTTGCATTAAGTTTTTGACATTCTAAATTGGCATCTTTCCATGTACCTTTATAACCCATAATGGAACTATTCACATCAGGTTGATGGTAAAGATAGCACTGATGGTTCATGTATTGAAATCCATGGGGACATACATGTTTCGATGCAGGCATTTGGTAAAAGTGATGAAATAATGTTTTGAACCTTACAAAGATGTTGCCTTTGTTTGACGCATATACATTATCCTTATATAGTGATATTCGAATGCTATACACTGTCATGGTCCTCACTACTTTATGCTGCCATATCAGATCACAGGTAGAGAATTTATACTCTTTTTGTGAATAGTCGCTATAGCCTGCCTGCAAAGGACGATATACCATCTCGTCAACTTGCACTGTTTTAGACTTGCAGTGTTCTAGATTATATGCTTCAAATTTTAATTCAAGATATGTCATAGAAGTTAATGTCTTCTTTCTACTAGGCTCACCAATAAATATATGAACTAAACATTCACTTGGCTTGTATGGAATGTCAGGAGTCGGGCTAGACAAAGGTAGCAAAATCTTGCCACATACTGCTCTGGTTAAAAATATACATTTAGGATGTTCAAATGTACAATCCACATTTATGTTTGATTTTAGTTTAACATACCAATAGCTCGGGGTCCATGGACATGTATTCATGTTTCTTACTTGTATAGATTTGGGAATAAGAGAGCTGCAAGACAAATTCAATGAGGTGTTTTGCGGAACAACTATTGATGAGGAATTACAGCCTGTTATCATGAACTGATGATAACAGTTTTCTTTTACTGCTGATTCAGATGTACTCAAGCTTAAGTGAAGAGCAAAAGCCTCTGGTACATAGAATTTGAGACTGTATGATACTGGAGAAACAAATCCATTCACATGATAACACAAAGGTGAAGTTTCAGTGTCAAGTGTCCAATTTAAAGAACTGTCATTCAGTCCACCTTTTGATGTAGGCACAATTCCCCAACATTCGGCTTGAGAGACGTGGATTTTAATTGCCATACCACTGTAACCATACAATATGACAGCAAGCTGAGATGATTCTTCTGAAACAAACTGTGAAACTGTCGGAGTGTAGACTTGGGGTACTGGATTCTCTGTCACTCTACAAAATGGTCCATACTCTCGTGTTTTGTTTATATCATTTTCGGAAGATACATAAAAGAGTAATCCCCCTTGTTCGCAGGTTGCAGTATTTCCAAAGTCATGATTTATAGTCAGGACTTCCATTTTTATGCTATTTTTGAGCATGGACTTGAATTTCCATTTACAATGTACCATAGCACTTGGTCCTTGTTTTTCACTTAGCAACTGTATTTCAAATATAGTGGATTTGTTGACCATGCTTATTTCAGCGGATGGGCCAACACAGCGAATATCTTTCAAATATGAGGCTTCTTGAATCCTGTATTCACATCTAAAGGATGAGGCTTTGTTTCTTATCATGCCAAGTATTATGACAATGCTGTTCCCTGAAGATTCCCATTGCTTCTTTAAACTTGTCATTGGAATATCATAGGAAAGGAGCAAAGTGCGCAGCCAAAGTGGATTTAATGCTTTCACTTCTTTCAACACACTGGCATCGATTTCAACATGATCAGTATACTGGTTTTTATTTAGTTCCTCATGCACAATGAAAAATGATGGCTTGTTATTAGTCCCTCCATGTGTCCATTTTAATTGGATTCCATTTGTGACAGGAACCTTGATTTTCCACAAATATACATCATACACAAGTGATTTGTAAGTTGGCATGGTTGAAATAAAGGTACCAGTGGGATCGCTTAATATAGGTATTGAACTAACAATTTGGAAATTTTCAGGACTCTCCGTACTATATTTTGCTAGAAAACCTTTTCCATTGCTCGTACTGTCTGATGATAACTGCAAGACCAATGATGAGGTTTTTGAGCACAAAGTTAATAGACTTTGAATACCACAAAACTTCCCTAAAAGCTTATCATTCAAATGTCCTACATCCGTTACAGCTAAATAATCATTTCTACAATCAGGACCTGATGGTTCCAATCTTAAATCCATGACATTTATTATTATAATCTGTCCCTGAGAAACATTCAACCTCCAAATGACAGTAATGTCCGTAGGATAACCGAGACCAGACGCATAAAACGGTGACATCAGTGTTCCATTGTTGTCGTGCAGTGTCTTAATTAGTGCATTGCCAGTTGGAGGAGATACCCAGAAGGTTATCAAAATCCTTTTGCTTTTGTAATATCCACTACTAGAAAAGTCTATTAACAAATTGCTGCTATTAAGTTTGAGTGTTTGAGATAGAACCTCACTACAAATTGGTCCAAACAAAATAGCACATGTGTTTGAATCTCGTATAGTCATGTTGTGCCAAGAACAACCCCGGTGCGGTTGTAATTCAAAGGTATGAATTTTTAGATGTATTGGCCATTGATCATATGGTTTTATGTACCAAACTAAATGCTGTTTTAGAGAGTAGTACCTAGTACTATTAGGTGTGTGAAGTATACCATATGATTGATGGATTTGAAATATCCGAGTTTCCCTCCTCTTATTCATACAACTTCTTGAATTTCCATGAGTAGCATTGATGTATTCGACATACTGTATCAGACACAAATATATGGAGATACATACAAATCCCCTTAACGCCACTCCAGTGTACGATGGAACATGCCCGTTGGCTCTCATTGTTTCCCCCAAGAGTTTCAGCTGCTTTAATATGATCCTGAAACGAAAAAGACCCAAGTTCGTAAGTCTTTTTTTCATCTACTATTTTATCTTTTTCTTGAAGAATATAATATAGAATGCTTATTTAGGAGAAGCTGTTATAGGTTTCTCTAAGCACCAACATTTTAACTGACAAAATTAATGTAAACATGGAATCATTCTAAAATATTATAAGATAGATATTGACTGAAAGGTCGTCTGATGAAGAATGTATTAAAGGAAGGCTTTGGTTTCGTACAAAGACTTGTTTGAACTACCTTTATACTACACATAATCACTTCCTGATTGCATTTCCATTCTCCCATGCTAATTTGGGCATAAACAGCAATTTGTGTATTAAGCCCCTTCCTGCTGGTCTATAGCAACAGGTCCCATAGCAACCCCAGCTGGAGGTGCAGAAGCCCTGCAGCATGCATTGAGTGGATTCAGTTGACTAGTAGGCCCAGTGCCAGTAGGCTGTAGGTAGAGGTTATAGAGAAAGCAAGGCCTGAATTGTGCAGATTTTGCTTAAAACAGGCATAACATGTATGCAGCAAGATTTGAGAATAACTTGGGACTTGAACCATACCAGTATGAGCCACGGAGGGCTGTACATAGTGTTGATTCAGATTCTGATTCACATATCTCTAGTGAGAGTGAAGAGGAAGTTGATTTTGGTGATTGGAGAGTAGACACTGATGAGTGGTGCACATGTGGTCAGTGTACAGTAATGGCAACAGCACAAGAATGTATATGCTGCCAAGAACTTGAGAATGCCAAAGTATACATAGATGAGTTGCCGAGAAAGGCAACCTGCATTTCAGATAATCCTGATTTCACCAATGTTGTCACCAGAAGATCAGTCCTGAGGGCAGCACTGATTGCCAGGGCTGACATAAGAGCTGATGACCTAAAAGAACCTTTGACATATAGGTGAGTTGATGCTTTATATGTTAAACTTTTTAGAGGCACACCCAGGATATCTCAAAAGGGGGGGGGGGGGGTCACAAAAGTTTTTTGAGGTGGGGTGGGGGTGTAATCATTTTTTTGTTAATAAATTTCAGTGAATTAAACTTACAAATATTAAAGTAATGCTGGGGAATGTCTCACATTGAAGGTGGTACCACCCTCACCCCCTCGGCCCTCCCCCTCTGGTTCTTCCTTTGACTTTTGTACCATGATAATGTATAATTGGTATAATTTATTAAGATGCATTTCTAGTGCTTACACAAGGATTACCATTTTCAATGTAAGATATATGATAAGCTTCAATTTTTCTGTAAAATATTGATTCAACAAGAAACAAAATATGAATTAAAAAATGAATGGCTTTATTTTGCATAATTATTCAACTGAATATACAATCTGCAATGGCTTCTACATTTACTTGGCTTCTAGTTACTTGTCACATACTTTGAAACATGTTTGATTACAATTGTCTGCCAGAGTATTATTCAGAATAGAGTAACCATAAGCTTTTTGTTAATCCAACATTGTTTATCACTGTCTTCACTGGCTTCTGTATTTATGTAAGAGTCAATTGCAATTTTCTCTATATATAACTCTACCAATCATTTCTACACTGTCAGTCACAACACTGACTTAATTCAGTTCCACTAGCTATGTTGAAAGCCATTTTTCAAAGTACAAAAGTCTGAATTTTAAGTTCATGTGAATCCTTTTATTGTATTAAAGTGCCACTGGTAAGATGAGAAACAGCACAACATTATTTATTCATTACCTTATCAAAATATTTATAAGCAGGTGTAAAATGGTCTGAAAAAATCCAAACACAGTCCCACTTCAGCTGCCTTTTCAGTTTCAATGCAGAAATCCATTGTTTCCTTCTTACAACATCCTTAGGTATCCGATGAAAACTTAATCCTGAGGTTCCACAGTAGCTATAGCAGTCATAGGCTGAGCAGTATTTTACCATGTTTTATCTAAAAACACTGCCCATTCAAGGAAACTACCTGAACATGCACCTTGCCCAATTACTTTTCCTGTACTAAAGCAGCCAGTGAGAGCGCTGAATCCACTCACTGCATGCTGCAGGTCCTCTGCACCTCCAGCTGGGGTTGCTATGGGACCTGTTGCTATAGACCAGCAGGAAGGGGCTTAATACACAAATTGCTGTTTAGGCCCACATTAGCATGGGAGAATTGAAATGCAATCAGGAAGTGATTATGTGTAGTATAAAGGTAGTTCAAACAAGTTTTTGTACGAAACCAAAGCCTTCCTTTAACAATCACAAAAATGCCATCAAAAAAGGGTGTAAGATCTTTGAAATGAAAAGAATTAAAAGAAATGCATAGTGTTTTCAATGGAGCTCCTGCTCAAAATTAGATTTCAGATTCAGATTTCCCAAATGTAGAGGGAAATTAGTATGGAGGGAAGGGTATCACTTTTTTTCTAATTTTTACTCTGTTAGAATTTTATTACCATTTCCTACGGACAATTTTGTTGAAAATGAGAAAAGTGCTTTTCCAAATTTTGGATTGCAAAACTTTTGTAAAAAGTCAAAATTTGGAGACACGATATTATTTAATCAACATTATCGCGAAGATTCGAAAATGTCTGGAAGTACAATACACAAATATTTAGTTTTTTATACTGGAATTTTTTAATTTCCTTCTTTTTCAGTCCATTGCTCAACAGGTCTTTAAAGCAATGATGCATATTCAAAGAGCCCCTTGCACAGATTTATCAATTGCCCTGTTCTTTAGTCAAGAACCCTGCCCTCACTCACTATGAAATGAAAATTATGCGTTAAACCAAAGTTAAGGGCTAATACATTGTTCTAGAAAAAATTGCCTTTGGCTATATTCAGCCAATCTTTAGCGAATTTGTTGTAAGTTTACAAAAAAAAAAAAGAATTTTCCCCATATTCTCCTTTCATCCGTGCAAAGCAAAGAATAGTATGTTGCCAGTGGCATGCTTATACCACAAACGCGTCGGGGACCTAGAGCTGCCTACCATTTTGGTGAAATCTTTCACGCTACATTGTTTGTAAAATATTTAAAGAAAAAATGCTTTCATATAACTAATAAAAAGGTCTCTTCAAATATTTTGTAAAATCACAGTAATCCAAATGTCCATGGAAATGGCAAATGTATTACATATCCAGACCACATCTTTGGAAGAATGCTCCATTAGCACGAATGAGCTAAATATTTTATGTCTAGACCTCATTTTACCAGAGGCAGTTTGCATATTGTGAAGGCCTGCCCTGATGGCCGAGTGGTCCGGGGTCTCTCACCGCTGCCCATGTTCAAATCTCACCCTGCGCATGTGAGAGAGTTAGACAGTGGTTTTTCGCTCGGTACTGTGGTTTCCTTCACTTCATCACTTACAACTGACGAATAAGTCACGAATTAGCCACAATCTGGCAAAATGTTTGTAATAAACGAAATTCTGAAACCAAATTTATTGTGTGTACTTACGAATAGATGTCATAAATATATTGAAATGTATGAAGTTCTATGAAATCATGACGGGTACATACCTAACTGAATACTAGTTGTTCCTTGCTCCGTGGCCTCAGCTTCGTGTAGGAGTAGAGAGTGTCTGTGCAGTTTCACCAATCACTATGTCTCGAACTTGACTCTGGCTGGTACATCAACGACGTGATGACTCAAGATGGCCAGCTTCCCCTAAACCTGATGACTATATGGACACAAGGCTCGCTTTGTCATTGGCCCAAATCATCTTTGTCAGTGGCTGACGTCGACACTTTAAATCTACATATGTTACATAAATGCATTTTACCAAATATGGTAACGACTACCACTCGCCACCAGGTTCATCTAATTAATATGTAATGTGTCTTTCCGAGTGAATAAATTACTACACTTGACGATATGTGCACTTGCATTTGCAAATAAAAACTTGATAACTAGAAAACAGTCAATATAAATAGAAGGTTTTAAAATAAAATATGGAAGAAATAAACAAGAATAGTATACAAAGAATAAAACATATGAAGATAAAGCACGTGCCCATTTCGTCAAAAAAGAAAGACAGCTACAGCTGGAGTTGAATGCCTGCCTGCAGCGAGACGATTTTTAACTTTTACTTAAACCCCATTGATGTTTAATGTTTTGAAGAACATCAAAGCTAGCCCCTCCTCCAACTTCTACAGTACAGTGATTTAATCCATGCACCAGTCTACTGGACGTCTGCCTGGGCCTTTTACAAATTCCCGTGGATAAGATGTCAAAAAATAAGCTAAGTACATCAATGACCTACGTAACTTTGGAAAACTTTAAGCCCTTATTCAGTTATTCATTCATTTAATCTTTCACAACTTAGGGATCAGAGCTACGTTCAGTTGTCAGGTCATCAATGCATATATGCCCAGGAAACTAGGCGGCAATCGGGCATGCGGTCGTGTTTGCCGACGCTATGAGTGCAGGATGAAAATGTTGGCACTGTAAAATAACCTCTTTTTGGTGAATTGGTGCATTACAATGTCCCACACGTGCACCCCTTTTATGTACATGTAGAGAGATACTAAGTATTTCGCATGCGGTTTTTATATGATATACAGATAGAATAAAATGTATGTAAAATATATGACTAGTTCATTTTGTCAAGAATTGAATATATTTTTACTTATATTTCCTTTTGGTAAAACACAATGGAAATAGCCTAAGATTACTGTACATATCTATCAAATAAACTGACGTTTAGGACTCAATAATGATCACCTGAAAAGAAGATCTAGGTTCCATCAATCTCCTTTGTTGTTAATGCAAACCAGACCATGAACAAACAATCCACTGTTTTGTTTCCATTACCTAAATTGATGCATATTATCAGAGTAGGTATCCTTTCGGCTATGTCAACGGCAACATTCTCCCTAGTCAATGCATTAATTTTAGAATGGTGTAAGTGGAATATGTATATATACAGAGAGAAGTTCTATCTAAATAAAGATGTGTTGTTTATAACATCGCGCGATATATCTTTGTTATTGGTGTAGATTATTTCAAACAATTTGATTTGCTTAGGCTGTGAAAGTTACATGGTAACCCATTTGCAAATGGGGTGCACACAAAGTATGACGGCAGTCTCACCACAAAGGGAAAAATATTATTAATTTTAAAATGTGATGGTTAAGACCAACGAGAACAATGAGTGTACGTCAAATATGTTAAAAGATTATGTGTGAAATCATATCATTCTGGCAGGATTTCAAATTCTACCAGTAGAGGGACCAATCCTGCAGTAGGAGTTTGCCTTTATCTCTTAAAGCACTGAGAGAGTATACTCATAGAGAGGAAATGAAAATAGATGAAAATAGAAAAAGTCAAAAATAAAATAAAATGTAAGATAAATCACGACATTATATGTTTGCGAGCTCAGTACAGGATTTTACTCAAGTTTAATGTAATCTATTTCATATCTGTCTTATTTTTGCCAAATATTGCAAGATTAATTGTACAGGGCGTCCCAAAAAATGCAATCCTCCACCTTAAGCATTATTTCTTCAAAATAGCTCAAGTAACATTGAAATTGACTTCATGGTTGGAGAAAATGATGTATTAGAGATAACCTGTTGCAGTTTCAAGCATATCAGATCATCCATGACATAGCTGTGAGTCAAAATTTGACCCCTCTATCATTTCACTCCAACGCAAGGTAAATATCCAATGCATGGATGCTTACTGTGCAAGCAATTGAGGCTGCTATTTTTAGCATGCGGCTCTGGCTGGACACTCAAAACCAGTCTTCACCATAGGTTTTACATTTTGCGTTGGAGTGAAATGATATAGGTGTCAAACATTGCCCCACAATTTTGACATGGATGATTGGATTTGGTTGAAACTATAACAGTTTATCTCTAAGATATTATTCTTTTTAAACATGAAGTCATTTGTGTTGTTACTTAAGCTTGTTTGGAGAAATAACGGGAAAAAGGTAGGATTGCATTTTGGGGGGACGCCCTGTATGAAAATCGTACATGAGGCTTAAATAAAATGCAACATTTTAATGTTTCAATTTAAAACGGTCCCCTTTAAAAGACTAAATACTGTATCCACCACTGATAAAAGAAGGTACTGACCTAAGATGGCTTTTGAAAATCATTTTTATCTTAGAAATATATAACATCACGGCGAGGGGGGGGGGGGGGATTTTAGCTAGGGAATCAGAGATGCAGGAAGAAGACCTGGGTTCTGATATCAAATAATGGAGTAGTACAGGTAAGATGGGTTATTCTTACCCATCACAGGGTGCCCCATACTCCCAAGAATAGCATGACAGGGCTTTTTAAAGGCAATACAAATTGACAGTTCCTATCATTCGATATGTGTGAAATATATTCTGTATAGCGTAAACCATCAATAAAGATCCATTCATTCACATTGTAAGATTTGCTCTTCTGCCAGTAGTAGGGTTTAAAATTCCATGATAGTAATAATGATAATACTGATACTACTACTACTACTACTACTAACAATATTAATAATAATATTAATTTTCATTATTATTATCATCATCATCATCATTATTATTATTATTGTTATTATTTATGATAAAAATGATATTATTATTAATTTTTCGACAAAGCTAAGCTTTGACTGCTCTCGCAGCTCGATGATATTTCTGCATTCCCCTTCAAATGCAGTCACAAAGTTACGAATGTGTTATCCGTGACGTCATTCTTTACTTGTACTTCACGGAAACATATTGGAAGCCCCTTGATATGAGCTTTATATTTGTGCAATAGCCACACAGTATGAGTAGCTATTGACCGGACAAATGGCATAAACATTACTACGATTTCAACCTGTTGCAAAATCGTCATTTCGCAACATGTTTTAAATAGAATTAAGAGACAAGTATAATTAATTGTGGCGGTCTTAGCGATATAAACTGCATTGAAATTGATACATAGAAAGACAAGTAATTCATTTTTGCGGTGTCACTGCATTCAACATCACTGGTTATAGTGTCGATATCTCACCGTAGATGGCGCTACAATCGTCTTTTGCATAGCGGGATTTCGATGACGTCATTTTTGCGCCATATTCCGCCGATAGATAGCGCCATTTGTTACCTGGTCTTCGCCGGTCATAACGGTATTTTGATACACTTTGAAGGAAGCAATCCATATTTATTATGCGATTTAGCCGTATTTAGAACATGGAAAATTCTGGCGGCAAAAGGTGCTCTTAAAGCAAAAGGTGATGTTCATTTCGAGAGACGAACCAACTGATGTGTTGACAACCTAGGCATCAGTGTGTATGCTGCGAGTGGTGAGGGCCTATACCATAAACGCCGCTTGCAGTGGGGCTTCGCATTGTTCGCTGCGCGAGCTATTATTATTATTATTATTATTATTATTATTATTATTATTATTGTAATTATTATTATTATTACTAATATTATTATTATCATTATTATTATCATTATTAATTATTATAATTATTATAATCAGTTATTATTATTATTATTATTATTAGTATTACTATCATTATTATTATTATTATTATTATTATTATTATTATTATTATTATTATTATTATTTCATTAGGTTTGAATATACCAATAAGAGTATAAATGTGTTTCAAGAAATTATGTCAGTAGAGGAAAATATTTTTCCATGGCTATGATATTCCTAAAAATCCCAATTTCTAGAAATACCTATAGATTCATTATTAGGGATGAATTTCAAGGGCGAAAAAATGACGTGAAGCAGACACAGATAATACTACAAACACACTTTAATCAAAAAATACATACATTGATAGTTTTATAGTCAAGATCCTATAAGAACACCCAGAGACTGTTAAGCGTACAATTTTGTGTGGAATCGCACATCACAACCCGGGCCTAATAGCGAGTCTCACAACACCACTATTTGCGGTGTCCGACTTTGGGCAAGTTTGTATTCTACCACTGGTACTCATAGGTACAAAAAACATCTTCGTCATCTTTGATCACTATTGATTCATACTTCAGCAAATAGGGTTAGGTAGATTTCGCGTAGCGAATTTATAAAAGCGAATGCTGGCCTTTTTGAGTGGTGTCTAAATAAGTTGTGTTCTACCCCTCTCATCGATGATTTGCGAAATGGTTGAGGTGAGCTTATTTGAATGTAGTGATCCCTTTGCTTTAATCCGGCAAAAATCTGTTTATTAACTAAGTTCCAAAGTCAGAATCAAAATAAGTGTATGAATGTTCTTATTTCATTTCCAGTATAGATACATGCTTATAGTGGCCTTCCAAAAACATTTGGATGTATACCACTAATCACTGGACTTGAAAGGTCTGCGGTAAGGAAGGATTCAAGTTGACAGTATAAATTGTTACAGTATTAAACTTCAACCCCTTTTTGCTTAAACACTGGTAGCCAGCGCCCCCTAATGTTACAGACTGTAAGCCACTGTCAAACCGACTGACCTGAAAAATGTGTTGGATTGATCAACCGTCATGGTGAATATATACATATCTACTACATTGTTTCCAAAGAAAACTCGTCATATCGGTGCCTAGATTGGACACTACTTGATCCAACTATATATGTCAGTTTTCCTTTGTCAATTCGTCACATGTTGATTTTAGTTTCACCTCTTTTTTATTAAGATGGATGCTAAATAAAGGTAAATCCAAAAAGTTCACTGTGCGTGCATATGAGGTGATTTATTCCTCTCTGGGGGATTTCTCACATATGTACTCTAGCCGTTGATCACAGCGAGCGTAGCCGTACTTGGTTGTGTAGTCGCCGTTTGAGCGGACCACCTGCACATACTGACAGTATGAGACACCATCTTTCCTCTTGGATGCTGGGTTCTGGGTCTCGATCCAGTAGAACCCGGGGGCGATGGCACCCGTCTTGACCATGCGATACACCTCTCGTGAGTAAGATCGTGTCGTCATCATGTAGCCATCAGATTTCTGCAATCGACAAGGTAGAAAGGTTTATATCTATGCTAGCTTTTGTTTTAGCATCCACGTTAAAGGGCATAGTATTTGTTAACGTTGAACAGTAAACAAAGAATGGGATTGAAATATTGAGAATAATTTCCTTCATTTCCATTTAGTGCACACACGTCATCCGCCGACACTGGAAATAACATATCACATGGAATAATAAATGAAAATAAGCATTATTATATGAAACAAATATTACAGCTTTTCAATCAATTATCTTACATGAAAGTGCTTCAGTAGCAAGATATTTCCATAAATACCAGACCATAAGAATACTCCAGGTGTGGCTGAATTATTACTACTACTACTCGGCTACTAAATCGTTGGTTCACTAAAATACTTTTGTGATTATATTATCATCATGCATGTGTCAGGCATTCTGATTGATTTAAGGTTGTTCGTGTGGCTAGAAATGAAGTGTGATCGAACGGCTAAAACATGGAGTTAGTGCTATTTCAATTCCTTTGCCATAACTGTATTGCATTGTACATTGTCCATGTCAGCACCACACGAAAATACAAATACACAAACATAAATATCAAAAGAATACAACATATAATACAAATAAACATGAAAAGGTCAAAGGATATACCAAAGACATAAACGATTATCTGAGTGGACGAGTCATGATCACTATGGGGTGTTATCCCTCTTCTCTGTTAGAACTTAACAGGTGATAAATACGAGTAAACTTAATTTTCTCCATATAATATCCAAGAGGGTTCTGAAACAGATTGGGTGAGTTTTTGACAAACCTGGCACAGGAGAAAATATGGAACTATAGCCTATCCCCTTACCATAAGAGGATAAAGATACCTACTCTACATTCATTCCTAGCTGATAGATACGGCCCGCCCTGCGCCTGCGTGACGGCCTTGTAGCAACGACCTTCAAATACTCTCCAACCTCCTTGCAGGGGACAGAGGCTTGGTGCTAAAAACAAAGAGGAAAAAAGTGGTGAACATTTGTCTTATCTACTCATTGATAAAATACTCTTTTTATGTGACACCTGACGGTAGCTGGCGTAGTTCATCTAGATCTAGAGGAACCCCTGGCTTACAGATAATTTATACCACCTCTTTCTTTCATTATATATATATATATATATATATATATATATATATATATATATATATATATATATATATATATATATATATATATATATATATATGTATATATGTATATATATGTATATATATATATATATATATATATATATATATATATATATATATATATATATATATATATATATATATATATATATATATATATATATATATATATACGTGTGTACACTTATTTCTTACCTCTTGATAATCCGCACGGTTTCCTTTCAAAATATATCATATTTCCAGTTTTACTTTTTTTGAGTTGTCCTCCCCGTCTATCAGTGAAGCTGAGGTAGCAGGACTTGTAGTGGGTGTTGTAGTCGAAGGAGAGACATCTGAAGCTGGATTCCTTGAGGCATGACAGGCGGCAGCCGTCAAGAGTGGTGTCCGTTACACGCTTTGTGTTATGTCCAGCAAGATAATATTCCTTCCTGTAGAGCCACCCACAGAAGCCAGCTACAACAGTGAATGTGTGGATTATTATCATTATTATAATATATATTGTTATTATTATCATTATTATTGTTATGATTATCATTAACATCATTATTATTATTATTATTATTATTATTATTATTATTATTATTATTATTATTATTATCATTATTATTATTATTACTATTATTATTAGTAGTAGTATTATTATCATCATTATTATCATCATTATCATCATTGTGATATTACAATCAATAAACATACATATAGCATTATCAACATAATCATTATTGTTACTATCATTATTATTATCATTATTATTATTATTATTATTATTATTATTATTATTATTATTATTATCATTATTATTATTATTACTATTATTATTATTAGTAGTATTATTATCATCATTATCATCATTATTCAGATTATTATTAGTATTATTATTAATCAGCAGCAGCATTTTCAATATCTTCTGTCTCTTCCTAGCCATAATAATCATGATCATAATCAGCACTCACTGTTCAGGAGGCACTCTGGCTGTTCATAGTAGGAGAAAGAAGAGGACCGCCGAAAGTTTCCCTCGGCGACTTCCTTGCTGAGATAGCACCTGCTGGAGAAGATCCAGGTGGCGCTCTTGTAGTGGAACGAGCGGCACTTGAACCTTTGCTCCTCCGTACAGGAGAGCATGCATTTCTC
Source organism: Maea johnstoni (assembly GCA_963942565.1). Lineage (NCBI taxonomy): Eukaryota > Metazoa > Annelida > Polychaeta > Spionida > Magelonidae > Maea > Maea johnstoni. Next base: position 15,952,318 of record OZ012687.1, on the reverse strand, counting down.
GCGCGTGACGTCACGGAGCGTCTTGTCGCTGTCCATGTTGACGGCTTTGGCATTTTTGACGAATCTAATAGCACACTCGCCCTCGCCACCTAGCCAATGACAAATCATACTGTTGAAATGCGAAGAGTCATGTTACAGCATATTGCAGCATCAATAAACGAATTCTATAAGTTAGCGAGATTCTGGCCTTTATGATAGCAGAGAGTGCCACATATTCGTCTTATACAGAAAAAAATCACGATCGAATGCGTTAGACATTCATTTATGAAAATGCAACGGATTTTGCCAATAAGGAAAGGTATCGTTTTGTTGGGACTAGAGATGTGTTGCTGCGTTTCATTAGTTATGGGTTACATGACATATCAATGGGAAAAGGTCACATTCATTATTCCATTCTGAAATAGTGCCTAACAGGGGAAGATAAATGGTTTCTGGGGATCACGTGAGAAAGTTGGCAATGGCATCGAGTGAGTTGATTGTTTTTCCAAAATTAACAACCGGCGAATCAAGTTTAAACCTTACTATGACAAATGGGTGATGGTAACACAGATTCCAAATCCAAAATCAACTAAAAACGCTTACCTGGACTGCTTGTGGGCCGGGGTGTTCTGGGTCTGGTGGGACCCGGTTCCTCGGTTGGCGGCGCGGGGGTTCTTTGCGTGTGCGGGTTGGGTGCTGGACTGACTGCGCATGACTGGGTACCGTCTGGACAGACGCACGTGCACTTCGGACCCACATACCCATGCCCACGACATTCCATCGCGGGACAGTGGTCTTAAAGTAAAATTGCATTTTTTGATGAAGAATGAAAATTGAAAAAATGAAAGCCAAATGGATCAATTCAAATCCGGTCACTGGAGGCATAGTTTTTTAAGAGAACATTAGGACTGGTCTCTCTGGGCAGATAGTCCCTCTAAACAGGTAGTATGCTGCACGTGTTAAGCGTGATGAATAAAATATGTTGTTTTCAGACTACCGGAAATTTCATATCAGCAATAGAATCATTACATCGGCACATAGGAAAACTATATTGAAGTATTATAGGAACATCCTGCTACACAACATTATGTATATCACCATCCGTGTGGAAATTCTTACCTGCGCACTTGTACATGGCATTGGCCAATTTGATGTCGAAAAAACTGAGGTTTTCTCTCTGACCAATTTCTCGTTGTCGTGAGCGATCTACAGTCCATAGTTCACCCGCTAGAAGATATAAAAAATAGTATTCACTTTATGCAACTTTCTATCAAAAGTGTCTCAAAAATGTACATGGAAAAACAAGATGTAGGATCCTGTGGATCTTTGTTGGGATAAGAATATATCACAATGGTAGATCCTTATTGCTCTACAGGACTCATTCAAGGTGGATGTAATTACTCAGCTACAAAAGTTGGACTCGTAATGCTGTTTAGTATAGGTAATCACTGCTATTAAGGAGTCGCACTTTTTTTATTTTTGAAAACTTTTTTATTCAATCGCATGGTAAGACAGTTAGGGTACACAATATAGACAAGTACAATAAATATACTCTTTAATCTTTTATGGACTTTGACTAGAACCATTTAAACAAGTACAGTATAAGAAGAGCCTGGGGCTATTTTTTGTGTGACATTATATAAGCAATATATCTTTTTATACTAAGGTATCTATATCACAGAATATGTATGGTGTAGACCAACACTGTTATAGAAAGTGATTACACTTATCAATAAACATTTGTCTCTAAATATTTCTATTATTTTGTACAAATAGTGACAAGCAAGTAGAGTGTTATGCAATGTACCCTTCAATCATCTAGGAGTAAGGATTGGCACTTACCTTGATTGGGGTAATGCATTATCGACCTGTAATCGTAAGGTACGCCATAAGTGTTGACGAAGGAACTCCTTTCCTTTGCATACTGAGAACGCCAGGTGTCGGGTATCCTACTCCAATCAATACTAGAAATAAAACGAATGTCTACAGTTAAAGCTAGTTTCTTGAGTTCTTCGTCGTAGGAATATATAATAAAGTATGTGTTAAACATGAAATGTTATCTTGAGATTCAAGATCTCTGAGCTTCCAAGACAACAGAGATGCTACCTCGGTGTCTTGGCTATAAGGGCCTTGCCAATATTCCCTTGGTCTATGATTGGTTGAAGGCAGCAAACTCTACTTTAAGTTCTATAAACCCCTCGAAAGATGAGGTTTCTGTGAAATCCTTCGAGGTTGTTTGGCTTGACCTCGCAACACCTCGGACAGACTACAAACACCACAGCTTCTTAATTATTATCATTATCAGTATTACTATTATTATTATTATTATTATTATTATTATTATTATTATTATTATTATTATTATTATTGTTAATATTATTATTATTATTATCATTATATTATTATTATTATTATTATTATTATTATTATTATTATTATTATTATTATTATTATTATTATCATATCATTCTTTTTTTTGGGGGGGGGGGGATTCCATGTATCACATAACAATCAAGATAGTGGGACGTATAAGTGTTGGATGGCGACAGAGTGTGGTACTCACACCACGCGTACTTACCGCACATAGTTATCCCTGTCTGGTCGAGCCTGCTCGTGTATCCATCCAAGAACGTGGCCCAATTCGTGAATAACTGTACCCTGACTCTGCGGAATATGACATGACAATGTCATAATAGATAGGATGTCACAACATATTCCATTCTAGGAATAACTGTATCCAACTCAGCGGAAGGGAAATGACCTCACAACGAGACCAAAATCGTGAATGAGTACTCGCAAAAAACAAGATGAATGACGTCAAAACGTCAACGGATAGCGAATAATCACCAATAGCATATAAGTATAAGTAAAAACAAGTACAAATGAGGATAAGCGACTATTCCTTAAATCTTATAGTGTATCTTAATGCCATCCGTGAATTCATCTTGGTGCCCATTAACACAGAATTTCCTCCAATATATCAGGGTGAAAAATTGTGACCAAATTTTGGTTTTCACAAAGAACGAAAAACGCAAAATCTCAAGTGATACAAGGGTTAGTAACCTGATAATTAATCCTTCAAATGAATACGAATCAAATTATACTTACAAAGCATCTTTCGTTTAAATTCAAATCCTGGGCTCCGCTAACCATACCGAGATTTGATGAGCACCTTAAATAGCAATGCAAACATGTAAACGAGGCTGTCAATGGAGTGAAGCTAGGCGGTATGTAGGTATATGTATTGTCTTAGAAAATTGTTGGATCCATGACAATGCCGACTAACCACAGGCCACCGGTATCTTTCTCACTTTAGGATATTCACGATCAAGGATTCGCAATTTGGAAAATTGTCGTCGCCTCTCTGGAGCACTCGGCTATATCGGTTTGTTGGGCACCATCTGTGGCTTTCTTATGCCATCCTAAATACCAGCACTGATCATTCAAGATCATTTACTATCCTAAGTTTCAATAGATATACAAAACTTCCATAAAAAGTGGGATTCCATTGAAGACGATCTTTGTAGCTATAAATTGCCAAACGATTAAACTATATCTGTTTACTAGTAATTGTGTGTACTGTGATCAGGGAATATCGATGTTTGTGATTTATTATTGTCTTTTTTGATACGGCATTGCAATTTATCTATTCCTCTGTGTTGTTTATACAATGCATTATTAGTTTCATTACTCTCAATGTTATAACATATCGACCTGGGTTAATGGTGATAAAAACAGTTGTTTACAGCGAATTAGAATAAAATACCAGCACTGTAAGTAATTAGAAAAAGTATACTAATTGTGTTTATTTTCATCAAAGTACATTAAGAACGTAAAAAAGATAAGAAAAAGACACATTCCAAAGCAGCGTGCATTGCATTTTGTTGTAAACATGTTCCAGTTTACGCCAATCAACGACGAGCACTCTGTTGATCTAATTCAGCTAGAAACTGGACCTAAAATGAATGAATGAATGAGTGTTTAACCCTTATGCTGCTGGTGGCTTATTTTGCCAATACAAAATTATGCAAAAAAAAGAAAAATGACTGAAACCCTGGCATATTGGTACTCATTTGATAGTACCCAACGAAAGCTATCTAATGAGTGCCATTATGACATGGTTAACATGTTTTTCATAATATTTTTCAATCTTGTAGTTTGGATGAAAATACTCACGGCATCAGAAGGGTTAAAGGCACATCGGCACACAAAAGCGACTTAGTGCCATACAATCTAAATAAAAAATTGGACTTATACCTACAAAAACGTAGGCTTTAATACCAGGTTCCCATTAGACACCAACCAGATCCAGAGTCTTCCAAACTTACATCAACAGACTGTAGATGAATGGTCATTGTGTTTGTGGTTGAAAAGGGGCTGACCATCATTACTTCCAAGCCACGACCTTCCAAATCTCCACAATCGAGGGAATCGGTGGTGGTCGTGGAAGTCTTGCTTTGAATGGGCTCATTTCTTTCAAATGTATATTTAATTGATATTCATCCCTGTAACTCATTAATGCTTCCAGTGGCCAAAGGCAGCCTTACAACTTTGGTGAAATATTTAAGGTGATGGCATAGTTGGAGACGATACGTTCATAAATACACACCCAACAACTCTCCTTGAAAGGATTCGTAAAATAATTTGTTATTTAGAAGTTATTGTCAAAATGAATATAAAGTCAGACGTCAAATTCGAGCGAATTTCCTAAGCAGGAAATGGTTAAAGGTAGAGCTGCCTCGATTACAGGTGGTCTTACGCAGCGAATCTGACCACCTGCTGTCTATCACGAGTGCCAAACGTCCATGGTTTGAGCATTTGACAGTACGTGAGGCATGACAGAAAGTTACCAATGACTTGTTCAGGGTTGTTCCTGCCTTTTTGAAGATTTGAAAATTTGAAATGTGCATTGTGAAATTGCCATTCTCTGCTTATAGGTGTATGGCTATCACATATCTAATTTTCTTGCAATAAATATTCTTGCCAATTGGCTAGGAAGAAGGTGCCTTACCAGCTGGCTCGTCGTATGACTATCCTGTCGTCGCCGTGGCTCGCAGGGTCGTACTCCTCGAAGCGCAGACACGTGTTGTCCTCGTAATCCTTCATGGCACGACGAATGACAGTGCGCGCACTTCCACCTAAATCAACTGCCAGGGGAAAACACACCCACTGCTTGAGCACACATATAATCTGATACATATGAAATATCTTCATTCCTAGCTAAGCATCATTAAGCTATAAGACAGTTAGATTTTGGTTTAATGAGAAAATCTGTCAGAAAATAAAAGAAATACCGCTTTTTTCAGAATCTTAGACTAAGTACTGATAGAGTCTCTGAAAGAGTCTTTTACGATCACATATGAGTAAGGGCATCTATTTCTATAACTGAAGTGTCCGGTTTCTCCTGAAGGATTGCTAAGGCCAGAAGAGCTTTGAATCCAATTGCTGGGCTTGGTGTTAGAACAGATGGCGTAACAATATGTTCTTGTAATATAATATTTTGGCCAATCATTTTCCCGATCACCCTATATGGATATGAGTTGTGGATTTTATGAAACAAGGGTATTAGATTGATCATTGCATTTCATAATTACGCTTAGAAGAGGATTCAGTGCCTCACATTGTGAGAGAATTACTTTCTTTCCTACCCTTTTTACCCTCTATATTAAAAACACATTTTCAGGAGAAGTCACTGGTTCCTGCTGACTCTTCTCCAGTCATTTTAGTTATGCTTGAAATGAGATGAAGAACCAGCTCTTAACATTTCCCAACAAAAGTATTACATTACAACAGTTATCAACCCTTTGATAGATAGATAAAAATAGTATACCACTAACTAACTTCAAATGTGTTTTTATATCGTGACATACGCAAAGTAAATAATTTTCGAAAATGTGACCCAATCACGATCGACGAATGACAAATGCGGGACTGTGCTCTATTAAAAGCCATGAGCGGCGATTAAACAAGATGCAAATACACCCACAGAGGTGTAAAAGGTACCTAATTCGGTAATGTGACAAAATTATGAATATTTCTTTCAATAGAAATATTCTAAACTATTTACAATTTCGATAAAGTTAAAGTTGAACAGTTTTATTTAATCAAATAACTTGCAAAAGTTAATTAGGTCAACTACTCTAAGCACATTACTGTACTCCAATCTACCTATATAAGTAGCATCATTGGCAATATTAGGGCAAGCACAACCGATGGTTGTTGCGCTTCCCTGCTCTCCCTTCCGATACGTCATCAGATCGGGAGAGCGAGGGGATTGCTAATTTTGAGTGAGGGTGTGTCGGTGGTTCGTCCCGATACCCTCCACTGATCTTGACCGTGGCCTGCCGTCTGTACCACGGCGTTGCCAATGACTGCTAGCCGTCTCTCGACCCTGTCCGAATTTTGAGTCCCTGCTGGGGGATGAAAGATTGTTTCTTTGACATAAGACCAAGCCGGGGATTGGTTTCCCTATATATCATCCATACCTAATTACATGCGCCCTAGCAGCAACTTGGCAGAAAAACTGACCAAAAATGAAAATTCTAAATTTAGGTTTTAGCGTGTTCCTGCGCGGCAGCGTAAGCAGGGTGTACCAACTGCAAGATCGCAGTTCGTGTAGAATGCGATCCCTTCACTATTCTACCCTCGAGTATACTCGAAGTTTCATTAAAATAATTGCCAATCGAAAAAAATAAAAAAAAATCGAATTCCTCCACCTGTTACAACTGCCGAAATACGCCCTAGCCGCAATTTGGCTGAAAAAACTGACAAAAAATGAAAATTCCAAATTCTGGTCTCAACGTGTTCCTGAGCGGCAGCACAGGCAGGGTCTACCAACTGCAAGTTCGCAGTTCGAGTAGAATGCGATACCTTCACTATTCTACCCTCGAGAATACTCGTAGTTTCATTAAAAGAATTGCCAAACGAAAGAAAAAGGATTTCTCTAATTCCTCCACCTGTTACAACTGCCGAAATACGCCCTGGCCGCAATTTGGCAGAAAAAAACTGACAAAAATGAAAAATTCCAAATTCTGGTCTCAACGTGTTCCTGAGCGGCAGCACAGGCAGGGTCTACCAACTGCAAGTTCGCATTTCGTGTAGAATGCGATACCTTCACTATTTTTACCAACTGCAAGTTCGCATTTCGTGTAGAATGCGATACCTTCACTATTCTACCCTCGAGAATACTCGTAGTTTCATTAAAAGAATTGCCAAACGAATAAAGAAAAAATATTTCTCTAATTCCTCCACCTGTTACAACTGCCGAAATACGCCCTAGCCGCAATTTGGCAGAAAAAAACTGACAAAAAATGAAATTCCAAATTCTGGTCTCAACGTGTTCCTGAGCGACAGCACAGGCAGGGTCTACCAACTGCAAGATCGTAGTTCGTGTAGAATGCGATACCTTCACCACCCTACCCTCGAGAAAACTCATAGCGTTATGAAATTACGAACAAGATAGGGTTGAGTTTAGATCCCAGTCAGATTTGAGCGTTCCCGGCATGCTTTGCGGTATTAGATATCCGCGGGAAGGTCAAAGCTCATATAAAGCTACACTTAGTTTCATAATGGCATATAAAAGACACTGTTGACAAACAAACAAATTTACTTTATATGTTTGGCCATATCATTCTTTTTGAAATGAAGTCTTTTTAATCCAATTTTTGAAAAACAAGTCACATAGTTTTAGCATCTGCGTTACACCGGCTCGGTCTTTTGCGACTGCTACGACGTGCATTGTCGAGCAAACTTCTGTGAACAATATATGCGTATATATCGCTGCCAAAGATAATATTTGAGTTTAATCGCGAAATTTATCTGAAAGGACTAGGTAGAACTACATCGAGGACATGACGAGCACCCATATTGACAGTGACGTCACTAGACTGCAAAGCATGCCGGGAACGCTCAAATCTGACTGGGATCTAAACTCAACCGATGCGAAGACGCCCAAGATAGAACTAGAATTAATCATGAGTGATGTTGCAATCAGATATCTAGGTGCTCTGATCTTTTTGGTCAATTTGAAATATTTCATGGTAACTATCTGCAGGACGGGTACTTTCCAGCTAAGTACAAATTCATAAATCAATAGTTGTTTTGTTTTTATTTTTGCATTTGCACCAGTTGAAATTCGCCCAATGTATGCCTTTATTAGGCAGATAGTACATGAACCTGGATGGTAGGGCCTTTTTGTGACTACTGTGAAAGGTTTGACATGTCCAGAACAGTATGTTTGATTGTTAACCCACATTAACCACCTGCATTAACCAATGATTAAGATAATTGGTTTCGCATCGTTTTTCTAGGGTTGTCCTGCCACTGAAGAATCAGTGATATTAATATTTCAAATTTTCCTTTGAATATAACTCCATTCTCTGAGTGCAATTTAACTGCCAGCAGACTCCCCGCAGGGCTTGTTATCTTTAAAAAGTATGTAATACTCGAAGAACTCTTTGAAAGTTATTCTCTTTCGTGGCAGAAATACAATAGTAGTCTGGAACGTAATAGTTTACACATAGGGAAACTCACCTAGAGAATAGTGATAGTGGTAAGGTATGATGGCATTTGGCCAACGGAATCTGGTGTCCCGGACAGCCTTCCGTCTATAGCGCCTGGTATCTGAGTGGTTTAGTTCCCTGTATTGCTCAGCTGTTAGCACGATATCTCCCTCAACCAGTACAGAACCATCTCCGAAATCCATATGCCCTCCCATAGCTGAAAACCAGACAGACAGAGCGTATAAACATGAATATGTGATATATATATATATATATATATATATATATATATATATATATATATATATATATATATATATATATATATATATATATATATATATATATATATATATATATATATATATATATATATATATATATATATATATATATATATATATATATATATATATATATATATATATATATATATATATATATATATATATATGTATTTATATATATATATATATATATATATATATATATATATATATATATATATATATATATATATATATATACATATATATATATATATATATACATATATATAATTACATATTTATATCAATAATATCAAAACAATATCAAATGTTACTTTTCAAAGGAAATTGCCAATTATAAGAAAAAAGTATAATTTTCGCAAAGCAGCAAGAATGGTGGAGCGACCCACTTGTCTAATATATTATTAGAACGGCAGCTTCTAAAATGCGGAACTGGAATTATGTAAAACTCGTGTCTATATGATGGACCAAGTGTGAAAGAGCAAATAAAGAACTTTAATTTCAAGACCTTCTTTTGGGGAGGGTAAATAGAACTGTATTTGTTCCCGACTAACCCATAGGCAGGATAAAACAAACTTTATTTGTTCCCGACTTACCCGACCACTCTAGTGAATAGGTATATATCAATATATATCATCTATCTAACCTGTCTGTCTGTATTTCTGTCTATCTATATATCTATCTACTATCTAGCAATCAATCTTACTATCTATTCATGGGTGAGAGCCTTATATACATAAAATGTTGTTCTTCATCTAAAGTGAGAGCATCCACACACACACACACACATAGACATATATGTATGTATGTATGTATGTATGTGTGTGCGTGCGTATGTGTTTTATTTACCCTTCCTCTGGAGTGGTCTGGAAGAAATAAAGTTTTATTTACCCTACCGGTAAAACAGTGTTATTTTCCTCCCCCTATAGATTATGCGGGAACTTATTAGTTAGATCTTATGTGCGTGGGGCGTGGGGGTGGGGTGGGGGGGGGGGGGGGGGGGAGGTATATAAATGACCGTGCGTGGGCGTGCATGCATGCGTGTGTGTGCGTTCATGAATTGGTTCATAAACTACGTAATGATGGAATCAATGAAGTATATAATCACATCTGCCTGTCTTTCCGTATTTCTCTATCTACCTATCTTATACGCACACATACGCACACACACACATACATACATTTATGTGTGTGTGTGTGTGTTTGGATGCTCTCACATTAGACGAAGAAAAGAATTTTATTTATCTAAGGCTCTCACACATAAAAAGATAGATAGATTGATAGATAGTAGATATATATATATAGATAGACAGTAATACAGACAGACAGACAGAAAGGTAGATAGATAATGTATATTGATCGATATTCATCCACTAGAATGGTCGGTTAAGTCGGGAACAAGTTCTATTTACCCTCCTAAAAAGACGGTCTTGAAAATAAATTTCATTGTTCCCTCCTTCACTCATGGTCCATCATATGGGCACGAGTTTTACATACATTCCGGTTCCGCATTTTAGAAGCTGCCGTTTCTAATAATAGAATGGACAATTAGGTCGCTCCACTTTTCATGTTCATTAGCGTCAATGACAGTTTAAGCATAATCAATATCCATAATTGCAATATTTGAAGATATAGGAAATTAAGAAATGCGTATTTCATAGCCTTGATGAGAACAGCGTCTTGATGATAAATAATAACAATGACGAAATGCGGGTCGTGTTTGCAACTTAAGGCAGCTTCTATTAGCAGCCCGATCACCGTATATTTGAAAGTTTCACATTTTACATTATTAAACGTTCCATGTCAAACTTTCAAACTTCCAACACGTTTTGAAAGTTTGAAAGTTTGGATATTTGAAAGTATGGAACTTTGAAACTTTGAAACTATGACCAAAATTTTAAACTTCCAACACGTTTTGAAAGTTTGAAAGTTTGGATATTTGAAAGTATGGAACTTTGAAACTTTGAAACTATGACCAAAATTTCAAACTTCCAACACGTTTTGGAAGTTTGAAAATTTGGATATTTGAAAGTATGGAAGTTTGAAACTTTGAAACTTTAACCAAAGTTTCAAATTTCTAATACGGTTTCGAAGTTTGAAACTTTGAAAATATACCCCAAATTCCAAATATCCAAAACGATTTGAAAGTATAGAAATTTGAATTATTAAGTGTACCACTGACCATATATATATATATATATATATATATATATATATATATATATATATATATATATATATATATATATATATATATATATATATATATATATATATATATATATATATATATATATATATATATATTATGTGTGTGCGTGTGGGATAAGATGTTTGTACATTGACTCTTTTATGTGGGTAATAATCTCTAAGTGGTTTCAGAGGTCTAACGACTACTAGAAGATTTTGCACAATGTCTCTAGACAGTAGGATGCTTAAGATTAGTATGGAACAATCCATATACGTCATGTAAAAAGCATATGATTTAGAGACTCCCACAATGTTCTATGAATCTGAGAGATTTTGCTCAGTTGGTCATATGGAAAGATAGTGTCAAAAGCATTATGGAGTAATCATCTATCGAGGACTATGACAAGGATTACGTGACGACTGTTTGTTGATGAGACTGTATCCTTTTATTTTGGTGTTACCATCTTATCATAGCTACTCATTCGAATGATTAATGTGCTGGAATATGCCCTTCTTCTCCTATCTTGTAACAATATATAAACTGGATCGTGATAAAATGCTGGGTTCAAAAGATCTGCAAGTGCTTTGTTATGAGAGGCGGATAAAAAGAGCATAATGATGTACTTATCAAATTGCAACTAGGTATCTATTTTCACGTTACTATATGGTTAATGCCCATAAATACAGTCGTGTGTGGGTAGAGTATATATCCCCAACCCCTAGGTGACACAAGACTGCAATACAGGCAATTCTGCTTAATCCGGACTGATGTGGACCGTAGATTTCTGTCCGGATTATGCATAATCCGGATTATTCGTATAGGAATTATATGTATAGGAAGGGCCCGGAACCTTCCAATCTGTCCGGTTTAAACGATAATCCGGATTACACATGTCCGGATTAAGCAGAGTTGCCTGTACAGCACAACGTTAACACTCTCATGCTCATCCAATGACGTGTTAAAAATGCACCCAATCATCAAACATTGACATTATGCCACATTTTTAAGAAAGAAAAATCCATACTTCATATTTAAAGGAAATTGAACTTAAGAATGTAAAATTCGATCGTGTAAGGAAAACGTACGATCATTTAGGAACATCCGGTACTCTGGTGGTGAAGGGGTGAATATGCCAACTACAAGTAGTTGTGGTCTACACCAAGGGGTGCCCTTCCTTACGGCACATTATCCGCCATAGATCTGCTCCTTATATAAATACGCCTAATTACTTCTTAAACCCGCTGCTGTCAATCACGTTATATAGGAACAAAGTATTTGTGTTCTGATACTTATTCGGATTCGTTTTCAGCCATTTGTATATGGAATCTACACACTATCTGATAACTTTGAACATGACGCACCATTGCCATGTGTGTATATCTTCATAATGGATGAAGAGGGGATATTACATTAGGAACAAATAATTGCATCTACATATTCATCAAAATAAGTGCGCAAATACATAACACCAATATCTATCTATCTATATAAATATATATATACAGTGCCGACATTTATATCCTGCACTATATGCCTGGACCGCCTGGGCATAATACACGACCAGACGTCTGATTGCCATACAGTTTACTGGACATGGATGCATATATGACCTCACAACTGAACGTAGCTTCGATTTGCAAGCTACGTGGTTCATTGATGTGTTTGGCATATTAATTTGACATGTTACCCCTGGGTGTTTGTACAACCAGGCACTTTCAGACGTCCGGGCGACTGGTGCAGGAATTAAATGTCTGTACTGTATATATATATATATATATATATATATATATATATATATATATATATATATATATATATATATATATATATATATATATATATATATATATATATACACACATTCCTGGTAGGATGGTAGGATTAGGGAAATATGGCAAACAATGCATGGTGAGAAAGAATTTGGCTTCGTGTTCAAAAATATGAAATACGAAATATTCAATAGTATGGTATATTTATATTTTAAACAATGGACTCATCTCTAAATAGTCGATATTTATAAACATCACCCTTACCAAGAGGTGAAACCCAACAGGAAGTTAATATGGGCTATTGTTACCACTTCAATGCGTTTTTGGAAAGTTTGTGTATTCATGAATTATAAATTTGATTTCAATTTTTCACTCGAACGCATCTGTCACTTGTATCCCGCAGGGGTGGAGAGGGTTGTGTGCAGCCCATCATGATGGCCCTAGAAGGGTATTTAGTGCATACAGGGTCGGGTGTGAGAACAAAATACAACAGTTCCAAAATATGCTTTGTCGACTCAAACCGAATGGGATATCTGGGGATCCCCTGTCTTCAACGGTGCCCGGGTTATGAGCGCAAGAAATCTCGTGGACGGAGAAAAGTGCCGTAGCTGTAGCGATTGGAAAGAGCTTGAACACCGCGTGGAGAAGAATGACGAACAAACTCAAGTAAAGCTGAATAAGCTCCGTGTCCGACAGGTTGAGAGTGACAGAGAGATGGTGAAACTCAAGTCTACGATTGACTCTATGAACCGATATATTTCCCAACTGGGAATGATGTTCCAATCCGAAGCTGCCCGTCAACAAAATGGTCACCTCATGTACCCATCCAAC